>WARS01000981.1:1200000-1800000 GCA_008933995.1 Datnioides undecimradiatus
GAAAACTCTCGGATGATAGACTACAACCTCGCCAGAGCTGAGGCAGGCAGGGGGAAAAGGATGTGAATCTTATTTTACCAGAAGAGAAGAGGAGCGTGAGCAGAACAGAGATCAGCACTTCCGTCGCTCTTCTCCTCAGCGTTCATTTAAAAAATAAGCACACACATATGAAACCACACTCAATCTGGGCCGTGGGTTCATAAGAAGCGCGTCATTGCCCGACCACTGAACAGACACACGCGCTAATTTGTTTGAATTTACTGTTCCTGTTTGATGCCGCGTTAATGGACTCGTACGGATCCTTTAGCGCTGCACGCAAGCGCACAGTCCGATGATGTGGGGTGCAGCTTGTGTGGAAACCAACAGTCAGGATGTGTTTATACGTCCACGACCACAAACACTGGCGCACTTCGCGAGAGAAGGATGATGTCTAAAGTCTCTTTTCCGCATTACAAAACCGGAACCCATTACAAAATCTCGCCTCTCTGTCGTCGTCACTCAGCTCTTGTCCTCTGCCGGGGGGGGAACCTGAGTGTGGTCTGGCAGTCGGCGTGAATTGTTTGCCAACACAAGAGACGTGAAAAACGATAAATCACCGGCTTTAATACTCGCTGCCATGTTGTGAGAGGTTTCTGATTGTTGCATAAAATCCTCACGCTCGCGACGAAATAAGGAAACAGAGGTCTGACGCGTGTTCGCTGCCTCTCCGAACACCGGCGGCGCTCCGCCCCGCGCTGATCCGCCTCAATAATAAAACACAGAGATATGATTTTCGTTTTTTCTCATATGTCCCATCTGCTGTGATAATGCAAGCTGTACATCAGGTGACTGGGAACAGTTGCAGCCTTTTTGCTCAGACCTCTGATCGGGCCTGGTTATTGCAGTCGGCTCGTACTTTTACTGTACAGTCAGCCACCAGCTCCAACAGTCCTCTCCAATAACAGCTGGAAATGTCATGTGCAGATGAGCATTTCACAGTCATAAACCACAAACTGTACATTTTGGTTTAAAAGTCTCTACGAATTTAGACTTTTTCCCCCCGAATTACCTCCAAACATGTTTTACCCACCTGTTTGTGAAAAGACAACACTATGGTGTTGAGACTAGGAAACAGAAATCGTGTGAAGTATGGTGCCGTATAAACTACTAAAGTCTTTGGGTTATTGGTGTCTAACTACATGCAGAAGGTGTTTATTTCATATTAACATGATTTTACTGAGTGGTCTCCAACCCTTCAGTGCTGGTTTGGAACATGAACAGGAACATTTTCTCAGATTACTGCGTCGCGTACGACTGGAAAGATGTGGAAACAAACAGCAACAGCATTAATAAATTGTCACTTAATTCAGACGTCGACTCCACGTAGGTGGAGCAAGCTCTCCCTCAGTTTTTAACTACTTAATAATAACATAATTATTCTTGACACCGTGTTGTGTACAACTGTACTGGTAAAAGAAAAAAAAAAAAAAACAACAGACATAAAACTAGAATATTCTAAATAATTACAACTTTATGTTTTCCCTTCTGAAAAATATTTAAAACTAAACAAATTGAAAACGATAAAATGAAAGGATTAGCATAACACAACTGCAAGTATATCACTATAATGCTGAGAACAAAAATACTTGAAGGTCAAAAACAATTCTGCTTTCAACAACCAGGCTGAATGATAATTATTATACATTAAAATATGATAATACCAGGCTTTCGGCCTCAGGGTAACCTAAATTCCTTCTGCTTCACTGTCTCGGTTTGACTTTGAGGTATTTAACATTCACCTCTCATACTCGCTGCAAATTTGCCTTTTCCTGGAGTTAAGATGAATATGCAATGCGGTTGAAAATTAAGACAAATCAATTTGAGACACCACATTTTAAAACCAAAAAAAAAATAAATCATTTTTCCCGAGACATATACATAAAAAGAGATGCTCCAGAATAATATAATTTAGAGAGAAAAATATCCAACATAATTCAATTAAAATGCAAAACATTTGTTACATCCTGGTAATCTAAAAATAAACCAACAGAAAGGTTTGTTACGTACTTATTTAGTGGGTCAACATCATTATGTAGCAGGATACTTCATGCACTCACTGTGCATCAGTTTATGGTTTCGGTTGAAAAAAAAAAAAAAAAGAATCATACGCACACGCACGCACGCGCACGCCTGCACACACACGCGCACACTCACACACGCACAAAATACTTGTGTTCACATCCATTCCTCTTCAAAATCTGAGCAGGAAGGGCAGAAACACGACGAAGAGGAGACAGGTGTGTGAGTGCACTCCCATTGCGCCGCCGCTGCCGTCCTGAACTGCTCTCGGTCCTGACAGAGGAGAGTGAAGGAAAAACACCTGAGTGCATTTACCTGCTGAACAGTGTTTTGTCTCTTCTGCTAGCTCCGCTGGGGGTGGGTCAGTAAATGAACTTCCACGCTGCTGGTAACAGTTCAGCGGCTAAATTCCATCGTGTGACTAAAATGAGCGACCTTGTGATTCAGTACAAACCTGCAGTTGTGTTTGCCTGAAAACCTCACACTGTATTTCCGACATGCCGACTATTGTAATTAATTAATTAATCACCATTATCACCGAGATTAGCAGGTATGGGTCACAAGGTTTTAGTAGTCACATGGCACCACACGGTTACAGGATAAGCTGATATCCTTCCAAGCGTCTCCAACCACTGAGTCCACAATGTCAACTTGTTAAGACTTGGAGTAAATGTAGCAGCAGTACGACCAATGAAAGCTGTTAGTGACTCTGTAGTTGAAGTAACCCTGTCCTCCTAGATATTAGATTTAAACTAATTTGCAGTGGCAAATACATTTTGAGAAAACATAATTAGGCCTGGATTCCCTTTTTTTTTTTTTTTTTTTTAAATCGACACAAATTAGAGATTCTAACGCCTCTGTGGCACAGAGTTCATGCTGAAATTCAGTTTACCTTAGCCACCAAACAGGCAGGCTGGTAGATTTGATGAGTATTGATGTTAATGAATGTTAAACATGTTCACTGGCAGCATAAAATATTTGGGGTTTTTTGCAATAGCTGTACCTACTTATTGCAACTGAAGCAGGGTTGATGTTTTTATGATCCTGCTTAGACACAGGCAGCACTTGGCTAAGGTCTGAGAAAGATGGTGGTCGTAGGTAAATACTGAAAAGTCACCTGTTACATGAACCTCAACGCAATACCAGCTGACTCTAGTAACCGTGACGTTTATGTAACTATGAGCAAAGTGCTTTTGTTGCCGACACCCATCCACACATGGGAGTCAGGATGTGTACACCATCCAGCCCCAGACCCTGACAAAACACTGGCACTGAACATGATCCAGGGGGCAATTAACTTTCCCAGCAAAATGTAATTGTTTGAACAAATTAGTTGTATTGTGCTGTGACTGTCAGTCTTTCATCACGGTCATAAACAAAAACAATAAATTATGATCTTAATCCCAAAGTAAGATGACATCAGTGGTATGGAGTACCTCAAGGCTCTATCCTTGCTCCACCTTTGTTTTTAATCTACGTCCCTAAGCTTGTTAAACTGTATCTGTAAAATTGTTTATTTCATATACATAAGTCACATGCAGTTTTTGTTTAATACTTTGAAACAGTCTTATTTTTCTTAAAGTCATACACCAAGTACACATTCTGACAAGCATCACGTTGCAGGAAGTCAAGCAGACATGGCTGGAAATGGATGGATGGAGTTTTTGGTGGGTGATGGTGGAGGGGAGCAGTAAAACAGACTCTGAAAGCTGGGAACTACAAACAAACAACACATCAAACGACAATGACACACACAGGAAAAGGTTCCATTAGTGAGGCGGGGAGTGAACTACGTTTAGTGTTGCAGGTAACTTCATTCATCTTACAAAGCTGCCTAACCCAAAACATGCAATGAAGGCACATGCTTCGTCTTATTTTCTTCAGTGACGTGCGATAAAATATCAGCTTTATACTGTAGGACTTCCTGATCGCGCAGGAAAACCTAAATGCTACAGTCTTTGAACAATTTTTAGGTGCACAGTTTCAAATTTCCAGGAACCAATTTTCTAAAATACAAACCAATTTAATGATGCAAAACTAAAAGACCTGATATTTTCTCCGTGCTCTTTTCAAGGATGAGACAAATTTCATCTCAATGAAAGCATTGTGCAAGGATTGAGGACAAATTTTAACTTTGAAGCTTGTAACACAATGACTACTCATTTCCCCTGGATTTCCATGAGTTCACCACAGTTTCCTTTGGGGCATCTATCCAATTACTCTGCCACAGCGGATTATCCCTAATCCTGCATATGGCTAATTAGAATAATGACGTTCACTCGTAGCCAAAATCAAAGCCATTAATACAATTGTGTTAATGGAGCGGGTTTGCATGCAAGATGCTGCAACTGCCAGTCACAAGGACACATTAAATGACAAGATGGGCGAGGCGTTTATCTCTATATATCGCCCCAGCTCCTACGTTTATTTATCATGCTTATCACAACTTGTAGATACAAGAAGCATTTCTGCCTTCAGCGAGGTTCTGCCCCTTTTCGTGTTGGATGTGCGACCTGAAACACAGCTACTACAGGTACAGACAATCGCATGAGCACGGATGGCGGCAATGAAAGACGAGGAATACTTACGGTGGGAAAAGAGCATGCAAAAATCAAAGTGAAGCCATGTCACACAGAGCAGGTGGTTAGGTTTGCAGAGGAGAGAGATGAAACACGGTTAACAGGCTACAATGACCATTTTCACAAAGATTCACACGACAGCGTGACGGCAGTTTGCTCTGCCGTTCCACCTTATCAGAGGCTGCATGCCACTCGGCGGCTTTAGCATGTCAATTCACGAAGAGAACAAAGAGCTGTTAACTGCTCTGGCATGATCAGAGAAGCCCGGACGTGATTGGTCTCTTCTTGTCAGATGCCGCGACACTGCAGTCTAACTTCCAGTTTGTGAAAATGGCAATGTTTGTCGTGTGCCAGCATGCAGTTAATACTTTGGATCCATGACAGTTGAAGTGCGTGCTGGTGCGGAATACTAACCTTGCAGTAGCGTTGAGCTAGTGGGTTCAATTACCACTACAGCAGGAGGACAAATTGAACAGAGCAACATATCGGAAACAGAACAGCAACACATCATTGACAACACTTGTGGAAAGCATGAAAAGTAGGCTGCTGAATGGACTTTTACATCGTGGCCGCGCGGTTACACACTTGAGTGTTCAAAAGTGACGATAATGCCGAGAGCCATTCAGCAAAGTACAGGTGGTGTCAAAAGTCCATTTCTAAGCTCAAACACTGCAGTATTTTATATTCTGGCGACTGCTCAGTCATGATAGAGTATTAATCTGCAACGTTCTTGACTTCTTCGGAGCAACACCGGGTTTTTCATTTCAGTCGGGGTTTTTTTTTTTTTTTATTTGTTTGTTTTTGGAAAGTTTAGTCCAAGTCTTCTGTGATCTAAAACTCCAGTCAGCAGCTCAGCTTTTATCTGCCGAGGGTGTTATCAGTGTTTCAGAGCCCGTAACAACCAAACTTTCCGTTCCCTCCTAAACTGATGTATATTTCTGCTCTGAGGACGGATTTTCCACTGTGCTATGAACAAAAGGATCGTGATGGCTTTCAAAGTTCGGCAAAGCCCAGTCATCATTTTGGGAATGAATGTGTTCAGTAAAGCGCAGTGCTGGACTGACTGTGCTCATTTGAAATAATGGAAATATATGTAAACACATAGAAATACACAATGCCATTTTTTATGGATAGCTAGCATGAAGACATTTCAAAAGTGATAAGGATATTCCAATATGATATCACTATGAATGTCTGTATTAGCTAACTTAATAAACCGACACAACTCTGTGAAACTATTGTTTCTGCTGAGTTGGGTTTGAATGAGGAGAGAGGAAGCAGGAGTTGCATTCTCTTTGTGCATTAACTCAATGCATACGGTGGTTGCCAGCATACGAACCCAGAGCTTTCTGTGCATTACGGGATTTTAACTCGTATGAAAAGTTGCAGATTATTACTGTTTATTTCTATTTCTGAGTTCTGCAAAAACTAAAACACACGCCTTGTACTCACCATACAGGAGGAAGCTTGTGTTTGAGCTCCCGAGTTTGTTGATGGCGACACAGGTGTAGTTGCCGTAATCTCCGTCAGACACATTGAAAAACGTCAGCTTGGACAGAGAGCCGGTGTTCACGATCTCCATGCCGTCGAAGCCGTTGAAGATCCTGGGTGGTAGGGAAAAATCATGGACAAACAGTGAATGCGACTCCAATACGATGAATTTGAGTCATCCACAAGGCCCAGTGTGAAGTATGTAGTGGCGCATTGCAACTAGCTGAATACTGATTTAAGGAAACCAAAGATGGCTGCAATAAATTAGTAAATATATTAATAAATGCCAAAAATGAGAAAATGCTCTCCGTCAGCCAGTGTCCATTCTGTGCTACTAAAGAAACTTGTGCAACAGGGTGGACTCCACGGAAGTAGGAAACCCAAAGATTCTCAATTTCAGGTGAATGTACGCTAATGAAAACATAATTATGAATATCAGATTCCATTTCTGCCCATAGATCCCCCTAAATCCTACCCACCAGATCTTTAATGCATGTATGACTGGCACCTGATCGATAAACATCAATAACTGTGAAAACTAATGCCAGTGCACACGCGCGCACACATGCACACACTTCCTCTGTTTGCCAACATAAAATGCAAATGTAAAAGCCATTACCTTCTGTCATCTTTATACCACTCAAAGTCTGCCTCAGGCACTGCATCCGCCTCACACTCCAGCACTCCTCTCTGGCCCAGAGTCACTCCGACATCTCTGCCCTCTGACACAGTTGGAGCATCTACAAGCAGGCAGCAACACATGAGAGCACCGCGATCAGGAACTACAAGGCAGCGCAAGTCAAGGGTATCAGGAGACGGCTCGTGACACTCCCTCCTCTTCAGAAGATCTCGATTCAGAGCCGTGATCCACATCATGACTGGGAGCGAGCAGGAATTAAAAGTTCAAAATGTGCAATAACGCCAGTGGACAAAAGCCAAAAAGCCTGACCGTTTGAGTTTCCTGTCAGATTAGTCAAAGAAAATCAGCAAATCATATGAGAGTGTGTTAGAAGTCGACCAGCTTTGCCTGGAAATGTACTTAAATGATAAATTGATCGTTAATTTTATCTTGTTTTTATTTTACATTTTGACCACACATTACGCTGTGCTAAAACTTGCACGCTGCCAACGGGGAAGCAAATGCACGAACAGATAATAGCAAATAAACAAATAGGTCAAATTTCGGTGAAAGTCTTCTCAAGGTTTTTTTCCTGAACAGCTTTTTTTTTTTTTTTTTCCCTGATTGCAATTTAGAAAAGGGTTCAACACAAGGTCAGTAAATAAACGGAAAAGCAGATTTATGAAAAGACGTTTTTAAAGCTGACGATCCCATACTTGGAGCTTAAGATTTGAACTTCTGCCGTCATACTTTTGACTTTTGATCTATATCTATATTATCATCGTTATTATAGCAGTATTAGTAGTCATAAATAATCACTGAATAGCTAACATTAGTATCAGTACAGAGTTTCCAGTGATCTACTGTAAAGTACAAAGGCTCATATTTGGAAAAGCTGGAACCATAAACATCGAAAAACACTGACTTAAATGATTGACAGATGTGTTTTAATTAGGCCATAATAATTAATAATTAATTCATAATTCGACCAATCATTCCAGCTCGGTGTATTCAAATATGCAGTTCATCAGTGGACTCACAGTTGACGGTGATGTCTACGGTCTGGACATCTGTGTCGATATCGTTGACAGCTGTGCACTCGTATGTCCCCGCTCTCTGTCTGGAGATAGATGGGATTTCCAGGTACTCATCGTCTGACGCCATGTCCCCTATAAAAAGGTCACGCACACAGAAAGGGGAAGGAAATGAAACTGGTCATTTAGAGTAAACGTGACAAGTCAACAGCTGTGGTCCCCGTTGCCATTTTCACAGTGTCTCTGCCCGGAAAATAACCATCACACTGGCGCACCGGGAGAAAGGAGGAAGGAGTTAGTGCTTATCCTTGTTTTATCGATAACTATGTGAATTTGTGTTCATCTCAGAGCCGCGTTGCGGTGCAGCGTATTAAAACCTGCTGCCGTTTGGAGGAAAATCTATTTTGGTATTAGCAATAAAAAAAAAAAAAAAAGAGAGAAAGAAGTTTGGCTGTAACTTCAATACAGAAATCACAGATCCAAGTTCAGCAGCGGTGGCAGGCGCAGTGACAGATCCTGTTAATTCCCATCGCAACCTGAGCTGGTGTGACAGGCAAAAACTCATGCGGCTACATGCATGTCAAAACTTACACGAGTAAATACCGTGACACGCGCCCACTTTTGTCTCCGTCTCTGATGCTTGCCTGTTGTCTCCTTCAGCGCTTACAAA
This sequence comes from Datnioides undecimradiatus, assembly GCA_008933995.1. Lineage (NCBI taxonomy): Eukaryota > Metazoa > Chordata > Actinopteri > Lobotiformes > Datnioididae > Datnioides > Datnioides undecimradiatus. The sequence goes on from WARS01000981.1 coordinate 1,208,452, forward strand.
GACCGGTTCTCCAGCTTACTGACATGTTTCCGAGGACGCTACAACACTTGGTGATTAGTGCTTTGTTAAGCCCCCACTCATTATCACTCGTCTGTCATAACTTTCAGATTCTGCTCTTTTGTGCGTACCTCTAAAGCCTGCGAGCGCACCGGGACTGTGGCTGAGATATGAGAGCACAAAGGGGGGGGGCAGCCTCGCTGCTTTTTCTTGTATCAATTTGACACGCTTGACAGAGACACTTAACACAGCACTCAACGTAAAGAACAAAAGACATAATTGACTTCGAGCCTCCTCCCAGGATGTTGGTCGGTGACAGTAATAAATTGCACATGGATTCACTTTACTGGGTTTAGACACATTACTGAATTGCACCTGGGAAGGTTGTTACAGCGAGGAGTCCTCGCTGACACACCGATCACCTGACGAGGAGTACCAGGAGGACTCATAGAGGTGTGCAAGTTCCACTCTGTTCCTTTTCCGCTTGGCTTTCTCTCAAAGGAGGATCCTCCACGTCGCCAATAGAGACAGCAGTGTCAGTTAAAGCCACGCTGTGATCCTCCGAGGAGAGTTAATCAAGACGAGGCTGCCAGCTGACGCACGTCGTCAAAACCCTCGCGTCAGCCGTCAGTTTCATGGCAAGCGGCTTCACATTGGCGGCATAAGCGGCCGTCCTCCAGGCTGACACATCAAATCAATGCTTCTGTACAGTTCACGACCCCTAACACGAACGCGGAGAAAACTTGAATGTACGAGCTCCAACAAAGCTACAGGATCGCTCACACATACCAACTGACAGCGATGTATCAGATAAACAGGACGCTCGCCGCTGTTTAAAGTCTTCTTTTTTGCCACAGACGTGCTCCCCGCAGTTCATTTTAATAGAAGCACGGTGCTTGAAATACAGATTTCCTCTGCTACCTAAAGAGTTTATAACACTTTTATCACTTTTATGTAAAGTTGGAGCAGCTGGTACATATATACAAACATACATACACACGTGGTAAGGCTGTGTATTTAATGAGTGACATGGTTATTTTAACATCATTGACCAGACTGCATGAAAAAGTAGATTTGCGAGATGAGAAGAACCTGGCTCTTCCAGCTCAGCACTCGATGTGTTCGCGGTAACTAATCAAAGCAATGCGTTGTGGGGAAAATAAACCTTGTGACTTTGCAAAAAGCTGTAAAAAATAGATTAATGGCCAAAGCCACCGTAGTCAGGTTTCCAGGTTTTAATTAATATCTGCTAATATTTCTAAGGAAAAACAATCGCATCAATCAATCTTTAAAATCTTTTTTTTTTGTATTTACTCTTTTTCTCCCTGTCAGCCAACAAACTGCTCAAAGTGATCACAGATCACAGAGTGGAGAGAAGGTGTGTGAACTGCACTTACAGGACCCACTGCACGCAGCACACACGCAGCGCATTACATGGTACACTCTCTTCATCTTGCAACATCATGCTGATCAGCAGGTGACCCTGGTTTCTGTTAGACTTGAGAGATGAACTCATTGCCAACATGAACTGGAGACAGCTGTTCAGCTCCCATTTCCCTCAGACAACAGCCCTTTTCCAATGGTTTCACAGTCGTGATCATTCCCGAACCTTCAGCTAGTGTTTATTATAGTAAGCATGATGAAGAGAAAATGTATGAGAAGTCAGCTCCACATGCAGCAAACATCTTGACCATCCAGATCTGCTATTACCCTCTCGGGGTGATGAATCCTCCTGGATCATAAATTGCAGGCGATTGACTGACTTTTATTAGCACTCAACACCCTTCAAACACTATGTAATGGCAAATGGCATGGAAAAAAAAGTCTGTGAGAGGAAGAGGAGCTTCAGAAGGAGTGACATCTACACACTGATGAATAAACCTAATTAAAGTAAACAAGTTTCCACTGCGTCAGTGCTGCACGTTACATGAAAATCAAAAACGCAGTGATCCCAAAACATTTGTGAAGCTTGGGTCAGCGGAGGGATTGGCAGTAAAAGAAAACAAAAAATAAAATGGTTCGACAAGAAAGTGGAAGTGAAAAAAAAATAAAAATCCCCATGCCGAGAACTCCATGATGACACCGGGAGGAGGCGGACCTGAGAATCTCAGAAATAATTGAAAGGTAGCGCTGTCAGGTGTCCAGTCAGACACTTCTCCTGACGACGACGGTGCCCCTGGTACATCAGTCTCTGAAGCGCCCACCACCGATGCATTCATAGGCACAGTTGCTGATGGTACATTGTGCATATCCATGCTAGAGAAGCACACCTTATTAATTACAAACTAATTAACAGATGAAACTCTTCTACCAGTGGCAGTCTTCGGGCTTTTTTCGCTCTTATTTCAACAAACTCTCAAGCGTCTGCATTGGAATTGGTTATCTGGAATGGCTCAGCAGCTGCTCACCCGTCCCATCAAACGGACCGGCACAAACCAAAAACACATTCTCTGTGTAATGCCTGGACAGCCACAGCATCTGTGAGAGCAGTATGTGAGGCATTCAGAAGCTGAGCGCATATCATCCAAGAGCTTTTGCAGTATTCACCGGTTTTTGATGGACCAACCAAATTCAGATCATTAGAATTACTCTAAAACGTGTGCTTCCTTGTGTTGCACAAACAGTTTGTGTACTGTGACAATGAAATGTTTTCTTCTTGGTCGGAGTGTTCTCTACCACCAAGAAACATTCTCTGACCCAAGAGGAGCGAAAACAAGAAAACATCGGTGAATCCCAGAAATCACTGGGCGCTGGGAGAATAAGAAGAAATTGTGCATAAGAGCAAAAATAGGAGGGAACCTCATCAAACCTCAACCGTAGCAGCAAGGGTCATTCTAAATGGCACCGTTAACAACACATTCTGACATTTAATGTGGAGTTAATTGGGACTTAATCGTATTATGTCACCATCACCTTATTATCCAGTATACTCCCCACATTTCCCAAATGCATTCACAAACCGTCGGCTCCGTTTGTGTTTTCCTCCGTGGTTACTCCCACATCATTTAGCCAATCTCATCATTTGCATTTTCTTCCTCAGGCCACTCCGCAGTAAATCATGACCTCCCCGTCGAACCTGCTGTACCCCCCTCATCACCATTTCACCGTCTCTCAGTACGCATAATGCCCCTCCTCTTCCAGAGCTCCCAGGGCATCGGCTGGCTTAGCGTCAGAGACCGCAACCCTTCAAATCCATAATCCAAAATACACAAACTCCCCTGCACCGTCACTCATGTAAAGTGTCAAACCAGTACCGAGGAAATTGTTTTGAGTTATAAATGGAGTAATAAATCATTATCTGGTTGGTCTGCATCCTCATGGCTGGACCACCGAGCCTCTTCATGTGCTGCTGCTGTCAGTTTGACCGCCAGTCACCCAACTGTGCAAGAGAAGCCATTGAAAACAGCACGCACCATGTGCCAAAGAATGATGTTTCTCTTTATGTGTACTAGAGAGAGAACAAATGTTGTCTCAGCAGAAACAAAGCGCTCACAGGACACTTCAGTGCCCACTACACAGCACTACCCAAGCTCTGAAAACCACACAAAGAAGCCCTCATTATAGCATTCTTCCATTTTAATGGGTTTGTGTTCACAAACATTTGCAACAGCATGACTTCTGATATTTTACAAGTTTTCCAACGAGGGCAAAGTACATTTCTCTGAACTGTGCAAGTGAGCTGCCTTTCTAATTTATGAGTCTTTGTTAGACTGGGGACCGCTGGGTTTGTGACCAAGTCATTAGTGAGATAGCACTGTGTCCTGTGCTGCCATCAAAGTGACATGGCAGGACATCGGGGAGAGCAGACAGGAGAAGGTGGTCAAGAGAAGAAAGCAAAAGAGAGGCAGGAAGTCTCGGGAGAGGCCGGCAGAAGATAATGTACCCTTTCTGTGTCCCTGAAATGCCATCCTCAAACTCAAGGGCAAAGAAGAAAATGGGGTAGAAAATGGAAAGAAAGAAAGATATTTGTGTGCAGGGCGTGGGGAACAAGTTTAGAGGAGAGAAAAAGAAACAGGAGAGCAGATGCTTGAGGGATATGGGCATTTAAGGAGAGGGAACGAGGGGATATGGTGAGGTAGGATTTAAATTGATGAATCCAAGCAAGGGGAGAGAAAGAAATAGAAGGGGAATGGCAGATAGGAGCTGTTAACAGACAGAAAAGCACACATAACCAAAGAGAGAGTGGGAGTGGAGATTGTGTTACCAGTGTTGTCTTGGGGGGAAAGGTAGTCAAAGTGAAATGTGTCGAAGGGAAAGTGACAAAGCTTTTGTTGCGCAGACAAACTGAGAAAGAACGCTTATTTAAAAGATGTTAGAGAAGACAATGAGGGAGAGGAAGCTGCTGCTGCTGCTGCTGCACTGCAGCTAGAGTCTTCAGCTGAGCCTCTGCTGCTGCCGCCGTGCAAAGTAAATATATACTGTAGATAGTTTTGGTTTTTTTTTTTTCACCGATTATCAGCCTTTGGCATATGAATTTTTCTTAATGTGCCAGGCCTCCTTTGATGCATCATCCTCTTTGAAGGAAACAAACATAAAAGGGGTAAAGCGGAAAAAAGAATCAAAGAAATACAGTAGCGCGGGGTTCTACGTATTATCGCCGCGCAATGAGGCAGCTTTGCTTCCATTGAGGAGGTTTGCCAGCGAAGAGAATCTGTTGTGACAGCACAGTTTAGATTTGACCCGTCAATAGCGCGCGTATCTTTGAGCATACAATGAAAAGTAATCTTTCAGGCCACGAGTCCATTTGTAATTCAGACACACTATAGGAAAAAGCAGCTTTGTAAGTGAGTGACGTGAGTTAAAGCTATGCTGGAATGTACACTGTGTAAGTGAATAACACGTGTGTTTGGGCTTCTGTAGGTTGAATAAACAAAGAACTCACTCCTCGTGACACTCGACCACTTTCCCTCTAGCCTAACAAAAAGGACTGTCGGCAACCCAATCCGGTCGATTCAGTAGAACAGAGAAGGATTGATCAATCAGTCACTGATCATTTACACAATCAGTACTGTAACATATTACATCAATATACTGTCCTGTATTTCCGTCACTATTGTGCAGTACATATAAGGCAGAAGCTCTAATATGTAATGACCAGCGGTGTGCATGTGTAGTAAATTAATAATACTATTAAGCAACTATTGTGCTTCTTCTGGTCAATACTAATAAATAGACAAAGGCAGAGGCAGACACCACACTGGATCACATCAGCCAACCCAGGAGTGGCCTAGTCAGCAGTCACATTGTTACATTATAACATGAGTACTGAGTACCATACACACACACACACACACACACACACACATTTTCATACTAGGTCTTCTTTTGATTTCACCTGTAAAGATCTGTGATTTCATCTTGCACTGTCGCTAGATGTACAGGCTCCTGGAGCAGAGGAGATGGAGACATTAAAGTAATCATTTGAACTTTTCAGCAGCCCTCAGAGGAACATGGATGGGTTTTATTTTTGCTCATTGCGGTCGGACACAAGAAGCTTCGATTGACAAGGCTTTGTGAGAGGACAGCTTCCTCTGATGCGCGCTGAGCTCGTGAGGGTTTCAGCAACATCAGCTGGGATGCACAGCATGTGAAAAATGCTCACTTAATGTGAATAAAACATTAGGTGGGTAACGTTTTCATCAAAGATCTCAGATTTCAGATCAACTGTCGGCAAAACGCAGCGCCGTGAACACGTGAAATGGCGCTGATGGTGAGCTATCGGGTTTGAGTTATTTCTTTCACCTTCAAAAGGGTCAGAAAGCGACCGATCTATTACCGCTACCAACTCCATCAACTCCCAACTTCAAATGAATCTTTCCAAGCAACCAGGCCTGTGCAAATCTGGAAAACTTTTATTGCTCCTAGGCCAAATTCAATCATGTGCATGTTCATTCCGGCTGCCTTAATGCACCGGGGTGTCGGCTGGCCGCTTGGGCTGACAAACTTTGCAGTCAGGTTGTGCGGTCTTGCGGGAGATACCGAGGATCACTTTTGATCCGACACAAGCCCCTAAAGCCATCTATCTATCAAAGGTGAGGGGGAGCTGGGTCACGGCTGTGTGAGAGCCCCGGCCTCAGCCTGAAATCATCAATCTTTATGCACACACACACACAGACACGCGCACACACACGCACAGGTGCTTTATTTATTTAATTCACTCATTTTAACACCCCGGAGTGCTTGCAATAGCTGGGCTCACACTGAATGGCCCCGGGCTGGAGGAGAGTTGCTCTGCAGCTGGGAGATACTGGAACAGAAGTCTGGACTACAGCAAGTACTGGGACATTTTCTGCTCTGCTCTGCTGCTGTCTCAGAGTGAGGGTGGCAACTGCGTATTGTGAGTCTGTGTATTCTTACCAAGCCTGCGTTTCAGGACCTCCGTCAAATACTGGCAAGGAAACTGATAGCTAAATTGCTAGAATTCAGCACACTGAGAGCGACCAATTTCAGGGAAAAACAACCAAAAAACAGCCAAAAATGACTGAATGACTGTGTCTTTTATCTTGCGTGAGGAGAATCAAAGCAGCCGCTTCTCAAGCTAATGCTAGTCTATTTACATTTTCATCTCACACTAAACTAAAAGTCAATAGACATCCCTGAATTGTAGTTTTGTTGGTGCCTGCAAAAAAAAAGATCTTCACTATGAATTTCAATGCACTTTCTCAGATATGGATTTTAAACAGATAAATAAACATAAGCCACCAGTCACTGCATACGGTACATTTTGATCATGAGGAGTGTCGAGATGAGCGCAGAATAAAAAATGCCTTTGAATGGCGCTGCCGCTCTGGAAAATGGCTTGTTTTACATAAAGATTCTCAATCAGTTTGGTGTTGCACTAAAACTCAGACTCTGTGCAAGTGTAGCCACATGCGGCACAAACAGAGGAATGGACACACACACACACACACACACACACACACACACTTTCACAGCTATCTCGCAGTGCACAGATGCACAGCAGAGATCAGAGTTTGTGATCTCAACTGTCTCTATAAAAGATTAGTTTTAAAGCCTTTGCTTTATTGGAAAACACACCATGAAAAAATGTGAGCGATGCAATGGAGATGCAAAGACACCTGATTTAAACCACTGATGTCAAAAATACATGGTGGGCACCATATGGCGGCAAATCACCAAGGCATCTGTAATTGCAGTTTGTAGTCAACATTTATCTACTATATAAACAACAGAGGGACTGTGCCATATTCTCCTGCATAAAACAGACATTCATCTATACTATATGCACTACATACTATATATATATATACACAGTATATGCACGTTATTTTATTCTCATTTAATCACTCTATCTATCTAGCTATCTATCTATAAAGTGCAGTAGCTTACAAGGTAAAACTTTATTATTTGGCTCATGGATGACTCAGCTTCCTCAATCTCCTCCCACATCAAAATGTATTTATAGGCAATTATAACAGACTGCACCTTCAGGAGGTCTGACAAGAAAACAGCTCTGTTGTTCGCACCAGAGCCAGGAAGTTAAAGCAGCAATGAAACCAGCTGTTGGATCCGGTTAATGAGATTTCACAATGGTTCCCACAGATAGCTGCGCAGTTCGGGCCCATGCCTCGGAAACACGTGTCACCCCCTCTAGCCCAGCAGTCAATTCTGGCAGACCTTCCTCCGTCTGAGTCACTAATTCACTATATGTTTAATTAAGAGTAAAACATTAGAAAAGAGTGGGGAAACTACTCTCTCTCTCTCTCTCTCTCTCTCTCTCTCTCGCTCTCTCTCCTGTAAAGCCTTTGTATGTGCACTAGTCTAATTCAGTCCACAATCGTATTGGAACAGGATAAACATCCCCTGTTGCTTTCGCTGGCTATTGACCGGCTGTTTAAGAGAAAAAAGGCAAATGCACAGCTTTTCCTAATTAGCCATTATTTTTGCTTCCCTGTTCTTTCAGCTACAGTATCTTCGCATCGGAATTGAAAAATTATAGACATGCAGGTGTTGTTTGCAGGTGTTGTTGACATGATGTCTATCGAATACGTATCCAGACATCGGTATACTGATTAAGGGCTGTTCTGATGCTTTGCAGGTCTTTTTCAGACCCACGCACTTTGCAGTTCAGCTTCCTAGGTTCCTTTCACACCAGTCATTACATCCCTAAGTAATAACGTCAATATTAAAAACTGTCAAAATCCTAATAACAGCTGTGAAACAGAAAATAGATACAGTCAACCAGCAGGTCACTGAAGTCAGTGGGCCACTGTGCAGATCATCGATTGGGTCAGAGCACCAAAGATCCTCAATCACCCTGGAGCATGACGGCAGCTGAAAAAGACTTGTTTGACATTGACCCTTGTTCCAAACAAATCAAATGCAATATCAGCAACAATAAGATCCATGTTTACATAATGTATGACAAGCAAGGAAATGCACAGGTTATGATGTAATGTCCTACCCCGTGCCATTTAACGTTTATGTTTGAAGCCCTGATGTTCTAAAAGTTCACAAAGGTGCAAGGTGAAGCATAAAGAACCCAGTTACTGCAGGTGGTTTCCAATGAACAAACTAATGTAAAAGAGATGTTGATGCTGGTCCACATATCCTATAAGAATTTTCAATGTCTCAGCTAAATGGGAGAAATTCTTGTCAATTATAAACTTTTTTTCTCACTTGGACCGTAAAACAATCGTAGGCTGTACAATGAAAAGGACCAACAAGGTGTGTAGATTTAAATTGTGCAGTGTACTCCAGCCTCATCTTAATTTCTGCACAGTGGAATGACATAATAAGACAGTCATCTTCCATGCCCACCACGTCCTCTTGCACTCCTTCGCGACTCTGCAGCCAGTCTCTAAGGCAAGGCGGGGCGTCATAGGCCAGATATACCCTATTGATGAAACAGGACGGCAGTAGAGCCCTGAAGCACGGATCCCTAATGAGAATGTGGGGGCTTTCACCAATTAAGAGCAGGGCTTTGGGATGTGTGACAGCCACATCGAAGCATTTGGGGTTAGACAGAAAGCAGAGAGCACTCTGCAAATCATCATTTTCTAGTGACTCATTAGAGCGCACCGGAGACATGGTCATGACCAGGAAGACTTGTCCTTGGAGCTCCTCCACAGAGCCCACTTTGATCCACGTTACCTGCCAGCATTTGAATCTTCTCACATTGTTTCTGTATTGAAGAATGACGCCAAAGTCAGAGGCCTCCCCAGGGTTGTAAAGCTCCTTGGCCAGCTTCCACTGGGTTGGCCCATGATGGGATTTTTCCTTGCCTCCTTCTGTACTCCTAACTCCGGGGAGAAGGAGTGGGATGTCTTTTTGTCAGAAGGGTTTTCCAACGGCTGAGAGAGTCTGCTGTCGCCCTGGGGGCTTTTAAAACACAGTTTGCCATTGAAGAAGAGCTTGGAGTGCAGTATGAGCAAGGCCTTGTGAGAAAAGTTGTTGTAAATCAGCTTAGTCACCACCTTGCTGTTGTATCCCCAGTCCTGTCTGGACTACAGAAGGCTGGCTGTCAGGCTCTCCTGCGAAGGCACCTTGAGGTCAAAGGTAGGTAGTCCAACTGATACTCTCTGTCTATCTGTCTCTGGTGCAAGACTTATGAGAATTACATAATATATTCCAAACAAAATATGTCCCATCAAGACTCTTGCTATTTTAATACTTAAAGATTGAGACAGTACTTTTAACAGTCACAGTGATTATGACCTTCCTTCAACGTCTCTGCACACAGGAGCAGCTGTCTGTCAGCAACACATCCTGGGGAGCCTGGAGGACAAGCCTTAACTGGGCTCACTGACAGCACAAATTTACTGAACCAAAACATTTTTCATGTCAGCTTCACCGGAAGAAATCAAAAATGTAATGTTTATTCACTGATATTATTTCCCCACCCATGTTACCGTGTGAGGGGAATATGCCTTTACTGTAACAGGTGAGCTCAGAGACTGACAGGGAGCTGATCAGTCAAGAAAACACATACCGAGGAATATGCATATGTTCGCTAATTGCAAAAAGAATAGAATCAGAGCGTAAAAACACAGTCACCATGGAGATGACTGAAAACCTTTTGCTGAAACGGAATCTGAGAACAATGCACAATTCTTTAATTTGTGTCACATCGATAGTGTTAAGCGACAGACCACAAATTGGCCTGAAGCCTTGTGTCCTTGCTCTTTTCAAGGCGACCTCACCGCATTGTTTTAAATTTTGCCTAGAGAGAAATGCAATATGTCGAACTTAAACAACATTTCTCGGTAAAAACCCAGCAACTACCCTGCTACGTAAAGCAGTGAACAAAGCATCACCACCTTTTGATCAGTCAATGTCTCTCACTCCTCTAACTCTCTAACACTTACATCTCTTCATCAACTTATTCTTACAGTTGCTCCGTGGAAGAACCTAAACAGAATATAACGGAATAGAACGTGATTATGAGATGAATGTCGAATTGTCAGTGGAAAATAGCGTTACACAAGACGCATAATAACATTTTGCACCTTTGCACATAACGCAAAGGGCTGTCACACATAAAAGCTCTTTTATAGAAACTGTCAGCAACTAGACTGAAGGACAGAAACAGCAACAAGGTTGAGCTGATGATCCCTCTCCTTAAGAAATTAAGCCTAAGGGGGGGGCTGCTTCGACTTAATGAGTTTGAATTCCAATAAATGTGTTCAACTCCAATAGAACTTGCCAGAAAAAGATGAAAATATATTATTTAGTGCTGTCATGTTGATCATGACATTGGTGTGATTGATTGTTTTTTTTTTCAATCTTCATGAATTTGCATTCATTGGTTCAACAAATATCGTTCATTAAGAATGTGCGTTCGATGCTAGACGATGTAACATCGACGGTGCTGATCACAGGCAAGAGTGAAACTCCAATATTAAAGTGGTCTTCAGTTGAAGCCATGGGCAGCAGAGTATGCAGATTAAAATGATTTCAGTGAATCTATCACGGGGATGGGGAGGATCTGAATTTTCTTTAATTTTGAGCCATGCCCTTCAAAACAATGAACTTGCATGGGGATTTAAAATCATTGCAAGTACTGTGGGAGAAAGTGTGATGCTACTTCATCTCCCCAGGACATTTTTGTGGATAGCCCATGAAATATTGCAATGTTTTCATGGAATGACAGGACAATAAGCAGGTGTCTTCAGCGGCTTTTCATGCTGGAAGCCATAGTCTAGTGGGAGAGGCAGTGGTTGGATGTCTGTCCCTGGCTGAGATGACAAAGCACAGAAATAGCTGTGTGGGTAAAACCTGTTTTGGGTCCAGAAAGAAATGCAATGCACCAACATACATGTTCTCGATTGCTGAGAAACCAAACGGACGGGTCGCCAGACAGTTCTGTATGTTGAGCATTTGTCATGTTTAAAAGAAGCAAGATAGTTCTGTACATTCCATCTTTGATATTCACTTTAATAAAGCCAGTACTACTCAAGAATCCATTTAATGGACTGCCACTGAATTCATTTCCACTAGTACCATCAGCAGCTTGACACTGGTGGATCAGAATGATACAACTCAACTGTTAGATAGAACAGCTGTTAAGATTCTGCCATCTTGCTTGAGGCTGTTGAAGGCGTTTCATCTCTCATTAGAAAGGTGTCTTCACTTCTAACTGATTAGTTGGGAGTCGCCTTCTATTTTAAGTTCTTGAGGGTTCATTAGCACCCAGATAATCAGTGAGGCTGAAAGTGGGTGGTTTGACTCACCTGTCCATTGTGTGAGTCATTAGGGTCATGAGTCATGGTGCGAAATGATCTAGGGTGCCTTTGGATCTTGGCATTTGAAGTATTGAATGGACCACCGTGCGATTTGGGCGCAGTCTTTCACGGTCTGGATGGTTTCACCATTCACAGTCGTCTGCCAATCATGGACAGCTATTGAAATCTAGGACAGATCCAGTTTCTGATGACAGTCTGTTTACAACTCTATCCTTACAGACATTCCTCCCAGGACCAAGCCAATAACGACTGCTCCTCGCACAGTCTCATCGACAACAGAGCATAATGTCAGATGCCATGTGTAATTGAAGGCATTACAAACTCAAGAGCAAGTCCAACAATGTTACATTCCATGAAAGTCCTTCAGATATGCTTTCCAGAGTGTCATACAGTTCAACTATTCTATACTCTCTTCTTTCCACGTTGTGTCTATCCCAAGGGAGAGGACGAAAGAAAAACACGTGGAGTTCTATCTGCCCAGATCACTGCTATATTTGGAAGTTGGTGAAAAATGCTTGTCACATTGTTTTCTATCATAACACCTTCATTATAAATAAAAATGCCCTTAACTGTTGGACATGAGATGCAGGGTAATAGAAGATAGTGCTAAGGTTGCAATAAACTATATTTGTAGCCGATCATTTATTCGAGAATCAACATGGGACACACCGCAGAGCACCAACTGAAAATAGAACGAAGTCAAATGGCCCGTTCTTTCTCTTTTTACACTTTAGCAGTAGAGTTATTTATACTAGAACTCTAAAAGGAAGACTGGATCTTTCCTGCACAGCTGGCAGGTTTTCCGACTGTCTAAAGGTAATATACCAGAAGGCTTTACTGGCTTTTTGGCTTTACATGCCGGGCATGCAACAGCAGTTTAGAAACCCGAGACAGAGCTGAACGCTATGCTCAAACACTCACTCATCAAACGTAAAGTTTTATTTGTTGCTCCAAACTGTGTGTCAGTCAAACCAGAACGGGCAATGTCATTAACTTGCTGAACACCAAGACTTTACGATGAACAGCAACATGGGTAACATAAATATTGATGCTCATCTGGGACTCAGTCGTCAATCAGGGTTCTGTTGCTGATAAATGCTACAGCGATGACAGAAAAGCTTAAGGGACCCAAATTGCAGATTGACTAAACAACCTACAGTATTTATGGTTTGTGTAGTTGTATAGTCCCCAGACGTTTGACTCTCTAACCCACAGAGTGTGACTGATGACATGCAACAGCGTTCTCGCCATACAACAAAAGACAACAAAGCAGTCCAACAACACTGGTCAAAGCTTTAGCTGTCCCTTCCACACACCTAGAAAAATAATGTATGCACAAACATGTACTGTAGTATTTCACAAATAGGAGCCAATCAGTGCCCCCTCCCTCCCCCCTGCTTATCTGCTTACAGACAGGTGAGTCACACTCGTGTCATATTAACATTTCAAACCCCAGATTCTTGCTTCAACACAAAGGGCAGCGCAGATGAAAGCACAAATGCTCTGGCGTTTAAATGCAATTCATTAAGGATGCGAGCATCTGAGTGAAGCAAGGACACAGTGCCATGCAGAAATAGCCTTCAGTCTTCACTAAGGACGGATGAATTAAATGCCATTGAGCATATACAATGCAACTAATGCGATTTTAGAGATGGCTGTGGCATGCTTGCATATGTACAATGATCCACACTGTGGTAATGCTCTCTGCATTAATCCTGTCATTCAAAGTCCCTCCATAACATTTACATCCATCCTATTATCCTAATTAATTAGTCCAATAACAACAGGGTCAGTTTATTTTCCTGCGAACAATTACGTTGTAATGATGATCTGGAAACAGGTAATGATGGGTAATAAGTGAAGCGAGAAATCCACCAGGGGTCAAACAAAAGTCAAAGATGGGGTGATAAACACAAAGGAGTGAGCCAAGGAAAGACACAGAGGATGAGGGACGGTGAGAGAACTTAGAAAACACAGGAAGTGTGATACAGAGAGGAAAACTGTTATGTAGCTAGTTCTCATACATGTAGCTCAGAGGTAGAACAGGTTGTCCACCCATCGCAAGATTGGCGGTTCGACGCCTGGCCCCTCTAGGCTACATGCCAAAGTGTCCTTGGGCAAGACACTGAACCCCAAATTACTCTTGATGTCTGTTCCACTGGTGTGTGAATGACGAGCGAGTGACTAAGTTTCCCCTCTTACTGTAGCTGCCATGTATGAGTGGGTGTGATTGGGTGAATGTTGACGTGCTTTGTAAAAGTGCTTTGAGGGGTCTAGTGAGGACTACAAAGACAGACCATTTACTTATTCACAGACAAACAAGTTACCTGAGGAGGAGATGAGTTTCCAGCTGATCGAAGGCTCTGGTTTACCGCTGGCTTGGCACATCAGGGTGACATTGGAGCCTTCATTTACCGCAATATCTCTTGACAGGTTGATGATTTTCGGTGGTACTGTGAAAGCAAATGAAAATGGGTAAATTTAATAAAGGGTGAAGGGGAATAAAGGGGAACCTCAATTTTACACATCAAGTACAGTTTACTTGTCATGAGGAGCACAGCTCTGCATGTTTGGAATGTTATACCAGAAAGCTTGAATTAGAAACTGGGGGTGTGGGGTTTGATAGACGTGGGCATTCATGAGACAGGGGAAGTTTAAATTAAGACTACTGAACAGAGAATGATGACAAGAAGCGCAGGATCCAGCATTTTCCATGCTTAACCTGTAATTTGAATTCCAGCTATAGGTTTGTAGAACTATCTGTTCTGTTCTACTGAATACTGTTCTAGTCATTCCACAACCACATGCAGATGGATGCAAGCAAGTAAGCAGGTGTTTCAACCTTAGCCTTCCAATCTATGAAGTCTATATCCTACTGGTTAGCCTCAGCTGTTAGCTCAGACCACCCAACAGAACGCCTAAAGGCTCCATACAGTACGTTATCAGCATAACAAATGTTACTGTTCTGTTGTATGAAGTGATTATTAAGGGTTCATTAGTGTCATAACAGTAAAGGATCTTAAATAACCTTCTAATTTAAAATACAATCTGAGTTTGAGTTCAATCAGTGAAGCCTTTGCACGCAATTGTTTGCAAGACGTTAACAACTTAACATCTTCCCTAATTACAACCATGAGCGCCTTCAATATGACAACTTTAATGATGGGGATGCAGCTGAAGAGAGAGAAATAGACAAAGAAAGGGAGAAGGCACTTCACACTACATGGAGTTCACACTACGAGAAACAATCCTGTCGCATTACGTCCAGCCCGCTGTCATTTGCGGCAACATCAGAACTTATTTCTCAGATTATATTCCAATTCTGGGAAAAGAATTAGAATGCCCTTACGCACTGCAACAAGTGGTTACAACTGAGTGACCCAGGCATGGAAATACTGACTGAGTACAGCAAGGCAGGTAAAAGCGCAGTGTATCGATGTGGAAGCTGCAAGTCAGCAGCTTGTTCTGGGATTTGTAAGAGTTGACCAGCTTTTTTCTAAACACCGGTGAGTGCTTGCATATCTTAATTTGTCCAAATTGCCATTACTTGTTTTTAAAAAAATGGCTATTTTGACAGTAAAATAAATTATCGCAGCCATGTCGATTCATAAGAAAGTGACATCTCGTAAACATGAAGAACAGCACTGCGTCCTCTGTCTCAGGTTTAATGTCACCCCGCACAGGGCCAAAATTAGGCCCTGAGAACCGTATCAACAAACAACACAGGTGCCCATGGAAATGCGCTCAGAACCTGTGAACATGTTTTCACGGCGCACTACGTCTCATTAAGTATCTCTGAATGGGGTGGGATAATTGTTTCCAATGCACTTTCACTTGCTAAGAACTCCTGAGGATTACCGCGCTGCTAGTCGATTGATTCAAAATAAATTCTTAAAGCGCGTTGAGTTGTATCGTGTTTGCACCTTCTCCTGCGTGAACCGGAGCTGCAAAAACGCATCGATTTCTGAGCAGCTAGACAATTTTATGGCTGCCAGTCTTTTTCTCAAGGCAGGCTGCTTAATCAAGCTGTCTTCTAAATGAATTATCGGACAAAGATCCTCTTCAGGCAACCAGCTTAACTACCCACAGCGCATGAGACGGATGGTGCTGTGGAGCATTGTGCACAGGTGGTTAAAAAACTGCAGTCTTTCAGTAAGCGATGCGAAATGCATCTGTGGTCATTTTCAGATTTGGATGCTTACATGTAGCACCTAAGCGGAGAAAAGGGGAACCGTTTTCTGAGGCATTCCACATAAATAACAACCCGGCTCCAAGAAAGCGACACTATTTTTAAAACAATTTCAAGTCCTGTAGATGATGCCAAACAAATTGTTTTCTCCACCAGTTCTCCGCACTAAACTTTATACGGCAATTTTAAAAGAGCACGGAGCAAATTGCCTCTGAACAAGCAAAGGATGGATCTATAATACAGAGCACTTTGTTCAGGAAAGATATTACCAACCATTACCTCCATTGAGAATGCTGCTCCAAGGTGCAGACAGGTGGTTACAATCAGGAGTTTTAAACCTGCATAGGCCTTTGTTAAGACTTTTCTGGTTTTATAGATCAGTCAAAAGAGCCGCCGACAGTAGATCAAAGAGCAAGTCCTTCTAGAGAGGGCACCTGCATCTTCGCAGGACAACCCAACAGGGATGAAGGTCCACGGTACGCCTAAGTGTGGAACGGCAGATATTGTGATATCACAGCTGCCACGGCCACTGACAATACCTGCAATGTCAAACAAGTTGCATTAACTTTACACTTGCACAACAGCATTCTTTACATTAGCACAAATGTGGCAGTGTTGCCACGCGGCGAGTTAGCAAAGTTCAAAATCAGGTGTACATGCATGTTGTATTGTTCCTTGTTGTGACATGATAGATTTGTCTGTTTTGGGTGCAGCGGAGCTCTCCATCCCAGTTCCCAGATAAACACATCGGCTGCATTGTGAAGCAGATGAGTTTAAATTAATTTTCACCTCAGCACTACGTCCCCGCTGATCTGAGCGTTGTCACGATTTGTGCCGCGAGGAGATATCTCATCACACCCGCGCGTAAATGAGGTCCTTTTTGTGCTCAGCTCAGAATACGTTTTACATAATAGGATAAGAATAGAAAAATTGTTTTAGAATACATTAAAAACACAAATAAGATGCGTATTGTTGCCGGACTTCCTCAAATTAAGACAGTAAATGGATAAAACACACTGGAAGTTGTCTCTTGATGTCATGAGACATAAAATAACACGTTTCCGGACATGAGAAGATGCAGATGACGGCTGCGTACCACTGTAGTGATTTATTCTGGACGCCTCACACTTATTCAGTTTTGCTGGATAAATATTGTTTTTTTCTTCCTTTGTTTCTTCATTCCTGACAGATCCGTCCACGAACGCTTTTGTCATTTCCATTTCAAAGTAACAAGGACACATCTCTATTTTGACATCTCAGCATCATCAACTAAGAGCACGCGAATAGAGTGTCACCAGTGCTTTAACTTGTTTTAGTCACATCAGACTTGTTTGTAAGACAAAATCTCTATGAATAATTTATTGGATGTCAGCTTAATCCCCATTTACCCTTCATGAATGACAAAAGCATACAGTGAGCGTGTCAGCGATGCCTCTGTTTAGCGGTGGTGCAAGAGGCCGAGGCAGAACCTCTGTTTGTGGAATAAAAACAAAAGGTTGAGTTTCAGATTCATTTAACAAGAGCTGTCAGGTGGTGAAATCCTTGAACACTTTTGTGGTGATGTTGCTTATCATATTACGTTGTGAATGAAGTGGAATCGTGTTCATAATCCCTGTTCGCTTAAAAACTGTGATAGTTTGGAGTCAAATGTGTCTCCTGATCGACCAAGACCGGTTGTCCATACAGTAAAAAAATCACACAAGTGACACAACAAGTAATGGCACTTAGTGCGAAAATGACAATGTATTCCTCTGTACCCGCAGCGGGACCTGCTGCAATTCAATCAACAGAATGTAAAATCAATATGAAATCATTTTAAATGCAAATCTCACTGCCTGTACCTCACTTTCTTGTTTTGCATGTTTCAGTGATGTGATGGGCTTTTTTAAAATCAGACACCGTGAGCTGCACCTCAGGCAAAATTGACATGACCTCCTGCTTCAAGTTTAAAAATGCAAAGTTTATTTGCAACGGACGAGGAAGATAAGGAGGGTGGGAGGAGGTTAGCCTCCTTATAAGCTGAAAACATATCTGAACAGTGTCTGTGTGAGATTTGGCGGAGCTACGGATCCAAAAGGAGTACGAACTTTGACGCAGACTGTGACAACTGGACACAGCTGGTTTCATTAGCCTCTAAGAGCTGAGAGCCCCGGCTACTGTTGGTAACCATGTGGGTGTGCAGGCCAAATCAGCTAGTCTTACCATTATAACTTCCTTTTCAGCATGTACCTTTCCTTTTCACCTTAATGCAAAACGGTTTTGTCCTGTGAGTGCATCCAGAAATTAAATAAACAGAATTATCTGTACTACATTATCCATCTGTGGCTATTGTGCACAGACAGTTAATTCAGTTCATAAAGTAAACAAATCAGAAGAAACTGCTGCTCCTCAAGCATCAGCTTTTTTACCTTTTTACCTTGGACATTTATCATTAAACCAACATGAATTACTATGCAGTACTGTATCATTACTGGACTAAATGGCACGCAGGCCAAGTTTATTGTTTGGCTGATGAACATACTCCTGAACGTGACTCCAAATGAATGCCCATGTTGCTCCACGTCCGCTTGATGTGCAGGCGGGCCATCATTTAGAAGAATGTTAGCTGTAACTTCAACAAGCTGTGTGTGTTCTGCAGGATTTTGATGTTTTTTTTACCCAGAGGGGGGCAAAAATTGATTCATGCAAGTTTAATTATTATTTTAGCTCATTTTTTTGCTGCATAACTCGTGCACATGAGTTTATCTCCAATTGGTTGAGTTCTGCTGGCAACTTGAATTTTCATGGTAGTTATAGAAGGACAGCTGGTGTTGCAGTATTAAAACTTGTCAAATATATAGATTTTATCAATACACTTCACCCTCTTGGGGATCTAATCCAGCAATCTATCTCGGAGAAGGTCAACTCACTGCAGAGTATACAGCTCCTCACTCCTCAACAGCTTTGTGTGCATTTTTAGATTCAGGATCGACAAGGAGAGAGCTAACAGAAAGCCTTCTCTCAGATAATGCTTCACCCACTCACTGTAAACATTTCTCAGTGACACAGCCAGTTTATTTATTGCCATACATTAGACGCTGCAGTATGAGATTTCTCTCAAGTGGCCAAACAGCCAAATAAACAGCTACTGTATCTGGGTGACAGCTACCCACTGGCATCATTGAGTTATCAGGTGAAGCATCGGAGTCGCGTCACTTGCGTTGTGCTCACTCATTTTTCAGCTGGATAATTCAAACCCTCGTGTAGCCAGACACCCACCTGACTGAGGTGAAACTCTTCCTGGAACTAAATCTCTGACAGCTCCAGGGCGGCCGCTCCATAGCCGACCCCGATCTCTGACCTCCCGCAGTGTGGGCGAGCTAAAAGTCAATTTTCCTCCAGGGATTGATTATCACACATTAACAGTAGGAGTGAAGCCTATACCGTCCACACGGATCCTGGTTTATGCAAACAGCACAGCGTGAGCACGATGCTGTGGTTTTTGGACAGCAGTATCACTGACTGTACCGTACAGTGGGATAAACGGTTTCATCAATGCAAATACAAACATCTCTATTATATTTTCCATTTAGAACACGTGTCAAACTCAAGGCCCGCGGGCCAAATGTGGCCCGCCACGTCATTTTATGTGGCCCGCGATAGCTTAAAAGGTCTAATTGTCTTATAATAAATAAGTCAAAAGGGTGCATTGACCATAAACTACTTTTCCCATAATGCATGCCGATTATGTTACCCGCAAAGTGCCGGCATCCCGCCACTACATTGCAGTGTTTCCACATCAATGCCATTTTCCGAACAAGTGGAATTGAATAATACAAACAATGATCCCAAAAGGTCCAGGAAGAGAAAAATGTATGCAGATGGAAGGCTGTTTCAAGAGAGATGGGAAGGCACGTTGATTGATGGAGTAATGTGGGTTTCATAACCTGACAGATTAAAAGGATTTATGTTATAACAGAGCAACAAGCAAACATATTTTTTTTACATCTATGCAAATATACATATGTAATATTTGTAAGCTGAATAAGTAAAAAAGTTATTTAACATTAAGGAGTAGTTGCATTTATTTTACATTACATTTAGTTACATTTAGCTGCATTTGCCCTTTGAGGGCAACCATTATGCATCATTTTCACCGGCCCTCAGTGAAAATGAGTTTGACACCCCTGATTTAGAACATATAATAAAAATAATTTAGAAGTTAGATTTCTTACTAAAAATGATGACGGCTTTTGCTTATCTTAGAATTAAAGCTGGACTTCCCTTATCAATGTAGTATTTGCATTTGTTTGAAGTAAACCTACATGCATCAGTACATGAAGACAGTGCAATCTGAGGAGATGAATATGACTATATTGTAGGACACCGCAGCTGTGAATCACCCAACATTTGCTGAGATAGTTGAGTCTGGATCAAGGTGACTGACCGACCAACCAGGGACCGACATCTCCATCCATGCAGCTATCGCGGCTTCAGATGTTTATGTTTACAAATGTTGATCCAAATAGGCCAAAAAAGATCAATACTATTTATTCTATTTATGTATTATTAACCATCCTGTTAGTTGACTATTGACTAGTTAGACTATAATTTATGTTGTTGACATGTTTCACTCTGGACCAAAGCGTTTGGGTGAACCAACAGACTAACACCACCATCCTCAGGCTTCACTGCAAGACTGGCAGAAACCTTTTTTTTTTTTTTGAAGGCCCATACTCTACACTACAGTAAACAAGTGTTTTGATAAACAGGCTTTCTGTGTGGGCTGTACTTGTAATAGAATATCCTGGATGGCTTTTCTTTCTATGCCACCTGCTACAAGACTGGAGGACTGGAAGATGGGCTTCAGTCAGGTGGCAAATACTTTCATTCCCTGTGTTGTTTGGTGAAGAGTGGCAGCAGCAGCAGCAGCAGCAACATGCAGTAACCCCACACATTGCATTGTAGTCTTTACTGTTCAAGTATTTCTTGGCTGCCTCAATGAACTCACTTTCCTCTTGCTTTTGCTGTCACCAAGGCAACAGCGAGTTGAGACACTGTTCAAGTTTCATTATGTTTTTCTTTTTTTTTCTTCTCATAGTTGGAGCTTATTTATTGGGTGAGATGTGGTAAGATGTTCAATATATTTGCTTTTGTGTACTTTTAAAAGGTAGTTTACTCTGATGTTCTTTAACTTTGGTGCAGGAATGCTAAAGCACACTGTAAACCTGTGTGGATGATATTTTTAATTCTGATACATTTCTTTCATAATCTTTATAAATAACATACTACTGTATGTGTACGTACATCTTTGCAGGCTTCTGCTGCTGGGCCTATGTGATTTAAGTTAACCTATCAGAGGTTAATACACCCTAGCACCAAACCCAGCATGTCTTCTTGTTCAATGCACCTGCAACTTTCCGTCTTGTTCCCAATAACTGTATTTATTTACAAAAAGGCCAGCAGAGGTCTATATTTAGACAGTCAGTGATGTGACCAAGAGGTCACAACTTAAGTTTCGTCAACTGGTGAGACAACTCTGTGCGCAGAGTGCCAATGAGTGCAAGAGAGGTCCTGGGTGCGTGTTTGCCTTTCTGAGCGCACCAGCTGTTTAGGTTCTGCTGGGAGCTAGGTGAAGTGGAATATAGATCAGGGCGTGCACAGATTAATAAGACAAATCTCGGCCAATCACATTGCCGGTCTCATAGTCCGTAGACAGGCGGGCTAATGACGCACAGTGGCAGATAGTCCAGTGATTTATGAGATGCTTCTGCAGGATATCGTGCTGCTGTCTGCACTGAATGGTGCAGTGTGACATGACCTGAACACACTGAACACACCATGCTGTGCTTTTTTAAAACAATAATGGCGATAAAACTGAAAAACGTGCACTTCCTGTCTCATGTGTGAATCTGTAGTCATCGTAAAATTCAACAACAATTCAAGAAACTTCAGCGTGCTGTGATGCGCAGGATTAATGAGTGCTGGCATTCTGACGTCTCCTGCATACCGAGCAGATTACTGAGTTATAGCTGATCTCTGTGTGATGTTTGCAGAGGTGTGGCATATCATTCCGTGGCAGTGTTTGCATTGGATAGGTAGATTGCATTGAGATTAATGGAGAGGGAAAGGCCAGTGGACGGCCCTGTGCACTGCACCTCTCAAATCAGTGTCCTGCTGCCTTCAAACGGCTGCAGGGATCTAATGAACTGAAGGAGAAGCTTTTAAGGCCGTCTAAAGCACCGGCGAACATGTTGTGGCTCCTCCCACCTGTGCAACATTTGCAGCAAAATACTAAAATGCCTCAGCGCTCCCTGTGCCACAAAAATATGCTCCAAGTGATGAAATACACCTTTGCCTCCTCTCTTCAGCCACCTTTTCTTTTCCCATAACAGTTTAATATGTAACAAGTACGTGGATTGACACCCACGATGTGTATGTATGTGAATGCGTATCTGTGCAGGGACAAGGAGACAATAGATTCACCAAACACTGGTGGACTGCTGCTCCTCTGGGATGATGCTCAGGCAGCGGTAATGCACAGCTCACTTGTATTCTGACTGTATTGACATGTGTCCCTTTGGCTCTGGTGGGCCGAGCTGCCCGTTCCCTTAGCCCTGTTGTTCCCTGTTTATCAGAGTTTGGAAGATTAGCTACTTTAATATTTTTTTTTTAATATATTTCCACAGGTTACGAAGGCAGAGTGGATGAGGTGGTTTGTTACTTTGGCCTTTGCCTATTCTTAGCTCTGGTTATGTTAAATAGTGTGAATAAACACTGAGATCATTACATTTCATCTGTCTCTGTGGATGCTTGGTACTTTGGGAAGACGACTCTTTTGTATCCTGGCCAGTTCTCAGACAGGATGTCACAATGTCTCTAATGTTTTGTTCTGTTTAATAAATACAATAAATCATTGGGCTGGAGTGCCCTGGACATCAGACTGTTAGAGCTTGTTGTATGGCTTCTTGTAATTGTTTGCAGAAGTTTCTGAGATCTTGACTGAGTAATAGAAGGTAAAACACATTTGACAGAGACCACTGAAACACTTTGCTCTTGCCAAAGCTGGACAGGAAAACTTCTTCAGATTAGATTTTCGATATCGCGTTATAACCTCGCAGGTTGCAGGAGTCATCAGTCTACTTTTACTTTAAAGACCACACGTGATTAGACATGTACTCTTGTTTTCATTCATCCCGTCTATACTACTAAAATATCCTATTGACTTGTTTTAGCAAAACATCACCAGCTGTTGTACAAGTGGCCTGCAACACTGCTGCAAAGCTTTAAAGCAGGTCTTTGATAATGTCTCATGAGGAATGTCACACCATCTCCTGATTAAATTCAGAGTCCAACTGAAGATCCTTGTGATGACTTTTAGAACTCTGTGTGATCAGAGGTGCCGCAGCTCTTTATCACCAACAGGGCGCTCGTGTCCTAAAGTCGACTGCGTCTTTGCGGTCGTGGCTCCACTTCTGAACTCCCTCCTGTTGGAGTTGTGCAGCACCTTTAAAAAGCAGCCAACACTTGCCTTTATTAAATTTTATTTCTTTCATTTTATGGACTTCTTTTATATGGAGTCCCCGTTTTCCTTTTGTGTTTTATTGTGAAGAGTGCTGTGATCTGATCTCTGAAGGTTCTGTAGAACAGAAAACTTCTTCACTCATTAGAACATTTCGTTGTTCTCGAGACCGATCGTGTGGAACGCAGAGCCAATTTATGAACAGCCTTGCTTCACAAAGGTTTGCACAGTATGTAAGAACAAATAAGAGGTTTGTGCAGAGTGTGTGTATGTGTGTGTGTCAATCAGGATATAACTTAAGAAATAACATAAATGATAAATAGAAGGACTTTCGTAGGATAAACTGATTTTTCGATTATTTCTTTGCACAAAATCCAGGAACTGATGTGATTAGACTTTAAATATTCTAGTTCAAAGTTTTAAACTTAAAAAACTCTACAGAGATATTGTATCTTGTAAATAATCTATGAAGTTTTTCTGAGGCAGCCACTGCCGCTCGACATCAGATGAGTCACAGTGATCAGGCATTGTTCCAGTGACTGACTGCTCATTCTGGAGAGCCATCAAGACCCTCTGATGCAATATTGTAAAAGAGAGGGCGGAGAGCCAGCTCTATATAATGAGCTCTCTTTAAAACCACAAACAAGAGCTTATCTCCTTCACAAAACTTGACATCACTGCGCTTATGAAGCCGGTTTCACTGATCGTGTCATTAGAGCTGCTGGTTAATTTACGCTCGGTTACAACAAAATGATCTTCATGCAGTGATCAACGGCAGCGTGGCTTTAAAAGACCATGCAGACATAAAGACAGTAATCTAGGTAGTTAATGAAACAATCCAAATGACTGTGACTGTTTGTTCCTGTGAATTATGAATAAATTATCACGTGAAAATGACACATCTGCACTGACCATCTGGTGATGACAACGCAGTGCAATTCACTGCAGCAAAATGAATTCTCAACTTCTCAAGTGCAGATACATATGTGAATATATAACCCTCCAAAGAACACTGCAACTTGTTTTATTGGACAGAATGCCAGCTGAATAATTAATATTGCAGACAATGTCCGAACATAACCTGAGACAGACAGACCTTCATAGATTTTCAGACTGAATATATGAAGTCGTACTTCAAATGCCATCGTCCACGGCAGCAGACTTTCATTCATAAGCAGCAGAGGATCTCCAGGCTTCAGCGCGTGGTGAACATATTGGGTTCCTCAGTCTCCATTCCAGCTCTATGCTCTCAGAAGCATGAAGAACACCATTAGCTCGTCCTTAGCCGTAACATTATGTAAGTTTAACCTTTTTAACTGTGGTGACCCCGGCATTCACACTAGTCAAAGTGCTCTTCAGCAGGACACTGTGAGCCTGCAGACATGTGCATCTGCTCACTCTCGCCCCTGTGACCCGACCTACTTGCTACACTGCATATAAATGTGCATGAATGTAAACAGTAACTAATTAGAGACCGCAGTGAAATCAAGATGTAAGCCATGCTTGGCACTCCATAAGTGTGCGAGGTGCGATTCCTCTCTTGAAGATACGTAAACTGTTTCTCCGTCTAGTTGAACATTACGGACATGTTTGTTGTCTGAGCAGGTGGTTCAAGTATAATATCGGTAATGAGATGAGGATGGGAGATAATCTACAACCCCACTCGTGGGCTGAACCCTGAATCCCAGCTGGTCTCTTTAAGCAGAGCCTCCAGATCTCCTCTTCTCATCCCAGCGATCCTGAGTCTGCTGGCCCATTAAAGCCAAAAGTAGCAGCCTGGGGTCTAAGGTTAGGACATAAACTCTGCTGAATGTTTTAGTATGTATCTAAGCATAATGGGGAAACACTGCTGTTGGAAAGCTTGGCAGCAGAACCACATAACACCGAAATGCTCTGATGCTGTGTGGAAGACAAGTCAGTGCTTAAAAGTGCTTACTGCTTCATTGCCCATGACCCTGTGATAGTATCCCCTGGTGTCCTGCAGATCTGCTGACCGACTGTTTAAAGAATATTCTCTCGACTCTGTGGCTGCTGCTGTGTATGACAATGGACTACACACTGTCTCCTGACAGTAAAACGCTGGTGTACTCATCTATTTACAGTGCCTCCATCAGCCCGACCTCCATCACGACGAGCATTGCAACGGCTCCGCATACGCGTATGTCTGTATATGCGTGTGTGTATACTGTATAAACACATAAATGCTGTAAATCAAGTCAGAAAACTGCATTGACAAAACACACTATGTGCCAACAGAGGAATCATATTGTTAAAGGATTAGAAAATACCAAATGAAGGTAAGTGCAAATGATCAATAATCCATCATTAATCTTACAAGTAGAGCATTTCATCAACATCCATATGAGGTTTAAGCAACTAAAGGTCAAAGAACGGAAATGCTTTTAAGGCAAAGGAGTAAAGGAAGGACAGCTCCCCTTAATTTGATGAGTTGGCATATTTTCTCATCAAAAACAGAAATGAAAAAGCGAGAAAAAAGAAAAAGAAAGAAATAAGTCGCAAAATCAGGATGTGCGTTTATTGCATTTACCAATTAAACAACTCATTTATACACACACACGCACACACAAAGCGGATCCCACTTAAAGCCTGAGACCTCTCTGCGTTGTTACCTGTTGTCAGCAGAGGTACTTCCAAAGGAGGGTGTTTGTATTTTTGTTTGTAAGAAGGTTTAAATGTGTGATAGCTTGATCTTGTCATCAGCTTGTTTAGAGGGAAAACAACAGTATAGGTGTAAACTAGAAATTGAGTCATTATTTAGATTTACAAGATCATTACTAATGTGATTTCTCCTCTGTTGTCTCAATTAAAGGTGTTGCTTAAGGCCAAGAGGTGCTGTCCAAGTTCATGGTTGTCATGGGGATGAAACCAGACACCGCATGGCTCACACAAAGCTTGCATAATCGTGGAGCTGTTAATGAGCACCGTGTTAAAGTTGCATGGGATGAAATGAATGCAGACGCTGTACTTTGAAGTCAGCATATTGTGATTGTTCCCGCCATCACTGCTTTCAGACGCTCAATCAAAAGTTGCCTTCTGATCAGCCCACGAGTTATAAATAAATGCTTCGGTCAATTAATAGAAATGTGTTTTTGTAACGCGGGCCGCGCTGGTTGAACAGCACGGCCTGACGTTGCTGTTTGGCATCATGTTGCAGATTAAAATCAGAGTATTGGAAATCTGAATATGGCCATTTTATTAGAAATAAGCCGTTTCTTCTCACCTATGTGGATGAGGATTGCACCTTGTGAGCTGCACTTAATGCTGCACGGATCATCTGCATATCAAATTGGTAGCATTAAACCAGCCCATTACGCTATGTGTATACAGCGCAGTGCGCCTCACTGTGCCCCGCATCTCTGCGAGGGCGCCGCTGCAACTCCACACATCATTTTAGCCAAAGCATCTTAACATCTGGTATTCCCCATTAACCTCGCCTAATATAGTGGATGAGGAACACACTCGCAACCCCCCCACCCCCACCCCTCCCCCTCTACCCCCCTCCCACCCCCGTCTTGAGCAAGGCGTTTAGCCCCTAATTGCTCCAGTGGAGCAATGATTGAGGAAATGAGATTCTAGAAAGAGAGCACATGCCTGTTCTCACTCTCTGGTTTGTTCACTTATGCCCTCGTGTGCTGGTGTTCAGGAATAACACACACACACAAGCATCAATCACACAGTGCGCAACAGCACAAAACGACATCAATTACATTCAAACAAATTGTATGCGTGTGTGCATAAAAATATGCACTGGACATATAGGCGTTACCTTGGACGAGGATGTGCACTGAGGTGGTTCTCGGTCGACTGCTTGTCTGGACTGCGCACACATACTGCCCCTCGTCCGTCATGTCCACATTTTCAATCTTGATGGTAAACTCATCTTGATTAAGGGTAACCAGACTCACTCTGGGATCCACCGACCATTTGTCTTCTCCAGCGTACAGTATACTCGACCGGTTTAGCCATGCTGTGTGCGTGACAACGTCTCCCTGTGCACATCTGTAAAGAGACGGAAACAGCATTGAAAATAGGGCTTTTACCAAGTGGACTGATATATTAGGGTTAGGTGAAGTACTCACAGAGTCAACAAATATGTCTCATTGTGATCCAGCGTTGTTGCTTGACATATTGTGCACAGTCAAGCCATCAAACAATTCAAATGCCATGTTTGTCAAGCACAACCCCCCCCCCCCCCTTACAGTTCATATGGACGCTATATTATTCATTGCAAATTTCAGAATGATTTTTTTTTTTTTACTGTCTGGCCCGGCGATGGACAGTCATCACACTGATTAGAAAAACCTTCAACCAGAGAGGAGGAACTAATCAGTGGAACCAGCTGGTGTGGCGTTGCAGGCTGCAGACGCCGCGATCTCTGCGGTGCGCATGGCTTTCACGGCTGCACGCGGGTACTTCTAAAGGCCGCGCCATGAGACGGGGAGAGGGGAGGCCATGGAGCAGATGAGTCTGAGTAAGCATACTTTGCATGAAACAATATGCAGATATTATTTGGTTTGTCTATACCGCCCTACAAATCCCAGAATCCCCCCTTTTTTTTAAAATGTGGGCGCTCTCAAACACGTTTACTTTTTGCCATTTACTTTCCGAACCAAATCATTTTCAGAATAGAGTTTTGAAAGGTAATAATAAAAGTCATTATATAATACTGGAAGCATAATTGCAGTTCTCAGTTCCCCCATAAAAAGGAGGCAATTTCAATGTATAATATACTCTGACATCAACATGTGATTTCGCTAGCGTCTGAGCTATTATCAATCATGTTAACAGCCTGCTCGGAATATTGACACTTTTTCAATAAGCCTGGTAACTAGACACATTGTAGGTATGCAAATGTGGTTCTCAAGCAGTCATCAGGTTCCTTTTGTTAATCTGCCCACACACTTGGCTTGTGACATTCCAAAGTGATTGAGACAATGAGGCGAGAACTACACTCCCGTGCTCGGCTGCAATCACAACAGATTGGTTTCAGCAGTCGCGAGAAACACTCCTTTGATACAGGAGCTGGGTCACTGATCTTTAACTGTTTCCGCGGTGCAGCACATCTGCTGTATTTTCATGACAAATCTTTGGAAGCCCCGCTGAGAAAGTAGTGACAGAGCTGGAGGAGAAAGAGTCTCATCCGTGTGTGAGAGTGAAATTTATACTTTGCTCAAACTGTGCTCTCAGTTGCCAAATGCCTGTTTATAATCTGGGTTATTTCACTTCTGGTAGCCTAATTCTCTGATGCACAGAAGAGCAAGTAAGGAACGGTGGCGGTACAACAGGAGCTCAACACTCTGCGGCTGAAAGACTCAAGGTTCCATTTACGCTGTCAGAGCTTTTGTTACAGCATCAGTCACTTCCACTTCAGTGGCGGCAGCGGGGTCAATGGCATCCTTGGGGCATTTGTGGTGCTATGGTGAGGAAAGAAGACAAAAAACCCCACTGTGGTCGTGCGTGTGTGTGCGTGAGCGTGTGTGATCGATACACAGGAGCAACGGCTTCAGAAAAATAATGGATTGCCGCACGTGTGAGATGGTGAGGGATCAATTTACTATGACAAAGTGGATCCGAAGCGGGGTTTTCATTTCTAATGGCTACAGTGAATTAATTTCCCCAAGCTGCAAATGCATCTCGCACTATTTAATGTTATCCTTTCGAAATACCACCGAACACAGCCCCGGTGCCAACTGTGCTTCACCTGCAACTCTAATTCAACCCAACACCCTGTGCTATGTGTCTCTAAATGATGGCGTGAGACTTTAAAAGGGTGACGTAACCCTTGCCATGACCTCCAACTTCTCACCCTGACTCAAGGACGCTGTGACATCACTGCTGGTGAGCACACCCAGCAGCACTGATAGGTGTGGTGGGTATGGTCAGAGGGGAAACAGATATAATTGTCACCCTGAGAGGACGGAGAGAACCCTGCGTTTCAGCCTGGCGTCAAGTCCCCTCATCTAAAGTCTCCCGCAGACGTACAAAGATACCTGCCTGCACGTCCATAGATGCTCACTCCGGTATAAAAAAAAAAATCTGAAGGCCCAAACTTTTCTTGGAGGAAGTCCAACGCGCAGCCTCTTTGGTGAGCAGCATATCTGCTCAGCCTCAGTTTCCCCGTTGGGCTGTTACCGAAGGAGACGTGTGCTCCTCAGCACAGACGCTGGCTTAGAATTTGAAGACACAGGGTGTGTTCATGCACAAGAAATCAAGGCTTTCTCCGTTTGAAGACACAATCAGCAAGAAGTGGGATTCAGGTGCCAGTCGATCTGTCTGCACGGTGTAGATTCTAAAGACACCTGCACACTTAGGAACTTTGTGATAGGGCATGAAAACACAAATTAAACATGGGAGCATCACACTGGAGCTCGCACATTTCAGAATGCAGGATGTTGCTTTACCTACGACCACATATTGTCGATATCCCAGCGTTCGCTCACTGAAACCGCTGCTCCGTGCGTGGAACAATGCATCCTCCACCACAACCTAATGTCCTCGCAGGTGTGGCTGAGTTCTATGAGTTCACGGCATTACCTGTGATTGTTCTCCGTCTTTGCACTTCTGAGTGTGACCACGCGAGCGTGGTGTGAACGTGCCGAGGGACAACAGGATGCATCCCACCTGCGCAGCTGGGCTCATTTAAACAAGCGAAAGGAGGCCGTCACTCTCTCATCCCGAAACTCCCGTGAAGGTCGTCTGTGCCTGCTCACGAGTGTGGTCATAAAACACCAGAAAGGGAGTTTTTGTTTGCAAAGGCTTTAGCTATAGAAATCATCACAACAGCGGTGTGACACGTTCATGTGCATGTTCTGACAATGTGAAACAGCTGAGGCTGAGAAAGAGAAACACGTGGCAACATGAAAAACAGATGAGAGCCCCTCCAGTCGAGGCATACGTGCAGCTTCACAAACCTTACTGCATTTTGATATTGATAATCCATATCATGCGCGCCATAAATTATTGGTTATACAGTTTATTCTCTCACTACTTCACCCAGCCTGTTCTCTGCTTCACCTATGTTTTTCTCCAACGGTCTTTGTTTTCGAGATGTGCCGAGATTCTCCATGGCAACGGCGCAAAGCACTGAAGGCATTTCACATTTTTACAAATGATAAAAAAAAAAAAAAAAAAAGATGAGAGCGCGAGGTGATGAAGTGCATCCTGAAGTTACCGCGCATCATTACGAACCGCTGAAATCTGGAACTCTTACACAAGCTATGGTCAAACAGAAAGCCAGACTAAATCGGGGTTCAGCATCCGACTTAAAAAAGGCCCGATCACGTGACTTTTAACGAACTCGGCGATGCTCCTGTTTACTTATCGGTCTTCAAGGTTGAGGCGATGGTCAGCGCCTCCCACAGAAACACAGCCTTCAGTGGTTCTCGCTTAATTTGAGAGGGTCAGTGACACAGCGGAAGGTATCTTCGCACCGTGTTTACACTGCCTTCCAATTTCCAATTCATGAGAAACTCAACTGCAGTCATGTGGCGGGAGTGGGAGTGCTGCCTCTTTGAGCGCGATGAAAGAACACAAAACAAACCATGTGATATGAGATTGCGGTTGCGGGTCTTTTGATAGTCATTAAATGAGGCGAGAAGAGGAGGAAAGAGGAAGTAAAAGCAGCGCCAGTGCCACTTTTGTTGAGTTTTGCGCCGCATACTGTATTAGCAAAGTTTCTCAGGCAACATGCGCAGCCACATCAGCACCAGTCTCCCGCTGCTCTTGTACATCCCCGACAACTAATATTTCACATTAGAAGTCAAAATGTTCTGCGGCTAATTGGGATGATCCTCTTCAATATATATTTTTAGAACCTTATTGAATGGAAATCTGCTCCGACTCCGGTTGTTATTGTCATAAAAACTATATGGCTCAGCAGCCAAATCCCCCAAGAGAGCAACAAAAAGAAAAACGAAGGGATAAATATTTTACATACCATATATTCTCCCCTTATCACTTCTGCACAGATGGCAAACAAAATTTAATCCAAGGGGAAAAAAAAAAAAATTGTCAATCCCCTCAAAAGCATGAAAGGAGGCAGGGCCGGGGAAGATGCGAGATCGGGAGGTGAAACCGTAACCGTGAGCAAACAGCTCCCCCACTCTCGTCCCCGCCTGTGCTTCCTGACAGTAACGCGTGGATCATTAAAAATACATGACACTTGTTGCGCCACAATTAGGCATCGCCAGTAGACTTTGTTTACATCGTGGATCAATGGAGTTAATGTTTAATACTATGTCATCAGTGGCTCTGCTTCCTGGAACACAACCCTCATCCCTTTCAACATGCGGTCCCTGAAGAGGGGAACATTACCTTCTAATGACCCAGACACGCTTAAAGTGACGATGTTCACCCACCTGTGCTTTTTAAAATGCCGCAACAAGGAAATGTCTTAATGCGACGGAGGCTTGATCACAAAGTGCTTGACAAAATCTGATTAATGTGATCAAATGAACAAAGCCTGGTGTCGTATTGGGCTCACACATTGCTCTTTTCATGCTAGCCTGCCCCCCTCCCAGTCTCTGTAGGTTTAGGTCATTGTGGCATTAATTAAGTATTAATCTGTGTTGTTTAGAGGAGCAGGAGAGGCTGCCTCTCAGAACACAGGCGGACATTTCAGCTCATCCATCTCAGCTGATTTTGCTCTGATACACCTCCCATAACTCGCGGGTGTTGTAGACACAGAACACACAAGTGCGGACAGTAAGCAATCAATGTACAGTAGCTGGGATGTGTTGATCCGAGGAGCTGATATGATTAATTTGCTGCTCTGGAGAGGCGACTCGCGTCAACGTGCTGCTGGTGTGGGATTTAACTCGACAAACAACAGTCATGGCTGTTTTGACAAAGCACCGCAGGCTGCAGGCACAACCGGCTCTGACGCCCCCGAGAAGCAAATCGCTCCCGTCTCACTGTCCCCAAATGAACAGGGGCGTGTCGCATCGCGCTCAGCTGGCACGCCGCTTCTGCTGAGCAGCACAAAACTAAAGGCAATGTTGTTGTGGCTCAGTTAAAGAGCAATATTTGAAGGAGCAGAAACTGAATCTCAGTTTGCAACACCATCAACGACAGGAGAGCCCGTGATTCGTCTGTAGCTTTACATTAAGGGACACAAATGTGCAGGATTTAAAGAAAACCCTGAAAATACATCTGCAGGGAAACCAGTTCATGAATGCTACCTCATGCTTTGTTTGATGCATTTTAACATAGGAGATTATATTACACATTACAGTGAATGGTATATGGTCTGTAATGATATAGCACTTTTCTAGTTGTCTGACCACTAAAAGCGCGTCACCCTACAGGTCCAGCATTCACTCGTTCACACGAAACAAAGAAAACTTAGGATTCTAACACATCCACACTCTGATGGCGCAGCATCAGGAATAATTTGGTGTGCCTTGCCCAAAGACACTTCAGCATGCAGCCTGGAGGAGTGTAGAAGATTATTTTTGTTATATGCTAAGATTCAGCTAATGTTAACCTTGTTTACCACACTATGTGCCCTATGTTATGCTTGACCTTTTGGCCTCTGTATGTGGGATGAGAGACAGATGCAACTCGACAGGATGTCCCAACTGTGACCCCCTTCTCTCATATCTTGTCTCGGTCATCAACCAGACAGGACATGTGCATCTCACCTGCTTCATACATCCTGTTTTTATATGAACTACGTTTGAACTGCGTCGGAGTAACTAACTTCTGCCTAGCGACAGTGTGATATGTCGCGACAGAACCCTGTATAAATGATGTCTGTCTTCTTTGTTTACAGTATTTGGATTCCTCATTACACTGCTGCGTGCTCTGTTCTGACTGAATCCCTTCTTGCAAGAACAAAGCTCGGAAAGACAACTCAGCTGGTTGACTTGTTTATGAAACGCATGAGATTTCCACCACAAGGAGCTGGGGATCAAACCACCGATCCTTTGGTAGGTGGACAACCCGAGGAAACCGTTCAAAGCTTTTTTCTTTGCTAAAGAACAGCTGTGTTTTCTTTCCTGCACGCTTTTACAAGCACGATGCATGCTGCATGCTGCATGCTGACCTATCAGAGTTCTGTACCCTCTGGTATGGAAGCAGTTTGGCCTGTGACAGTACTTGCCCCAACACAGCCGAGATAAAATGTTACTCTCACGCTGAGGACGTCGCGTATAAGAGCGATATCACAGCTTTAACGTCTGACACCGATGTCAGACAACACGACTTCTCCCTCTACACACTGAAAAAATGCATGCCTTTAGAAGAATCAAGGTTTTAGCATTCACTAATTAACAATTATCAGACTATTTTCAGTGTTTTAGCATTTATGCGTCATAGGTGTTTAGGTGTAATTTGTGATCCGTAAATGTGATAATGCGTCTTTGTTCGGGTTTAAAAACAAAACAAATACAAAAAGTCGGTGAACTGCACCGATGTTAAACCTAAACACGATTCCTGAGCCCCAGCAGGTCACAGACATTCATTCATTTGTCGGCGAAGAAATGAAACACTGCATACAAACAGGGCTAATTAGCACTGACACGTTTTTAATTATAGATTAAAACAGTTCACTCGCACAGTTTCGCTGTCTTCCTGTATCAGAGGTGGTTTTTTCAGTGCTTTCATATGTGGACCCCACTGCGTAAATGTGACAACAATTAACATTTCGGTCTCAACTCTGCACAACCGCCCGAGCCCGTTAAAAGTAAAAGTCATGGAGTTCTTACCGAGTCTGACCTGTGACATTTACGTATCACTTCCGACCAGGAGCAGGGATTGAATACCGCCACATTAACAAGGAGCCCACGGTTCAGTACGCACAGAGGGAAATGAAATGC
Organism: Datnioides undecimradiatus; assembly: GCA_008933995.1. NCBI lineage: Eukaryota > Metazoa > Chordata > Actinopteri > Lobotiformes > Datnioididae > Datnioides > Datnioides undecimradiatus. The sequence continues at coordinate 1,242,682 of WARS01000981.1, forward strand.
ATGTCTTGGTTGTCCAATTAGAGCAGTTATTATTAAGTAACAACATGCGCACTGAATCAGCATGTTTTGACTCACGGAAAAGAGAAACTCAGCTACAATAAAACCAAACCGACTTTCACCTCATGTTTAAATCCTTCATTCATGCAAACTGACGCGTGATTGACAATATCCAGTGTGTCCAATGTGGCGCTACAGAGCAGTAAGCTAATCGGAATGTGATGAAAGTCTTCGCATTCTGCCAGTCTGCGCCTGTGCACGTCACAGAAGCAGAGAAGGATCCTCAAACAACAAACACTTAAAAAAAAAATAAAAATCAACATTTTCCATCACAGCCCACTCAAGGCGAGAGTCAAATACAAGATGAGCGTTATGGATCTTTTCATAAGTGTCCTGTCTGAATGAAGCTGCACGAAACATCTATGTAAAAGTCTGAATGAGCTGTCACTTTAACACACAGGTGTGTGATGTTCAGTGTGTGAAAGGGGGCTGAAGTTAGGGGCTCTGCCGTCAGCTGTTAGCGCCAGTAAGCCTGATGGTTTGTTGGTTGGAGCACAGGCCCCTTTGACTGATGTCATATGCTATGCACACCTTGAATGATGTAATAATTACAGGATTAATATGCAATTGCACTCTGACTGCATCACAGTCAAAATCATCCTAAATGAACTGCGTGATTCGTGATTGGCTGTCAATTGGCACTTGAGACAAGCAGCGCTCAGTCCCACTGACAGTCCTGCAGGTTTCACTTTACCCATCTAATCAGCTTCATAGCCCGACTGTCACATCACTGAGGTTAACCCTACAGTAGTCCAGACCCCTACCTGCTCTCTGGCTCCTGAGATCCACTGATGGACAACACAACAAGCTCATAGCTTCCAGCTCAAGCCCAGACGTCTGGTGCTTGGTGTCATAAACATGTCAGATGCCTCAAAGTCTGTTTCCATCTGAGTGGCCTGTCAAAGCACATCACAATATGTTTTGGGCTTTTGGATGTTAAGTCCTGAAGTGGTTTGCCATTGAGAACGAAGCACGATGGGATGAGATACGCTTGTCTTTATTGTCTATTTTGCGCATTAACTTTACCCAGAACATAAGATAAAACACTGAGCTGCACATGAGAGAGAAACTTGTGGCTGCAGCCGGAAAGAATTTAACTCTATTTTATGCAAGAGCAACCTCGGACACAATGTTCCTTGCAGTGCAATCAGAATAAATGAGAAATATATGGCGTGTTAAAAGTTTTGCCAGATCTCTTCAACAGCATTTCAGACTCATTTTCTGGCAGCTGTTTATTTAGAAACGCAGAAATGAAAAGAAAAAAAACAACAACAACAACTGTAATTGATGGCGCTCCACAAGTGCAATTACTGGTGTCCTAGCCCTAGCTTTTGTTTCATAAGTGTGAAAAGTGTGACTTTTAACTGCATGTTACACTAAATTCAGAGACCAAATGAAGCAATGATTGGTTTCCAGTAACAGGTTTAACATTCTGGGTTTTGTTCCGTCTCATGTTAGAACACAAATTAATAAAAAGTCACAAATCGCTAATGTGTATCTAAGTGATGCAATGGTTATGAATCTCTGATCATATATATATATTTTTCATTTGTTTAAGGGGGTCAGTGAGAAGACCCACAACAACGTACCAGTCAAGCCAACGTCTTGTGCAGCCTTAACTGAAGAGCTCAATCACTGCACATCTAATCACATCAAGCGAATACTAGTATATTTCAAGTATGATGGTAAACATCAGCCACGTGGCCCTCGCTGGAAAAGGAGCTACTGAAGCTGCTCTTACTCAATTTACTCAATCAGCTGCTAAATGCAAGTGTTTCCACAGAGACGACAGATACGCATTTAATTGTTTGCTCACTGTGGCTGGCACGAAAAAATAACCAGCCCTAGCTTTTGTCGCTGTACGTGCGTGTCGGTATGTTATGAGTAACTATCCGTGTTTTCCATTCCCGTGTTGAACAAAGCAGATAAACAAGCTGTCACAACCTGATGGAAAAAGAGCCACTTGAGCTGCCTAATGCCTCGCCATAATCACAATGATATATTAAGCCTCACCAGTTATGCTGATGGGGCCATTAATTAGCCCAATCCGTGCATTCATTAGGAAACATTTCTGTGTCAACATACTTCTCTCCATGTAACATGTGGGTGGAATACATCTGCTCTCCGCATCTTGATGCGCCACAGTGGTGTTTTCCTCAGGAAGGCTCTAATGTGCACTGTTCACATGATGACTGGCAGACAGAGACGGCGCAGACGCCATGACGGTGCATCGTGGTGGGTGAGACGTCGAATGGACACGTCATCACTGAAACCCGAAGTGAGGAGTAATCACTGAGCTTGACTCTTTAGCATTTAGCTATAATCAGCTGGTGTGTACAGTACCTCCTGATTTATTATTGCTTTCATGGCAAGATTGGCCTGGTGGTGTCTCGGTAGGCGGGTGTACAGTGACTTCATTGTGTTTGGCAGTTACGTGCGCCTGATTAGGAGACAACAGCACGGCAAAAAGACGTTCCTTCCCAGAGTTTGTCCTTAATACAGCGTTTCTCCCAAAGCCCGGTGCCATTTTCAGGAGATTCTCACGTTGCTTCAGAGGCTAAAGTCAGGGAACAAAGTTTGCTTTCACAGTTGACGCTGCAAATGGCATCGGAGGCTGTAACATGATTGCCTCCGGCCTGTCTCTGCGAGATGTGTTGTGACACGTACTGTGGGTTGCTATTTTTAGGCAGGTACAGTGCAGGGTGAATCCCCCTGCCGTGACACTGGATACCTGGGTATACACACCAGTTTACACACCTCATCTCATGGTTTACCATTTTTTCAGCCAGAATGTTGCCACACACTCTCTGCTCATGGCACAACGTCTGCATTTTCCATTTTTTACAAAGTATTTGGCGGTAATGTTCAGCAGCAGCACTCGGTTGAGGTTAGTCAAAGATGGTTGTTATATCGCATAAATGAAGCATCACTTACAGTAATAAGATAATGCCCTATACAGTGCAGTATAAAGAAGTGAAGCTAAAGTGAATTGTATCACGGCACTTTGCGAAGGTCACGCGGTGTGAGATACATTAAAAAGATTGCTTAAATTGTCCCTGGCTTATCGCCAGTCTCTTAAGCCGAGTGTTGGCTCAGGGGTGGAGTGGGGATGCGTTTGTTTTGGACCGCGGGCATCTGAACCACCTTCCAAATGGCGCGGCAGTGAAGTCATGGTCGAGATGGATGGAATGACAAATGACAATTGGTGGCAGTCCCTTTGATCTGTCAGGTTAGAGGTCCTTTCCAGTCAGCCAGGTGTGCACTGTACTGTAGAGCTGTGGTGCTATTTCATAATTAATATTTTGACAGTTTGTCAGTAAAGAACACTTCTCCTTTCTCTTTTTAACCTTTACTGAAGTCTTTGAGTTGATTTAAGTCAATTCAGGGCTGGTTTATTATCACAGCCCATGTCCTGTATTTTCTATTGTGTATTGTGTTAAAACTTGCGCCAAAATATTTTTATAACTCCATTTACAAGATGTAAGATGTGTTAAACAGACAATGCCAACATCAGACAGCAAACCTTACTGTCCTACTTTCCCACTTTTCCCAGTGTCACTGAGGTGAGCGTCCAACACACGTTTCACATTTTCACAGATGTGAATTATTGTAATGCTGGAACTTGACAGTGAGCTTCAGCAGAGATAACCGAGATAAAACTCCACTTTTTAGAAGAAAAGACAGCGCTGAACACACTTGGATTGATAAATGCATCTGGAAGGTAGAGTCTATAAACACTACAGGCACGGGCAAAGAAGAAAATCATATATTACTACTTTAATTGACTCTCTTGGGTGTCTCAACATCCTAAGCCAACAGCCTCCTCCTCCACATATCCAAGAGCAGCTTCAGCCTTAGCATCTCTGTGATATAATGGCATCTTAATGTGTCAAAGATTATTAACTTAACTGTCCCGGCCCACTGGAATAACATATGTGAACTCTTAAACTGAGTAGTAATTCCACATCAGAAGCGCCAGCCGATGCCTCGCAAGCAGGAAGTCTTCTTTTTATTTGGTCTACGCAGGCGTGATTAAGAGCGAAACACTTGAGAGTAATAAATAGTTGTAATATATAAGCTTGGACATCTTCCAGGGACCATTACTCTTTCAAACAGTCAGCTTATCATTACTGTCTTGCATCCTTGTAGTGTAACTGCTGAGCTGTTTGTATAACTGCTGCGCTGCCCCATGTTGCCAGTTACCACAGATTTGTAGTTAGTTACCTGTGTCAGCCCAGCTCAAAGCAGTGATTGAGCAAAGACGCAGAATGTGAGAGAGGCTATTGTGCTCGGTGAGGCTACGTGATTAATTCCCTTTTATTTGGGAAGTTTACTGGGGCCTCTATTGTGATTTCTCCAGCATGTTGGCATTAAAGTGGCTGATTGAGAAAAAGTTCCTAGCTGTGTCCAAGGGAATGACTTTGCTGCAGCTCGCTAATGATCTAATTCAGACAAATAGTCGAAAAAAAAAAATGAAAAGGAAAACTTATTAGGTGGCATTCTGTTAATCCACGTCTGTTATGATGGACTGTACTGATAAGACCCACAGCTACGATGCTGCAAACATCTTAGCATTGTGGTTGCGAAGGTCATGCTAATGTTAGCATTTAGGTCAAATCACTACTGCATGAGTTCAGTCTCCCAGAGCCACGGGTATGGAAAAAGTGTTGTATTTCTGATCAAGTAGACCGCAGTCTGGTGTCTTTTATCCCGACTTATTCTATTTGTGACAAACAAACCAGTCACCGCCAATGAAAAGTAAAGTTCTTAACAGCGAACAAGGTGGAAGCTTGAAACCCTGAGCAGAAGAAACAAAATTAGAGTTGTTACTCTTTATTAAAAAACTAAACAATCATTCAAGCATGAATAAAATGAAATATTTAAACTGTACATCTTCAAAATGCACAGTTCATTAGCACAACAGACTATTTGAAGTAGTCTGCTTTGTAGTTAAGCATATGGTGTTCTGCAGCCTTAATGGCTGATGAGTAAACTCAGCTAATGTGTAAAAACTGAGGACACTGGTTAAAAAAGCCGTGCTGATCAGACAGCCACAGCTCCAAAGCATCTGAGATTCAGTGTGTGGTGTTTGTGGAGCTATAAGTATTATGGATCTTTTACTGGAGATGGGAAAATTACCAAGAAAAAAGAAAAAAACCTAACCACAACAAATGTGTAACTTTCTGGTTGTTCCGCTTTATTCCTGCCATGTTGGACTCAACGCGACATAATCAAGGCATATATTAGTACTTTATGTAAAGAAATATTGCATTGTCTCTTTGTGACGTGCAAAGAGACAAATGTTAAAAACATAGAGAGCAGCAGGTTATTCTCAGAGAGCCTTGCAAAGTAAAGGTGCATGGATTCTAAAAGCTTTCATGAGAATGGAAGAAGAAAAGAAGTGAGTAAAGAACACACAGGCACACGTTACATGAAAGCGCGCCTGCTACACTTAAAGTGCTATGTAGCTGTCAAAAGGCTTCGCGCTTGTCAAGTAAAACGTCACCTTGTTAGAATGTGAATTGTTCAACTGCTTTGAGAGCTGTTGACTGAGCAAGGAGGCGTATGAGCTATTGTGTTTATTAGCGATGCGCCAGTGGCTTGATATTTAGAGTGTATATCGTATATAAAACTAACAATGAAGTAGCGACAGAAGCGCTAGCTTGAAAACAAGCACAATTAATACGTGCATGTTGTGCACTCGACTAGCTTCTTCGCTAGTGCTAAGGAAACCTGGGACGGAGGAAATCTAAAGTGCACACGGCGGAGGAAAGAAGTGTGGACACCGTTGCACTGAAGGCAGATCATTATATTCACAGCAACAGCCGAGTTTCTCCAACCAGCTGTAGTGTAACATAAGCTGTGAGATTATCCTTATGTCTTTGCTCTGTTTTTAGCTTCAGTCATCTCCACAGTATAGAAGTATCAGCTTTCATTTGCCCGTCTCTCAACCCTCTAGGACCTAGAGTCTAGGTCTTTGATGCAGGTTTACTCTTAAAAAAAAAAATCAAACCAGAGCCAGCACTACTACATCTGACTTAGTTTCTCTTATTTTTCATTACACAACCGCTTTTTACAGTTGAATAATAGGCTACTTCTTATGATGAGTACGCTGACCTACATGCGTGAGCTCCACTCATACCCACTAATCAGAAAGGTTTTCCTTTGAGGTGCACTGACAAAATCCATAGTGGCATATAGCAGCAGACAAACGGCTCCTACCGGATTCCACCCACTCTCAAAATACATGACTCACTTGTCTGGTTTGTTGTGGTGCATGCAGATTTTATTTTGGTAAAATCATGATGCATTTACACAAACAAATGAGTCATTTGTTCATATCATATTGCTACATTATGAGATACCCTTGTCATGTAGGGTCAGGATTTTACCACTGACCGTTCCGTTTTTCCATGATGTACCTCAATATGGCCACCTTGGACTCCGCTGATACACTTGAAAACATGTCTACACCGCAGAGTCGATTGTACTGTTTGGCTTCATGCGGTTGCTGATAGTTGCTGACAGTCCTGCCTGATGTACTTTGTGCCGTTCTGTCACTTGCTGCATGTTTCAGTGCAGAACCTGAGCTGAACCACAGAAACGTAGCATTTTGCGTACCGGCCTTTTCAACAAACAGCAAGGAGCCTTTTTAATCGCGGATGATGATGCTAATCAAGCCCGTTATCATGTCCTTGAAAAAGATAAGCTTATGTGAGCTGATTTTCCATTTTTAAACGTTACTAATGTAGAGTGAGTTGGCTCAATATACATGTTTTTTCATAGGTAAGTTAACTTATTGAAAATGGTCCTAAAGTTTCAAAAGCATATGGATTTAATGATCTCTTTAGGGTGGCTAAACAGAAGTTGTTCCTGAAGTTGTGACTGACTCACTGGACCAAGAGAACTGGTTACAACATCTAGCTTTTAACATCAGTTGCATTTGAATATCCTTCTTTGGACCCTTGCTTTGGACAAAAGTACTTGACATAAGAAGTAATACAACATCACAAAACAGGGCAGAAAGGCTCAGTGGCTTGGTGGTTAGCATTTCACCTCACGGCAAGAAGGTCCCGGGATCAGTTCCTGAGTTTGTGTGTTCTGTGTCTGCGTGGGTTCTCCCCAGGCGCTTCGGCCACCACCCAGAAACATGCCTGCTAGGCAGTAGGACCATAGGAGTTAATGTGAGTGTGAATGAGTTTATCTGTGTCGGCCTGGCAACCTGTCCTGAGTGTACAACTCCTCCTGCCCAATGACTGCTGGGACAGGCTCCAACAACCCTGAAAGGGATAAGCAGTTACAGAAAATGGATGGATGGGTGGAAAACAGTAGATATCGCTACATTTGTGCTGTTTTAATGATTCTAACAACCAGCAAACTTAAGATTTCAAACTGAAAAATAGCCCACTACTGTGTACTGTGGATGATTTTTGCAGGACACAGTTAGGGCGGGGCTGTACGGAACATAGCTTTCGGGCATCCATTCATGTCCAGGGGCCCATTGTCTTGTAATTCACCCATGACCACACTGCTGCTCCAGTTTATCTCTCCCATAGCTTGGAGAGGTCACTCATGGTTCATGTGGCAGAGTCAGATTTTGCTTGTTCTCGTCCCCGGGAGGACCCTTAAATAAGAGGAGGAAACACTTGTTTGGGGAGTTTAAGACTCGTCCCAGAAGGAGCTCCATGGGCTCGGAGCAATTGACATGGCCGAGAAATATCAACACACTGGCACCCAGTGTTTCCCACTGTGTCCCAAACTGACACATGAAAATAGGCCAGTTAGACCCCCTCCGCCACCACCACCCCCACCCTCTGTTTATACAAAGCTGAAAGAGAGCGAGGACACAGGCTGGTGGGACGTGGCCAGCAGCTCCTCTGATGATAATCGAGGCTCAGTGTCTGAGAAAGTGTATGAGCTTTGCTTAATTGAGCTGGACACAAAGCTAAGCCAGGGATAAAAGTACCCCTGTGAATAATATTAACGCTCACACAGCTCTACACATCAGGCCAAATTTGCTGGAACACTCACTTCCACTTGTCTTGAATAAACGTTTTCACACAGCGTACAGTAAATGCAATAAATCAGATGCCACAGGCTAGACAACTTCCATTCCCGCTCCCCTCCCCCCGCAACAAACTACAGAAAATTAAAGGGGCTCATTTAAAGTATTAACTTTGCTAATGGCTTGAATGTGTCAGACATTTGTTAGTCTTGGGAGATTCAGCGAATAGCCGGCCCATTTATCAGCCCACTCCGGCCAACATTCATTAAAGGCCTGATAGTTATCATTAGCGTAGCTCGGCCTTGTCTGATGAAAAGGAACAAAACTTGAAAAATGTGAGATGTGACACAGGAGTCTCACAATGTCATCATGGAAAAACATCCCTGTGCTGCAAAGGCGGTTAATAGAATTTACAGTAGACAATAGGATGTCCAATAGAATTTTCCAACTTTTCAAAGATCTTTCATGCATTCTTTGAGTTCACAGCTCTTTTGATAATATCACAGGGACAGAGGACGTTCTACTTTGTTTGCAGCTTTCGGAAACAAACTCATGTCGACATATGTGCGACAGAACTTCCTACAATGTGATCAGAGGAACAACATACAGAATGTGAATCATTCTCTGTTTGTTTTTTAGTGAACTGAGACTCGGATCAAATATATCTTTTCTAAATTCTACCTCAAGGTTCTTCAGTCTGAAGACTTTATATAGATCTTCATAGTGGTAGTGAAACTTGACTTAGAATTGCATTTCTTTCATATTTGTGGAAACTTATTCAGATGCCAACACGGGATGGGTGCTTCTTCCATCCCCCTCCCCTGATCATAACCACGTTTTTCATTTACCTCACAGTTTAGAAATCAGCTTACTGAAGAAAGCTGGCTATAACCTGGTTACTCGGGTGCATGCAAACACAGTGTGCAAATACCAGTGTATATACTGTCTGCCATTTAACAGTGAATTAAATCAAAACCTGCTGCTGAGTTTGACAAAATCCCAGAGTGACCACATCACTTCCCTAAACTGCCAGTTTGCTTTACATCCACCGCCACTAAGATGAGATAAGTCCCTTAGTTGAAATCAGCATGTTTAGCATAGCAGGGGACAGTACCTGAACTGTCTGGCAAACACCCTTTCTCCACACCAACTTGCTTACTGATTGACAGTGACATTTCAAAGGCAATAGCTTGGTGAGAGAAGTGTTTGAATTTGGATAAAACAAGACAATCTTATTAAATGAACAACATAGTTGCCATAGTTTCTAAATTTCTAAAAACTGATAGCAAGACAAACCCATCACTTATTAAGACCTTTTCAGCTACCCAGACTCAATTAAGCTTCTGTTACCTTAAAACCCAATACTTTTTTATTTTTCTTCCTAGAAATAAAGTGTACATATCTGAAGTCATGATCTATTTGTCTTTCCTCTTCTATAAGAGAACACTGGCCCGGTTAGCCATATGAGCCGTGCACCATATTGACAAAATAACACAGAGGATATACAGTGTATTACACAGGAGGATAAGTTCACACATACAGTGCAAAATGACAGTTTTATTGCTTTGAGATATGTTCCTTCCATACTAAAACTACTCCCAGCAGCAGAATGTTTGCTTTAGTATCATCACTTGTCAGAATAAAGTCTTGCCTGTCTCTTTTCCTACTCGGACAAATGTCAGAAAATCAGTTGCTACCAGCCAAACATGCATATTTAATGTGATTCGGCTGGATTCATTAAAAACCTTGAAAGAACTCTGAACAAACTGGTCTGGAGACTGTAAATAATTGAAAAAAATAATTTGCTACGGTCTGAATTTGAGCACTTGACCAGAGGAAAAGCAGTGTCAGAATAATGCCTAAGCTCCAAATCACTGGACAGCTGCACAGACACGAACAAATGAAGGTGCCTTTTGCAAATAATACCCACCAGCCTTTCATCAACTTATTAAGTCACAGGGTTCAAGGAGGGTTGTGTGGCTAGAAAAAAATGAAGCGCAGCGCAGCTCACATGTCACGCCGGGGCATTTTAGACCTTCAAAGTTTCCTCATGGCCTGGGTCATCTGTCAAGATCACTTGCCACATATCATTCAGCTCAACTGTGACTGCGGATGACTGTTGAGCTTTGTGCTCAGTTTAATGCATGTTTACCAAAAGTTATGAAAGCCACGGACATAATCAAACTATTCTGCCATCCTTTAGTTGCATTAATGTATAGATGATGAAACAGAACGTCCTTCAAATCTGTTTGCTCGAGAATATCGTGTCAAGACACATGGCTTGTTCTGAATATGGCATTTTTATGTATTTATCTGCAAGGCCTCAAACTGGCAACAGTATCTCAATATTTTATATATTAAATAAAGGAAGAATGGTTATGATAGTATGCATCTGAAAGAGAAAGTGCACAAAAGCAGTGCAAAGTCAGGTCAAACCGCCTGAAGTAAAGAAAGCCTCTGCAAATGTAATCTGAAGCAAATGATTATGTCAAGACGTGACTTTTTTGTCTTCGCGCCACCAAATTTCACATGGGCAAGAGCTATAACATTGAATCACATGAAGAAAGGGGGTAACTCATTTATCGGGCGCCCAACATCATCAGTGCTACAAGCGCAGAAGAAAATCAAACCAAACTTTATTCCAGGGTGTGACATCATGTTGTGCTTAAAATACACTCGAAAGATATATCGATCCTCTCTGGGGTCGGAGCAGCAGAGATCTGACAAAGAAATAGCAGGCTATGAGCTTCAGTTGAGACTGCAGCTTGGATTCGATCATCATAAATATTTAAAAGGGGCCATTAGAAACGCAGAAAGGAGCTGATACATCTGCTCACAACAAACAGTTTTTCTCTCTCTCCGCTGTAAGGGGAAGAGTGGGGCTCCGTTATAGCCCAAATGTGACCCTGAAAAAGGTCGTGTAGTCCCTTTGATCGTGCTCATGTTGCTTACTGTCTTCAGGATGTTAGCTACACCAGCCCTCTAGGGAATACTGTACTGTACTCCAATTCTGTGTGTTATTAGCAAATACATTGCATTGGGGAATGTGCATACACTTTCAAAGCACTGCTTTTTGCAGGTGTTCATGTTTTTTTAATCTTTTTTTTTTTTCTTTTACATTAAAACCACAGGCAGTTAAAGTGTATTCCTCTGATCAGTGCAATACAATATAACCCAGAAAGTTATGGGCTATGTCTACATCTGGTTTTTGGAGTTGATATTGTTAAAAGCAGGAAAAGCAGGGCTGTGGTAGGGATCTGAGCGACGAGGCTGAATTCTGATGGTAAGATCAGGGCATCAATCGCTTCCAAAACAGCAAGTCTTAAGTCTATTCCCAGTATGCAGTAGTAAGTTTCTGGCTCCCAAAGGTGCTACAAGAAAGGACAATAACTGAACTGGTCTGAAGGTCAAGGGCATCTAGAGCTTACTTATGTATGTGGGCAGCCAAGGCTCTGCACCAGTTCTTAACCCTCAGAAGAGCTACTGTAGCACAAATTGATGAAAAGCTGATGCTGGCTCTGACAGAAAGGTGTCAGAACACACAGCGCATCACAACTCCAGCATCACCTGACTATTCTGTGCAGCCACAGAATAGTCAGGTCCTACACTGACCCTTCTACTGCTCCCAACAGAGGGAAAAGGAGCATCAGAACTGGACCATAGGGCCATGAAAAAAGGTGGCCCTGGTCTGATTCATCGTTTTTTTATTTTCAGTCAAGTGAATGGCCAGGTTTGTGTGTGTTATTTATCTGGGATGGCACCAGGATGCACAACGGGAAGGAGAAAACCCAGCTGCAGCAGTGTGATGCCGTAAAAAAAGGTTCTGCTGATAACCACAGGTCTTGGCGTTCGACATTGATTTGACACCAGGACCAGTACCAAATACCCCCTTCATAGCAAAGGTACACCCTGATGGCAGTGTCTTCTTTCAGCAGGACAATACGCCCTGCTGCACTGCAAGAACTGTTCAGGAGTGCTTTGAGGAATCTGACAAAGAGTTCAAAACCACCAAATTCCCCCGAACTCAAACCAGTAAAGCATCTCCAATCCATGGAGGCTCCACCGCTCAATTTACGAGACTGAAAAAAAGATCTGCACCCATCATCTTGGTCATATATAACACCTTCAGGGGGTTTAATGTTGTACTGATCAGTGATTTAAGCCCACTGAGGTGAACTTTTCTGAATTAAAAAGACATTCATTCATCCTAATGAAGGTCATCACGGCTATACATCTGTGTGTAAGTCTATTTCTCTAACATATGCTTCTATAATTATGATTGTATATTTAATATTTATTACAGAAATATCATCATATAAATATAAAATTTGTGGGCAAGGGACAAGATTTTGGTTTCAGAAGCATTCTGGTAGCTGATTTTGAGTAGCACTGATTAAACATTTTGGTTGCTTACAGGTAAACAGTCCATATAGAGACCAAAAGCGTCAGAAAGATCAGTCCAAATGCAATTTTGACCCCATCAGCTTCCATCCGATGATGATCTGGCTCTCTATTGGCTTTTTCAAAAAAAAAAAAAAAATCTGCTTTCACATGCAGGCACTTGTTAAAAGAGATTAGCCGAAATCTTGTCCAGACCTAAGACACCAGTGCTAATGCAATTGTAAACAATGACCTGTGCACAGGAGAGGAAGTTTTGGCCATTATCCATTAAGTGTATATCTACAGGCTACACGTTAACACTGGCCATTATCCCCAGAGGCAAACTCGTCATCAGATGACAGCAGGTGGGTTCTGAGATTGTTACAGTAACAACTAAATACTAAAATATCCTGCGCTGTTTTTGTAAATGTGTCTGAGAAAAACCTTTTTTCAAAAGCCTCAAGTTGCAAACGTCCACGCGTGTGCAACACTGTCTCTACACAAGTAACGTTAGCTCTGCATCACTGAGTGCGGTTTGTAAATGCCATGCCTTTGCCTGCCTCAAAATTCAGGTGGGTTCGCTGTATTATAGACGCTGGAGCCCGGAGTAAATTTAGTGTGGATGGAGATAAATGAAAAGAATGATTCCGACAATATGGGCTGGCTAGCCGTCCTCAATCTCCAATTCTCTCTAGCCTGGCACACAGAAACAGTCAGTGGCAAAGGCTAAGTGGATAGTTGGGTCTAATGGCCTGGTGATCCTATAAATAATAGCTACACAGTTTCCTCCCCATTGATCACACAGCCTTGGCTGACTGATACTGGGGGTTGGTGTATGTTGGATCGAGCTGACCTAAGAGCATGCTTGGCTGCCTTTCCCTCCACATGCTTCTGGTGCATGATCTATCAAACTGGGGGCCTGTACACCTCGAGAAATGACACAGCCTAATTGGCTGCTATGAGAGGCCCATCACTTAAGGCTAGCGTGGAAGAGGGTGAAAGGACTGACTCTGGACAAGGTTAACTAACTCCACTGCTAAATCTCTGGCCTTGAAAAGTTTCTTGGCATCAAGACTATAACGCGTGAACAAAGTGTATTTTGGAGTGAAGACTGAACCGTGAGACGTTCAGGTCCGATACATTTGGATAACAGAAGAAAAAGCCCTTCAAATGACTGACTTTCATTAAGCTGGTTAGAAGATTCATTCATAAAAAGGTTTTTTGCAGACCTTACATCTTAATTTGCTCACACAGGTCAGGTGTCAGGGTTAGAGGCCCTTGCACAAATCTATCTGAGGTCTCGTTATTTCCATTTAGAAATCACCAGGGTTGAGGAGACGGAAGGGCAAAGGACACACACTCATTTTAAGTACCACAGTGTGTGTCCTTCACAGTGGGGAGAGTGCAGCAGGGCATGACTGTGGGGAAGATCTCACATCACAAAAGTGGAATATTGAACCTGCTAATGGACAAGTTTTTTTTTTTTGTTCTGTTATTTTTTTTTTTTTTGCTATAAGTTACGGTCATGAATTAAATGTTGACTGTAGCGGCTGCAGAATAATTCGGCCGCAAAGTGCAAATCTCCTCCTCCTGCTTTCTATTACGGACTAAATGAAATTGGAAAGTCACAATTATTCTCCAATTTCATCGACCCTCAGCTCAGATGCCGGCTCCTGATGTAGTTACTTATTTGTGCATAGTGATAATATGTTATTACATTACATATAAAAACCTCACTTTATCTCTTCGGTGAACATGTTTTTTTTCTTCTGTCTTATTTATAAAATGGTGATGAACATTTCTTCTCAGAAACTGGGAAACAAATGCAGGGCATGCCAAATTTACTTGAAGGGTTTAAACTACTGTAACAACACAAACTATCGCTGATTAGACGCAGGTAATAAGAAGTTGCTCACAGGTAGCAGGTCAGTGTAGCCTGGTTTCGTAATTGCCAGATCTAGTCTAATAAAATCAGACTATTATTATTGCGCTTACCATTATTAACAGGGTTACTCTAGTATTTAATGGCTTTTGCTAACCAGGCAGAGTGAGACACTGAGAGAAGACAGTAGAAACTGATCAATACGTGATCAATACGGTCATTGGTTGATGTTGCAGCATTATGTGCATACTTTAAGTACTTTAAAAGCTCAGCGCCCGATTGCCACGAGTTGCATCAAAAGTTGTTCTCCTTCTCTGAGCCGTAAACCAAACACTCTGAATTCTGAACACAGACATGATGCAAATATTTATCCGTTCACTGTGACTTACACTTCCCCGGGATAGCATGATCTTTGATGTCCATTGCAAACTATCTTAAATAAATGTGCACAGAGAAGGCTATGCTCCAGAGGTCGCCTGAGGATCACCAGGCTTTGCTTCAGGGTTTTCTTCAGGAACAAAGCAGCTCTGTCTGCACGTCTGCAGACGCCCCGCCGGCAGCGACGGCTAACAGAAAAGTGGGCAATCTTTTAACGGTGCACACTTCCCACGATGAAAACGAGTGGGAGGAGCTGAAAAATGTGGCACAAGCTGTAGCCAACAGTATTAATCCCCCCAATTACGGGGAGCAGTTCCAAAACTTATGACCAGGTACAGCACGATTATCCCCCAAATCTGAGTAAGAGTGAGTAATGCAGTTTGAAAATGTGTTAGCTTTAACATTTCTCATGCTGCACTATGAATTATATTTAAATTACTGAGAGTCAGAACATCCCATCACCCTTCAAACAATGAAACCCCTTAATCAGAGAGGTATAACATGTACTCCAGCAGCACCATTTGATTTATATATTGTAGCAGTGGAAGGGAAAGGTTTGTGTCAGTGATATTAAGCTGAACATACGTCATTAGTTCATATTAGTGAGGTGCATTCTTCCCTCCTGTGGGGACAGCAGAGCACAGTGAGCAACAGGCTTCGGTACATTTACAACATATCCTTGTGTACAGAGTAGTTCGATGTCCTTAACAAAGGCACGGCGCTGGTTTCCCACTGATTTAACAGTGATATGCGTAGGCTTTGCTTTCACCTACACTACATCTGTTTATAAGGGAGGCGGTTTGAAAACAAAATGTTCCACCAAATGTGAAAGTCCGTTATATTGTCTTTGTCTTCAGAGGGCTTTCTCAAGTCTAGTACTCCTCCATTACAGTGCTCGCACACAATAGATGGGAGTAAAAGCAGGTTTTGATAAAAATGCACTTTATTGGCGTCCAATGCCAAATCATTTTTAAATAACATAACATCCTGTTTGTGTATGAGGCAGTGATGGAAGGAGGTGGGTGTCTGCGCGTGAATATCAAGGCAAAATGAGAAACATGGTGCGCCGTGCCACCTTTTGTAGGCAGATAAAAAAGCTGACAAAAGACATCTAAAGCCAGAATACAGGCTTTGTATTGCCAAAAGGATTTTCAAACATGAAGTCAATGGTACGGTCTCATTTTCTTTAAAAAATGTTAGACACTTTTAATGTACATTTAAATAAAGCTCCTTACTTTGTACATATTTTTGTATTCCCTAAACAATCGGTCTTTCCCTGTCGCTGACAAAAGGTACACCTCTGTTATTAACAGCTGTCTCTCAATAACTGTTCAGCCACAAGCTGCGCAGTCAGACACTGTCAGAACCCACGGGGGTTCATTTTAAATTCCACTGGAAATCTCAAAACTTCCAAGGCTGCCTTGTCTGTCAGGGTGGATTTCGGGGGAACGTGTGCACAGGACATCTAGAGTATTTACTCGTGAAGCGCGGAGCCACAAAAACCATGGATGATAGCTTCACCAAGGAGCTTATACAATACACAGATATGGATATATAGGCTGCCGTAATTTAACAACACTGAAACGACTTAAGGGGAAATCAAAGGGGAAACCTGGATGTTAAAGGGCTAATCTCTCAGCTACAATCAGATGTAATCTTCCAAAAGTTAATTAACATTATACTGCACTTCTCCTCAAATACACACTCTGGAATATAAACTCTCATCTACCCATCTTCAAGTCTGTTACTTTTAACAAATATTAAAAGCACATGTAAAGGAAGCTGAAGGCCTCTCATCTCGCGCTGGTCAGAGGGGAAACAAACCTACAGCAGCAGACCCTCACTTTAGTGGAATATTAAATATCGATTAACGAAATGCGATCCACGCTCAGATCTTCTTTCCCATCAAAACGGGGGGGGGGGGGGGGGGAATCACAGTGTCAGCACAATCAAGCACAATGTGCCAAGTGCTGCTGCTCTGACACAGTGAACAAACCTGTACAAAGGTCTTTTATAAAACGATGACCTGCGCTTTAGGTGTTTGTTTTCAGATTAAAACAAGCATAAAGGACAAGGGGCAAACACCAATACCGGCATTGCTGAGTATCTCACTAAGTACCTCAAAATGATCAGGGAAAAGGAAAAAAGCTTACAGTTAATAAATGCAAACCTGTGACGCTGCCACAGGATCATATATGGAAGTTAGAAGAACTTAACACAGTCAAAGAAGCGAAGGTGCCATTATAGCAGGGCTTAATTATAGGTGGCATCTCCAGAGAAGTTATTATCACTCAGTTATCCGTCCTGTGACCTCTTTCTAATTTACCTCACCTCTCCAGCTTCCAATCAGACGCAAAAACTTGGCAGCGGGGAAAAAAAAAAAACCTGAGAGAGGCATTAAAGGCAGCGCAGAAGGCCGCCATATAAGTGGTAGGGGAACAGTTTAAAAGAGGATTATGAGCAATGCAGAGCCGTTGGAGCTAAAATTGCAGCATCATTCAGCCTGATAATCGCCCCTCACTTTGCATTGAGGAGAGGAAATGTAGTTCTGTGTCAAACTTAAACCTGCGTGAGAGAAGGGGCGTGTGTCAGGAAACAAGCTGCTGCAGTGCCGATGCCATTAACTGCATGTCGTGAAACATGGGATTTCTGTTCTTTGCCATTTGGATGCAAAAATAAATATAAATATAAATATTAAAAACTCCAATCCAACCAAATGTTTTATATCGACCACCTCACCGTCACGTGCCGCCTGAAGGTCACTGAACAGAGACCCATAAATAACATAAATGCTGCCGGTCTAGGTTCATTCTCAAGTTTCACGTCATGACCTCATTACCCAGCAGTCCATTATGGAGGAAGAGTTCAAACAAACAAAGCGAGTGAGCAAACAAAAAGGGCCACTGGAAAAACAGCATCGTCAGGGACTCCACAACCCTCTGATGTAATTACCCAGCATTCAGCTGCCTCTCACACACCGCCCCGCCCATCCGCTTCCCTGACGAGCGCTTCCTGAATAATAATCCAGAATCTGGGTCAGTACCTGCTATTGATAATGCCATATGCAGTTTAAATTAGTCTGGGTGGATGCAAATCAATAGTGCACAATTGTCAGGCCTTTACAGTCACCCCTGGCCCCCGTTGATGAACATCGATTCCGACTTAAGTGGACCTAAAAGCCGAGGGAGAAGAGCAATGGTATCTGGGGCGGGTAAACAAAACTCCCAGAGAATAAACATGGCAGAATGGGGAAGAGTCTGCGTATTTATCTGTCTTACGCCAGCGTGTTTCATTATTATGAGAATCAAAGGAAAGCAGACAGCTGCAGGGATGGGCAGCGCGCAGCTTTCTAGGCCACAGCAGACACACACAAAAGAAGTGGGTGGCTTTCTTTAGTGGGTTTTTTTTTTCTTTTTTATGAATTCTGTTTATTTGTCACCTTATCTGGCAAAGATGGATACAAATGAAGTGACAATCGGTGCGTGGCAGTGATGAAAGCTGCAGCGAAATGAGTGACACACAATGGGAGTAAGTCATACCCTGAGTAAAGCTTATCAAGCCTCTAGATTAACTGTCAGTTATGGCATATCGTGGAGCTGAAGGCCGTCTGTGCGCCACTGATCGCTGCCACATTCAAGTGCACATTCGTGAAAAGGCGAATGCTAACAATAATTTGCTTTCTCTGCCATGAGGCAGCTTTAATTAAGGATGATTTCATCTGAATCGCACAAAAAATTGGTATTCTCAGATATTGTGACATGCAATCGTTGTTTTATTTGTGATTAATGCAGTGATCACTGGCTTTGCAGCCATGCTCTTTCCACGGGGAGCACCTATTAACATCACTGGGAGTGAAGTACCAGTCCATTCACCGGTACCTAACACCAGACGTGACCTTACATCATAACTCATGGGGTAACCATACCATTTTAGTATTATTAGCAATCAACACCCGTGGCTTCTGACTGCTGCGCTGAAAGGACCAAAAAGAGCAGAGAGGGAAGCAGATTCACCATCGTCAGCTAAAGCTAAAGCAAAGTTATTAATATCACGCAGGCATCTGACCACAAAGCAGCCGGCAAGAAGAGCTCGTCTCCACTGCTGGCATTGAATCCCATTTCATGACCCGTCAACACGACAAGCCAGCGCATCGCAACCTCCGCAAAAACATGAAGCCCTGGCAAATCAACACAACATTAGCCACACTGTAAATAGCAGCGATGAGCACTAACCAACCACACAATCAGCCAACGTGTTGTTAATCAAGGCCGAGGACTCGCACTCAACTTTACACGTTGGTGAAAAACAATTGACGATCAGGAGTTGCGCCAACGACATTTCAGCACAAACTGAGGCTTTCAATGCGAGACTTGCCTTATCAACACAAAGAACTCCTCATTTACGGTTAACGAGGCTCTTCAACCTCTCATCTCATCATTAAGCAAACGAGGTGTGTTTTTTCTCTCGGGTTTCATCTGCAAATAGAAGTTGCAATACTGCATCTTTTCAGGATTTCTACTTAAAACACACTGTGTACATTAGACATTCAGAGACAGCTCTTCCATTTTAGGTTAAGGCGGAATTTTAACAGTCTGCAACATAACTGTACAAATATGACATAATCTTTGTGTTATTTTGGCTCATTCTACAGAGGCAGGGTGGTCATACGCTCATTCCTTTGAATGAAACTGTATAAGATTATAAAGCTTGATTTTTAAAGTTTCCAATTCCAGCAACTGTGAAAATAGACCTGGGTGTGATGGAAGCCACGTGGTTCCATGAAAATGTCACGTATTGTGTTCTTTACGTATACCTCCATCGTATATGCTCCAGAAATGGAGCCATTCAACAGCCCGCAGCCTCCAGTCAGCTTTTGGCCAAATTAAGGCAAATAAAAAAAAGACTGCAGACACTCAAGTATTGTAGTTTATCCAAACCTATAATTGCATGCAGGCACCACTGCAACACTTAGTCAATACAATCCAGAGTGGTTGTTTGATTGCTAGCTGCTGGTGTTACTCATTTAACCAATGCAACAGAGTAGCAGCTGTTCCTCCATGAATCACTTTGGCAAGCAGAAGCTTGACAATTGGCAGTACCATTTATATTGTAAACATGACTAATTTCTTGATCTGTTTTCAATATGCCAAAGCGTTGCCCTTTGAGAGGTGAACAATTTGTTATTGTGGTCTGTTTTTTTTTCCCCCCACTAAGTAAAAGCCAACATTTATCTGAACTCCATATCCCATATGACCCGGGGCACTGCTATCACCATGAAGGATTGATTATGATATGGCGGCAAGTTACACTCAGCGCCTCGGGCTCATTGGATGCACCCGTAAAAAGAAAGCTGTTGTGCTGGCCACTGAGATGGGAGACAGGGATGGTCTAGAGGGCCAAAGTGTGCAGACAGCTGATAGTGAGCACCAGAGTGAGGAGTGAAAAGAAAATATAATTTCATCAATGGGCTAAATCATGTGCGAAGGTCCGGAGCCTGCTCTACATTCTGCATGTTGCATTTCAAACAATAATGTAGTTTTAACAAATTCCAATACCATTAACTGGATTTAATTCAGAAACATAACACTTGTAGCCTTATTAATGCCTCTCCAAAACAAAACTACATTTCCCACAAGCCTTGTTGATTACCATCCCAAACATCTAACACGTGGAGAAGCTCCGTCTCCTCTATCTCTGTTGCTACCGTTTCCGGGCCATGAACCACTCCAGCTCATGTCCTGCCAAATCTGACCCCGTGGCTCGACCTGAAACACACATGAAGCCGCCAACCCTCTTGTTTGTTTATGGCGATTACAGCCCTGTCTCAGAGGTATGAGACCAGTGATTGATTTCTCTTTAAAACCTCCACATGAGACCTTTTGCTCCCCCTGTTTACTGTATGCCCTTTCCCTTATTTTCATATTTTTCTTTAAAGTCAGAAAACACAATACTGTATGATGAAAGAGGGTGTCCTTTAGCCATCAACCATTATGATTGCGATTGTAGCTTTTAAACACTATCTTATTAACATAAGTCAGTAAGGAACATCAAGGTTAAATAGTTTGTTTCCCATCTTTTAACAATTAAAATAAGTTTTGTTAGAAATCGAGTTGAACCTCATTGCTTCCATTAATTTCATCTGTTGAGGGCTTTGGGGTGTGCAGCAATATCTGCAAAATTTATGCGACAGACTGTCGCAACAACAACGTGCATTTTATTGTTCCTGCTTCAGCTTTAAGACTGTGGTCAGGAAAGTTTACTGGCAGAGTTTGCAGCCGTAACTCTGGGGTTAACCCCGGTCACTGTACTCAACCGCTGGTAAACAAAGCCCGGGACCTCTGCTTGGTTCTTGAGCTGCGGCATTTATTATTTGAAAAGTCGTGGCTCACACAGAACATCCAGTTATATTAATGTCGTCTTGCTAACCCAACTCTTCACTTTCAGAAGAGTCAACAAACCTGTCTGTCTTTCTGTCTGTCTGTGTCTCTGCAGGATTTGAGCTTAGCGTGGTAATTTCAGGTTCAACCCAGGCTTTTCAGGACTACAATGGCCATTCACTTCTTCTTCAGAGGGTACATCGCCATGGCAAGTCATGCCGCACACCAAACCTGCTCCACAGCGTGTTACGTTGGAGATAAGACATAGTCTGGTTTATAGCCAACCAACCAATCAGTTTGTTTCAAAATGCTATCACTATTCAAAGAAGATCTGCGCAGCTTGGTGATCGCTGTTCAAAGATGGACTCAACTCTTTGTCTCTCTCTGAAGATTTTCATAGAAGATCATAAGTTCTTGTTGGAGGAACTGACCGATCTTATTCTGTGCATCACCTTCTGTTACTTTGCTGTGAGTGCTTTTATGTATGCATGCTGTAAGTGATGCGAGCAATGTCACTATTCACCCCAGCTACATGTTCATATAGCTAGGGTATGATATAACATAACTTAATGTAACTTAACCAAAGAACATCAGGATTAGGTAGGGTGCTCCATCACCATCATATATGGGACATAGGCCCAACAGCTAGCTTAATTCTAGGTCAGCTACTGAGTCAGTGGCTTTGGTACATAATGTATGGCTTTGCCCACTCTGTCCAAGCATATGCGTGCTTTAAAGTCTTGGTGTTATTGGTTTTAAACGTGCATTTTGAACAGCAGGAGCATAATTCAGACGTGCCCGCCGTACATCTGCTCATCCTAAATGTCTACTCCAGAATTGTTTCCCTAAGCTTTATTCACATCATCAGTTACATCCTGCAGGGAGTGATGAAGTACTCCTCGCTTCACTCTGCTCCGTTTTCAGATAGAACGATGGCTGACCGCAGAGCAGCTGACAAGAAGGGCTTTGGAGTTGCGCTTCATGTGACAGCTAACGTCGCTAAAGACGACACCTAAAAAATGACAAAGCATTTGTTTCAGCCGAGGAGAATGCTGCGCTTTTTGACACACTGCAGTCAGTCACTCTCAGAGACACACCAGCATGTGGCCTACTCCCAGGTAATCCCATCAGACTCTTCACATTACTGACTGAAATGAGTTTGTGCTTTAATGTAGCATTACTTGCAAGTAAATCACGTCCTATATTCAACAGGGACACTTTTTTTTTTTGCTTCAGCTGCTTCTTTCAGCTATAGTTTCCCCTCTCCCATAAACCTTCTGAATGTAAAAACTCATTTAAACAGACAAGACAGTAAAGGAATGTCTCCACATTAAGATAACTCTGAAGGATAGTCATCCATTTAGTGCAGATGAATCATTCATTTCAGGACAGAGCATTACTAACCCCTTTCATCGCCATTCGCTCAGTGCATTTGGCTGTTGAATCTAGCAGAGATTTACATCTTTTATGAATAAAATATCTGAAATTACAGCACAGAAAACAACAGACAGACAGCTGATAGTTTTAGGAATGTCTTTTCTTAGAAGGAAAGAAATGTATCACATAGATAAAGTGTATTCCCTCCCTTTCCACTGAACAGAATCTGCCTCAGTGAGATTTATAAAGGCAATGCTCTCTGCAGCGGTTTGCACATGCTGGTGGGTGGGGAGGCTTTCACCTGCAGTGAGAGGCCGCGGAGTAGGCAGATTTGTCCTGTGGAGCAAAAAAAATAAAAAAACACCCTTCAACATCTCACAATTTAGACCTGCTACTAAACGCTGTTGTTACACCGTTTCGATTTATTAACCGTTATAAACATAAAGATGTCAAATTTGATAACTTCCCCAGGACTCCTCTGGCAAGGTGTTAGAGCAGCTGGATCCATCCGAATGAATGACTGTTCACAACAACCACAAATTAAAAGGAAGGTCAGAACACGCGAGGTGATATCTTGTTTTATCTTTATGGTTTTATGTCAGTCCGCATCACACTGATCAAAGTTTTTATGCCGTCTGGAGGCGGATCTTGAAAAGATCCTGAATGTCAAAATAATACATAATACACAACCGCCCCTGTCACTGAAATTACTGTTATTAAATCCTCTCAGGCAAGGGTAAACCACACTAACAAATTTACATTCACCGCTGCAGGATGAAGTCTCTGCATCTCCACAGATGACAGTATTTCAAGAATGAGCAAAAAGCAGCCTTGACAGCTTGACAACCATGAAGTTTTCAGTCAATCCGCCGGGTTTTTGAAGGTTGTTTTTTTTTTTTTTTACAAGCCCAAGAGGTTGGAGAACTTCCTGAACCCACAGTGGGGTCTGCAATCCTGGAAGACTGAGTCACGCTGTCTGCTGGCAGCAGCGATGAAGTATTCAAGTATTCTGCTGTGTCCACCGTGAGGGGATTGCACAGAATTGAGCATCCCGGTGAACATGAGAGGGCAACTCAGTGAAATTCAGTTTCTGTTCTGTATACAGAGTGATGTCATTATCATCCTGCTTGTGTTCAGTCAGGTCAAGACTGATAACTGCATTAAACCAAGACCACTATTGTTCCCTGCTTCTAACCAGGTGATCTGAAGCATGAAATGTCCACGCTTTATTCAAAATAAGCAGATATGATATCGCAAAAGTGAATATTTAAAAAAAAAAAAAAAAAACATATGGGATATGAGTAAATACTCATCTCATATGGTCAGTTAATCTCCCTGCGCCTGCATCCATACAATACTCTATACGAGTTTTACATAACAACATGTTGCATTAACGGCCGCCACAACTTAGAAGCCAATCTTCAGCCACCTTCTGCAATTTCAGCCTCACAAACATCTGCTGATGTTAGTCACAGCTGCTCAAAATATTTCTGCATCCAAACACTGAGGACAGAGATGGATGGATGGATCGACATCTGGTTTTGGATGCAGTTGGACTATAAAAGCAGATTTTTGCAATGCAGCTAACCCTCTCCTCAGTGAGGGGAGGCTTGTGTTCATACCGTACACGGCACCAGTAGAAACCACAAGTCAGGAGACAATGAGAAAGGCTGCGTAAGGTCAATGCATAACTGCCCCCTGTTCTTCCTCAGGAACACTTGAGTGCATCCCAGGATTCACCTCCTGACAACTGTCTTTTTGGACACTACAATTAGCGGTTTTACTGCAGCTCTCAGATGAATGTGAGGCCAAATGAAATTCCTCTTTTTAAAATGTGGCTTCTTTATAGCGCTCTCTCCTTTTGTGCTTTCTGTCCGCAGCTATGTGTTTTCATTGATGCTGCTGACTATATACTGGACAGATACACCTTAAAAAAACAGATTCTTAGTCTCAGTGAGATTCTCCGGCTCAAAATAAGGTTAATCAAATATAATACAATAAGAAATGACAGAATCCCACATTTTTACAGCAAATAACAGAAAATTGCAACTAAACATAGGATCATATGGAAACTCAGGTTTTCCCCTAATGAACTGTGATGAAGTGCACAAAAGCTCAGCAGAAAATAATACAATATGTTGAACTATGAATGTTCCAACCGGCTCATTTAGAGAAATCTAAATGAGCCTGGCATTACTGGCATTAGCTGATTTAGCCGGATGTCAGGTAAACTGCAGCTGCTGCCTGTGGAGAGCGTGGAGCCTGGCCACCAACCTGAACTTGGTTGACGCTGATATTTCTATGCAGGCCTGGTTATGTGAGAGAGGCCTGCTTTATTTTTTATGAGCTGGTTGTGTAACTACAGCACGGCAGCTGACAGCAGCTGTAAAATAAGATAAAGAGAAGCAGAGAAGAACTTGAGGGTAGAGACAGCCAAAGAAAGACATTTTACAACCTGCACTTAAAATATTGCATTGCTGATGCCCTTATTGATATGCAACACCGAGCCTCCTACGTCCTCCCATCGAGGAGTTTCGCTGCTTTATACTGTAGCGGCACAGTGCGTGTTAACCGTTCCTCTTGTTGACCTAACTCTCTGAGCTACGTATTTACTTCTTTGAACCGACACCACATTCTCTGCCCTATATCTGCATGATATCACTAAATATTACATTGTATCCCATTCCTCAGTGCATGGAGCTGAATTCCAGCCAACGTGTGATACAGAGGAATGCAGCTGTCAGACGCTACGTATGAGCTGCGCAAGGTTTTAGTTACTTTGGCAATGGTAGCGATAGAGAAAGATGGGGCTGATGCTCGTAAACTGTGGTGTTTATATGCTCCTGAATGGCTTTTATCATTCAGAGGCCCCCCCACTATGGTCATAATTGAATCGCTACCCTTTTGTTGTGTGCATGGTTTATCCGCCTGTGGGAAAACACGGCTCTGACAACCATTTTGCTGCATCCCACTTGTCACTGCTTGATTGTGGGATTAAATTAAGACATAATTAAATTATGATTGCCGCTGCACTAAACTCTCAAACCTCAGCGAAAACATGCCCACGCAGACATGCAGGAAGGTAGGCACTGTGGAGTGATTTCACTTGTCTTCAATTAAGACTTTTTCTTCCCCAGAAGCATTTGGAAATGATGTATCTCGTCTTTAAGCGGCAGTATGCACAGTTGTACGCACTCTGAGCTGTGGAGTCAATAAGGAGGTAATGTTTACAGCATTTATGGTGCTTTTAATATTTGGATATCCACTGAAATATGTTGTCGAATGTCTGTCAAACTCCGTCTGCCGCCCACCTCCACGGTGCAATGTTCAGTATCCCAGCAGTTCCACTTCAGTCAAGCACCGCTAACGTCTCTTAACTGTCCGACTGTAAAGCCTAATTCACACCGGCACCTAAAATTCAACTTACAGCCCCAGTTTCATCAGTTTCCAAAGCTTTGTCAGTCTCCTAATCACCGATGTTCCTCTCTGCCAAAAGTCGGTGACTGACTTCAAATGAGGTGCGGTAAATATACCGTCATAATATTGACATTTCGCACTCAGCTTAAAAGCGGAAAAAATCATGTCATACACCCACAGCAGACAGATTCTCAGCAGCAATCAAAAGCTCATGCAGCCTGACAAATTAAAGCTTCTTGAGAGGTCCTGAATAGTGCTTTGATTTCTTCTCCAATCCCACACAAGCAATTTAGCATGTAGACTGTGGGCTGAACATCAATTCAAGTGACAGCGAAAGTAGCATTCCATATAAACAACGGCGCAAACCAGTGTTAATATCGGTGGGGTACTTCAGTGTTTTTCAGTATTAACAACAGAAATCAGGCACAATATCTGTAGGTCACACCTTTTGAGGTTCTTGTTGTTCCATATAGAACCCTGCATGGCGAAGCACCTGTGTGCGTCTCTGAGTTGCCACATCATCGCATCACCAGGACGTCACTCAGGTCCTCCGGGGCGGGTTTGCTGGTCGCCCTCCGCTCTCGATTGAAATCAAAAGGTGACTGCGCCTTTGAAGCTGCGAAATGCTCTACAGTCGATGTAGCCATCTCCGCTGAGGCTGTTCAAAGCAGCTCGAGATGCATTTATTCAAACTGCCCTGGACTTTTACTCTTGTGAAGCTCTTTAAGATCAGAAAAACCATGCTATACTAAATAAAAACGATTTATTTACTGCTTACATGCTGTATATCATTATTAATTTATAGTAAAAGTAGTAGAGATGGTTGGCCAAACATCTGATGTCCTCTCTACCAAACCACATATTACCAAGCTACCTATCACGCGACAGTCCTGTTCCCATTATTTAAATGGACTCCAATCAGCATCGCAGCGATGCCCCTCATTTCCCATCATACATCGAGTTCAGTAGTTTTAAGCCATAGTTTGGGACTTTTACACATAAATGAACGTCCGTTACATTGAGGTCAAGTAAGTTCACACAGTGCTAATCAGGCCTGTCACCACTGGGACGATCCCTCTGTATTCCACAGTGTGCAGACTCTATAAGCCTGCTGTGCGGTTTGACATTCCCATGATGAGTTTTACATCAACCAGCCATGATTGGTTCTAGAGTTATTAACTCGACTGCCTAAGTCGCACTTTACATCTGCGATGCAAGGGTTATAACCATTAGGAGCTTCATATTCTGCTTCCACAACATTATCGCGGCAATGGCGCATCAACAGTCGCAGTGAGGTGATGAGTGCAGGCTGTCAGCTTTCATTTGATGATCTTCAGTGGCATAAAGCATGAACAGAGCTACAGAGCTTTTTGCTCAGTGTCCCTCAGGGATGCTCCAAAGCATTTCAAAGATTAATATCGTATTAAATGATGTAGTCATTTCTCATATGTAGTTGAAAAGCAAAATAGAGTTCACTGTCCAAACTCATACAGCTTTACCTGGGCTGATATCCTTTTGTCTGGATGAAAGGTCTTTTATGCTGGAAAGGATCCTGTAACTTTACACGCTAACCCCCAAACTCTGTAGAGGGCTTGAACTTCAGGATTTCTGAAACACGTGAATGAACTCCTCTATTAAAAACAACACAAGCCTAATTATCACAGATCACAGCATTCCCATTTTCCTGCACCGTGCTATGATTTAAACACTCTGCTCCAAGGTTTCTCCAACAGTTATTGTTATTGTAGCCTCACACATTGTTGCTATTCCAAACTTCACAAGCCGATGGAAAGGTCTTTGAACCTTCTGACTCATTGTGTTTGGTATGGGGCCAGAATTGATACAGATGATGTTTCCAAATCAAGCAGTACGTTCAGATTGAACAACAACATATTAAACAGGCAGAGAATCTTCATCTGTCTACTGATATTAGCAATAGAAATAATATCAATGGCAAAACAGATCATAATGCTAAGAAGATCAGTTTTCACTTTCTGAGTCTGACACCTCTGTGGGATTATCATTATTTTATTTTGTTATTAACATGTATTTTCTTTTTATTTAGTACCTTCAAAACAATCATTTCTAGGAAAAGACTGTATTTACGGGATGTTCTGGAGAAGATGCCATTCTAGGAACCCAGTGTCAACGTCATATCAGAGCAGGTCATCTATATCAACATCTATTCCACAGGGACACAATCGAACTGAGCATTACCTGTACCACTTTTATTTTAAATGTCAGCTAAGGACTTCTTTTGGCATTTTGAGACCAGTAGAAGAGTTGAATGCCAAAGCATCTGGCATCTAGGATGTAAATCCTGTTATTATTTTTAGGGATGCACTGATCCCATGCTCAACGTGTGCATTGTGAAGCAGATGTGAGAGGAAGCGCAATATCAGCATTAAAAGCCATTTGTTCATCACAGCAACATACCAATCCAATGCCAAACAGCTGATACCGATCCACTGACATTCTTTAGCACAGTTTTGGGCCAGTGGAGATTTAAGATTGAATTGGAGCATCTCTATTCATTTCCCTTATGCTTACACTGGATGATCAAAACACCTCCAACACACCAGGAACGAGGAGCTGCAGTGTAAACAGTCGTATGCAAACATATGTGGTGTCATCTGAGACTCCTAATGGTGTTTAACCATCAGGAAAAATACGTAAAAGACAACTGGCAACACTCTAGAAAGTATAGCTCTACTGAGAACCATCTATACACACGTGTGATGTGCAAGACCTCTAACATTTCTAAAGGTGGAATTTGTAGTGATGGTAATTCTGCTATCACCGATGCACTCTGCACTGAGCTCATACATTTTCATGATGGAGGAGACAAAGCAGAGGTGGAAACATTCCATCTCAAATTATCACTTGAATCTGGTCCAACATGATCCATTGATGCGTAAGAAGAGCGAGGAGGGTCTGACTACAAGAGGAGGCCATCCAGCAGCCAGTCCATCTCTAAACTCATCCTCGCCATGCATCACAGCTCGTACTGAAGGTTCTGTGCTGAAGGACCACCCGTTTGTCAAAGTATCTACTTTTTTGTACTGCATATTGAATATGATCATATCACGTGTACGTCACGTAATGAATTGCTTGGGCAAAGTGAAATTACAAGAGTCATTAAAGCATCAAACATGCAGCGGAAGAATAAAAACAGTGTGTGTAACACTGCCCCAGGTCGCTCTATTCACTGGCCTGAAAGTAGAGCCTATAAACTAAAGTACCGCTCTTCTCCCAGCACTCTGCCAAGTGCATTAGCAAGCACAGCTGGTAGTGGGATGTTTGCCGCCTGTGAGGTTGAAAGAGGAGTAGATTTTCCTCCATTTCAAAATTATACAAATCACTTTATTTAAAAAAAATATATTATATGGTAGATTTAGTGCTCACGTTGCCCCTGTGACTATTTTGAGAATAATCAGCCAGTCTAAATTAAATGATTTTTCACAATTACACATGTGAATTGATGGCTTGTCTAATTTTGCGATGATTACAATGGGTTCAGAAGTGAGTGATGGGTTAATTAAAGCTCTGGGGAAACAAGTAAACACAGTGAATCTGCTTGACACGGTGCACGTTCGAAGGTAACTCCGGCTGCCCTCGTCTGCAGTAATTTCACAGAGGATTGTCTCCACATGCTAATTCTACCCTTTAATACTTCCCTCTCAGTTTCATCCCTCTTTTTTAATAAGCTTGAAATTAAAACGGCAGCACACGCTGGCCCATTTTACAGGAGGGATGATAAGGCCCAACAATGCACAGCAAAAGGAGTCAGGGGGTTACATCAAACAACAGCCGTATCAAAGCAGAAGTTATAAAGGCCCGTACTGTGGGTGTGAGGACTGAACCAGAGGTTAACTAGATGCTGATTCTATCACTCCCTGTTCCAAATAATTGTTTCATTACGTTTATGTTTCACTGCGGCTACAGCGTCTTCACTTGTGAAGTACGGCTCCACACTCCGCAGGGATTCTATTCATTTTTAAATGCGGACGTGTGCGAGCAGCAGAGATGTGTCTGATCACAGGTGCCAGCCAGAAGCAGCCAGCCAATACAGGGGACACATGTGGCACCCTACCAATAAACTATTATTAAATATTGAGCAATGAGAAAATGGAATGTTGTTTTTTTTTTTCTTTCTGCCTTTCGAGCATTTTAATATCACTTTAAATTAGGGCGCGCGGTATGATATGAATCACAAAACTGTGAGGATGTTGTATCTCAATCACGACAGGCGCCGTCTTAGCGCACCTCAGAACACATTTTCACCTGATCTCGCCTCCGTCTAATACAAGCTAATGGGTTTTAGAGCAGATGCAGATGACAGCACAGTAAAACCAGCAGAAAGTGGGACTCACGAGTGAGCCGAGTAGCTATTTAAGACGTAAGGGTTGCTGTCTGTTTGTGTTGTGTCACTGATCGCAGCTCATCGAGACTTTCAGCGACTCTATTCCCCTCTGTTAAGACATAAAGTATTACATTACATTAAATATCACTGACATCAAAATGAGAGGGATATAAATCGGTTAGTTTGAGCTCAGACCGGTCGACGTCTTTCTGTTTCCATAGCCACTGTGTGGCAGCCTTTAAGGACACACCTAACCATCCAGCAGTCCAACAGATGGCGACAGCGCAACAAAAAGCAGCCATCAATCACAGGACGACATGACAGGCTGAGCTGAAGGCTGTTCTCAATTTTTATTTGCAGTCTTGCATGCTTGCACTGCCTTCACCACCATGGAAGATGATCGCAGCTGATGAAAATGCAGATCATGCGCATTCTGCTTGTTGAGGCATTAATGACATTAGCCAGGTTTCCGTCCGCACACAGCACAAGTTGAACCAAAACTCACAAAAGAAATGTGTGTGCGCATCCATCCGCTACCGTTGTGCGGATGTAAATTGAGTGCACCGAGGTAAACTGTTGCGGGCACTGACTCTCCAGTCGAGTGCCATTAAAAGCAAAAGAAGAGAAGAGGTGAGAACGAGATGGCGTGATTAAAAGAGCTCGTCATACCTCAAACAGAGGAAAACAATGTGGAAATCATGATGGATACAAGGCGTTATGCTTGTTTCAGGCCTCATCATCATCGTCTTCTTTTATGACTTTCAGCAGTGAACGTCACACAATCGTGCTGCAATTACCACAAAACAAGCACAATCATTTTACACACTTTTTTTTAATAAATCAACCATTCTGCTTACAGCTTTTTATAGAAGCGTGTGTTATGTCTCGTCTGGTGGAAAGTACCTTCCTGCTCCAGACGACCACAGAAAGTCGCTTACTTCCTCTTTTGTGTTGCAGTGGCAGAGGGTGACGTTCAACCTTACGTGGCAATATATAATAAAGGTTAGCCCCAGTGTTCTATAGAACGCCAGACTGGACTGACAGCTGGACATGAACGCGATGGATGTACTGTAAGGACTGTGGATGCTGGCTGTCCCACTTCGCACTTAACTTATTTTATTTCCAAAGTCATGAGTGGGAAAGTTTTCGGTGTTCTTATCATTTCTGGTAAAATGCAGCTAATTTCTTTTCCCAAATATATTTATCAGTTTCTGTAGCTGGAGATTTTAAAAATAAATGGTGCAATTGTTCCGTTCCAGATAATTCCGTCTGACTTGTGCGCTCTGCGTTAGCGCCGATAATGCCCGACAGTGGCTTGATGGCCTCGTTTTCTGAGGCTATTTGGTGTTTTTTGGGCCGCGCTCGAATTTATTTCAAGTTTTCCTTAGTCCGTGGCCAAGTTGATACTCACTTCAAGGCTACAGTGGGAAGTTTGTTTGAGCACAGAACTTCTGCAAATTCTGATAACAGATGAAATAATTTGATATCATTGTGAAACCGTTTTTCCCCGCACATGTCAGCTGTCCACAGGCGATCTCATGTGCGGACCCTTTATCAAAATGTTTTCATCCTGGCGAACTGGTGATTACGCCAGGATAATGATCTATCATTACTACCATAAATGATTATAATGGACCCTCATGATAATAATGGATACTCCCATAAGGATGTTGTTATTCAGTGGATAGCAGGGTGCTGTGGAGGGGGCTCGGGCAAACTGTAATTTCTACACAGATTAAATATGAACCACCAAACGGAACATTAGCTTTGGTGACCTCACGGATCCTCCAATCAATACTTCCAGCTACTGTAAATTAACATGGGCAATTATTTTTGTTCCGCAGCGACAAGACACCTTAGATTGAGCCAATTAGATTGCTGCAATTTCTGAATTACAACAAACTAAAGATCTGGACTCCAGCCCACCGTGAAGGCTGTGTTATGGAAAATTAATAAGGGACCAAAAAAAAAAAGGCAAACACAGAGTGACAGCAGCACAGGAAGCTGCTAACGAAATTATTTGTAATGGGTGGGTGTACATGTCACGCATGACACCTTAAAAGAAGAGCAGCGCGGTGATGTGTATTCATTAGGCACCAAAGACACGACTCTACAGGCCAAAATATTAAGGACCATATATCAAGAGAAAATCAGGGCTGATCAGGTTTCTGAACGCTGAAGGGACGGCCCGGGTACAATGATTGGCAGGGGCAATCCAGCAGTATAATAAGAAGCAGCTGAAAACAGGATTTGCCGCTCCCTGTAAAAACTGTGCAAGACGGCTATCAGGGATAATTTTTGTAATTTCGTGTGACCGCTCCAAAGCTTCTTTTCCATGTAGAGAGACAGGAGGTTAATGAAAAAGTCCTAATCTTTTCCCTATATAATTGAAAGAGCGGAAGGTATCACTTCTAATAAAGTATGATAATGGAGACCCGGACACGCAGCTGAGTCCTTCAAGACCTTCTCACCGCCCTGTTTTTGTCATCCGCACCGTGGTTAAGGTTACAACATTTGTGCAGCAGAAAGAGCAGCTCGACCCCGCGCCGTTACTGGCCCTTCAGCGGAGCCTGTCAGCGGCTCACTGTCACTGCCGGAGAAACGCGTGAACCAACCCAAGCGGCGCCATCACGAATCCCAAGAAATTAAAATATTAACGCTCTGTCCGTGTCATCGTTCGTGTTGCAGTTCTCTGGCTCCATCTCTTGAAATCCAAACTAATCACGGTGTACAATAATCACACTTTGACCTGTGAAACTGGCGTCCAGCAATCTCAGCTGTGTCCTTGAGACGGACGATCTTAGTGATTCCGAGACGATCTGATGAGACAAGTGGCTCGCTCACATTACTGAAACTGAAGCTTCATTACATTGACACCTGCTTGTATTAATTATTACAATTATTACTTTTACCAACAAAGCGCCGTGCCCTGAAACACACTGCAATCAAACTGTTTTCAGATGGTGCCTGCTTTTCCTAAACTGTAAACCTGTGACCTTCCTGCAGAGAAGTTGTCTCCTATAATCAGGAGGCAGGATCGTTGCTTTTAACTGGCTTCAGAATGTTAGATGCCAGAAATTTGAAAAGAATATTGTTGTTTTTTTTAATTATTACTGATATTGATATTAATGGCATTAGTACTAGGAGTAATTTAAATTAATATCTTTTCAACCTTTGATGATTAAGTTCTTCAAATTGGGTCTTTTTCACCCACCTCCTCTCCTTTTTAATGGCGTAATTCCTACATGTTTCAGGCATGACAAAGAAACATTCTGCTGCTCCAAAACATATATAAACACATATTCGAAGATGCTTCGTTATGAAAGAAGTACTTTGATGCAATCTGCATCATGGAATTGAACCAACTGCCCAACTCTCAACCTCCATTAAAAACCAAATTAATCCCAACAGGGTTATTAGTGGCAATGTGTTTGCAACTTGCAGCTTCTCATTTGTTCTTGTCAGCCAAGCCCAGGTCCTCAGTTGGCAAATGCACCTCTGAGATATCCATCTGTCCTCAGTGTTTCTTTCTCTCACTTTAAATGTCAAATGCGGAGACACGATTAAGAAACACACTTCTTTGTCTCTTACATAAGACTCTGAGTACTATAACTGTGTCTGTTTCCAGTTTTGTTGTTAAAATCAGGTGCTGGCAAAACCAGCTGGACTTTTTTATCATCATGACAGGCTCTGGCAAGTTAAAAAGTAGTGCACATCAGTATCCGAGGCATCACAGAGCTCAATACATGTGCTCCTTTAGTAATAAGCAGTATGACAACGTGATTAACATAAAATTATTTTGGCTTACAAATGGACTAATGGAGCCAGGCTGTGCATGAACCCTTGCAAAGCTGGTGGAAATCAAATTTCAAAAGAGGTTCAAGGTTGTGTTATGAGGTTGTGTTTGCTTATGTAAAGGTTTGTCTGTTTTTTTTTCCTAGGTGGACATGACACAACAGAGTCAGCCTCAAAGAAAATTGCATCTTCCACAGGGTGGCTAAGTTGGGTTTGAAGCCGACGAGAGACGAAAAACGAGGGAACGTGTCAGCACTCTGGAAAACGATGGTAACTGCTAAAACACGACCATACTAATGCACAGATACACCCCCATGAGAAAGGCGTACAGTCTACAACCTCAACACCACTCATAGATGGGACCAAATGGACGGACGGCACTGAGAGACGGTGTCTTTCAATCCGGTGGAAAAGCTGTCTTCCAAATTGCTGCTGAAAACAAAATGATGCACCAGGCTGAAAGTTATCTCTATGTTGCCATCCCTGAGATGTGTGCCAGCTGTCCTGCCCATTGCGGTCACTCAGAGTTCTGATTTGTGGCTGTCCAACCACCTTAGGGGGTGCACGCTGCCACCCAGCAGACTGGAGTCGCTGCACTGTCATTCATGAAACTCTACTCTGGCCCAACCTTACTGAATACCAATCAAAAGAGTGTGTCATGCCCGCGCAGGGAATTGAATTGCCAACTCATGTACCATTCACAGCATAATCAAAGCTAAATATACATGAAACAACCTGTAGCCTTGGATAGAATGTAATCTACATTTGTCATGGAAAAAATTAGGCAGTGCAATTTTCAAAGGGAAGCATAACGAAGCGTAACGTTTCTCATTTATAATTATTTGATTATCTCTCTGGCTGATTCATCAGTGTTATGCACCGCTGGGCTTTAGCACAGACACTGCAGCAGGAAAATGCTGAAATTTAGATAGGTGGTAAAAAAAAATAAAATGTGTAATTAATCATATTGCTCCAACAAAGTTGTGATTCAAGAGTCCTCCGGATGTCAGACACCAAAGTACCAATAACAAACTCAATAGAAGTTTATTTTAAAGGCTGCTTGAGAAACATTCTTCCATCATTTTGTCTGCCGGTGTCTGAGATGTCACTTGGGGTATGTAGTCTTAAAATTGGCTGTGAGTCATTGCAGGGGAACAGAGGAGCTGCTGTTGTCAAACTGCACTTCAGGATGCCCGACTTCAAAATAAGCCTCAGTCCTTTTAGGCTACAGTACACTTCAAATACATTCAGACCGCTGGTGGAGAAGAAACAAGGAGCTCGTAGACGTAGACGCTTAAAGTGTACGAGCTACCAGCACAGCACTTTCCTAAAATATATAAAGAAATAACAGACTTTGATTGGGAGGTAACCTGCTCAGTAGATATTAATCAGCGGATTTAAATGATATGCTGTCTGAAACACCATTTGGAGTAATCATAGTTGGAGTTGTATGTGTGGAAAACTGCTTTGACATCTGCCCGCTAGCTGTAGCAGCCCGCCCTGTTAGGAAAGCCAAATGCTCTCAATAAGCACATTTGTCTGCTTTAAGCTCTTGAATGGGTCACTGAAGAAATACAGCTACCTTTTAATGTTGTCGGATACCATTTACTTGTCTTAGGTGAGGTACCTGAAATACCTGAAAGTCCCTGTAATGAGCGCTGCAGCTGCTTTCTGACACCTGCTGGAGGGTTAAGGTAGCCCATGGGATTGTCTGAAGGGTTTGACAATGACTGCCTTTATTCATTTGCTGCCATTTAGTCTAATAAAACAGTTCCTATAGACATTTTGTGCAACACCTTTTATACAGCTAACACAGCTGAGAGAAGGTATATTCCGTACTATAGTGTTTGACGACCTAGAGTGGCAGCTAGGGCTATACAAGACTACGCCTTTGCAGAGGAAGGTGGTAAAGCATTTAGAACTTTGTAAACTAATGCAATTCTAAAAGAGACAGGAAGTCAATGTAAAGATGCTAAAACAAGTGAAAAGTACTTTTTAAATAGTTTTTGTTGCATGTTGCATGTATTGTGTGAGATGAAGTCTGCTCACATATCTACTTGGTCATTTAGATTCAAGAGCACTCCAGCAGACCAGATAAGAGAACATACATACAATTTCTTTGACTTTTGCACCGGTTAGTAGAAATATTAATTTTTTTACTGATGCAGTTAATTTTTTTTACTAAAGTTTAATAATTGTCGACAAACACACACAAGACAACAAGATTATTCCACAAGACTGGCATGTGTGATGGCTTTAAGCTCGGAAAGGATTGTTGTATTAAATGGGCACGTCATATCCTCCTTCTGCAGTTACACCTCACATTAACGTGATCGACAGCAACAGTTTTGCATGTCTTTGCAATGTGAAGTGACTGTTGAGTTAAAAGCATGTGTTTGACAGTGTAAACACGCTGTTATTTTGTAACCGCAGATGACTAAAAACGTTAGGTTGCCCCAAACTCCATTAGAACCTGGTGAGTCACACTTGAATGTGAAGGAGCAGTCAGAATATGACTCCTGTGCGGAGACGTGAACCAGATCAAATGTGACATCACAGTGCCTCCGTCCGGATGACTTGACTCTCCGAGTGCGGTGAGGTTATTTTTGCTTGCTGGAGGACTCGGAGACCTCATTTTTCCTACAAAGCCACAAAATCATGACAGTAGTCGTGCATGAGGTCATCATGAGTAGTGGAACTGTGAATGCCAAGACAGCAGATCAGCAGCTCCACGCAGACAACATGAAGCAAGCCTTGACTTTCCTCTTTATAGAGCCAACAGCAGCTCAGCGAGAGCAGGCTGGTGGTGGTGGTTCAGAAAGAGCGGGTGCAAAGTGATAGACTGTGAAGAACATTGTTATGTTGAATTTCTAAATGAACTTACTCTTTGGTGCTCACATACTTGATTCAAAGATCATTTAAAACAATCAACTACTGCCATGAGCATCCCTGCTCATTGATTTGCAGCGTTGTCTGAAATGGCTGGAGATTAAAGAGAACGACTGCGCCCCGGTAAAAGCGTGCTCAAATACTAGAGAAGAGAAAGAGCACATCCACTTCAGAAAACTTTCTTCATTTCAGTGACCTGATTTGGAACAAAAGGCTGGGGCGCTCTGCATAGAAAATTCACGTCTTTAGTTTTGATGCTGCAGGTTCTGCTGCTCTCCACCGTTAACGCTGTAGAATCAGCAATGCTATCTGCAGCCTGACACTCAGCTCCCCTGCCCGCCCTCAGCCGATGTTAACTTGTTATGTTGCAGGCGGTAGATTGGCATTGGCATGAGCGTCTGGGAGGCTAGCTAGCTGAGCAGCTCTCAGTACTGCCGAGCTAAGAACAGTGAAGTACAATTATCTTCTGTGAGTAGATGTCAGTGGCTGGAGCACCCTCGTTTACTCTGTGTGAGAGGCCTCAGCAGGTGTACAGCACACACAGTGTCCTTGTCTGTTTGAGGTAAATGTGTTTTTGCTCATCAACCAATCACTGACATTCCAATTTATGAGTAGATAAATGTATAACTAACTAACTAAAAGTAGCTTGTGAATATTAATCATCCACTCTTATACGGTCGTTCTCCTTGATCTCCGGTTGCATGAAGCCATTTCAGAAAACATTTGAAGTAGTTGGATCACAGCTGTGTTTGGCAGAAAAAGATTTATATTAAAGTATAAATATTATGTACAATATACCTATTTAAGCATTTTAGATTTCGATTTTTTCCATTCACATGATCTAATGATATTGTTAAGGTCCATTAACTAATAGACTATCTGCCCTCGCACTTGTCGCCTACCTGCTATTTCAGCCATTGTGCGAACGGTCTACTGATAATCAGACATGCTCTACAGAGAAACAGAGAAATGATCTCTGGTGTTACATCCCTCCTGTAAATGCACTGATTGTGATGCGACCTCGACTGTTTTCTGTAGGCCTGCTTATGCCATCGTTCTGTGCACCTGGGTTGTACAGATGTCATTCGGTACCATGTTGGCTCGATCGTTTTCTTAATTTGCTACCAGCAAGACTCCTCCTGGCTCGCCAGCTGTTTGCGAAGCATGTGTGAAAAATTCCAAAAGGCAAGTTGTGTTGGGGTTTTTTTGCGACTTGTTAAAACGTACTGCTGGCGAAGAAAGTCAACAGAAAGAGGTAATCATGTGGCATCTACAGACAAACTGTTGTGAGTTGGTATACAGAGTTAGGTTCATCAACAGGACTGGAGTTACAGACCGTTATGTGACCTCCTGCAACTGGCATGTCTGCAATCCTGAGACATCAAAATCTGCATCAAACCCAAGCTGCAATGTGGATCATCATTGGCTGGGAACCAGAGACCCAACATCAGTCTGAGTAGTGAAAAACAGAGGTTGGTGCGTCAGATCAGGAGGACATGATGGTTGTGTTCTCTTGTATTCGTGGAATTGTGCACCGTGAATTTGTCCCCTGTGGTCAGACTGTCAACAGAGAGCTCTGCTGCACCATTCAGATGTTTCTTAGGGAGGAAATTTGGCACAACCAACCTGAACTGTGTGTGCGATTGCAGGTTTTCCATCAAAGCACAGCGTGTGCTCAGCCCATTGAGAATGCACGGGGTTCTTAGGCTGCACCAACACAGTCATCGCTCCCCCACCCTCCCTACTTGCTGGATTTGGTGACAGAAGCTGCTTCCTCTTTCCCAAAACGAAATTCAAGCTGGAAGGTCACCATTATGTCAGAGTGGAGGAGCTCAGGTGGACATGCGGAGCACATTGCAGATGGTCCTACATAACAGGACTTGCAGGGAGCAGTCCAAGCATGGACTGCAGGAGCGCTGGGAGTGGTGTATGCGAATGATGCATGACTTTTTCATATTGCTCCCCTGTATAGTGAGAATTAAGCAGAATAAAAAATGGTGCAAAAAGAAAATATGATGATTTGTTGTGATGTGATTATGATGAAATTGGAAAGATGGTCATCAACCTCATCAAAACCCTGCAGCCTTACTGTAGGCTCACATTAGGAACGAGGAACTTTAGCACTCCGCCATTTTCATATTTCATGGGGACGTTTTCCTTCTGCCATTCTTTTTACAAGCTATATGGGCTGCTTTAACTCTCCCGGTGATATTTCCAGTCTGCCCTGAATAATCGACCGACTCATCCAAACAAAGACTTCAACCTCACGTAACTACATTACATTAGCGTACACCCCGGAACAAGAAGCGAAATGGAAAAGAAAATGGAAATTATAGGGTAATTCCAGAGAAAGGCAGCAAACAATGGGAATCTGTGAACCTGATGTCATCTTACATTTGAATACAAACACGCAGAGGCCCTAAATAACTTCAAAGGGAAGACAAATACACAATGCTGATTGAAAAACACTAAGTTAATTCCTCATTTAGTCAATGTCTGCTCCCGCTAACAGAAGTCCTCATGAGACATCCAGAGCAATAAAGCACTCCCTGCTTCAGCACGTCACCTGAAATGACTTTTCAAACAGGAAGACAAGGAAGAAAGACGACGAGATGAGTCGAAGGCTCCGCAATTCATTTCCAGACACTAACTCAAAGATAATTATCCTTGAATTTGTCATGCAAATGATTTGTCTTTTGTCCCACACATGCCTATTGTCTAAATCCACCACTGGTTTATAGTATACAGTATTTAATGGTGGTACATGTTTGGCAAACACAAAAACTGAGAAGAGTTGAAGCAGTTTTCAAAAAGTAATTACATGTGGCTTTATGAAAAACTCCTGATCATTTAAATGGTTGTTTTCAGACATGAGCTCTTCTCTTTTATTAACGGTTTGGCCCCAGTGGAATGTTGCTGCAGCGTGGAGTGGCTGTGCCATCCATTTCACTGGGAGCTCAATACTCAATACCCGAGCCAGTGATGAGATTTCAATCAGCAACAAAAAGGTGTCATGGCAGATAATAGAGAAAGTCTCAAGATCGAAAAGGTAAAAAGTAAATAAATATAAAAAAAAAAACATAGAATAATTTAAACTCACAGTCCTGAAGAATGAGCACAGAGAACTGAGGCTGCAGCCTTTACAACATAAGCAGAGAGTGATGGATACAGACGGGGATGAACAAAGATAGACAGACAGAGATGAATGCAGACACACAGAATGGCTGTAGTTTGAAAATACAGTCTCGACTCAAAGTTAACTCAGGAAAAACTACATAAGAACGTGTTTGATATTCAGAACCCCAGATCTCTCTGCCGTTGGCTTAACATTCTACGCCTGCACCACACATATGCTTCTCAGTGCAGCGACTTCTGAAAGCCAGAGCTCTCAGCTCCAGGTAAAATTAGCACTGATTTACTGCTATTGACCAATAACTATACCAAAGCCCTGCAGACACATTATACCTATTATGAGCTCTGGGACAGTGCTTACTTACAACAACGCTTACTTATTTCCCTGCTTGCTTTAGAAAGGAATCGGTCCTGAATCCCTGCTCTAAACTCATTTTTGACCCATCGCACGTCACGCGCAGTCATGTAAAGCAGAAATGGTATGTCAAAGGCACATTATCACTGTCAGTAGCCATCTAGGAGACATTTACCTTCGGATGAGGCGCATTCATTCTTGTGTTTGAAATGTAAACCAAGGCCCTGCCACACTGGGCAGCCGACACACCCAAAGCAGAAGATAAATGCGCCTGAAGTCATTTTGCATCGTGTAACCATCCCCTATGTAATCTTTACACACTCGAGTCTCTTGTGTACAAGAGCACTTCATATGCTGAACACTGCATATACTTCCTTGCAGACAGACACATCTGTATAATGATTTTCAGCAATGATTTGCAAAGAGTGTGCAGGTTTTGTTCCATGTTCTTGAGTCTGAAGGCGCTTCCTGCAGTGAAAACAGCTCGTTGACAGTTGCGTGCGTGCGCGCACGCGCACGCGCACACACACACACACACACACACACACACACACACACTTCCTGCCCACTGTACATGGTTAAACAGCTTCCAGCCTCTATGGGTGGCAGAGACTGAGGAAAGTGGACAGTGCACTGATTCATTTTGTCCTTACCTGCTGGGCAGCTAACACTAGCTAGCCGGTTGTTAGCACGTATTGGACTCATGCCTTAACACAACAGCAGGAGCAGATTAAATTGTGCGCTGGCTGGTCTTGTGCTTTTCTCTGTGCTTAAAGTAATAAAAAAAAAAACCAGTGCATCTGTGCAATACAGTTCCTCTGTCAATCAAAAAAATGAAACTATTGTTTTGTTACTGTACATGTTCTTTCATTGCCATGACCACAGCCACTGCCTTTCATTGTTAGTCAGTCCCACATTCACCATCCGACTGAGCCGCATACCAACTGGAGCTCTACATGTGCATTATCGAACAAATGCGCCATGTCCAGCTGTTTGGAGAATATTCGTTAGAGATAACAGTGGCCAGCTGGTTTAGGAAATGCCTGAGACTTCACAGAAAATGTAACAATGTACATGCGAGGGGTTTTGAACATTTGGTATTTTCAAAAGGGACCAACGGGCTTGGGGCTGAGAGGCACACGTGTACAATGCTGCAGAGTTTGCAGGCTAAAAATGTCACAATGAGCCACCAGCTGCCTGTTTTTCATTGATGTGTCCCAGCCACGTTAAACCCATAAGACTGTTCTTAACTATTCTGT
This sequence comes from Datnioides undecimradiatus, assembly GCA_008933995.1. Taxonomy (NCBI): domain Eukaryota; kingdom Metazoa; phylum Chordata; class Actinopteri; order Lobotiformes; family Datnioididae; genus Datnioides; species Datnioides undecimradiatus. The sequence goes on from WARS01000981.1 coordinate 1,284,348, forward strand.
TCACCGCATTCACCGACTGGTCTTCTTAGGACTCTGACGTCTAAAAAAACAGCAGTTCAATGTAGCTGAAGAGCACAGCTGCCATACAAACCCACGGAGACACAGTGTCAGTGGACAATGATGGATCTATTAATGAATTCATCTCAGGGAAGCACGGAGAGGAGAAACATTTGCCATGTCACAGAAGCTTCAAAGGTAAAGACACCTTAGTCGCTGTAAATATTTGAGTCTGAATTATCATAAGCTCATGTATTCCTCCGGGTTAACTGTGACTACATAGATTTTATAGTGCTCAATTTCCAGAACATGCTTGCAATTAAATTTATTTCATTTGAATCATTTGGATACGTATGGCTAAGGCTTGTTGGCTTCCAAAGCAGCCCTCGGTGGTGCAAAATCAATGTTACAAATGTATATATCTGAATAAATATCATTTTCCCCCCATCTATTTGACACATGAAACAGTCGTTTGAAAAAAACTTGAGAAACGAATGAATTCAAACTTCCAGCACGCAGCAGTTTGTTTTCCTAACAATCCATTATGCAAGCACACCCATAATGTTACTTTACACAAATAATTCATAATGGAATTCCGCACAAATGCAGTGATCAAGCTCAAGGTTTCCTGCAGTACTTTACATTGCAGCTGACCCACCTCCCCCGATCTACCGCTAACATCAGAGGAAATATCACATTTTTGACAAATATTATGCCTGTTATGCATATGTACATATATGTTAATAATAACATCACTTCTACTACTATAATAATAATAATTTTCTTAACATTCAGAAAACTGGTGGGATCTCCTCCCTTAAGTGCAAACTGGGCTGATGAAGATGAAACCTATCATAATTCTCTAGTTCTTTTAGTTTGATGCTTTCTCGTCTTCCCGTTCTGTTTGACTCTGCAGTTATGTCTTCCTCCCGAGCTGTAGAGAAAAAGCCTCCCGCTGCTTCTGTGATTATTATTGTTACCATTGATATTCCTCTACATCTACATGTGGAACTTACACTGGCTACTGCCCGTTCCCTCTCTTTCTCCACCGAGCAGGTCCAGGCCTCCCATCCAGAGCCTGGTCCAGCTCAAGGTTTCAACCTGTTAAAAGGAAGTTTTTCCTTGCCACTGTCGCCAAGTGCTTGCTCAGGGTAGGAACTGAATCAATTAAACTTGATTTTGAGTTATGTACACATGCATGAGCTTTGCATGAACATATTTCTTTGGTTTGCTAGAAAGTCATTCACAGATAGATAAATGGACACTATGTTATACTTTTAGTACCTTTACTGATGTTTGGGGTCAGCTGGACCAAAGTGGTCCCCCACCCTTTTAGTCCACTTTGAGCAAAATTATAAATTAATTATATCAACAATCACAGAAATCATATTAGAGTCATTTGGGATTTGGCAGAGCAGCGCTACATAAAAACAACTGCCAACACCGGCCACAGATACAAAGGATATACAGGATGTATTGTGTTTTACCTTGTTAGAGATATACATATATCCATATATTGTATGTCCAAATCAGCGCTAAGAAGCTAATTAGCTCATGATGATGAATGAAAAATTCCAATATGGTGGCCAAGTAGCTGTGTTTAACACCATGCTGCAAACCGATAAAGTAGAGAAATCCTCATTTCCTCACATCTTGCTGAAGTGTGCACATATGAAGAGGTATATGTTTAATTAGCATATTTTCATTGGATTTGGTCTCATTTTCCATGCCATTAAAACATGTTTCCTGTATGACAACCCCATTGTTTTCGTGATGCGGCTGCGCGACAAAGTAATGCAAATGTCACACACGCGCATCCCGCGGAAAAACAGGCACAGCATGAAGCTAGCACTTGACCTTGCAGATGAGATCAGGTATTACTCAAATGAAAATGCCGACATGCTTGACTTCATTGCCCACCAACCACAGGCCTGCTGACAATAAACAATTCTCAGATGTACACTCGGAGCTCGGCCTGCCTGAATTACACTTTCCAGCTGATAAATGGTTCCAATGTGAAGAACTGCAAACGGCACCTCGGCGAGGCAGAGGCAGAAAAAGCGGTTCTCAACAAAGACAGATGCCTCATACATATTTAAATGCAGGTAAAACGAGGAGAACAAGAGGTGAGAGCAAACCCTCTGATGAATCCCAAATTATACCAACTAATATAAGGCTCTCGCTCAGGAAATATTTAGATAATGAAACATGCAGCGAACGTCGCATCGGTTGTAGAGCAGAAACAAAAACAATGGCTGGCCTTTCCTTGACACAATACAAACGCCCTTATTGCATATCCTTGACAGCCAATACCACAATAGATGTTTAATATGCTTATTTTTTTATCAAGAACCAACAGGTGATACTGCTGATAACCATCCATTTCCTCCGAGACCGACTGTAACCTCTGCCGGAGTATCAGGCTGCGCTGTCATAAATGCACCGGGCCCTGTGACAGGTGACACCATTCTCTAGCCCTGACCTACAGTAACATACCTTTAACACCTCTAAATCCGCCTCTCACCCAAGCAAAGAGCAGATACTCGGCTTTTGACCCGGCCTTTTATCGACAATGCATCCTCTAGTCTTACAATTCCCTACTAGGTTTCCAAGAAAACATGATACACAATAAACCATCCTCGAGACCTACAGTCACCTCTGAGACTGCTTAGTCAAAGCTACAGTGGCTGGCCCTAATGGCTTAATCTAGAACTTCATCTGAACGCTGTCGCCTGCTCCGACCACCACCACTCTTTACCTCATTCCTACTCCCACAAAGTCTAATGCAAAGCACAAAGGGAAGCGAGGAGCTGCTTACACGTTTTAAAAACCAAAATACCTGTGGAAGGTGATGGAAGAGTCTGAAGGATACGTACGAAACATTGTATTCTGTTTGAGCTTAATTTGCAGTGTCACCCTGTTTAGTTGATATCTCTGACGACGCAAATACTGCATTTAACAGTTAAACAGTATGTTGATTTAACTTAACTAGTGGAGCTAAGCTAGCTTCACTCAGCTAAATGGCCTGCTGAGCCAACCAGCATGGTGCCATCGCCCGCCAAACAAATCAACCAACCTGCTTTCATGCTAGTAAACACAGAACATACACACAACGTTAGCAGTTAGCATTAGAGCCTTCCGGTCAGTCATATTGATTCGGTTCCATAGCCACCATAGGTGTATTAGTGTGAACTGGCTGCAGTTCTGGCTACCATGTGACCTGCTTTAGGCTGCACCTTCTATTACCCAGATTAGTTACCCAGATTAGTCCAGCCCATTCCTACAATAAAATCTGAACCAGATCAGCTAAACTCATTCAACTTCCTGTTCACTTGAAACATTTTATGTTTGCTCATTTCCTTATGAATTTCTCCATGAAAAAACATCTGTGATGTCAAACTCGGAACAGAAATACTACAAGGTCAGCAGTTTGGTTGTTTTTGATGAATTTCCCCAGAAGAGGTACGTAGGTGGAAAAGCCCATGTAATGAACTGTTAATGCAGCAAATGAGAAAGAGTGCAGAGTTTGCAGAAGGGAGATGTTCTGACAACGAAGAGAGAACAGTGAGGGCATCGATGATTAGAGGCATTCTGCTGGGGCATCTGGGCCCTCATCACCATCTTCATCAGACACTCATTGCGTTAAGTTGCCGTCTCAAGAGCCCGTGTGATGTGGAAATGCCTCCATTGATTTTTTTTTGGTTGTCAACTCTCCCTTTTTACTGCCACCTTCTTCAGGGATGCTCGCCTCAACAAAAGCCTTGCCTGGTACTTAGATCTGAGCGTCTTGATTTGCACAGTGTCAATAAAGATGCTGGTAACCCATTGTGTTGGGAATCATTACGTTAATCTGAGATGCCCTTGCTATTCACAGCCTCGACTTTCATGAACCTGAAGAAATGGCGCAGAGTTTGCCATTTGGCCAAATTTTCCACATAAGCTAGTAAACAACATTTTGAGCTCACGTGTAAATAGCAGCTGTTGAATTGATCACAGCGGTTGAACAGCAAATCATAGAAATCTAAATTATTAACACTGTTTGGTCCTTTGATTTTTATGGAGATGTGCTAATTTGATTATTTCAATAGTTATATTTTATTAAAGTTAAACATGCTATTAGAATATTAATGTAAGTGTTATAAAGAGAGAGAGATTCTAAGGTTTGCACAGTAAATCTAATTTAATCTCATGAACAATAAATTCTCTATAGCAAGTCAGCCTCCAGGAAGCACTGATTCTGACTTTAATTGCAGTCAATATTATCATATTATATTTTATAAGATTCTGCATGGGTAAAACAATGAGAGTGTGATAACTGAGTGTCTTGTAATATTGTATGTTCAGATGTCCCTTTTTCCAGTGAGCAAATATGCTGCAATCATTTATCTGACACACAGAGAGGGACTGAGGCTGTACTGGGGTCTGCAGGCAGTCAGAGAAATGAGACGATGTTGTCGAGGCGCTGAAAACAGCAGCAATATTAAAATCATCAGTTCAGCTCAAGAAAAACAGGGCAGCAATGTAACACGATGACATGATGTTTGCATCACAGAACTGTATGTTAACAGAGATGCATTAAGGGATTTTCATAACTCAACAAACACAGATATTCTTGTTGATCTGATTACAGTTACGCTATATTCCCTCACATAGTCCCAAAAGTCTTCAACACATATTCAAGTCCAAGGCACTGGTTTAACCAAGTCCACTTTTACATTCCGCGCATGTGCAACACGTGTCAGAACAGGATTTCATAACTTCAGCAGACACCTGACCACTTTCACCATCTTATAACTATGATCAATACAGGTGAACTATTAGGTAGGAAAGTAGGAATCACCTGTTGTGCTAAACAGTTGATGATCTGCTCTAAGTACACAGTAAGGTCTGTCACAAGACGACTCTGATCCACCTCTGTCAGTTTTCTCTGAACCCCCCCTTTCTGAACTTCAACACATTCAAGTGAGCATTGGAACTAGTTGCCCTGGACTCAGTTGCTGGTCTGAACAGAGAGCTGCTTTCAATCTTCAGTCAGACCACACACATTTGCAGCATCTTGTTCATAACAGAAATGATTCTTCTGACTTGTCTCCTCACCTCCACCATCATCGCTTCTTGTTGTTGATACATCTAACGCAAAGCTCTTGAAACAGGTTTAATGACATGATGGGATTTTTTCTTCATTTGACTCACCCACCTTCAAAACAGACAAGGATCTGTGCAGATACAAATTCATTTCAAACCGCGTCACAGTCAACTGCTTCGATTGCAATAAAAAACTAAACTGTGAATTGCAGGGAAGAAAAAACAAAACCCTCTCTCCAAACTCTGCTCTGTTTGATCCCAAATTAGTTTAATCATTTCTACTTTACGCACTATAAAAAACCCTGCTATTCTGTTGGGTGCAGGGTAATTTCAAAACCAAACATTTTCTTAAGTGCAAAATGACAAACCTGCCTTGGTAAAAAAAGAAAAAAAAATGTTTTTTTCCTGGCTTTTTTTTTATAAAAGCCTTCACAAATGGCATTCAAGGGGAGCGCTGACAAAAAACACAAGGAACAACATTTCAAAGTTACCTTTTCACAGGTTCTCTCTGTCAGTCTCTCTCTCTATCTCACACCACACACACACACACGCACTGACAGACAGGTACAGCCATCAGAGACATGCTTCCAGTCTACTGACATTGACAGCCTGTCAACTGTGGACCAGGTCTGAAAGGACACACCTAGCAATCAGCCCAGCATGCAAAAGTGGTGAATCAGAATGCATTATGGGAGAAACACTGACAGAGACACCGAGCTGGTCCCTCGTCTACCCCGCAGACAATATCAATTATGAATGTTTTAATTATAAATAGGAAGATCTGCATTTAGCAGTGCTTCTATCAACATGTGTCAGCCTGCAGTTACCTTGTGTGGTGCGCTGAATCACAGTCAGCTTTTGCGGCGAAACTATATCAAAATGTATTGCTTTAAATGATGTTTTAATGCATCTGACAAAGCTGCAGAGCTGAACAGGAATGGAGAGTCCATCAACAGCGGGGAGCCCTCTGGGTAAGCCAGTGCCTTGCAAGGTGCAAGGGCCAATTTGGGTTTTCATCGCACTGATGGCTCATGAATCTTGCTCCTTTGCAGTGGGCACTTTTTTAAGACCCTGTTTTTAGCCTATTAGTTGATCGACAGAAAATTAACCAGCGACGTTAATGATGATGTATTAATCATCAATGCAAAACAAAAGGCCAAAAATGTTGCTACTTTCTTTGAGTTTTCAATTGTTAGTCATATAAAAGGAGATATTAGATGTTGCCCAGAAGTCTTGCAAAGGTGAGTGACATTCTTCACTATTGTCTGTCATTTTACAGGCTGTGCATTGAAGCAATTAATCAAAGATATAATAAGTGAGTGAGTGAGTGGCACAGCGGTGAGGGGGTCTGAGTTGGCACTTCTGCCATCAGCGCGAGAACGTTCGTGAATGGGCGACCGCTGACATGTATTGTCAAGGACTTTGAACGATCGGACCACTGTGAAGTCCTTTTTGTCATTTTGCTGCTCTTGCTGTGGTTTACAAAGGTGAGGCCTTCAAAGAACCAAAGGTAAGTGGGTTGAACGTCTGCAGTCAGTGGAAATGGCATCAACTGGCCAGTGGGAAATTAAGTGTCAAACTGTAAATGTAAAATTATGTAGAACTTTATATTTGTCCAAAGCTTGGAAGAAATATTTAGATTTGTTGGGAAATTATCAGTTTTACATGATGTAGTGCTTGGTACGGAACCTAACCTTTTCATTGCCGCCATACTTCTGCTGTTTTCCAACAAAAAGTGAAGAGTGATACTTTTCTAGGAAGCAAGCGGAACTAAATGTTGCACTCTAGGACTCTCTGTATCTCATTTCATACTGTGTTACAGGGATGAATGGAAACACCAGGTGTGACTCCCTCTCTCTGAATGAACCCAAAGCTGGAGCTGCTCTATACCTGCACCAGTATATTGTGATACAGACACTCAGACTTGCTGAAAGAGTCTGTGAAGAAAAGTAGTGGTGAGCAGGAGCAACCCTGCCTTTCCTGCTCTTTAAAGCTTCCTGCTGCATTAACGATAAAGAAATTCTTAATCTCTAGTACAGTAGATCTCAGCTCCCACTATAGAATCAGCCATCTGAGCGCTTTAGGTAAGTGAGGTGAACCGTTGCTCAGGGGAAGATAATCTCCTTTGAATACCACCTGATTTCGCTTTATCCTCAGAAAGATACCTAGCATTGCCTCTCTATTTGGTTAATGGAGCAGGGATGCCCAGGAGGAATAGAACATACTCTTGTTGCAGACCAACTTGCAGCTTGGAAACAAATCATCGACTTATGAACTGCCCTAAATATAATAAGGCACCCGGGGCATTGTATATAAATGGTATGTGTGCATATACAAGTTGCATCTGCTACAAGCTTGGCATTTGGGAACAATCAATTCAAGAAATATTATTTTTCACTGAGCACTGGTGCAACACACAGCACCCGCTGCACACTCGCTACGCTATTATTCCATTACCCATGAAGTCCTCACTGTAATGTAATTAATATTCATAGAACATAATACTCATAACTGTAACGACACAGGGAGTATTGCGACACATACGCAGGGGGGCAAATTGTTAAAAGCAGAATGGAAAAGAACTGACCTGTCAGTAAAACCATTCAAACAAAGTGGTAAGAGGTTTACAAGCCTGCATGATTCAAGTAGTTTTTAAAATACAATGTGTAATTATAGGCAGAATACATCTTTTAATGTAGAATAAACATTATATATGAGGTGCCATTGCAACTGCTGGTCCTAGCTAAAACTGTTGTGAGTTATTGTCTTTGAGTTACGTCACCAGATCACCAGAGGGACCAGAGTCACGAGCAGTTATGTGACCACTCGTGCTAATGCATCTGTGGAGCCGTGCATTTGTGCACCGTCACCGTGGGCCTACAGCGGAGAGCGAACATCAAGATCTGCGTCGGACCCAAACTTCATGTCGCGCGCCATCGCAGGACCAAACCTGAGACCCAACAGTAGTCTCACCTAAGTCGGTGCAGATGATTCGAGATCCATTTTTAACAGGTTTCCCATCAGCTGGAGATTCCTCTTGCAAAGATGTGGCTTGGTATTTTTGTTATGAGCAGATATTCCATGGTGGTGCACAGATGTTGAGATGTTCCTTTGCATCAGCTTTGGATATTCATACACAAACTGACCGACATCCTCCTTGATCCTGATCTTTAGCTCCTAAAGCTACTGCTCCTAACACTCCTCTGATGGGGGTGACCCCCTCCACCGCGCAGGTAGTGATTGAGCACAGAGTGTATTACATGTTCATGTGCCCATAGTTAAATTGCCTGTCAAATAAATCTTGCTGTTTTATGACGGTAAATAACACTTGGTGCCTGTTGTTGACCTTGCCCCCCCCAACATCCAACCACCCCTGCACACACACACACACACATTCCAATCCACTCACCATCATTGATATCCCTCAGCAGAGTACAGTGAGTTCATTACATCCAATATCTCCACTGACCTCTGTACTAAAAATTTAACAGAAGTGCTCACACAGAAAGGACAGCGCACAAGAATATTTTCCCATGTGGCAACATTCTCCCTCGGTGGAAAAACGTCAAGGACACCACACCTGACGGTAACACACTGAGAATAATTCAGCTCTAGCACAGAACTCTTGTCCTGATCCAAATTATAACCTTAAACCTGAGTTCTAACTCTAAAACAACCTTCAGGAACCACGTCTCAATCCCAAACTTGGAAGTGAGGGAAGGTAAGGTGCTCGTTCTGTTGGATTTCCCCGCTTGTGTATGTACTTGCGAAGAAAGTTTTCGACATAAGCAAAGAGATATAACCACCAGCAGCGTGCATGCACTACACACTGTCTGATCAGCCATGAAGAGTGTGTTGGAGCTTTAGCCCGGAGCTCTGCCTGTTCTAACTCCACTCTGGCCGTCTCTCCACTTTGAAGTGTAAAGTCAGTAAAAACTTACTTTAGCCAGAGGAGATGTTTGTTGGGCGCAATTATTGCTGAAATAAATAAATAAAGCTGTTTGTTCTCCACCTCAATAACAGCTGGCTTTTGAGTGAAAGCAGAGGTAAGGTGTTCGCATCCATCGGATGCGCTCATGCAATCATTCATTTGTTCTTACCAATCGCTCACGGAAGGGAGCTGCCAGATCCTGCAGCTAGAGTGTATGTTTACTACTGATGCTGCAGTTTATCATCCAATGACACGATTTATGGACTCCTTCACAGATGCAAAGACTTTTTTTTTTTTTTTTTTTTTTAAAACATTGTTTCTGCAGTATTTTTCTTTACTGAACTTACATTGAATTTGGCGTTAAACCCCTCGTGCAAGCTTCAATCACTGATGAAAGTCGCTTTTAACGCAGAATGGCTGCAGGATTAGATGTTTAAATCTCCAGAAACTGAAATGAAATGGACTGGGTATCACTAGTACCCAAATGGCCCGAGTGCGTTTTGGCGTGTGCATTTGGTTGTTTGAGGAATAAACTAAATCCGCATCTCTCGAAAGCTCAGTTCAACACAATCCACATCTCAGTTTGTAGTAAATCCCTGCTCATCTTTATATTCAGCACCTCGTTTGAGTTTTGGCAATGCTCGCAGCAAGGCTCTAGGGATGGCAATGACGGTCTGTCTGTCGACCAGTCCACTTTGTTCCACGCTCAAATATCTCCTCCAACTTTGGTGATCCCGACTTTTCATCAGCGGCCCACCATGGGGGTGACATTCATGGTTACTCGTGAAAGGTCCGGACAACTATTTAATGGACTGTCAGGATATTTGGGCGTGCATCTGCGTTCCCTTCAGGATGAGTTCCAATAACTTTGATTCCCCGACTTTTCATGTGGAACACTTACTAAGACATCCCTGTCAGCCTCACAGAGACACCAATATGCATATCACTTGAGGAATTCAAACATGTTTTTCCACATAATCCTCCACATTTTTCAAATGTGACAGTTTAGATTTGCTCACACAAAGGAAAAAAGTCATTTCAGTGTGGGATGATGGTTTGCACCCACTTTTACCCAAGATCAGTGTAATACTGTAGGTGTCGTGGAACGTCAGCACAGCCCGCAACAGGTTTGTGACCTAAACCTTTATTTGCAAACCAACTTTAGACTGCAACTAATGATCATTTTCATTATAAAATTATGCAGGTGATTTTCTGGATCACTTGATTGATCATTTTGTCCATAAAGGTGCAGAAAATAATGCAACTTGTTCCTGTTACAACACCCTTAAGCCAAAGGTGATATCTTCAAATAGCTTATTTTGCCCCACTCACACTCAAAACCCACATTGTTTATTACTGTAATCAATGTCCTGTCAATAATAATCCTCTGGGCTGTGTGCCGCAGTGCCCCTGGGCCAGGAACTGAACCCCAAATTGCTCCTGATGGCTGTCCCATGGGGGGCTGAATGACTTTGTTTCCTTAGTTTCCTTCCTTCATACACATTACTGTAAAGTGATTTGAGTGGTTGGAAGATTAGTAAGGCACTATATAGGCACAGCATATTTACCATCAATATGAGGGGCTGAAACACCGATATGATATCACAGGAAAAGATATTGCAATATTCAGCTCATCAGTTTTTTGTGCAGCGCTTTTAAACTACATAAACAGGTTCTTTGTTGAATTGCATACTTTTCAGGACCATTGTCCTATATGTTTAGAGCTAATGGCACTACTTTATCTTGTGTCTCTGGTGCAATTAATGTAGATTTGGTTCCAGTGTTTTCAGACTATTGCTCACACTCTGTAATATCATTTCCCCAAAGAACTTTTTGTTTGCTCGTACTTTAAAACACAATCATGTTTCATTCCTTTGCAGCTTTTATGACCTTTGTGGGAGCTCTGTATATTGCACTGTGCCTGTGTCTGGACCACCAAAGCAATGGTGAGGTATATCCATAACTAATCCTTGTGTTGGTAAACAGCTTGTGTGTGTGTGTGTGTGTGTGTGTGTGTGTGCGCGCGCATGAGCATAGTGCCCTGCAGTATTGATATCTTGGCGCTAAAGGGGAGGTGGAGCAGAGAATCTTTTAAGCGCATAATCCCGAGCACTCCACCTCTCTCCCACCCATCTCCTCTTCTAATACCCAGACAGGACTGGAGCCCTCCTTAACTCGGCGAGACGCTGCAGCAAAGCTCCGACTGCGCTGCCCATGGGTCAATCTGTTTACTGCAATCACACATCAAAATGAGTATTACTTCAACCATGCTGGAGGAAGAGGCACAGCGAGCCCCAAAGTGTTCAATAGTAAATAATAAATGCAACATTTTGCCAGAGATACTGATGTGAAGACATAAAGTTATAAATGTAAAAATGAATTCATTAATCATTTGTCTTATTTTCATTTCTTTTGTTAAGGTTTTTCAGAATTTAGGAGGTCCAACACCACGTGATGACAAAACCTTCAGATTAAACAAAGTGACATTATGGTGAAACCAATATAATTGACTGTAACATTTAATTGTAATAAGCTGAGTTTTAATCATTTGTAAGATTAGTTCATAGTTCACAGTAAATTGGTTCATATTTCATATATTTAGTAGGGGTGGGACTTTAACGCGTTAATTACGATTAATTAATTACAAAAAAATGAACGCATTAAAAAAATTAACGCATTTAATCACAGTTTGCATTCCAAACAACTGTGCGGTACCGTCTAAATGCAAAGCATGTTGCAGCGAGCACAGAAACCACCAGAGCTGTTAGTGCTAGCAGTCCCGGTCCGAGTACGAACGAGAGCTGTCGGCAGCCCAAACTCGATCAAATGACTGGATTCAGGACCAAAGTTAGTAAGTGTTATAGCCTAATGTACAAAATCATTTGTGCTAAAGGTACTTGGAGTTTAAAGGAGATTTAAGCCTGTCAAATGACCATTTATATTTCTAGTTGTTTTACCAGACGAAGAAAGAAGTAGAAATTGCACTTTATGTTGAATTGTTTTTGTTTTGTTTTTGGTTTTTTTTAACCATTTAAAGTCAATACTGTTCTGAAAAAGTACTTAAAGTACTTAAAATGGCACTTTAACTTTAGGTCTGTTCAGTTTTGGCCAGGGATATTTTCTATTTCTTTTTCTACCGTTTTGAATTGAAATGCAATTAAATGCATTTTTCCAGACATTAAAAGAGCTTGAGTTTACAATATTCATGTCTGTGTCTATTATTTGATTCAGTCGTCCACTAAAATCCATTTAAATTAAAAAATGTTGCTTTTTGGGGCAAATACTGTTATGCAATTAAAATGCAATTAATCGAGATTAATTCATTACAAAGCCTCTAATTAATTAGATTTTTTTTTTTTTTTTATCGCGTCTCACCCCTAATATTTAGTCTTGATTCTTTTGGTGACATTAAACTCTGCAGGGGTTGGCTTTATTTCACAATAGCTGAAAGACAACAGACACATAACAACAGTATCTATGTTATACCAGATGCAACCAGAAAGTTCAAAGACAGTGTCTATAACAAGCATGAACTATACCCGATTTAGATTTGGCTACCACAGAGGGAAGAAAACAACAACTATATTGGTGCAGCCAAAACCTCAGGCATTTTCCATGCACTGTGTGTATTGCTACGATGAAGCACCCTAGTGCAATCCTTTCACAGTTCAGGTCATCTGGACCAGATGTCCTCCATTAGATGCCTCAGAATGGTGAAGCGGAACTCAGCGTTAGCACCCTGACCTTGAAGGATGAATTCACTCTGCACAGCCTCACAGATGTCTTAAGGACTGCAGGTTCACAGAGAGGATTGCTGTTTGAGCTCTGGGTCGTAGCTGTATGCCCCACCATCATTGCTGGTGGTGATCCTCTGCATGAAACCTGGGTTGATTGACAACGTCCTCGTTTGAGGTGCATTGTGGGAAATGCCACTTGCAAGTGATCACAAAACACATGTGACACAGATCCTAATTATCCAGTCCCCACTGATTAAATGACATAAGACCATTTACTGATTCACAAGTTACTGCACACACCTGCTGCATGTGCATTATCATGCCGTGCTCTACTCATTCACAACATGAGCAGTCCTATAATCTTTTGATTGCACCTCGTAGGTGGAACGGTTTATTTGAGGTTCAATTGCGAGCTTGAGCTGCATGAAATGACTAAAACATCAGCGTCAGCTTGGTTATTTGGGCAACAGCCATATCATAAGATTATTAACTTTGCAGAATTGGTACCAGGAAGCTTCAAATTGCTGGGGGTTAAGGCTATGAAAATCCATCTGCGCAAACCAACCTGCCCAGTGCTCATTTCAAAATTCCTGGATAGCGAAAAAATGAATGTTCACACAAGGGCACTTGTCCAATCAGCCACACTTCATTACAGTGGCTTTGTAATTTCCTGAACAGCATTCAAGGCGGAATTAAATCACTTCAAAGCAAGACAAGTGTGAGAGGGGAGACGGAGAGAGAGAGAGGAGAGGAAAAAAGATATCTTCCAGAAATTACTGACGATCAACCACCACTGTTCCACAGCTCAGCCGAGTCCTCACTCCGTAATCCGCTGGAGATATGAGATTATTCTCATCAACAATACAGAGAGCCTGTAAATGTAGGCCAAGCTCTTTCCCAGAGCATCTGCACAAGTTAATGTCATGAAGTACAACACCAGAAAACTATTCCCTGGTCTTTTCCCATTTAAATATGTTGATCAAACGTGTGATTTCAGCACTGACAGGACCACAGTCTCCGGCTTGCTGCTTTATAGCTGCTGGAGAACTGAATATACAGTCTGATTTGGTAAACCCTGGATTCAACTTCCTTCGATTTGCTTTAACCTGCTTAACAATCGCTTAGTCATGCTACTTCACTTGACCTCAGTGACGGAAACTTTGTTCTATAATTGGCTTTCTAGACAATTAATGCTCTAGCAGAGGTCATCACTTTCAACATTCAGCGTTTTCTTCACATGAGAAAGGCTCAGTGACGAACTAAAGACAAACCAACATTAAACATATCGGCGTTCCACCTCAATGTCATGTTTTCAAGCCCACAGATATTTGATAAAGGTGTCTGACAAGGGTCAATATTTAGAATTCTGATATGTATTCTACACCTTGACATTAGCTGGCAAGCATTATGGAGTGTATAGCAGCTAGAGAGCCAGATGTGAACCTCAGCAGCTGGTGGACAACACTCATTTTTCAGTATGGCAGATAATGGTTGTGTTGTCTGTAGACAGGCGTCCCAAACAATGTCGACTTTGCATTGAAAATGACGTCACTGACCGTGTGGGACCTCAGCCATGAGCATTCATCATGTTCATGACGGTCGTAATGTGATGGCTCTGACGGTGTCACGACAGTCTGTTGCGCGTACATTTCACGGATGTGAGTATTGAGTGTTGAACTTTGACGTCTGACAGCAAAGCTTTGTGCAATGATGGTTCCATTCAGAACGAGCTGAGAGCCTCAAGATGGCACATTCTTACATTTATCAAGGTAACATGTCTATCAAGGCAATGTAAAGCTCCTCCATGCTTTGACTAGAGCTTCATCCCTGAAACATTTCACCTGAATTCCAAATTTTTTCATCAGGCAGTTAGGAAGAAAGGGCTAAATGTTAACATGATGTGACTCTAAGGCCAGCGTGGCCTGCGCAGGCAGATAAGTGTCTCACGAGGGTGTCCGCTCACCTTGGCCACTGAGGGGACATTCATTAAGTCTCAGGAGGCAGCATGTCTCTTTTGAAGTCCATTTGAGTGGGAAATTAATGTGACATACATGACAACAACGAGTTTGACACAAAGCGGGGTTCAGCCTCCCCCTGCTCAGAGTTCAATGTCATCTGAGCAGAATATACATGCTTTATGTCATTTGTAAAGAATACTTTCATTATGCTTGGTACATGACTGCTGTCCTGACATTCTCTGGAGAGATTGAACTACCTGAACCTGGAACGCTGAGAGACAGGCCAGTTTAAGCCTCAGTCACGAGTCTTTTCATATTTTCCCTTTCTGTTATACTTTGAAATGTTTCATTGTACAAAGATACACTTCTGGGGCCATACAGTGGCTTGGTGGTTAGCACCTCACCTAACAGCAAAAAGGTCTCAGGTTCAATTCTCAGGTTTGACTCCTGACCGGGCCCTTTCTGTGTTGAGTTCTCTCCACGTCTACGTGGTTCCCTCTGGGTACTCCAGCTTCCTCCCACCACCACCCAAAAACCATGCATTATAGGTGAACTGGGAACTCTAGATTGACCTTAGGAGTGTGAATGAGTTTGTCTCTCTCTTTGTCGGCCCAGCAACAGACTGGCGACCTCTCCTGGGTGTACCCCACCTCATGCCCTATGACTGCTGGGATAGGTCCCAGGAACCCTGCGACCCCAAAAGGGTTAAAGCGGTTACAGAAAATTGATCGCCTTAGATGGATGGATGGATATATAGCGGTAGTATTGGTTTTTCTTTGCTGCAGTTTGGTTGCACTCACTGCAGGTTTTAGCGGCGGATCAACAGGGGAGTTGGAGTTCAGATCACATTGAGATAAGCTGATAATTAGTTATTTGTACATCATCTGCACACATCAGGCCATGGCGCTGAAAACAACGCACACACAAAGGAGAACGGTGGTTCCGACTTTGTTTAATTTAAAATGTGATACCGCCCCCAGTTTTGGCGGCTGTCAAAAAGGGCAACGGGGAGCTTGTTAGCACAGAGCACGGCAGGGGTGGTGAGTCCCACATCTATAGCATCATTTGTGCCAGAGGAATGCAATACATCCCAATTTCTCAGGGGCTATAAAGGTAATACAAATTGGCTCAGATAGGTGATGGAGGGTGGCCTACCTGCATTGCGTATGCTACTGCTAATACTTTGCTCTCATTTCCCATGTGCTTCAAATGCACTGTTGCATTTTCATGCTCTGTCCCTTTTCTTGGTGATTTGTAACCCCCCACACCTGCGTGAAAAACTTGAGTAATCACAGTTTTGTGTTTTAACTGGCTATATAAATACAGCAGACGTATAGGTCATTGAAGCAGAAACCCAGGATGTCAGTAAGACTGCGTAACAGAGTGGAAAGGAGTCAGCAGAGAATGTTGAAGAAAAGCTTATTAGAAGCTGTCCTGGGCAGGAGTTGAAAAGAACCCAGTCTTTACTGGCTGGCAGGCGGCCTGATCACACGGGTCCTGGATAGTCCGCTGTCCCACTTACAGGACCGGCTTCAGCGTGTCCCAGGGGTGTGTGGAGTGATGCAGAAAATAAAACAGAACACAAATCTTTGAAGGAAACTTCTTTTGAACAAACGATTAAATTCTCAACCTTTTAGTGCTGCTAAAAATGACAGAATGGTTCTAGCTTAAACAATTTCCCGCTCTCGCGTGGCAGACAAAAATGATGTATTATTGACATAAAAACTCGACACACCCCTCAAATAATGACACAGGTCTCATGATTGCATCTCACTCAACAACTGCAGTTGTTATCCTTTGTCCACATCCCTTCCATGAGTGAAACTTAAAGAGGCGTGAGCTGCGGAAAACTGAATTTATTTTTAAGCAGCCACTACAGACAGCTGGACAGTATTACAAGTTGCACATCCAACCTCATAACAGCGTACGCTTTAGATTCAAATGCCTTTTCAAGCCATGTGACCGTACGAGTGGGCACTCACCAACAAGATGAAAGCAAAGCACGGCTACAGAATGTGTGAATCAATTTCAGACTGAAACAGCCATTACTGCTCAGCCTGGAGGATTGACGCACATCATGGCAAGTTCAGACTTGCCAGTCCCATTGACCCGCACCGGGGCTGAACGGTGGAGTAATAATGGCACTGCATGCCAATTTGGAGAGGGATAGGAGCAAAATTGCAATGTCTCTTCCAGCGACAATACAAGCTCTATTGTGCCGGCCCGCTTTCGTATAGTAATATGCAATTGATCAGAAAGAATAATGATCTCTGACAGTCTTACATACGGCAGAAACATGGGATTGTTACCGACGTGCTCCCTGAGGGCGAGCACTTAGAGCCAGTGCTCCGTCTGTGCTCCTGAAGGAGGTCAGCAGTCAGGGCTGGAAGTCATGACAGCACACTCAACCAGAACAGTCAAGTACTTCGAAGAGCTTTCTGCTACAGTTCCTCCTGTTCCTACCATCTGACAAGTTCTATGTATTACCATTTAATAATGAATATGAAAAGTCCTGGTTAAGATTAGTAAATGGCCAAAACCCCATCACTGCTTCAGCCTACTGCCTCCTCTGCCACTTCAAAGAACACGTGAATTTGTTAGAACAGATCAGTGAACGCTTTTTCAACTCACCCCAGAGCTTTTTCAACTCATCCCAGCAGGCCCTTAAACATGTTTCAGGCCGAAAACCTTTGCAATACATTGCATTCATAAAACATTTATCAACTGAATTGGTCCCCTGCCAACCTGACACAGGTAATTATCACTGGTAGCACGCTGTTGGACGGGGAGTCTTAAACTTATTACGCGCAAAAGAACCCAGATCAGTGCCCGACCAACCCCCGTCTGATTCAGTTTGTCTTGCTTGTTCTGTTTTTGGAATCCTGAGCAGTCGCCTCTGTCTCATTTCCTCACTGAGCGAGCTCCCGGCAGATGAAGCAGCCGAGCTGAGCTCCTCCTCGCCTTACTGATGACCTGCTGGAACCCGAAGGACCCCTGGGGATCCCTGGATAGCAGTTTATGGATCAGTGCAAGGAATCAGAAGGTTTTGTTGCGTTATCAAGAGAATTCGGTCAGAATGGATATCAGACAGAACCTCGTTTGCAGTGAGGGGATGGTGTAAGGGACTGTTAAACTGCCACAGATTACTTATGGAACAATGATGTACAGGGTGGACGTCCCGCCGTAATGCCATGTATACTTAGAAACAATTATAAGCATCGTGCAGGTCAGCTTTCGGGATACAAAAGCTATTGGGGAAATATGATTTCATCAGAGTTTATGCACGCTCATCGGTTTGGCTCATTTGCTCATTTCTGAATTCACTTGCAAGCAAAAACATTCAGTTTCAACTGAATGGCGGCTATTCACTTAAAGAGACAATACAACAGAACACTAGAACTTAGTAAACCGACGTGTAACTTGGGTGTTTTTGCATGTTTGACCAGATTTTAGTCTGATCTTGAGTGAAAACACTGTGAAGTGCTGTAAAGCCCAGAGAAAAGGTCGATCATGTTGTGAAGACAGCCTGGTAAAGACTTCCCTGTCACTAACTTTAAACTCATCCCTACAGTTCCATCCATCCATCCATCCACACAGTAACACCCCAACCATCAGCTGTTAACACTGCTCCCATGCCCTCCACCTCCCACGCGCATCACACCTTGCCTGCTCCAGCATCAAAGAAAATCCCTTCCTTTGGCCACGGTGATTATTGCTCATGTTACTCTGGACATTCCCGACAGCACTTGAAAGCAACATAAATCCTTCTATGTCCAGTAAGCCTCTGAAGGCGCAGAGGAGGGGAAAGGTCACCGCAGACAATCTCCTATCTTGAGGAATTGCTGGTCAATCCACTGGCACGGCCGCGGCGCCCACTGAGTGCGTGAGCGCGCGTGTTTTCTTTTTCCACCTGCAACATCCTCATCAGACACTTGACGACTGTTTCCGCTCTCCCTCTTCTCCACAGGACCCCCCCCCCCCCCAACCTTTAGTTCTGCACCGGCACACAACAATTAAACGCACTAAGTCTCTTGTTAACAGCTGCTACAGATTAGCAGAGTATCGCTTCTGGATTGAGTGTTTTCCAGAGACTAATCCTCTGAAATCCCCCTTTTTTTCAACGGCGGGAACATGATAAAACAGACAACACTTCAGTCATGTTTCTGTCTCTCCACACGCTAAATACTTCAATTACGAGAGGCTGCGGGCTGCGCTCAACTTTGGGGATAGGATGGAGGCGCAGCGAGCCGCGGGAGGAGGAGGAGCAGGATCTAAAAAAAGAAATGTGTTGACTCACCTGAGGAAGACGGTCTCTCCTTGTCGGACGGTGATATTGTCCATCACTTTGTTGTCGGATTGAGAATCCCCTTGGCTGCGGACTGGCAACCCTGCAGGCACAAGAAGCAAAATCCTCAGAGAGAGAAGAACTGTGCATTTGGACAAAGCGACAAAGTATCCCCGGAGAGACATCGTCTTCAGCCTTAGGAGGTGGAGGAATAAAAATCCCACAGCGAGACAGCGAGTCGCTTTTCGTCCCGTTAACGGTCCTTTGGAGATTATTTACCCCCAGTTCATTAGTCTTAATCCAAATCTTCTGGCCAGGTAGCTGCGGTGCGCAGGGGAGGAGAGACACCCGACCCTATATGACTGCGCTGCCAAATATCCACACTTAGTTTTTTTCAAAAAGCAAAGAAAACAATAATAATAATAATCATAACAATAGTAATAATAATCCCTCCGCTCCGGCTGCTGCTGGTGTCCCTGCGTCTTTACCAAGTTTCTAATCAGGACAAGTCCAACACAACAAGCGGACAAATCCTCCAGTCCTCCCGTTTTAGCTGTGATTCCGCAGCCTAGGCAGCAGGCGAGCGCCGACAACACGCGAGAGTCATGTTCTAAAGAGCAGACCGAGCTGCCAAGTTTGCGATTTGCGTCGCCCGTCGCTGAGTTGTCTCCGTGTCGGCGCTCTGTGGTGTGAGCGCCTTCCGTCTGCCGACGTCAGAGACGGACAGCTGGGGTTGTGATGAGAGCAAGATGGATTCACATTTACATCAAATATACCCTCATGAAATATATATACATATATTATTTATATATGATTTATATGTATATACACAGCAGTGGTACAGAGCCCATATGCGCCTTTATGGATTATAATAATTCTCTGCTGCCTTATCAAGGAGTTATTGTTTGATTGTACAGTTATTGTTTATGTTTATCTCTTGCACCAATCACATGCTATCACTGTGTCATACAATCACCCACATATTGCTCAACAGCATTCATTTAAAATGAACTACCTTGATTTATGAACATAACTAATGATGAACCAGTTATCAGATTAGTATCTTATTAATATTCCACTGATCAGCTAATTGAGCAATAAATGAATCTTCCCTCTTTAATGCAAAAGCAAACTCCACACATTCTTAGTATTCAAACTGTGTCTCTAAATACACAAATGTGCACCTTTTGACTTAAATCTTAGCTTTAAATCTTCTCTTATGGCTAATTTGCAAGCCTGCACGATATGATAAGCAGCACGCTCCTCGTATTAATGGAGCTTCTGAGAGAAGAAGTGGCACATTCTTTCTCATACAGTTCATAAGTAAGAAGACACGCTTGTTGAATTCCATACATTAGGGGTCCTGCTCACAGCCCCGCCTGGTTGCTTGTGGCGGTTAGCAAAGCACAGATCATACATCGCTGCGGAACATGTCCGTGTAAATAGCCGGTGTAGAAAAAGAGATCTGCTCGAGCACAAATGGCCACTTTTCAGGGACTTAGCTGAGATTACTTAATCAGCTCCGACTCTCCTCCTCAACTGTTTCAACACATTTGAGCGTTCACCACTGCCTCTATAATTGCCTCTGGTGGCCGTAGTGGCTGCTGTTCAAAAACACTACATATTCCTTCTATAATGCCAGAACAGTAATACTGAGAAGGCTTTCACCAGCTAACACAAACAGCCCTTGTATATGGAGGACGGTCTGACATGTGACAGTAGGAGAGGTGCAGGTCTAAATGAGAAATTGCACGATGGCTGAATCCCACTTAGCCGCCTCAGTTTGGCTGCTTGTGACACTAATAATGGATCAAGCTAAGAAAATGGTGTATCATGTGACCCTGTGGACTCTTCGCAGGCAGAGGAGCGGGATCATGTGACCCAACACACTTCCTAAAGGTATGGTAAATGTCAGTAACAATGACTAAAATTAAAATGTGAACAGAAAGTAGAAATAGCAATAATGTTAAGTTACAAAGTGTGGGTTTTGATGCTAACGTAGAGAGATCACTTTGTGAAACACCGCATAAATATATATTTTTTAGATAAAACATAAATCCTGTCTTTATTAGTTGGTTAAAGAGGAGCAAGCAGCCGTTAAAGTCACAGATCCTGCGAAGAAGCTGCACGACACCAGCTGTACTGTTGTGTGCAGTGCAGTCAGTAAATATTCACGTTGCTAAGCTGCATCTCTATTTCATCACTGTACGACAAATTACGGTGAAAAGGAGAGAGAGAGAGGTTTGCAGGAGTAAACTTGTGTAGCTGAGCCTCTGTCTCGCCCTCTCGCACACACCGTGCATACATTATGTTTTATATTTCACACGTTCCATTTACAATCCCCATTCCATTCATGTTCAGTCTGAAGCCGCGCTGCTGTAATAGAGGCAGCTGCTAGCCCGAGGTGAATGTATGTGCAAATGTTAGTATTCAATATTCGTGCTATACCGAGCATGTGCTCGACCAGTTCACATCGCGGCGTGTCTCCTGTCACATCCACTGGCCGTTTGCCGCATGCATGGTGCATCAGGCTGTCTCCGGCTCTCTCTTGCACAATCAGTGCTTGATTACTCTGATTTCATTTTAATAACCTAAGCAGTCTGTCATCTGCAGCTCAGGAAGTAAACAATAAAGACAACTTAGCGGTCCTGAAGGGGTTAAAAACCTGAAAACAGGCCGAATTTCTTCCTGAAACAACTGGATCGTGACAGTGTCCCATTTTTCAGATTATCAAAGTGGTACACAGGACCCAGAAAGACAGTGCGTTGGCATGAAACTAGGCAGCGTAAAGAACACAGGTTCATTCCCATGACCTCTGCGGCCCGTATTCTTCCTGTAGCAGCTCAAATGTCTTGCCTGCTCTCACTTTTACACAACAACAACAACAACAACGAACCAACACCAAGCAGCATCCAGCTGTGATGTCTGCACCTGGATACAGAGACCAGCGTAAACCAAACACGCTCTGTACAGGTGTGAGCTGTGTAACAAGACGACGCTGAGAGAGAGAGAGAGAGAGAGAGAGAGAGGGGAGACAGAAATGGTTGTCATGGCAGCACACGGGACACGCTCAATTATCATTATCACATTGTATACCAACATCCATAATTGCAAAGTATGTGACGCTGCACATTAGCAGGAATAAAACTATTACAGTGTATGGTTCATGAGGGCGCAGGCAAACCAAACAGACAACTGGAAGCAAGTGAGTCACAGCTTCCATACAGATCCTTCGTCTCACACCCATGCGGTGCTGCTGTGCCAGGTTCATCCTCAAGTACCTGCAGCAGCCTGAAGGCTTCCAAAAGATGAACAATATTTGATCAAGTCTGCCAACAGAGGGGATGTCTGACAATTAGCTGTTATTAAATTGTAAAAATCTTGAGGCCATAAGTAGTATGTGATGTTTGGCCCACCGGTGGGTCTTCTTTTTATTGCTTTATTTAACAGGAACAGTGCACATTAATAAATGTAAGCGTTCCAGATTTAGACAGAGGCTGTCACCCTGCAGTCCCTGAAACAAACCCAGCCTAAAACAGAATCTAAGATGGAAATGACAAGGTTTTTCCGGATTAATAGAAGGCATGTGGGACAATAATGAAAAGAGAGGAGTATTACGGGGATCTGTATTATTATTTGTCAGCAACGCAGACACTCTTAACACAATCTAACAAAGCAAAGCAAAAGGTGTTAATGATATTAGAAATGAGTTTTAATTAAGAAATAAAAAAAGAAAAGGGCCTCATTAGTGGACATTAAAATCAAAGACGCAATACAAAACACGCATGCAGGCCCGCGAGGACAGACCGGTGATAGCGTGACAGTGACGGGTGACAGCTCACAGCACAGACTGACTGTGGACAGCAGGTGCAGTTACTTTTTAATGCAGACAGAGCTGGGTGGCTGATTAACCGTCTAAATAAACTAGATGCGTCCACTTCTCTAGTAGTTGGGATGGAGCTTCATTCTAGTGCAGCTATAAAAGAGAGTGCAGCCCGGCTAAAAGCACTTGTTCTCAGTGGAATGAGGCAATCCCCTCTTGCTACAACTTTCATCAAGTGATATGCAGTTGCAGGTCAAATGTTGACAAACTGTCTGAGTGGAGGAGAAGTCAAGCCGTGTATAATCTTGTACATACAGACTCACATATTTAATTAGGTTTTCCTATTTCTGCAAAAAAAAAATAATTATATATATTATATATTATATATATATATATATATATATATATATATATATTATATATATATATATATATATATATATATATATATATATATATATATATATATATATATTATATATATATATATTATATATATATATATATTATATATATATATATTATATATATATATATATATAATATATATATATATATACATATATAAACCATAATCATTTATGAAATTGTCCAGATTTCTTGGAAAACATTCGAAGTCTCTCTTTGCACTGAGACTGGACTTGTTCTAAAGTAGTGTTGCTACCCTGCAGCCAGGATGTTTAACAGTCAGCGACGGGGGAAAATGACCATCGAATGCACATCAGACACATCCGTTTCTGTTGACATTACATCAGATCAACCTGAAATTTGAGATGCAAATGTTGTTTAACCGAGGTTTGAAAGAAAGGTTAGAATCAATCAGAACTCCGTGGAGCTGGCATCCCGACGCATCCCGCAGCCTCTCCTGATCCAGACAGATCTGGCCCCACAATAGCGCTGCTCGTGTCGGAGGAAAGCACGAAGACTGTTTTCCGCCCATTTAGTTGCAAACATTGCTTCAACCGAGCTGTTAGGTGAACCGTGGATTGTGTGAGTTCATTAGTGACTTGTGTCACACATGTCAACAATGGTTGGAATATTCTGAGGGTCTGTTAATGCAGTGTTACCCTCGCTCCCCGAGACGGAACGCATAGACCCATCGTCATGCCCACAGGGCCCCGTGGGCATCACGGCCATGCTCTGCAGTCTGACTGGGAACCTAATTTGTTGCATTTATCTCCCCCTCATTTCCTCATCTCTCTCTGCTGTCGCTTACTGAGGCTTCAAAAGTCAAAGACGTGTGCTATTACTCCAATGCAAGAGTCCAACACTCAAAAACATCAGTTTGTTTAATCACATCTTGATTTAAATGCTGGTTAACTCTGATTGGTGCACGTAAATGAATGACATCACCTCTCTCCAGCTGAACCCGGCACACTTCAGATCAGTGAGGAGACGGGACAGAGAGCACAAATGCAGAAATCTGTCATGATTGCGTGCTCATGGGGGACCTCATGGCCCATGAAACTGAAAATGGGTTTTCGGGGGCCATTAACACATTACATTAACATAATGTTTTGTCTGTTTCAATGACAAGGTTTAGATTACGGATTTAATAGACAAAAACAGCGCACATTCAGTGGCAGTGGATCTCTCTGACGGCTACAGTTTGAGCCGTTTCGTTCCTTTTTCATGTCTCCATCTTTGTTTGTCATCCCTGAAACCAGAAGAGGCTTATTTTTATCATTAAACAAGTAAAACATCCGTCACTATATTTGATCTGTGCACGTAACGCCTGATGTGATAAAGTGTGGACGGGTGCAGGGGCTGCTCCTCTAATAATCGCTACCATTCATGCTCGCTGGGTTTGGCCTAATTATTGCAGGTTCTCTGTCTGTCAGCAGCCTCATAGCAGTCTCCTGACATACTACAGCCCCTCGGAAAAAAAAAAAAAAAAATATCAGCATGCAATTATTCAGCGCTGCGCTCACAACTGTTAGTACGCTCACTCATTTAATCCCAGCATTCACCAGGGCTTTTCTACACCCGATATTTCTGCCTCTCAGCAGTTTTTGCTCAGTTTGTCACGCCAGAGATGTAATGAAGTTGTGAAACGTGCATCACAAAAGCTGCACAGAAAATGCATCACTGGAGAACACACAATTTGACATTTTTGGCAAATGTATTTCATCACTTGTGTACAGTTTAGTCAATCTGACTGTTGAAATTGGAAACAAACTTCAGATATCCAGGTTTCCCCACCTTCGCTTCAAGGTATCTGCATGACGAGATGATAATACGTTTTAACTAGTTTGGCTCTGAACATAGATGATTACTCTTCTCCATCAGCAAATGCATCATTTGGAAAAGAAGAAGAAACACCTGCAGTGAAGAAATGGGCAAACATGTCATACTTAGTTTGCAGCGAAATCGCATGGATAATATAGATGCTATACTGTATCAAATTCCTCCCCACCAGCTCTTAGCATGAGGCCAGAAGAAGTGGGTGTGCTTCAGGCTTGACAGCATCGAAGCTATTTTATAGTCCAGATCTTGAAAGGGAGAGAATGAGATGTCACCATCCAGAACAACGAGCCTCCAGGCAGCACATTCCCGGGAAGCTATACAGTCACGTCACTTGACTTGCTCGGAGCGCCGCAGCTCATAATCGAGGTTCCACCTCCACACAGACTATAAATGCCACTGCTCTGCAACCCTCTCCATCTCACCTGAATGAAGTTGTCAAGTAAATGAATGAGCGATGTAAAGCCTCCCGCGGTGACATCTAATGTTCCCAATCTGAAACACATGTTTAGTCAATCACTCACTATCACCGTTTGGGTCAGTGCACGCTAAGTCAGTAAATTAGGGATGGCATGTGACCTGAACACATGACAGAAAAGGTCAAGTATGACTTATTTCATATATCTGAAAAACAAAAGCTGCTTCTTACAATTCAATTTGATTGGCCTTATAAATGACCGTTGCTCACCCTGATGACCCTACAGAGAATCGTCAACCTGAGCTCTAAGGAGCATTTTAGCCTCTTTTAGCTCAGTGTTTCGGTTTAATAGCGGAGGAGCCTAGCAACCATTCCCCCAAAAGAGAGCTACAGAGTAAATAATGAACTTCCGTTCCATGGTTGGTCAAAAACCCAACGGCAAACCAATGCTAATGTTGCTGTTTGCCACGCTGGTTGCGCAAATAGGCGACTGTTTGCTAGCAAAGCATGTGAAAACTAAATCTGAAATGGAGTCCCAGCAAAGAAGGCTCACACATACCACATTACAGAGGCATAATGTCTGGATGTTTTCAATATTTGAGCAAAACAACAACCCATGCCTCATCTGAACCTTAGTGTTTCAGCAGAATTCCAACGACAATCAACTCGACTTCCCCACTACATAATGATGTTCACATTCAAGGTGTCAAGGATGCTTACGTTCTCTGTTGTCAGTGATGTTTACTCATATTTTTTCATTTGGGAGGAAAAGAGCTGAAAACACTTTAATGCAGTGAATGTATTGTCCTTAATTATTTCTGTTTTAGAGATGATGAGGAATAAATAGGGATACAGCGGAAAGTGTGTCTATGCCAGCCGGGCCCAAAATAATGAAGTACTAATTGTGAGGTAAACAAAGACCACAAGCAGAGAGAGACGAGAAGAGTGAAAACAAGCCCCATCTACTTGATGATGTCTAACTAAACTAATGGTAATCGTGCAGGCCTAATTGGGTGGTTTGAATCATGGGACCACGGGGAGAAGCTGGGAGAAGGCAGCAAGCGACACTCCTGCCTCAAATACTGTCGAGATGTCATCGAGCAAAGTGCTTAACCTCCTCGGACTCCACTGGAGCAGACTGGACAGCTTCCTGGCATGACCCAGTGTGAAGCGGCGCGTCGCTGTGAAAACGCTTTTACTCAGCACAGTCTCACCCTGCACCTCGACGGAAGCTGACATTCTGTTGGCGAGGCAGAATTTTGGTCTTTAAGAAACACAAGATTACCTGCGAACCCCCGAGGCAACAAAGGACCTTTTAGTCGGCTGCAAACTGGAATGAATGACAGCGCGAGAAAGACTGACAGATGAATATTGTCGATGTTTAGCGTGTCGTGATGTCACTGCTCATCAGCGCTCTTTTAGGGCTGACTTGCTAATCAGCATAATCAGTTTAATGACCACTATTAGGCAATCCTCCACACGTGTCAATCAAACTGCAGAGGTAAACAAAAGAGGATATTACAGTGTGCTTTCAGCGGAGGACAAGTGATGAGCTCAGTGTGATGCAACACAGCGATCAGACCCATTAGACAACACTTTTCAGCATTTATCGCAGCAGCAGACATAATGTGGGTATAGATAGGTGCTGATACTTCAAGAATACTATCAAATCAGCAAAATGGTTGCCAGACGATGGAAGTTAATGTGCATTAGTGGATATGAAGAGATTTAATCTATAATAAGATATGCACCATTGAAAGACATAATGCATCAGCGCTGGAGCCGGTGTTTCTTGATACATTTCAGTCTGCAAAATCTGGTTGTTTAGAACATTTAATATTCTACTGACTGAGTGCTTGAGAGCACGTGGACACAAGGCCCGAATGAAGAGTCTCACATCTGATTCATTGTTTTTTTTGACGACTAAGGTGCATTGTATTCGTGCACTGCAGTAGAACCATCAGGGATGGAAACAAGCCACATTTGCATGACACTGCTCAAACACACAACAACGCCACCACCACAATAACCTGATATGCAGACAGTTTCAGCTAGAAACACTCTGCACACTGCAAGCCAAAGCATCAAAGGACTCCTAAAAAAATTTTTTTTAAAATGCTTAGCGTGCAGATTTGCCTTGTGAGGCTCATTGTTGTGATGCAGCGGTGCGGCCGGCCAATCGCAGCACGCCCTGAATCAAAACAAACCATGAGTATGGCAGTTCCTTCTCGACCTTGGAAATAGCAGTTTGATCATACAATCCAAGCTCAAGGTGCTTTCAAAGCAGGGTCCATGAGTATGACCCCTCCACAGTTAAAGCTGTGACACTGCTGTTGATGATGATGTTTTGGTCTGGTATTCACAAACAGCATCTCCATGACAACTAAGCGATATCCATCTCCACCAAACCAGTCAACTGACCTTGGGTTCAGATTATTATTTTAAAAAACTGGTTGTGTTTTTTTGTAATTTAGATGATGGGTGTACAGAGTGTGGACCTGGGTTCACAGCTTCAGTAGGACCAGGTTATAATTAGGCAACAATGTCACTATGGAGAAGATAAAGGAGCTACTGCGATTTCAGCTGAAATCTAATTTAGTAAACATGTCTTCCCACTATCTGAGTATCACAGTTGACTTTTTCACAATCAGACAGAGCTCACAGTCTCCAGCCTGACTTCAGAGCTGTGGGTTTTTCTAAACAGAACCAGAAAAGCAGGAATCGTACTTCAGCTGGCTGTGAGCACATATTGCGAGGTGAATGGAACAAGTTGTCACCGAACACAGCATTTTCCAACTAGGCTCATACAGTACATTGATTACTAACGTTTATGCATCAGGTGTCTCACGGAACATGTAAGAACTCTCGAGTGTATCCACAATATACTACTAACTGATAATTAAGCGCTGTCAGTCTTTTTATCCATTTCCTGTCAACCTTTAGATGCGGTCCCTTTATATAAAATAGTAGATATTTGCTTTAATTAGCCTGTGACGCTTCAGAGAGGAGGATAGTTCCTTTTTAATGTTCAAGCCCTTTTTTTCCCTGCAAACCTATCAATTAGGATTTTATGTAACAAACGTCCTCTTTATTTCCTCTGCAAGTCTGGCATCACAACAGTGATTCACAGACATAGCAACTGCCTTTATATAACAGGTGCCTTGCAGTCTTTAGAAACACCATATCATCACAGAGAACTAAACTAGCTGAACACCCCATAGATGATATTGCCATCGGTTGTCTTGACAACAAATTATTGCAAAGTGGAGGAAGTTGGTAGATTGTTGAGGCAGGAACCCGCATACGGTTGGTGCTGAGAAAATGACAGGAACAAACACGCTACAGCACCAAGTGACAACAGAAAGCAGCCCCCACTCGGCTGCGATACCTTTTATAGTGTAATTTACACTTAAGTTGGGAGCCACAGGCCAGATGTGCATGAAATGGATCACGCTGGTGCTCTGGACAGCGAGTTAAACGGTTATCTCGGCTGCTCTGCACTGTGATCCCTCTTGATGACTTC
This sequence comes from Datnioides undecimradiatus, assembly GCA_008933995.1. NCBI lineage: Eukaryota > Metazoa > Chordata > Actinopteri > Lobotiformes > Datnioididae > Datnioides > Datnioides undecimradiatus. The sequence continues at coordinate 1,313,349 of WARS01000981.1, forward strand.
CAGATGGTCATCCTCCATCTTTAAGACTCTCTTTGTCCACAAGGGAAGCTGGGGTAATGAGGTCTTTGTCATTGGCATTAATGAAATATCACCTAGCTGAAGCAACATGACGGGAGGATCTCGGTGAGGAAATCAGCTGGACACTTCGACCTGCTGTATGCGGCGAAATGGCGAGAGCACCTCTGGAAAATCTCGATGATTTAAAATGCACGGTAAATGGTTCACACATTAATCACACATATTTCTCCCAGTGTAGAATTAAGCTCACGGTATAATTGGATCTCAGGAGAGCCTGGTGAGGGAAAAAAATGACATGTGAATGTGTGTGAGATTTCCCCACTGTATGCAAGTGATTTCACGTCTAAGTAATTGCGCTGGAGCACTTGCAGATGTATGGATAGGAGGCACTTGACTCGGGGTTGGAGAAAAACAATAATTAAGCGTGAAACAAACAGTAGCGGTAACAGCTGTGGGACAGGCGCAGTGGTTGAGTGGCTGTGAAGCCACCCGGTCGTGGTCTGGGAGAGGTTTCCAATTGGCACCGAATCAGAGGACGATCGCGCCTGAAACCTTGCGCTCCCGCTGCACCCCTCATCTCCAACACTCACCGAGAGCAAGCGTTTGCCAAGATCTTAATCACGGTGGGCTCAGGCAATCAATACCAAAGTGGCCCTTAGGTGTTAGACATCCCCAAGAGGAAGTGACCATTACTTTGTAATAAAGAGATTGATGCTGAAGAAGTCGCCTTCATCACCCCGTAGCAATGGCTTCCTGACTGCCGGGCATCTTAAGTGCACTTTTGCAGCGACACGTCCTCAGCCATCACCCGTCCATCCAGAGCATTTTCACAAACATCTCATTTAGTCCCCCCCGTCTCCATATCAGGGGCTGCGTATGGAAGGGAAATGAATTTGAGGCAATATGCTACGCAGCAACGCATCCATGTAAACATCTGGTCATCTGGAAAAAAAACCCCAAAAAACAAAAACCCTCACTGCAGGCGGCGGACTCGCTAATTCAAGCAGGTCAAAGCAATATCGGGCATAAACGCACAACATGAAGAAGAAGCACTTCCTCTTCAGATGTCTTAATAATCTGGAGAGCCGGGGAACAGCTCAGTAATTATTAATGGCAATGGTGTGGGCTCGTTTGTTTATTCATCTCAGCACTTCTTTTCAAGGGGGAGACACACACACACACACACTCGTCCAACAGCTGTTTTAAAAAGGACACACACACACACACACACACACACACAACCCCCCCCCCCCCCGCAAACACACACACACAAACACACTGCCTCCCTAGAGTCGTGGCACTTTAATAAACACATTTTCTGCTGCTCTATGGAGTTTTTTCAGTAAAGCTTTATAAAAGTGTCAGCTTAAGGCAGAAAGGTGCACACATCTAATTATTATGTGGTTATATTCTTTTTGTTGACAAAATCAAGCCTGTTGGAGCTCTCCTACGGGAGAGGGGAAAGGAGCTTACTGTGACTAATAATACATTAGCCAAAGAAATATGCAAAGCCTCGTGGCAAACCCAAACTTCTGGCTTTTTTAGGCAGCGGGTCCTCATGCATATTCAGGAGGAGAAAGTTATTGAAACATGTGTAGAAATTACTGTACTGAGCTGTGAAATACTGCATAGTTTGGGTTAGGACAAAGACACAAGAAATAATGCGTTACTGTAAAGTTAGCTATAAAATATAAAAAATAAAGCTTGAAAACCTTTTAAAGTGCTATTAAAAATAAACATAGACACTATGATGGGTGATAATGTGTATCATTGATTTTTTTATGTTAAGTCTGGGATTTAAGAGATTATAAGAAATGCTATTGGCTTAATAAGGATTTCACTGTATGTTAACACTGTTAATTGCAGGGAAACATGCACTGAAAGTTTAAATCTGCGACCTTCTCGGATTAATACATAATTTTGTTTAATTGCATCCATGTTTCAGTGTTTTACACATGAACTGATCATAAACCAGTTATGGATACACAGGTTGAAGTATAATTGTTGTCAAACACCTGAATAAATACACGAGTTAACCGTTTCTTCAGTGTTTATGCATGTATAGCTTGTGGATGTTGAAACAGCATTGCCGTCTCTTCCCGTTGAATCTGAGAGTGCCGGCATTCTGCATCACTGTGGGCTGCGATTGATAAAACACCGCTGCGATGCCAGTGCTGTGTGCGGTTTGTGACCTTGACCATAGTTCACGTAACACACTGTCTGCTATTAATGCCTTCCTCTCACATGATATATATGATTGTTTATCTTCTGCGGCGACTCGCTGAGGACTGGCCCGGCGTCCCTGGAACCTGCTGCCCGGTTGCAGGAGAAATTATGAACTCCAAATGCAACGTGCCATCAAAACAAAACAAGATAAATGGAGCTTAACTGCCTCTTGATCCAACGCTGAGTGTATAATACTTCACAGAAATGGCTACCTTGTTTACTGTTAGATGATGTAACGTCAGCTCAGGTGGTCTCATGGAGTCACCTTTGCTTAGTCAAGCACCAACAGTCAAACATTGTGCAAATAAAACATATGCAGAGAGTAGATGGGGTCCAGTCGTGCAGGGATGATGTTGCTTTTTATTGATATTAATGCATCTTATTTTGCATTTCATATCAAATATGTCATTTGCAGCGATGTCATTTGCATGCTTGCTCTGCCTGATCTCTCCACCCGTAACAGCCTTTTTTTTACTTTACCGGTAAAGGTGGATGCATGCACAATAAAAACAAATTGCTGCTCGAGGGCTGCAGCACCTACACGCCAAGGTCAGGGATTCATTTTTGCCTCCCGGCTTGGCTCAGCACTCTGGACTGTCTTCTCCGTTCCAGCTTAAACTGTTGCATTTTGGGTAGGCCGGCAACAACTGGGCAACACAGGAACATATGCACCCAAACAGCAGTGACAGACCTGCAAACCTCTGAACACTGGATGTAAGAAGGAAAAGAAGTGCCAACAGTGAAACTGGGAACGGGATGATAGTAGGAGCATGGCAGCAGTGCTAGACCATACACACACATGCGCACACAAAACCTGGACACTTCTAGGTTACCCATCAATTCTTCTCTCCTATCTAAAGATGATACAGCTGCTGTGTTACTCGCATCTTGTGCCATGGCAGAGGGGTCATTGAGATTAAATGCCAACCTCAGACCTGCCTCTTAGTTGATGAGGCCTGTCAAGGCAGTGGGAGAGTGAGGGATTGTGCTGAAATAGAAGCACAAGTGTGTCAGAGCCCCTCAGTCTGCCAGTGCACACCATGGCTTCGTAGCGTGGAGTCAGGGCAGATGTTCCTCCAGCACGGTAAACTCTGCAGCGCTGGACACGGGTGCGCGGCAGGATTAAGCAGTTAATTAAAATGGAGGTAATCTGGTTAAAGGGCTTTAAATCAACAAGTGTCTTGTCAATATCTTCTAACAACCCATGATTTAATCTATTTCATTTAATGTATCTTTTATTTTGCTGTTGTTTAGGCTGCTGCCCTTGAGTTAAGGTATGGCTGTTTAAGGTTTAGATGAAATGAACATAGATTGGGTGCACAAATTAGTAAAGAGTGACAGAAAAGGTGGCAGTGGGATCATGCAGGTCTGGTTGGGGCAGGCAGTATTGGAAGTGATAGGTAATTGATTTTTGTATTCGACACTAAAACATGTTCATACGTTTAAACAATTCCTGTTAAATTCTTTACAAATTTGCATGAAAAACGATGGGAAGGACTGAAAAAATACAAAACAGGCTCGAGACGAAATTGACACAAGACTGATTACATGTTGAAATCTGGGCCACAGCTCCTATTTACCTTGAGAGGGTCACGCTCCCTCCACAATACTTAAAGATTGCCATTCCTCCCCCACTTTTTGCTGTGTCAGCCAGCTGTCACCATATAACTCCCCCCCTGAGCACCCCCAGAAATAATCCTCTTGCTCAGTCAAGCAGTGAAGGGCACCTGGACACCTCCTAGACAGTCAAGTCAGGATGCACATATGTAGTGCATTACTTTACTCTGGCTTTGCCCTTCTCTGACTTGCAGATTGGAAGTTCCTCCCAGATGCTCATGTTTCACTGTGTTATAAACACTGTGTGTTATAGTCCTTTAAAAGCCCAGAAATCCAGGAAATGTGCCATAGAGCCGGCATGACGTTAGAGATGGACAAAATGAATGGCCTACAGTCTGTGATGCTGCACTGCAGCGGTTTAAGCTAAATGCTAACATCAGCGTGCTAGTGTGACAAAGCTAACATGTTGGTAAAAGAACGTGATCTGGTTTGCAGGTATTTGATCATTAACCACAACAATAAACAATGTTGATGAGAGGCGTTCCAGCCTGGACCAGATGAGATGTCAGTCTCATTAAGGAAAAGAGGGTTCATCCTGCCGGGACCATGACGGCGTCGACCAGTCTCGACCAACCGTCAGAGCGGTATCGCCATCAATAATATAACCAATCTGATGTAGGTGGGTTGATTTGTTTACTTTGCTTGCAACCTCATCTCTTTCAATCAGGCGCTGCCTCAGGCTCAAAGCATATTTCCTGGATTGGAAGCGGATGGCGGCACCTTCGCTGCTGTTATTTATACACAGGCCGATCATCAGATGCATATTTCTAAACCGCTTCGCTGAGTAACCTACGTTGACATGTCAGTACGTCATGCCGATGCCCAAGAAGGAGATTAGTGTTTTAATTTAGAACAATAACCTTCAAATTAAAACTTGAGACACCATTTGCGCATTAATACAGTATATGAGTCCCCGGCTTCCTTGACATTTAGATTCTAAAATTGAAAGTGCAGTTTTATTGCTGCCAGATGTTATCAATGGAGCCAAAACAAGAGAAAGGGCAGCGCCCGGATTGATGACATTTTCTTTCAAACTAACCAAAGTTGATTAAAGAAGAGCCCAGTTGCCGCTGATAGCAGCCGTCGTTAAATATATGCAGGAGCTGCGCACGGCGGAATCGAATTAGAATCCAGGAAACAAATCTGTTTTATGATTTCTGTCACGCACGAAGCCATTTCTGCACTGCACACGTAAGAGTACAGTTCGCATTTTTTTCCTACTTTCGAACAACATCACGCGACAATTAAACACTGCAGAGGTGACCTTCAGACAGATTCGAGAGTTTAAACCGGCGCTCGTACCAATGCGCCAGCAGAAAACCGTCAACTTTAAGATCAGGAATTTAATGTACAGCAGCGAAGAGGTCAAGGGTGAGAGCGGCAGCACCCAGACGATGCTCCCGTACCCCTCGCACGCTCACATAAATGTCAGCAAATGCATACGAGCCAAGCAGAGATGAAGCAGGTTTTTATTGGAGAGATAAACAAAACAACGGGCTACAGTAATTGCCTGATTCACTGCCACTACTGACTGGCCCCTCTACTTTTGACACACCATAGTGGTTTATAGTAAGCCGTGACAGCTATCTTAGTGCTTTCAACCCTTTTAAATGTATTCTCTTTAGTCATCTTTAATGGGCTCTAAATTTATCTGTGCAGCGTGGTGTCCTTGGGTGTTCACACGCCATCTGTGTGAAATGACATAGTCTGCTGCAAATGACATTTCAGAGAGGGGGGGGTATAAAAAAAAAGGGAAATCAACACCAGCTTATCCAACTGTTACACTCTCACACCTCCACGGCTTAAATTTATTTCCTTAACAAGGTAACCGTAAACACGCCATACCCTGGAAATGATGCCGTCTCCCTCGGGGCGAGGCAGGAACAACTGTTAACCCGTAACTTTAGTGCCCCTGTCGGCTCATTCTGTGTAATTTTATCGAAATCCAGATTACATGTACATACATAAATAATATGTAAATGAGTGAACAAACACAGGAATGGCGCGGTCCCTCCTGCGTGCCGGCCGTGTTTTCTCATTTTGGAAGTGTCGGTGCACGGTACTGACGCATTACTCTCCTTATAGTCTTTCCCAAAATTGAACCAAGCTATTAGTCCAAGGAATAATGCGTGGTAAATATGTATGAACAAATGGAAAAACATTTACATGAGAGCCCCATCAGTTCCATTATAACTGCATAAACTCACCATAAGCTACATATCGACTGCAGAGCTTAGTGCCAGAAAGTAGCAACCAGGACTCCAGTGACACCTGCACCCACAATGCCACTCTTTGTCTTCTCCGATGGCTGTAGACAGGGTCTGTGCATGTGGAGAGTTGAGCTGTGACCCACTGGAAATGTGCCTCCATGTTTAATCCACCAGTCTAAATCATGTGATATATGGCATGTATAATGCAACCACCGGCGCTCAGAAGATGATGTTTTCTATCGGGTTGGGGAAGACGATGAGTAGCAAGAGCTGCAGGAACTAAAACTTTTGTTTAAGCATCAACACTGTAACTATTTACCATAACTGTAAATAGTGCTGTGCTAATTATACATGAATTGACACGATGGCAGTTTTTCTGATTGTATTGCATGTTTTTCAGCAGCAGGTACTAAAAGCACGCAACGAAGCCGCAGCACATACGCAATCAGATGGCGTAACTCTTTTCAATCTGTTGAAGACAAATAAATCAACATGAGCTAAACTGCACTGCGTTTTTATAATAATTCCCCCTAATAACAACCCCTGACAGTTACAGCCTTTTATTTATTTATCTTACGTCACTGCAATTTGGCGAAATTATCTGTAATTAGTACCTTGCGGTAACTTTCCGTGGATTTGAAGGCGACTTGGCGGCCTTAAATTATGTGGTAGGAAGCGCTGTGCGGCAAGAGGCCACGGCAACACCTCCTCTTTAGCTCTCTCCCTAATCACAGAGGCCCTCGACGGTGCAGCATGGAAACGCTCGGCTCTAACGAGCTCCGGCTGTAGCATTTGCAGCTTTCACTTAAAAAGACTTGTCATCAAAGGCATTCTCCCAGACAATTTGGAAACAAAACATATCTCAGCATAATCACTCCCTAAACAAAACGTGACAACAGTAAGTATTCTGTTTCATTTGCATCCCTTCGCCAGCTTTCTTTTACCCCTTCAGGATTGCATGTGACACGTGACCCCCACCACCACCACCGCCGCCGCCGCCGCCACCTCCCTCCACTGTAATTGTTTGGGATTGTGAAAGAGGGTGCGTGGATGTGGGAGTATTGGCAAGCTTGTTATGAAATTTCCATGCTGAAAGGAAAACAAAGTAAAAGCAACCGGTTTGATCAAATCTCCACCGCGCACATTATTGCGATGGCTCCACGGCACCAGCTGCTCTTCACCCCTCAGCGACGCGCCACATTTGCAGGGAAATGCTAAATATTTTCCGATACATGGGTGTTGGAGGATGTCGACATCTCCACCTGCCTCCATTTTATCCTATCTTATTGGTATAGGCTATATATAGAGAGGGGTTAACCCAAGATGGAGCAGTAATATGATTGCATCCTGTGATTGGCAGTCAGTACTGTAAAACATAGACATCAGCCCCGGGAACATCCTCACAAACAGTCAGAGCTGAAGCGGGGACCGATATGCATGTAGGGCTGATAAACTGGGGGGACTTTCACTACAGCATGTAATTAAATTCTTCCAGTGAAAAATAAAGATAAGGATTCCATTAGCCCCTTAAAACATTCCGGGATAATGAATTTTTGTGGTTGATGGAGCACCTCATGTGGGACAGGTGGGATTTACTCCCAGCCTCGACTCGGCAGTGCGGCAGACAGGCGCTGCACCCCAACCACGGGAGCCAGCGACGACATTTGATGCACCATTGGCACCAGAGGCAAATGAGATTACGGCAGGGGGAATGGAATTGACTCTCTCCTTGACAGATTTACAGATCCCCACTGGATAGAATACAGGCGAAAAGGCTGTAAAACCCATCATCTGTGGGGTGAATTACACACGGCTTGGAACAACTTGTTTGGTTTAGGAAATCCACACACCAGCCTCTTTTGATTTACCTGCACCCCCACCCCCTCACCCACCTACCCCCTAACTCCTCGCTCACCCTCCTGGAAGCGTGCGCGGGCTGTGGCGTTTTGCAAAAGCTGTGATTCAGGGATCTCATCCTTTCATTGGTTTGTTAAATCGCTGTGCCGAGCTGTCCTTGGCCTTTGATCTATTAGCTGCTTACAATAGAATAATTCCACGCTGTATTAATAACTGTGCATCACAAGACTTGTAAGACCATCGATTTCTCTGTTGGCCAAATGGATACAATCTGAATATGAGCATCTAAGACCGCTGGTGTCTCTCGGTCCCTAAGCAATAACATGTGGAGGTCAAATAAAGCTGCAGAGTCGATTCCACAATAAAAGTGTCTTCACTCCACTTTGGGAATTCTGAGACAAACTATAAAGACACTACATTAAATATTTATCGCTCGGCTCATGTTGCAGTCAATCTGTCACCTCGGTCTTTCTTATATTGATACACACATCCACATCCCGTCCACGCCTGTTTCAAACAGCAGAGGCTCATCTCATTTGTCTGCACAGAAGAAGAAGAAGAAGAAGAAGAAGAAGAAGAAGAAGAAGAAGAAGAAGAAGAAGAAGAAGAGCTCCTGCACCTAAAATCTAATTTCAGTCCCACCTCTTTGTCAGCACTGTGCTCCACGCAAGTGAGTGCAGCTGCATTCACAGGCCGCCCGGTGCACATCAGAAGTCCTGACGCTCTAATGTTGCAAATTGCACCTGCGAGGAGCACATCATCATCACATGAGCCGCACCGATACAATATTGTCATCGCATATTCACTGAACACGAATGGACTGGTATATTGATGTGAGCTGATATGTTGCATGTAATGTAATGCAGCAAACGCCAGGGCTAATGTACAACCACAGCAAAGTTATATGAAGAATCTACATATAATGTAGTCTTCAAAGCTGTAATGCAGGACTTTTGTCTCCCCCCTCTGGCAGCGAGAGCAATTACATAAACACTGCAGACGTGATTACAACACTGTAGACTCCAGCGTGCCCTGAGTTGTTGTAGTCCACCCCGTAGCTGCGGTTGCCCCCCTCTTCTCCCTTTGGTTGATGTAAAACACATCAATACCAGAGCCTCGCTGTGTCTGAGATTTAAAACTTCTGTATAACGTGAAATAAGGAGAGATTCGTCTGGTTTAATCAGCGTTTTGTCAACTCAGTTGGATGGACTGTAACAAATGTTCAGTTTTGCCAAAAGATTCAAAGCTCTAAAAAGTTAATTGTTGAAGAAAGAGGCCGTCTGAGCACCTCTGCATCGTCGTATTGGTCCACAAAGAAAAAGCCTATTTTCATTCCGGCTCGAACGTTCACTACCTCAGCCACCACGTCAATCGTCAGTCAACTTTCCCTTTCTCATCCGCACAAAGAACTAACTGATCTCACACCTTTCGCTACCTTGACGGTTACCAAAATCCAAAATATGAACAGCAGTGTGAAGCGTATTCATTACCTTGATTAGCGAAAGGTGCCTGATAAAAAGCGGGGAGAAAAAGTCATATTAATTGAATTAACTGAATATAATGTGAAAGGAAGTCCATCAGAGAAACATCCAGGAGTGTATTATTCATGACACTGATTAAAAAATGTTTTGCCTCAGCTTTTTTTTTTTTTCGTGCAAACTGAAAACTGAATGCTTAAACGACTGTGAGCTCTTTCATCAAAGATACTGGGGGGGTTGGGGTGTAGGTGGAACACTGAGGAAGCAGCAGCAGCAATCAACAAAACAATGACAGATTGTCGTCATTGTCAGTGACTATGGGATTCATTATAATTCACAGAATGCATAATTCATATGCATGCGCTCATTACAATTATATTTCAATCAAATGCCCTTGATTCGGGAGATTTCCAACAAAGGGCTGCATGCTTCCTGAAATGTTGTCTTGCCTAAACAAATTTCACATGTGTAAGAACAATCTTTGCAGAAGTTGTGGAATTAAATCGACCAATTAAATGCGGCAATGGGCAGTTTTGCAACAAAGCCTATGTGTCTGAGTAAGTGAGCCGATCTTCTATTAAGATTTGAAAGATAGACTGGCTGGTTTTGAGTGTGTGTTTGGTTATTTTAGAGTGCAAGAGTAAATTTAAGTAAAATGACAATCGCCCAGGCTTAAATTAAAGTCTTATCTTGTTAGTGGCTGTTTTAGATGGATACAGGAGGCATGCCCATTAACCCCCCGTATGCTCGACTCCATCTTCAGCTCTCGTTTCAATAAAACCAAAGTTCCTCCTACAGAAATCCAGCCTGGACAAATAAATGGTGCACTGAAACAACCGACTGACAGCGACGGCCACTGCTCTCAGACCAGGAGCACATTGCTCCAACTAGAAGGTCTCAAGTTCAACACTTGCTTGTTCCAGACTCCACAGAGGTCTTCAATATGTGGATTTCTTTAAAGATCAGCACTAATTTAAACTAAATTACTCTCACATGACAAGAATCCCTTCAAATGAGCCTTTCTGGTCTTATTTTAAGACTTTGCTAAGCTGGACATCCTGACTGTCCCACTGATTGAACTGCACCGAATTAGCATAAGAACGGAATTAGCATGAGAACAGGCACATTAAGAAACATCAGTTTAACAAGGCGCCGCGGTGTTGGATTCTACAGGCATCAGGTATGTTTCACTGACCTGCCGGCCTCTGAGACTTTAAACCAAAGGAGAGCAAAGCGCTGACAAAAATCCAGTAATGGCGAGTCTGGTTTCTCTGCGGAGGGTTTGTTCATGCTGTTATGGTTCACGCTAGACCTGTTGCTCCTCACTTCTGCAGTCTCTTAACAGCCTTCAGATCACTGCCTGAGAATAGGCATCATGTTTACGTAGTTTCATATCATGCATTTGTTTGGGGTTTTTTATGTCTTTACTCTCTTTCGACGTGAGACGTGAGAGGAAGAAACCTCGACCGCGACCGCGACTGTGAGATCTGCATCATCTGGCCACCACTTTGGGCCCTTGAGCAAGGCCCTTAACCCCCACTAGTTGCTCCCCGGGCGCCTTAACAAAAAGTGGCTGCCCATTGCCAGCATGCATGTGTGTGGTGTGTGTGAGTTGTACATGCATGTTGTGGGTTAAATGCAGAAGTCAAATTTCCACTTGTGAATGGTGGGGTGGATCTTCCTTGTGGACAATAAAGTGAATCTTCTTCTTCTTCTTCTTCTTCTTCTTTCGCCTTCCATTCATCACTGGTTACAGTGATCGCATGAACAGCGATTGCACCGTTTAAGCTGCTCTTATCTAAACTGAATTGTAGTTTGGGTATTTTTCCCCCCGAAAGCGTACAAAGGGAAGCTTTGTGCTCACAGGTTAAAAGCAAAGTGCGTGGAAAAGTTAAGGCATGGAGGGTGTGTACAGCAGACATGAAACAATATACCTTCCGGCACTCTCAAACTGTAGAGTGCAGTTGTCCGCCATTAGACAAACACATAATCACCAGTCTGATACATCAACAGTGCTGCTACCAATTTCCTGTCATTACCTCATTGATTCACGGCTCTCTCGCCGAACATGAACTTTACATTGCACCTCCATTCCTCAACTGATCTGAACTACAAAGCTGTTAGCAATCACCTCTTATCTGAAGACATCTACTTATAAACAATATAACACCCCCCCACCACACTTTCATGATAATGGCACTGACGCTTGCTTGGGGAGTTATATTAAAGTGTGATCCAACCTTTTTTTAAACTGAGAGCTTTGGGTAAATAAAGCAGATGCTGCATAATTAGAAGGTTTGCATTGGCAGAGGAGATGAAACTAAGCTCTCAGACTGCAATCTAGGTAAATGGAGGTATGCATGGTACACTCACGGGGGGGGCATCAATTCTTAGTGAGAACTATTAAACCTTTTTAAGAACCGCCCTTCATGTGGTGGGTTAACCAGTTAAAACAATCAGTTAAAACAATCAGTGCCCTGATGGAGAAGCAGCCAGACTAATTAAAACTGTCCCTCCGAATCAGGGTGTCGACCATGCGCACAAGAGTCGAAAACTGGACACCAGATAGGGAGACCTATCCTGACAGAGAGCTGCAGCCCAAGCTAACATGAGTGACCGTAACAAAGAACAACACTCCGCTCAAATATTTGTGACAGCGGCACTTAAGTCGGGGTTTGGCGTTCAGAACAGCAGAGAGGGGGCTTGCAGCCAGAGAACTGTGGCCTGTTATAATACTCATTTAAATGGCTCTAACACTTGAGACAGGAAAGAGAAAAGAGACTTTGTCACCATTCACATTCTCAATTATTAAGTGCAGATTGTAGCAATTTCCCCAAAGAAGCGGTCCCTTTCAAGTGCTGAAGGGAAAGAGCTAAAAGCAGCAAAGGGGTATTAGTCTTAGAAATAAGGCCAAGCTAATGAGGGTTAGTCAAATAACACTGCAGTCCCCTATAAAAGACCTTGGTATGAAGGTTTGAAGGTGCAGTGTTCCCTGGGGACATTTCTGTCAAATATACACATGGACAGGGAAAATGAGGTTGTCATTGGGAGGAATTAGGCCACTTTAAAAAAAAAAAATTACAAACGGGAGAAAGAAATGGTCATAAACTTATTTTGACCTGCAGACGAGTTGTGCGGTGCAAACCAAAGCTGAGTGACAGTCCTGTACTACGCTTAATGCTGCTGTTCTAGGGCAAAACAATTCTGCAAACATAATTAAGCTCCCTATCTGTTCCTCGTCCACCACAATGCTCGGTGTTCAACTTAATCCCCAAACTGTACGGGGGATCGTGATGGCCGTGCCCACAGCCTGCCACACGATTGAACCAAACATGGTTACATTGAGCCAGTCTCAACACATTCTACATGCTTGATAAGTGAGGTTCATGGCAGCACACACTTTCACATACTACACCAGCCCAGTTTGTTTGGTTCCTGATTTATTTACTTCTGAATTCTGAATGTGACGTGCACATTTGGTTTACACTGTTTTGTGTCATTAATTTACTAAAGTGGTACTGATTGATTTCCTTTTTCTTTGAGTTACCTTGTGTGGAGCTTCAGATGTCCCTTCCTGGTCTAGCTGAAAGGGGTGGCAAAGGGTGGAGTCTGGTTTAAGTGCACAGGCCCAAGATCTGGACCAAACCATCTGCTCTGGCAGCACGGGGGGGTTCTTTAGATTGTCATAGCATTATAGATAGCATTATACCGGTATATGTTTCTTTTCTCTCAGTCTGTTAGGTCAGTTTCACCTTATTTTGAATAGAGTTCTGTTCAGCTGACGTCTTTTAAAGGTCCGGTTAGATGCTAATTAGCTTTTTTTTCATTCTTTGTATTTTGTATATGATTCAGGATTAATAAAAAAAGATCTTTTTCCAAGAGTAAACCTGTGCCTGTTCGTCTTTGTCTCATATATTATATGCACATTCATCCTTGACTAATACATTATAAATGCATGTATTCACTTGTCAAAACAGAGGCATGGTTAGACAACAATAATGAACATTTGTATTGCAGCACTGAAGGGACAGGTCTATTGTAGCTGCGGTAGGTTGCTGCTGAATGCAGCTGAATAAATGATTATGGAGTCAACATGCTATATATTTGTTCAGTTTTCATGGTCTTCAGATATTTTCTCTTTGCTTTGTAATGCAAAATGGATCCCAAATAATCCCCGAGCCTCCCTCCATTCACACCTACCTCCTTCATATTAATTAACTTAGCAAACAAGAATTGACTAGGCAAACACAGGCAGTCCTCTTAGTCAAACGGCAAATACCAGGGACTTGCACACATGCGCAGCTTTGGCCTCATAAAGTGAAGCAAAGTGCCAGGTATAAAGGCGCACCAAATCAATCTTCATTAAAAATGCCTTTTCAGGTTTTGTGCCAAAAGTGGCATCTCGAGAGACTGTTGTCAGATCCCCGCGAAGAAGCGAGAGCAGCTGATCCTTAATGCATATCTGTATGTTTAAAGTTCAAACAAATCATCTGAGTCGCCACTGGCCTCCCACCAGATTCCGCTGTATTCTGATAAATCGCAGAGCCTCCCGATGAGATGCTAACCTTGGTTCTGTAGAACAGAAAGTAAATGCTGATGCGCAGGGTCGTACCTACGCGCTTATTGCAAAGCTTGTGTCAAGGCTGGACATTTTCTCCAAACGGCAGAATGGCTTCTGGCTGAATAGGAGAACATTCAAGGCCTCTGCGCTAAAAGCGTAAACGCGGGCACAAACATTGCAGAATTATTTTGTGTCAAAAAGGTATGACCTATCAGCAACAATGCGAATGAGTGTTTCGAAGCGGGCTGCAAATGAGAAAAGCAGCGTTGGCAAATGGTGATGTTGTGAGGGCTTTTTTTTTATGCTTCTCTTGAATGTTTAGTCCTGGTGGTCAAACAAGACTGAATGCTACACACTGCAGAAGCTGTATTGTTCATAAATGAAAGCAAAATGGCTTGTGACAACCTCCTCGGCTACAGAACAACCCCCCCCCCCCCCCCCAACCCTCGTCAATCCCACCAGAAACAAGCTCTAATTTCATACTACAGTCCACCATATTGCACAGGGGCCACTGGGGTCAGCCGCGCCTGTCTTGCTCTATTGCCTGTTGTTGATAAGCAGCTTCAAATATCTCCAGCAGGGAGAAGTGTTACCCTTGCCTTTTTTTCCCCCTGCTTTTCCTCGAATTGATCTGGCGGCACAAGTTGGCAGGATGATCAAGTGGCTCGTTAAGCAGAAGAGGAATTAGGTCTGAGTGTGTCAGATAGGAGAAAGTCGCCGCTGCCCCTGGGGCGTCTGTGTGGTTTCCCATCGCATGACACCTGGGCTATCAAAAGGAGCCGTGCTTGTCCCTCCTGCCACTGACCAGGACATCTTTTCTCAAAGGCAACCGGGACAAGGAGCAGGCATTCAATGGATGTTTAGTGCGGAGCGAGGCAAGTTGAGCTCCGCACCTAAAGACGTACGCGTTTGGAAAAAAAGGTCAGCTTTTGCATAAGAAAATATGCAGAAGTCCCACAGCACAGGAGGAACGGAATCATTTAAAGAGGCACTTTTACGATGAGGTAGCGGCATTAGATCCTGCTCTAATGAACCGTACCTGCTTCTCCACCTACAGTTGTTTCCCAGGGAACTCTGAGGGGTTAAAAGAGAAAAAGAAATATAGGAGGGAGGGGGTATTAATACAAGATTAATACCAGGCTACACTGCAGGTCACAGGTCTCCAGCATCCTCTGTAAGACTCACTGAACTCGATTTAGAGGAGAGAGCTCGTCTGCAGGTACTCGGCTGAACGAGGCAACATCCATTATTTTCTCCTCCTGCTGTTATTGGTAGCATTAACTGTATGGTCTATACTCGTCCGCTGCCTCCCGACACAGATACTGAAACAAATTCTCTCAGTGATAAAAACATCACTAAGACTTTCGCCGCTTTAAGTGCAACAATTGCCAGACCAATGGCACCGCCGTGTTACCGAGACTGAAACGAGCAGGCACACAAGATGAAGAAGCGCTGCATAGGGAAGCTCCCTGAGCAAACAGTCTCAGCTGAATACTTGGAGAATAATTATTCCGTTCACTTTTTGAGCTTCAGGGCCAGAGCCGCACTGTAAATACACTTGCTACATAATTGCCCGTCTTGAAAATGAATATTTCTGAAGTATTTGGTAAATAAACACAATGGTTTGTCTTTGAAGCGAGCCCTACTTGGCGGCGACCGTGGCACACATAGTCTCGCACAAGAGGGAGAGCCAGACAGCGGGGACAACAATCCCAGAGTGTTCTTCCAGCTATCTGCCCTCAGATATGGACACAGAGGCAGGGGATGGCCAGCAGAGCCTGGTGTACAGCCATTCACACTCTCTCACAGTACGTCTGATGTCGGCCCAAGATGCACAAAGGCTGAAGAGGCTCAGACCCTCAGCAGATGGAGAAAATCTCTGTTTCGCAGTGCAAATGCTGCTGCGAACCAAGTTTTACAGAAGTTATGCTGTTGGTTAACTACTGTTGGTGTAAGTGAGGACAATCTGTGAATGATCATCAACAATCTTTATGTAATTATGTAAGTTTTGAGTTCATTTATTGTAATATCTGCAGGACAGTCAGCAGTGGGGGAGGGATTTCTCAGCCATATTTCAGGATATATCTTTAGTCCGAAACCTTGTAGGCTCTTGCGCACCAGAGACAGATAGACAGGTCAGGCTGCTGAATTTGTAGCATTGGCACATAATGACCAATTCGGAAAGTCCAGATCAAAAATGTATAATCACCACAACCTGCCTGAAACTCCTTTGTTCCTATTCGTTCCTAAAGAAACACCTCTGCGATTAAACACTTAACATTTAAGGGATTTAAGGGTAGACTTCAGGCGTTACCCAAAAGCCATGGTGCAGATTTACACATAACTCGAACCATGGTTGTGGGCTCAGGGAAATGTATTATAAATAATAAAGGGCTGAGAGTATGTCTTGGGACAAACTCCTTATATTGCTCTCTGCATTGAGATGCAGCCACAGAGCATAATGATATCGCTCCGAGGGTCCTCGTTCCCTCCCAGCACCCCTGGAGAAACTCAGTGTTAAAGTTGTTTTTTGGGGTTAAATGTTCTCTGTTGTCTAAAAGCTCAAATGTTCTTGGAATCACTAAGTAAAGGTGGCTGATTTATTATAGAACCTTTTCATACGCCTCTGATAGATTCTTTGGGAAAAGAATATGCTGTGGCTCACACGTGAATGGATACCTTAGGTTGGGGTTATTGAGCTCCAGATGTATGGTAGAGTCTATGAAAGACAGCTTCACAAATATGAACAGCTTAGCCTTTAAACTCTGATTTCAGCATTTGATTGACCTTTGTTAATTTCATTCTACTTAACAGATGTAAAACTGTACGCTGGCTACTTTGATTAATTTCAATTTATTCATTTCAGTTCTCAGTCGCTCGGCTCACCATGTGGCCATACTCAGTTGCTGAATGGGCCCTATTCTTTGTCTGGCGGAGTATTATCCCGTGGACCTGTCCTCATAATTAAGGGTCTGAGAAAGCCCGATAATGGCGCAAAGAATTAATAACTTTAAATAACCCACTGGAACTTGATGTGCCATTTGGGAATGGCCTTGGAGAACGTTTTTTTAAAAGGTTACTAGAGAGTTCAGATGTAGAAAATTATAATATTCAGCATATTTCAGCAGTTCAATGATAAGTACTGTAAGCTATGTATAGTCTGCAAATTCTAGATAGAGGTTGTGTCTTGGCCTCTGTATTGTGAAAAGTAAGGTATTCCTACATTACTTGTGAAATTCACTGAATATAATAGCAACTCTTGCACACACTAGCACAACAGGAAGAGTCAAAAACAAATTAAATATTTCATTCTAAAACATGCTGCCTGAATTCTCAGCCAGCATGGCCCATAATATGCCACTTTCCTTTGCTACCAGCCTAACAAACATAAATTTCACTGCATGGGATGAGCGCTTAATCTCAGCGGATGGGAACGATGGGCGCCAAATGAGCCGTTACGCTGGTGTAACCACGGGCGTATCAGCGTTGTGGCGGCTGAGATTATCTGCTTGACAAGGACTAATGAAACAGTTCAAGGGCAGTGCAATTAAAAGGGCATTATCATGAGCTACAGGTTCGTATGTCAAATGTGAATGAACAGGCATGGTATGCTAATATGATTGAGCTGGGCATTTATTAAAACGCTGAGGGAAAGGATATATCTAGGTAAATTGTGGCAATCATCCTCTGTGAAGAATCCCACCAGAAGATGTTATTCAAAGCTACTACCTCATTAAATTACTTATTACTAAGGTCTTAAATTCCTCCAAAACCAATAAACTCCACCCATTATGCATTAAATGAAGGAGAGAGAAAGGGAGAGTGTGATTTAGTCCGTCCATAATTTGGCATACGTGTGGCGAGCTATCAAAGATGCATTTCAGTACCCAGAACGTACACATCGTCAGTAGTCATTACGGGGTGTATTTCCTGGGAGAGGCCACACATGTTGCAGAGATAACAAGCTCTCCTGACCTTCCCCAGCAGTAATAATGCATAAACCACAGCGCATCTACTTCTGGGGTGCTGAAACTGATACCCGACACTGGGCTTTTTATTTCCAGAAAAAGACACTGCAATCCTTGTTTGACAAGAAAACCAGCGTGGACTGTCAAAGCTCCATGGCATCACACATAACATCCATCTTTTATTACTTGCAGTCACAGAGAAGAAAACACTTTTTTCCCTCTCTCAACACTCTCAGTACGCTAAATACGCGCTCCTTTTCCCATAACCTTGGCCCAATTTACTCCTCTCTCCCTGCTTTTCTGGCTCCTGGCATTTCCAATTGGGTGAGCGAGGTCACGGTGGTGCTCAATTAAAAATATGAAGTCATGTGCAATCTCTCTGCAATCGATCCAAAAACAAAGTCAGCCCAAGGTGACGTCCGACACCCCGCAGTTGTGTTTCATAATCATGCTGGTCTTTTCTGAGCTAATCACAGCTCCTTCCAAGTCGGTGAGCTGGCTTGATCCCCGACCAAACTGTCAACAAGGGGGGTATCCCTTAATGGTAATTGTTAAACTACCCCAAAACCCTTACGCTCTATTTCATTAAAACCTATTTAACCTTCCTGTTTATTCCCTTTAAATATATATATATATAATATATATATTTTTTTTTTTTTTTTTCATATTTTTACTAGTTTGGAAACAGTTTTGTAGGGATGGACATTTTTGCTCGACATTCCTGAAAACGATTTAAATTCCATTGCATAGCTGGGTGTGTGAGGGTTTCTTTTGAAGAGATCAAAGAAAAATATGTCATCAGCATGAGAGATGTGGACCAGTTTGAGTTGCAGGGAGGTTGAGCACGGTAAGCCCTGGATTCCTGATGGATCACAGGGGCCGAGGAGAACGTTTGTCCCCTCCAGACACATCCCAACACTGCAGCCGCTGCCTCAGTAGCTAATTGAATTTGATGTTCCTTCCTTGGTAAAGGTTTCCCGCCGCTGATAGATACCAGTCTGGCCTCTTCCTCTGCCATCTAAACTCAGAGCAGGAGCCCATTTACATGAAACAGATCCCCCACACGAAGTTATTAGGACAATCTGCAGAATGGAGGTGGGTGTCAAGGTGACAGAGAGAGAATTACAAATTCAAGGCGATAGCTATTAACAGCCAGCCATTTCAAGATGAAGAACTTTAGGCGTCAGAAAGTCATCAGGCTGTTGCTGGCACCCGCATTGGACCACGACGCAGCTATGCAGAGGAGAAAGTCACCTGCATCTAAGTAACAACTCCAGGAGCTGCAAAGGTCACTGGGACTAAGTGCACATGAGTGAGGACAGATGGATGTGATGCTGAGGTTTACTGTCTATCGGCTAAACCCAGGTGTTGGGCCCCTGAAGAAAAAAAGAAGCTCGCTGCTGGAAAAAGCAGCAGTTTAAAAAGGCCTAACGATGGCTGCAATGAGTGAAAATGCACTGTGGTATGCGAAGATCTCACACAATTTCCTGAAGTAGAAGTCTGCCCTCTGGAATATATCTCTCAGGGTATTAAAAACTACTACTGTTGATATCATACAGTACCTCGAGTTGAATGATTTCACTTTTGGCTTTGGGAATCAAGATGATGTCTCCTTCTTTTCCTCTCTTCCAAAAACCCCTAGATTAACATATTAATATTTCCATGACATTTGCTCTTTTCCTGTTTTGCCAATAGCGGATCATTTTGTTCCACTATTCAACAGTAATTACTGTAAAACCATTCTGTTACATGAAAGAAAAGAGCCCTGAGGCATGGTGCCTTTGTTCAACATTTCTACATAACAGCCTCATTACAATCTCCAACTGTAAATCAGGGCTTCGTGTCTACATGGACCACAGCCACCGTGGGAATCTATCAATACCTCGTAGCTTGTTGTGCTTAGAATTCTGATTTCAAACAAATATTCAATTATGAAATGAGACGCACCATATGGCACAGTGGGCTGTGGACGCTCTGCCCCATAATGCTACTGCCTATGATGACTCAAGCGCATTAGCGCTGCTTTCTTATTCCTATGAATCTCAAAGTCCACAGGCTCACTCTGGGCCACAATTTGTTGCACCGAGCCAGGTGACTCACTCTGGCCTCTGTTCATAGTGAAAAGGTCAGACACGATTGACCGGGTCAAACCGGGTTTGGATCATGCTTTGCGTTTTTGCCATGAACTTGATTATCATCCTGATGTGTTTAACTGGTCTCGGCTAAGCAGATGCAGATTTGTTTCCTTGAAGAGAGCTGATTTAACAACAATGGTTCAAGCTTCTGCCAAAGATCTCAGCTACTAACCAAACTTTGGTTGTTTGCAGGGAATCAAGTTCAGTTCTGGGTGATTTCAAACTGGGGCTTGTTTTGTAGTTTGGGATTTCATTCTTTGAAATTATAATATTGTGCTCACAAACCAAGGCAAATTGCAAATTTTGAAAAAAGGAAACTTTGCGAAAAACCAGGCACGGCACTAAACACAACCTCAATATTAAGGGGAAATGTAGGCAAATGCTAATATTCTCACCAACAGTCTCAACTGTTTCACGCTTCTGAACACACGTGGCTTTTCTGCGGGTTTTTACGGATATTCTCACCAATTAAAAGTGGTAGATTACCTGGTTCAAGTGAGTGCTTGCTTCAGGTTGGTATTTCTGGGAATTTGTCTTTGGATGATTCCAACTAAGATTTTCATCTGTTGCCAGCAAAGTGTATTTTTTATCTTGCAGGTGTGCAGTGTACACAGTGGACAGGAAACGTAAGATCACCTTTTAATTAACTGTAACCACAGCCAGTCCCCTCACCTCAACCAAGTGTCGGACGGCACTCCTCCTAAAAATGAAGTTGAAATGTTTCTAAATAGTTTCCCTCCTCGTGTTCAATGGCTACGTGTTAATGAGTAAAATTAAATATTGAGTTTAATAAAGTAACGAAGCATTAGTCCATGAAATGAAATAATGGCTGAAAAATACACTTAATAAAGTTTTATTAAACCTGACGTGCCTTTCACAATGAACAAAACAGACATTCCTTTATGAAAATGTTTTTATAAAGTACTGTGCGGGGAGTTTAGACTGAAGCCTGCCATATGAAAACTCAAACTGGCAGGGAAACACAGAAATACAGTTTCTCTTTGCCCTCACCACAACACACAAAGATACAGAGTACACACACACAGTCTACACACACACACGCACAAAACACATTGCAGCCCATTAGTCGCATTGGTGCCGAACTGCCCTGGCTCCATACAGTGTTTGTGACAGTGACATGACAGCATTCTTTTATGACTCCCTTATATTCCCCTACAGTGACAGCGGGGGAATGGAGGGAGCTGCCAGGAATCATGGAGAGGACTCCCTGTCAAGCATTACCCTGAGGCTTCCCCTCCCTCATGTCAAGATAGATAACCACTAGAACCTCATGGAAGGCTGAGAGAGATGGAAAAAACAGACAGACAAAAAAAACTTGCTCTCTAGGAAGACTGGATTATGTAATTTCTTTAAGATGAGGTACAGTAGTCGTCCACACACCCTTATGAAATTGCCGGTTTTTGAAAACGAAAGATGCAAATAATGATGTGAATGTCAACTCCGCCTCTTGAAGGTGTGTGATGCTGTGCGATACGGATGTTGTATTGCATCCGCCTTCGCGGTGATAGCAACAGTTGAGGGCAACTTTTTTTTTTTTAATAGGCTGTCAGTGTGTCCTTGACTCTGTGGCAGGGAATTATATTTCCTGCCATATAAACACAAGCTTTAATCTCTTAAGTGAATGAGGGACTCTAATGGAGGGAGATGCAATGTTTGTAGTAAACCAATGTGCCTTGATCGTGTTTGAAAAAGTCAGATATTTTATTATTATTTTTACAGAGAACTTTGATAGTAAGCTTTGTTTTTGTGCTACAACAAAATGCATTACGCTTTTGTTTGTTTCTTCATTTCAGCTTCCAAGCAACTCACTTGTAGAAGTTGCTGGATTTCCATTTTTTATGTTTATCTACCAGGGTCAGCTTCGTGCTACAGGGTGGTCAGGAAAAGACACTGCTCCATATTTCTTCTTAAAATTAACAAAACACACCCCAAATCGACAAAATTGCTTGGAGAGGAAGATTAACCCAACATTTAAGAGGAGGCAATAGCACTGCATGCCAGTGCAGTCATTTCACTCCAGCACTGTTGTTGGCAAAACAGTCGCTGGTATTTGTATAGCTATTATTGGGGCAAACTAAAACCATCAGTTTCTAGTTACATTACCTCAGCGCCTAAAGAGCCATCTGAATATCACATGAAGAAAAACAGGAACTATCCTTTCAGTTTCCGGGCTTCTGTCTCAAGGCTAAATACAAACGGTCAATAACCCATCATTATAGAGCTCACACTTCAATCGCTGCAAATTGACTGCCTGAAGGATTAAGGAGAAAGGCAATGATGCCAGTGCTCGAGATGAGACAACATTGCCTATCTTCTCTACCTAGCAAAAAAAAAAAGTTTGGCTAAAGAAAGAGGCCAGCGACAGGACATAATCCTGTCACTTGGGGTATTGTTGGTAAAATGGCAGGGCGCCTAGTTATTTGGATCGATGTCCCGTCAATGCACCAGAGAAAGTAGAGCAAAGTGAATCAAAGTCAATTCCGAGCTGTTCGTTTTGATCGTTCTCAAAAAGATGTTTGTACATTTCTCAGGTGTTTGGTGGATGGGCGCACTTTTTAAAAGGTCTACGTGCCCCTGCACCAGCCACTCTCTCAACCTGGCAGTAAGTCACTGCCACATTACAGCACTTCCTCCATTCTGTTGACTGTTCACAGCAGGAAAATGCTATCCCACAATAACACAGTAGCCCAGCCACACTTTAAATACCCTGTGGAGCCTAGGGTCCAGCTGTCCTCCTTTAGGAGTTCTGTTTACAAACTGTTACACACCTTCAAGGCCAAGTGGCGGATTGAAAGTTTGAATTTTCATTTGTGGTATGTATGTTTTCTATATTTTGTTCGTTTTTGTCTGCTAGTATGCATAATTCAAGGATAGAACATGCCAACATCATACACAACTAAATTATATTCACCACTGTGCGGTGAGTCATGTAGCAGCATTGGGTATTTTAGGATCATAAAAGCAAGCGTTAGTTTGAGTTCAAATACTGGCTTTGGTACTGTAGCATTAAATTAAAGTTTTCTAATCAGTCTTAGTGTTGAGGTAATGTTAGCTTAGCCTTGAGCTTAGCCTTGCCTGCTACATTAGTCATCTATATGTAAGTACAACCTGCTTAGCTGTGTCTGTTCTGTTTCCGGAGTCATGTTCTTATTTTAATGTTAACTATGCTTTAACCTTAGACATCACATAGCTTCAGGCTTAATAGCATGCTTGTTACTGATAACACTAGCAATGCCTCGTTGGCTAATGGAGAGTTTTTACAATGTGTGGGTGGTTTGCAGGAGAAAGCACTTGGTTGTGTTGCCTGGATGCCACTGTTTAAAAGGATGAGACAGTCAGCGGTCACAAGGAAAGGTCGGAAAAGACAATCGAAAGCCATACAAAGACGACGCTAGATAGCTTTCATTGTCTTGATCCTTTACTGGCGAAAGGAAGTACCCAGAGCCGATTTACTGATTCTGGCTGACTTGTTACTGTAATGATAAGGATTGTTTGTCAATAACTATCCTCTTTCTTTTCTTTGCTTTTAACCCTGAAAGAGAGCAATCATACGCTGAATAGAGCCTTTTCCTATGTTGCCCCTTTCTCTTCCTCAACCCTCTGCTGACATCAGGCTGTGTAAAGGCGCTTTGGTTCATCCCGCTGTCTTGGCCAGAAAACCACTCAGGAGTATGAAATAAAGAACAGAGAGAAGGCTGAGATGCTGTGTGTTTCTTTCCTTGGTTGTACTATATATAGAGAGGTATTTCAGTAGTTGCAATTATACCCCTATGGTGAGAATGAATAACAAAACACAACCAAACACGGATTTGGCTGAATAAGTACGCTAACTGGATGAACTCTACATACATTAATGTCACCCGTGTGCAGTAAATCCAGTCCAATCCAAACTTAAAGCTCCTGTTTTTGTCTTAAAGTCAGTTCAGATGGTTGCTTATTCTTTGATTAGCTCAGGCTTGTCCCTGCTTGCCATTCCCCCTTCTGCCAGGGTCAATCTCAGGCTCACCAGTTACACAGTGCTTATGTTCTATGCTTTGTTTCAGTCAACAAGAATATTGTAAACTTTCTGAAAACCTCTACATCTCTCCACTGTTACACTGTTTGTCTCTCTCTGTCTGCCTCGCTCTCTCTCCTCCCTGTTTTCTCTCTCCTACTCGTCTTTCTTTTATACTCATGTTTCTTCTGCTTGACCATCAGCCGTCCAGGGACCTTGAATTCCCAAATGTTTGAATCAGGTTCTCATCCTCCAGGACACCTGCCAGCTTCTCCTCCCTCTCTCTGTCTGTGTTTGTCCTTTTCCCTCAGTACAGATGCTGTGTGCTCTAGCTTTGACTGTGTTGTTTGCCCTCTCTCTGGTTTCCGTGGTAGAGAACCGGCCGTGTGGTTCAGGTCCTGTCTTTTCGACGGCCCCTGAAGGTGCTTGAAGTTCCTCCTGCTCCATACACTTAATATGTGTTCACAATTTAGCTTATTCTTGGTCATCTGACTTCTGCTAACGCCTGATTATATAAAGTAGTTTGTTTCTGCACAGTTGGGCCTTATTGTATGTCCATCTCATCCGAAAGAGGACTTGGGTTACTTTGGGGAAGTTTCATTATTCAAATTGAGGGTTCAAGAATAGAAGGTGTTGTATGCTCTGCAGATTATTATACAGCCTTGAGGCTAATGTGTTATTTGTGATACTGGGCTTTATAAATAAATCTGACTGGACACCTTCCTTTTCCAGAACAAAGCCTGTATCTAGTTAAGAAATGCTTTGTCGGTGAAGACGGATTCCAGAGGGACTACAAGTTTAGCAGGTCATGAACTGATGGGCTTATTAAACATTTATCTTTTGAGGTTTTTGTTTTATGCAAATGGAGACAATGGAACATATCTCTCTTGAATTATATCTCAGTATATATTTATATATTTTCATTTCTTAAATCATGTTTTTTTATTGTATACCTAAGGAAAATTACATGAGACTGGTGCTGGTTTATTCATTTTAAGAAGGCCATTTATCTGTTTTTGCAAGTGCTTTTATATTTGGCATTGTGTGATGCTGATACTGGTAAAATATTCTTACTGATATTGCTATATTATTTATTTTCAATGAATGTTAGTCTTAGTATTGTCATTTATGAAATTATATGTATATGTTTAAACACCAGCTATTTAGCAGTTTCAATACAGACAGATCAATATCTGCCCTAAGATTAGTGTCAGCTGATCCCTTACTCTAATACCACCATTGTGATTCTACAGGGCTTAACATATACTATTCATACACATCCATGATAACAGACATGCCTGATTACAAATGCCAGAGTCTGCTTCTGTCTTTTTTTCCTTTCTGTCCACAGTTACAAAGAAAATTTCAGTTGCGAGGGGGTAAAAGAGTTGAAAGGAGCAGAAATGTTTCATTTTGGGGAGAAATGTGTATGAGAGAAAAGAAAGTAATGTCAGTCATCGTGGCCTTTAATCCCCATTAAGCATATCCCACGGGAAGTCAGGGGAGTGGTGCAGCGGTTTGAGGCAGACGGAGCTGTTTCTGGATTCGCTGATACAGTTTTATTATCTCTTTGAATCCTGGACAAGGTGCTGGCTGGCTGACTGGGCTGCTGGGCGGTACAGCCGAGGCTGATGGGGCTAATGGAATTCGAATGCCGGGGCCTCATCTCTCAGTTGTGATGGCTGGGTGACAGGTCCTGATGGATCGCTGAGCTGAAGGCTCGCCTGACAGTCAGCTGGCTGATGAATTGTGAAATGAGACAGACATACAAAAGCTGTGGGCAGCCCAGACCTGGACTGACCCCCCTCCGCCTCCTGCCTGGTCAACTGGTATGCTCTGTACGACAGTGAGCGCCAAGACACTCGCATCCATCTTCCACCCTGACTTGTTGCTGGGGTAATGTGGGCGGCTCTGCTGGGTGCCACAGAGACACATCACCCAGCCTTGGGACCCGGCCAAGTTTTGAAGTCTTTTAATGACGGACTGTGGGCATCTATCATGCTGACATTTCTCCTCACGCAGTCCTTGCATATCCCCTTAAAGAAACTCGCAGTGACAGCAGGTATTATCTGCTTTCATCAGCATCTATATCAAGAGATGAACCAAAATGGCTCAAACTACTTCCAGGAAGTTGAGAAGAAACTGCATTTAGAGAAGTGACTTATTTAGGCTGTGACAGACGATCCTGGTGAGCAGAAATTGTTGGACAGAAGATACAGGGGCTTAAACATGTTATTAAAAAGAAATAAAACAAAAAACAGAAAAATGATAGTCCACTAGGGCTGTTCACAGCACACTACAAAGGCCTCCCATCATAATCATAAAAAGGCATAATTTAACAGTTTGATGGTGTTATTATTAGCCAATCTGAGCAGATGGCAGTTGAAGCATCTTTACAAGTTTTTCAGGCTGAGGGCCGAGGATTAATGAAAATAAGCAGAGAGCTGGGGGATGTCAAGAAAACTGCTGGCTGAGGACATAAAAATGACTTATTACGGTTTATATGACAAGTATTATTTCATTCTCTTTAATCATTGCTCTCTGTCCTCTCCTCTGGCTCTCTCTCTCTCTCTCTCTGTTCATGTGCCAACTGCCACCTTCAGAGGTTTATGTGACCTGTAATTGTGGTCAGATTCAGTGAGGAACTCAGGTGACACTGCACCTTTCAAACACTCCAGTGTTAAGAGCTCTCCTTGTGAGTGTTTGCCCTGGGCTTCGCCGTCTCTCCTTCACATGTGGCAATTATTTTGACTCTCCGGTCTTGGAACCCACATGCTACAGCCTGATGATGGCTTAGCCTCTGAGGGCAACTGCTGACTTTTTGGGGCTTCCTGTGTAGCCAGCAGATATAATAATAGTGGATATCGGAACTAAGAGCTACTCTTCTTTGTTCTCGATATCATTTCCAGTCCGATGAGCAAACGGAGAATGGAGTTTCTGGTGGAAAATCTCAAAAACAGATCTTCACATTAATGCAAATAAACTAAAACAAAGCGTTGTCACTGACTGTCCGTTGAGAAAAGCTGGTGGGTTCAGAGACTCTGTTTCCGTCAATGCTCTTATTTCGCTCTTCAGACAAACTGTTCTGATCAACCCCTACTCAGACAACAAATGGAAATCACGATGCTTCCAATACTCAAACCTTGTGTGCTGCTTACAGATTCGGCATCTGGCTGGCAGATGTCTGCTTAGAGGATTATTGACACTGTATCTCCGCCTCCTGACTAATCGGGATGAGCGCTGAAGCATTGCATCTTTGCATTTATGTGACTGTGATAACGATCAAATTTATTATCCTGCAGGGAGATAGATATCAAACAGCCCAGAGTCATAAGTAAACATGAATATGAACACTCAAACATTGCCTACCTTCCCTCGAAGCAAAGTTTAATGAAGCTTTTTTTCATAAAGTGAAATCCCAAGGTTTCTTCTCACATCAGCCTCATCGGGGAAGAATAGCTGTTTTGAACTCAGCCTTGATTTTGTTTCTCTCTCTTCAGTCCCATGTGAATGTGTGAGTTGAGATAAAATAAACCCATTTTAAGTTGAATGGAACCTGGTTCTGTGCCGTCAACATTTACAGGTTGTGCATGTCAGATCGCTGATGAGAGGCTTCGACGAGAAGTACATCCATGCTGAAATACTATTTAGCCATTGGTTAAAATCCGTTAACGTACTGTATTATGTACAGTAATGTTGAGATTGATGTGCATACATATAATGAGTGAATGTGTTTTAGAGTGATATTCAGATATATTAAGTCACCTCCACCAATCAGTAAAATCAATGTAGGTACATCGTGATCTAAGGGCGTATTGTTCATTCTCCTCTAGTAATCTATGACCCCATCAAGTTTTCCATTTAATTTTGCATCCCAAGTATATTTAAGACACTACACCATACAGTATATAGTTCAGATATTATTTTTTCAGTAACTTAGAAGTTAGCCTTGGACTTAAAAGGTTTTGACCTTCATTTCAAACATTTTCAATAAACAAAGAAACCTATGTACTGGTTATATACTGCTGAAATTATGCTTTATCGTAAAGGTTTTTAATCTTTGCTTGAAAGGCACATTTAGAAGAAGAAGTGAAGTCAGCTTCAAAGTCTATTAACAATTTCATGTACGCTTGTTAAAGGGAGACTTGCGGCAGCTTTGACCGCTGACCTCAGTGCACATCGCAACACAGATCTGTTTGGAAAGCGTCAAATGTAACTGTGTGTCTGACTGATGAAAATGACTGAATGATGAAGCATAAACAAAAGTCTGCTGAGCTACAGTGTTAACAATAACTCGTGGTTGCCCACCGAGCACCCGCTTATGTTTCTACTGAGATCATAGGTGCAAAGCAATCTGCAGTTTTATAACCACACCATTAGAAATGTTTTTTATCCAAGGATACAGCATGTTGAACAGACAGACAAGAGGACAGAGCTCCTCCACCAACTCCTTCTCCGCTGTAGAGGAATCAAATTCCTTGGCAGTGAATATTTTCCAGAGGAATTCAGATTCTACCTTTGCATCATGATGTTATCACACGAAATTGATCCACCACAGCAGCAGCTAGTGAATCGTTACCTTTGAGGTGTCATCTACACTCTGTGCCCACAATATAGAACAGCTAGGATCCAGAGACATCAGCAACTGAGCTGCAGAGTCGAAGTTGGAATGGAAGGAAAGTGGACTAAAAAAGCAGGAGGGTTGGCTATTCGCTTCACGCTTTAAAAAAGTTGAGCGCTTTGATCTTCTCCCTTCGGAATCGTTTCTTTTTCTATCAACGCGCAGCTTTCATCTGATAAAACATGGCTGCGGATCTTGTTCGCTGTCAGCAAAGTCTTCAGCAGCATTCCAGTTAGCTGAGTAAATGAAAACAGGAAGTAAATCCCCACTTGAGCTGATGAAAATTTCATGAAATATAAAAGAAAGGGGATACAAGAAGATAACGGGAGAGCACGGCAGTTTGGGACGACAGTTCAATTATTGTAGCTGATGGGATGGCAACCTGACCCTTCATCTGCACGCCAGCGAGACGATATTCACTTCCCCATCGCCATACTCCTCATGTGTCAGCAAAAAATACAGAGTTATCATTCATTACAACTCATCCACACCGCCTGTCCCAGCTCGGGCCACTTTCTCACCTGATCAACCTGTGTGCAAATACAGCAGGACAAATCGGCATTGATGTCTGATGAGGATTGGGACCGGGATGGGATGGTGGGAGAATGATATCTTCATAAGAGGATTTGTCAGATTGCTTTCAGTGTGAGGACAGGAGAGTGCTGGAGACACATGCCCTCCATCCGGGCACAATTAATGAGGATCATCTGCTCTCAAAGAGTCCGGGGACGAGGATGAAGACATTTAATACCCCAGAAGGATCCCGAGATTTTAAAGGCTCCGATGATGAGTCATGCTCAGGAAAGCGGGCACGCACACGCACACTCACTCTCACTAACAACCTTCTATCTGTAGACAGATGACAGAACATCAGGAATGAATTTGCTGAGTCTTTGTCCCACAAACACCCTCATACCCAAATCTTAAGGAAAATGAGTTGAGAGGGTGCAGAGTTCAGACCCACATAGTGAGTATATATAGAGAGCATATATATATATTCTATATATATATATATATAAAAAAAAAAAAAAAAACAATCCCTGAATTTAGAATATTTACATGCACACTCCTAACCTGATCCCACATCCTGCCCTGATTTTGAACAGATTTGGGACATGACGTGTATATGGAACACCCAGTTGTTTTTGTCTCGTATACATGATTTTAATACTGTTGCGGTTTCGGATGCAGGTGTGTGTGCATGACTTCCCCAAATCCAGACCAGAATTTCTGGACCAAATGAGCCACAATAAGGCGAATGGGTCACGGAGGCTGAGGAGGAGGTTCAGGTGAAAATTCAGTCGGTTTGGAGCGAGACAGAGAGAGAAGCTAACCGGGCCATTTTGCATGCACCACAAACAGCGAAAAGGGGTGAAACATTACTGAGATTAAACCTTACTTATGAATATTTAACATATGCCAATATAATCAAGAGTAATCATCGTGAAATCAATGAAAGTTACACTGACAATACAACCATCACCTGCACTACTACTGATTTTATGCAGGATCTGAAATACAAGTAGCTGCTCGATGGGTACATTTACAGTTCCATCAAGAGCAGTATGTGTGTGATCTCTATAGGGTCAAATATGACAGAATAAAGACTCTAAGAAGAGGAAGCTGAGTGACATTTGTAGTGCAATGTGTCAAACAAGTGGGAGGTCAGTGGGGAAAAAACTAAATCGCTGCAAACATTCAGATGCAGAGCTCAATACCTGTTAACTGCTGTGTAATATAGTTGGAATTATTACTAAATTATGAATAAATGCCTCAAACGCTGACATGGATGCTTCAAAAACCTGAATGGTTATTGAACGGTAGTATATATTTTACATACACTGAATGTCCTGCACCAGCAGTTGTCAAACGTCTGCAAAAACACCCCATCCTCCACTGAAAGCCTCTGCAATGTGGAAGCGCGGATATCTATGCAAAACCAATTAATGCCGCCTGGAGCTAGGTATTCAAAACGTTGTGTTTGCTTAGAAATCACAGGATCGAGGTTCATACCATTGTGTACCTAAGTCTCCCCCAACTGTGAGAATCCCACCCCAGAGGGATCAATTAAAAACTTGATGCATAATTTGTACGAGCACAGGAAGAAGACACAGAGAAACACTGTGGATATTCATGAAGAGAGCACAAGTGGGTGGCGGTGACGGTGGTGGGTGGTAGTGGGGTGAGGAAAGCTTGTCGCGTCTCTTTTGCTTCTTTCTGTCTCTCGTTGAGACAAACTGGCACCGTCACAGAAATGCTAAGCCTGTGCAAAGGAGCGTGCAACAATGCTGCAGACTGATGTAAACACACTCTCGCAGTTCCTTAAAACGGGCTCCGGTCCATCTCAAACCAACGAGCTCCGTGCCAAATTGTCATAAAATCATTTTCATCTAACTTGAAGCGTTGACCCTGGCATTTCAATTTCCCCAGCAATTTTCTCTTCAGCTGCACTCTTTATGTTGACCCAAGCACTATTAGCTTGGTTTTCTTTAGCTCGTCTCAGTGTGGGAAGCATATCCACAAAAACTTTGGCAGTCTGTTTAAGCAGCTGCTGTCAAACTGAAGGTTCTGAAGGATTCACTTACTTCAGCATTACTTATGCGAGAAATGGCTGTCCACGTTCAATGCTAGTGAGAGATGTAACACATGAGCAACTTCTGTGATTTCACAGTTGTTCAGATAAGAGAGCGGGTATCCACACAAAATGCCTCCCTTTCCGCGCCGTTTGAAGATGTCGGGCTGTTTGCAGGCCCTTTCGAGACAAATTTGCCTCCAGCAAACTGTAACACAAAGGTGTGACTAATTTCAGGAATCAAACCATACCTGCAGAGCGTGGCACGTGTGGACAAACAGTGAGCGAGCCCGAAGTGGACATTGCCAGGGGAGAGAGAAGAAGAGGAGAGTCATACAGAGAGAGATTGTGGTAAAGAGTTTGTCCAACGTTCAAGTACTCCGGATGATGCTCGTGCTCTAAATGACTTAAAGTGGAAACGCTGAACTTTACTATAGATTAATGGTCAGCGTGGCAGCTCCGCCTGCAGGCATGAAGCCAAGTGAAGTTGTCACGTCTCCTCGGTTCTGTGTATGGTGGGAAATTTCAGGTTTCTTGGGGTGCTTCCAGGATTCTGTTCTAATACCTTGGTTGAACAGGAGAAAGACCAGAACCTCTCCTGCTGGCATGCCCTTCACCGCTACACATAATTTTGTTCATTGACAAAAGAATAATAAGCATGCTAACATAGAAAAAGGATTAGCTCCTTCATTTAGCCTGTTCTCTAATGGGAATAACTCACTGCTCACCAAATCTGAATGTTTGATATAATAACTCACAATGGAGTCCTCTAACTGTGACGAATGCACTACAATCAATTGGAATTGCAGTCCAGTACTTTTAGTTTTTAGCTATTTTAGTTTTAATTGTTGTGTGACCGAAACTTTCATTATCTAATGCATAGATAAGTAAATCTTTTATGTAAGGTAATGTCTTCGTATTATTCATGCGGGGTATTGACAGATAGCATAAGTACCATAAACTGAGGTAGAGGCTCCACTGATCACAGGGTTCGATCCTCACCTCCTCCTGTTCACATGTCAAAATGTCCTTGGGCAAGAACACTGAAGCATGAATTGCTCCCCGACCACATGCATGAGCCGAGCCTTGACAATTGAGGGGAGAGTCGAGCTCCCAGTGTAAAAAAGCCTTTACCACATCACCGGCTCTGGCACAAATATGTGGCTCAAAAACGCTCCATCTCACTGGCGACGCAGAAACACATGATCTGCTGTGACGACCCCCAAACCAGAAGAAGAAGAGGTTCTAATTTATATGCAAACTAATGCAGCAAGGTGCTTTGAAATCTAATCAGATCATCTATGATGTAGGAGGAATCTGTAATGTAAGTGTACTCCTGTCAAATTCTTGTTCTTGAGAAGCTGTGCCGGCGCAAAAACACGGCAGACAGGCAAAACTTCAGCAGTGCTCCGTGAACCATGAGACAAACCAAAAGACACTGAACCTGGTGCCGAAGTTTGGGTTTAATACACCTTCTCAGTGGGCCATTTGTTACTCCTGTTGGTGCTGTGTGGGAGAGAGGCAGCATGATTCAGCAGTCTACTACCCACAGATTCTTTGAGAAATATGGAAAGCGTGCTATTAACTGGAGGCATGAAAATATGGAAAATGTTGCAGGTATTTCATGTGCGCACTGCACCTCATCATCATCCTGCGAACGAATACGCTGACAACAAAATGATCTTACAGTGATCTTTTAAACATATTGTCCACATTCTCATTCATTTTAATTACAACAGGAAAAGTTAAGTTAAATTCGATTAAAAACCTCAAAATGAGTCAATCACAGAAGAACCCGCCTACCTCTCTGCCGTAATACGGAATGTGGCTTTTAATATCTGTGCTAAAAAGCTGACACCTAAGAGGTAAAACACATTTATAACCAAACCCTTCCCAAACTCCAAATTGCAAAAAACAATTATGTTCTCATTACCTTGGCCATTACTGCGATGTTAGGGTATTTTCATCCAAACATCCAGTAGGAACCAGTTACTGCTGATTTTTAAAAGCAGCCTCTGCGATGAAGAACAAAGAGCAGCTTGATCCTGTTATGGAGCAGCCCCACCAGGTCTAACCGCCACATGGGCAGCGCGATACAAAAACAGAATACAGGTAATGTTGCAGTAAACTGCATAGTCAGGCATATGTTGGCTATTCCCCAAGAACCCATGTGGATTCCCTGGAGTTCTGGCAGGCTGATCGGCTGCTGGAGAATTAGCCAGCTGCAGCTTAGCCATATGTTTTGATGTCATTAAAGGGAATGCCCTGGTTATACCTGATGTACCACACATGGATGATGGAGATGGGACAAACCAGCAGCATCATATCATTCCTCCATGAATATGTACGAGACAAAATGATGTGTGAATATCACAATACCAGGTCACTTCCTCCATTTGCAAGGGCTCCTATTTAACCTGCACATTGAACATATATAAGCAGAGTACCGGTATAAACCTTTATTAAATGGCTTATAATACTCTGTAATGCATTTCATCCAAATATATTTTATTATTCCTTTTCTGAAGCACCCATACCTATGTATTTTTAGTCTAAAGGATATGTTAGAACAATATATATAACATAGTACAGCTACACTGTCTGCTCACAATTTGTTGAATACAATTAAATCTTCAGATGCTTCAAAAGATGTGCTCCAAACAGATACATGCATTATTAAACATATAAAATGATCTCATAACGACCTACATTTACATTATATACATAAACAATATATTATAAACGACTGAATTCCCCTGAAAATGATAAACGGTTTGACATGATTCCCTCAATGCGGCAAAGGATTTCTGCTATATCTGTGCAAGTTGAAAATGCACGTCTTGATAACTGCTCGAACAGGTCAGGGTAAAAGAACTGAATGAATATAAAGGAGGTTCCTCGGTTCAGAGGCACTTTAATAGGCAGTGGTATTGTGAGACGCTGGCATACTGTACACACAGGATCGTATTGCAGTCGACCTCTACAGCATATTCTTTAGCCACAGTGGATTCCTGTTTTTCTTTTACCACCCGAGTTGTTAAGTTAGTTATTAAGTGCCTCTTGAGCTCCAGTCAAATTAATGGAGAAACTATGTTTCCCTGTGCGGTACATACTACACTGCTGACGGATCACAAAGACCCGTCTCCATAAAAACTAGTTTTATGAATATTCTCCCTTGAGCTGCGTTACTGCCCACTGCACATGTCTGGATGCTGACTTAAGCTGGTGCACAGCATCCGACACATTTGCGGTCAGCAGTGTGTCCATCACAAGATTTCCTATACAAACATATGAAGGCACAAAGCCCCAGCAGTGAGTGTGCACAGTCTTCTCTGAGCACCTCAGAAACATTATTAGGCTTAAGAGGTAGCTGTCCTCAGCTAGTCTGGAGGGGCTTTTGGCCAGCAACCTCCTGCTGTCACTGTTTGGTATGCAGAGCTTGAGATGCATGTTGTTCGTCTGCAGCTCCCTCGCTGGCTGCAAAGCCCTCCTCTGTCTCACTCTCTCTCTCCAGGCTAATTGACTGTAATGAAATTGCCGGAGACAATCTTGAGAGCAGACTTAATTGATAAAGGGAATCATGGAAATGGAAAAAAAAGAAGAAGAGGAGGTGACAGAATGTGGAGGCTTTTGGAGAGTCCTGATGACATTTCCCTCTATCTCTGTGAAAATAATTGCATCTGCCTCTGTGCATATGAGATTGGAGGCGCTGAAGGTGGCGAGGGGATAGTGGTGTTGACTGTAGGGGTAGCAGTGGTGTACGTATATCCCCTAAAATCTCCTTCAGCAAACAGCGAGAATTTGAAGAAAACAACAAGATGTCAAGCACAAGAAAATGACAGCTGTTTAAATTCTAACAGATCCTGTAACCTCGTCGTCTGATACATTTTGAAGATTAATCACCTCTCGTTGTCAAGTGATTATCACGACTTAATGCTGTGAAAAAACACATTTTTTGGTGATACAGCACAGAAACGCGCTGCTCTTGCAGTAAAAGATATATACTCTATTTGTACATATGATGTTGCATTAGGGAACATTAAAGCAATTACTGTTTGAGATGCGATTGCAAAGATGGCGGAATGCTCATAAGATGTATTGTCTTGCTGCAGCAGTCTGAGAGTCACGCGTAGCACAGAAACAACTAGATAATTAGCTCAGTGTTTCCTAGGCTGAAGGTCACTGCTCTTACAAGGGTTAGCTTGATGATTACAGTGGTAGGAACTGATTCAAATACATAAATACAAAAATGCATTGTGCTACTTTTTTTAAAATTTCATTTTAAATATTAGCTTTTTTTCTTATGAAACACTGTGAAACCTTTTCATCGTTTTGGGAGTTTGAAGAATTTGTCAGCTCAGCGACCAGGGACACAATGGTCACAGTCCCCCACACAGATCGTTTGATCATTTGCAAGGACCTTTTGATAGAAAGCACTTACGACTTTACTAGAAAAAGGTCAGGCACCTGCCAGTTGCCATAGCTACAAACACTTGACACATGCTAATGTGTTAGCGTGGGGCAGTGTAAGGGACACATGGATCACGACTGAGTCCGTGTTCTCTTTACTTACATTTTCCCCAGCGAGCTAATCTGCCATTAACTCACCATATTCTTTTAACAGCCTCTCTGACGGCTACAACAGCCCACTTTTCATCCGTGGCTAGCTGTGCTCGTGAAGAAGGTCAACACAAAGGGCTAGATGCTGCCAGTGTGGTGGCTGCATGAACATCTGTGATGGGGAAGCTGCCGCAGTTGGCAGGAGACGATGCCAGCTGTGTAGACCCATGGATCTGCCTGTCCCACCGGAGCGCCGGGCCACAATGCTGTGCCGCACGGCAGAATTGCAAAGCGAGCTGACTGTCATCTCATCAAAATATCACTTTGCTGCCACGCAAGCTGCTCGCTGCCAACACCTGGGCTCCTCAGTGCTCGGGGAATAAAGGGAAGAGAAACACAACCGCAACAGCCAATGGCAGCTTTTTAACTAGCCAAGTAGACTTGAGAACATTTTGGAATATTGCTCTGCATTGTCTGAGGGCACAGCTAAAGTTCAGTTGTTATGTGACACAGAATGGAGCAGAGGGGTGTTGTTGGGCAGACGCATGATTGATTTTGTGCATTCTGGCAAGCACTCAAATGTAATTACATATTAGGAGGAATCCTACTATGTTCCAATTACCTCTTTCTAAACAGAACAATGTTCACATGCAATTTTTGTTTTGAAAAAAGGAAACAAAACACATTTTGGACCAGAGTGCTAATCGTGTGAGGTTCTGAGACGGCCCGAATCCTTTCAGTAGATGCAGGAAATCAACCACTGTACTGTCAACTCTCCATACATCATGGCTTCACTGCGAGTAAAGCGTGATGGCTCACCTTAAGGGCCATTACACACGGTAAGTGATTGCCACCCGGAAGTCATTCATTTCCAGCAAGAAATGAGCAGGCGGGGGGGGGAGCTGCCGGCAGCGCGGCAGTCAGAGCTCTCTCATCCAACAGAAACAGCCGGGTTTATTATGAAGGACTTTGCTTGACCGCTGAAAATGACAGCTCCAACTTGATGAGTGGAATTGTGCTCTTATTGTTACTGCATTGTATGCCATGCCATTCTGTTCCACAATGATCAAGGTTTTCTTCAGCTGCTTCAGACGGTGGTAGTTTACTGGCTGCCTTGTTCAAGGACTGGTAAACGAAACAAAAACACCACCGCGGCAGCCATTGTTTATGCACAATCATACAAAATCGATACGCCTTCGAAAAATGGGCATATTTTAAAGCATGCACGGTGTGTACCAACTAAAACGGCGTTATCACAGCAATCTTAAAACCAGGCTGTGGCTAATAGTAATAATGTGTGTTCATAATAGAGATTGCAGAGTTTTGTACAGGAGCATGCGATTATCTAGAGCCGATTCTCATTCCAGCGTTGTCGAGCACCAACATTGTGTCAGGGCTGTGGGTGTCTCATCCAGATGCACATGGTGTCCTTGCTGTTTTATTTTATTTGCTATTTGCTGGTTCAAAGAATACACTCAGTCCTCGGTTCTGTGTTTGACTCATCAATCCACCCGACCCGACGTTAACTGACTTGATTTGAGTGTCTTGTATCGCAATGAATGGCTCTGCATTGGAGTTAGTTGAAAGCCACGCTGGTCTCATACACATGCCATAAAGGGGGCATCTTGTGCGTCTGTATGTGACGCCAAGGGGCAGCTACTGTGCAGAGAGGCGCACACAGTGAATGGAAAAAATTCCAGCCACGTGCGGCATTGAAAACCTGTTCGATATAGAATTACAACTCCAAGACAAGGAAGCACGTCACAGTTATCCCAGAATCACTTGGGTTCCATACCAGTTTTAGAGTCGATGCCAAGATTATACTGATCGCTCTGACGACTTGTCCGGGTCTCGCTCCAAGCTATTTCTCAGAACTTTGAACCCATCAAGATCCTGAGTGCAGCCCCAGGTCCTCAGGCAGTGCTCCGTTGGCTTGTGCGTAGGTGGAGAATAAAGACAGCAGGTGACCTAGCCTCAGCTGCGGGGGCCCCGAGGCTTCAGACTGACCTGCCTGAGGTGGAAATTCCTCGACCCATGTTGTCAGTTAAATAACTTGCGAACAGACAGGTCTTATCAGACTTCGACTTTACATCGTTTCTATTGTCACATAATCCACATCTATATCTGCTCTGCGATGGCCCGTCAGTACATTTACGTAGGCTCTTTCAATTATTCACAACTTATCACTTAGCTCTGTTTTTCCATCCCACTACACTATGTGACTAAATACAAGGAGTAAGCTGAGGATACAGAAGTGAAAAAAAAGATATTTTATAAAAATATGCAACATTGTAACGGATCTAAAAATAGAAAGCATAATATCTGGGACACGTGAAAACAAAATCTAAGCACTGCAGATTGACATTTATTATTATGAAAGCAACTGGAGCTTTCTGTAGCTCATAAACAATGTCATGGTGGGTGTGGGACCCACAATGCATCTTTACACTGTGAGAAGAATTAAGCCTGCTCGGTTTGATGAGACAGCTCATCAAATGTGCTTGGAGTGGATGTGGTCTTTAGATGAAGATTAGAGAGGGAGGGGGAGATAGAGAGAGAGAGAGAGAGTGAGAGGAACGCTCTTCACTTTTAAAGTTGAGAAGATTTTAAACAAGCAGCTGGGTCTTAAACACGGTCTGCATGCCTGATTGTAAAAAGCAAGCTGAGGCAACAATAGCATCTCTTAATATCCATCCACAGCCACGGTTACAGCAGCCAGCGGAGGAGCCACGTGGGGTAAAACAGTGGGAGTGTGAACCAGAATGATCGTCATCTAGCGGTGCATGCTTCTGTGATCCCAGATGTGGCTCTGCAGGGTGGCAAGTGGGTCAAAGGTAAAGGGTCGTGATAACAAGATACTGTGGGAAGACAATGCAACGGGTTCAGGCACTGGCCTGTTCCACTGGGTACTTTTGGAATAAGGAGAGGAGGAGTGTTCAAGGATGCTAGTTAGAGTGATGGAAATGGCTCTGTGATCCTCCATTATCTGTCTTCCTTTCCTCATAATGTACCTTTCCCCCTGCCCCATCGATTGCGGCCACTGGATGTTGTCATTAAATCAATTCTTCCCAGAGGAGAAATGGTTTGTGTATGAACAGTCCTTGCCCTTACTATCAATGACAGCACCAGCAGCTGCATTGAAATGGATAAGGATGAAACCAGAGACAACTGGAGTGCACAGAGCAGGAAATTTATTTTCTGCTTGCCCGAGCCATTCTATTAGGCATGCATGTTTGTTTCCAAATAGGTCCGCATGCCACATGCACGTGGGCCGCCAAGCACAATATTATCTGACAGTCACTTATTCTTCTCCTTTTCAAGGATGAAAGTAATTTCAGAAACATTGTACCCCCCCCCCCCCATAAATTCCACTGAGGTAGGGCTTTTTATGTTTGTGAAACAACAAAGAATAACTTTGAAGTGCCACAACAATATGACGGCAGGAGGAGATGTGGAATCCTGATGGGCGACATGGTTCCTATAAGCCTAATAATTTCCTCCTGTCTGTTCACAGAGGTCCAAATGGGCATTGCTCTATGATCAAAATGCTTTTAACGTATGACACAGATTACTTGTGGCTTTCAGTAATGGCGGAGAACTTTTAACCCTACCGAGCACCACTGCTGCAGTCAAGTGGTCTCATGGCCTTCAAGTCAAAAATGCACATGCTATTAGGCTCATTCCAGAACTACCTTTAGAATAAGCTTCAGTCATCAGCTCTCCACTTAAACTACCTCAGGGATTAAATCTAGAACATACCGTACATACTCAGAATGATTCAGACACCAGCACTCACATCAGACTGACATCTGAAGAGAAGATCTTAATTTAAGGTAGAACCAGCGCTATGGTTTTCTAACATCTTGTCATGAGATCCCAGAAGTTCCCAGTTTCGTCGTCTTCCCCTGCAATACCTCATCAACTTATTTGACACGCTGAAAACGGCAGAGTGGGTGTGTCAATCTGTACAGCACCAGCGTGGTAGTCATGACACCTACAACTGATTTCCTGTGACTTCCTGCTGCACCGAGGCTGCACAGGGAGACAGCAACTAAGAGAGGTACGCACAGTACAGTAGAGCTCTTCTGCCACCAAGTGGGCAACCGCGTTCAAGCCCGGCTTCCGACATGCACGTTCACGCACACGTGTCTTTGATGCACATGCGTGGAAAAATCTAATTTGGCAGGATCATTGTGCAAAGTCACCCTTTTTAAATCTTAATATGGCCAGCAGTAAGAAATACCTGAAGCAGCCCGGTAAGGTGCATCAGGGCAGACACAAAGCCTCACACAGGAGGCAGCTAGATTAGCCCAGCTTTTGTTTCCCCGTGAAAACTTAAAGTTTCACTGACTGTGTCCAATTTGCCCACTCTGACACCCCCCTTTGCTTTTAATTAGCGCGTCTCAGGGGGACCCTTATCAGTAATGGACTATGCTCTTAATGAGGCTGTTATTAAGTCGTTTTCCTGGGGGCTGATAGACTCACAGCCACCTATGGCATGTAGGCTGATAATACTGAACCTCAGTTAATTCCTCTTCCTTTTTTGCCCCTAAAGGTGGACTCAGAGGGTTTTTAATTCCTGGCCAAACACCACACGCAGATAGTCATGCTGTCAGAAGAATAGGGAGGTGTGGAGGGAAAATCCTGATGAAGATTAGGTGAGGAAGAGTAATGGGTTTTGCTCTCTCCCGTGCTCCTTTGCAGAGTGAGGTCTTGTTCTAATAACTGAAGGAGGGAATGCTCAGGATGGCTCCCTTGGCCTTTCAGAGACCTGACTGGCTGGCTCGTGGGGTGGTATGATCTGCTCTAATGAATGGGACTTGAAGTGAATGGGTGCTTTCAGGGATGGAGAAGAGGCAATCTAGGGTGGGAGGGTTCTGCCTCAGGGCCGACGTGGCGGGGAGGCCATTTGGTGACTGCGAATCATGCTCAGAATTTGAGATTTAGAGAGTGGATCTCTGAGCAGAGAGGACCTGCTTTACCATTTTTAAGTATTACTGTATTACCAAACAGTCCATATGAGACCTGCTTTATTACTAAGACAAGATTATGAATTCATAACCTTTGATGTGCTTTTTTGATATAAAAGGGGAGAATTCAGTTTAAATCAGTTTTATCCGTATAGCTCCACATCACAACAGAGAATATCTTTACAGAGCAGGTCCAGACCAAACTCAATATATTAATTACACTCCACCATGAGCAAGCACTCAGCGACAGCAGCAAGGACAGCAAGGAAGAACTTCCTTTAACAGGCAGAAACCTTGAGCAGAGCCTGGATCTGGGTGGGCGGCCATCTGCCTTGACCGGTTGGGGGGAAAGAATATGGACATACAACTAAATACACGCACAGAGCACCATGGAGTACACAGTAAGGACTGCAATACATGCTGTAAATAGCCTGGGCACACTGTAATAGTCTGGTGCTGCTCTTAGGGTCTCAGAGTCTGCCCACAGGTGGAAGAACATGAAACTGGAATGCACAGCAATGAGTCAGTGCTATTAATTATTAATAATTAATAGTTAATACACAAATGGTAGACTTGTAAATGGAGTAAATGAAAGATAAAAACACACATATAGTCAGAGCAGTATGCTTTATGAAGGAGTGAATCCAGCGCACATGTTAGCAGTAACAGTCTTTACTAATCAGACTCTCATAATATGGATGAACTATAAAACAGGAGCTTTCTGTTAAATGCAAACATCTTAAAGGAGCAGCAGTGTGCTGGAAGCTAACACACTACCCCTTTCACAGCAGGCTCAGTCCATCAGAGCAGTGAGCCAGTGATTGAACAAATAAAACAATATGATTAAGAGGTTTTAGCTGTTGGGTTTAGGTTCTTGCACCAGGTTGGATACCCACAGGTACAGGCGCAGGTTCAAATGAACTGAATTTGGGCAGGGCAACAATGTGCAACAATGTGTGTGTGTGTGTGTGTGTGTGTGTGTGTATATGTGTGTGTGTTTTCCTGGAAAACTCTTAAACAAAGATGATTGTGCAGTTTTATAGATCTGAATCAGCAGATATTGCCGAGCCTAATCAATAACTGGCTTTTTAACCCCTCAGTTCCCATCCCGCCAAAAAACTGTGACATCACTGATCTGACGGTGATATGAAGGTGCCAAGTGCCAGTGGTGAGTGGAGAGCTCAGTGTCAAAGGCCAAGCCAGACAATTGGGGCAAGCAAACCCCCTTGAGGTGGAATGGTGTGTGGTGAATGGTGTGATCTGAGAGTGTGAGAGGAGTGTTGTCAGTTGCTTTTGCTGCTAGTTAAAAGTGCCAGAAAGTATTAGCTTTTGATAACCACAAGCTAGGAACATTCTCACTGGGGAAACACAGCTGAAGGGCGGCTGCAAGAGCACAGCAAGGTGCTGGGCCGATTGACAGATCAAGGACACGAACATGGTGTGTGGTGGTCAGTACTTATACATCAAAACAATCAAGATTCATAAAGATCCACAGAAAACACCAAAGACTACAACAGTAAGCCATTAATAACAACAACAATGTATGTAAAGCTAAATACAGCCGGATCATGTGACTGACATGACCCCGGACCTTCTGATGTGACCTCCTGGACTAGCACCTCCAAAACAACTATATTAGCCTCCCCAGAGTTTTGTGAGTAGGAGCACATTGTCAAGAGCCGTGCTAACAAATTAAGCTTGACATTGTCAAAAGTCAAAATGCTAATGCTAATGCACATCAAGTGACTGGCTTCAGTGTTCCTAGTTGCAGACAGTTTGGAAAAGAAAGCTGAGTCAACGAATGGAGATGTCTGCATTACGGTGAGGATGGGGATCACACTGTGTGTTTTAGCAGAGTCAAAGTGGTGGAGACTGAGCTAGCTAGACAGCGTTTTGTTAAGGGGAGCTTCACAAACTGATGGAAGGCCACAGAAAGCTGCAACCTTCGCAGGGATGCTATTCAAACCACCTCTGCTGTAGAAAACGCCCCGATTAATGGGCTTTTGTCTGACGCTGCCCGCCAAGATCGGAATACAGCAAGTCATGTTCCGGAGCTGATGCTCAGGTCTGTGCCTCCCAAAATGAGTTTTGTCGCCGCCGTGTCAGGCTGTCAACATAAATATTAAAAGCCACAAAGTGCTTGATAATT
Organism: Datnioides undecimradiatus; assembly: GCA_008933995.1. NCBI lineage: Eukaryota > Metazoa > Chordata > Actinopteri > Lobotiformes > Datnioididae > Datnioides > Datnioides undecimradiatus. Next base: position 1,356,306 of record WARS01000981.1, read on the forward strand.
ATGCGTCGTCTGCCACACAAACGCAGACCATATAACCATTAGCGGGGACCACAGAGGGGAGAAGAAAGCCAAATCATGATGGCTTTCTATAACATTTAAAGTATCTCTTGGCTGGACTGCTCAGCTTTAATTGTCACTGTCTCTGAAATCTACCGCTTGAGTCTATAGAACCCAGTGGGAGATGCTAATGATTAAGTGGATGCTTTGCACAGTCTGTTGCCACCCGGTCTGCACTGAACTCTGCCTGAACTGGCTACACTTACAGCTGCTGTGCATGTGCTGCTTGTGGAAAAAACAGTAGGATAGCAGAGGAGGAACATGGCAGAGGAAACAGCGGCTTTCAGCTTGAGAAAGACCAGAGACGATCCCACAGCGACGAGCTAACAGGCCACTGGATGAAGCTGAGGATGGATCCGGAGGGTCTGATTAGCCGACGCTCAGACTGGGACTGAGTGCTACGCTGGCAGAGGATGGATAAACCGAGTGCTCCAATTAATGTGGATAAGATCCGTCCTCTCCACATTAAAAAAAAAAAATGGGGGGAGGGGAGTTGCCACATGGTGTGTGAGCTAAGTGATTAAAATTTAAATTGGTCGAAGTTGGTATTAAAATAACCGAATCAATGTTGATTCAGTGATAGTGAGTCAAAGAAAAGCCCGACATAGATTTAACTGTGTCATTATTAATCCTACATTCCATCCTAATATTGGTCAGATTTAGAAAGTGCTGTGTATAATAACGCCAGATATCCTGTTTTTATCCTGTATACATGATTCTAAGATCTGATTCTAATGGTGTTGCAGTTTCAGGCACAGGTATGTGTGACTCCTCCAAATCCAGACACTCTGTCATTTCTGGACCAAATAAGCCACAATAGGGTGACCAGGTCACGGATGATGTGTCAAAAAGAGAGAGAGAGATAGAGAGAGAGAGAGAGAGAGGCTGAGGCTTGGTGGCAACAGAGGGCTTTGATGGTGTGCTAGCTAGTCCCAGGCCTGATGGATGCTAATGCTGTGCTAGTCTCTACATCACCGAACATCTCTAAGTGGACCTGCAGCGGTGTCTGTCAGGTGAAAGGCAGCCGGCAGATTAGGAAAACTTTTAGTTTAAGAGTTTTAACTGCGATGACGCACGGTGGGAGTTCGGAGTGTTACAAACTTTCCAAAGCCTCCTACGATGTCACACCAGGATATATCTTCATAACCATAAGCGGCTCGGGCTCCCCCGCATGAACGAGCGGTTAATTTAGCGAGCGGGAAGTGACATGAGCGCGCCTTGTGTTTGGCTTATCACAGTCACAGCATGGCAAACATCCATCAGAACGGGCCGCTCCTTTCGCTCTCAGTCAAGTTTAAAATGTGGAAACTCATTTTGGAGGAAAAGAGAAAAAGACTCCACTTGTTTCCAAATCATTTACATCGAGATCTCTTCTATTAACCGGCAATCGTGATCTCACAAGTGGAATATCAGGCTGAAAGTGACACCGGACAGGACTTCTCCTGAAAGTTTGGGGGATTTTGGTTTTAAAATATATGTGCGCCATTCCTAATTTCATTATCTGTGGGTCTTGTGTGCATTTCTGTACCTGTGTGTGAGTAAACTGCATAACAGGCTAAGACCTTATAAAAATGCTTCTAACAATGCAAATGCTAACTAATCTAACATTAAAATTAAGTGCAAGAACAGTTACTATGATCTGTTATGAGTGTTTGATTGATATATATATATTTGCTTTATTTAAACTGCATTTAGATTTTCCTTTTGTTAGTTGTTTGTTCACTTTATTAACTTAGAAACTGGGTGCCAGGCTCCTGCGTGTTTAAATGAGCAGGCAGGTATGGGTACAGTATGCAGCAGGAAGCGTTTCTGGGTTTACTGACAGCAGGAGCTATGATTTATTTCTTGCTTGTCATAGATAAGTAAAGACGAAAACAAGACTTTGTCTGGCTTCCTTTGGTGTTGTGTGCTCTGCATTCCTGCGGTGCATCAGTTGCTGCTTGATCTGAAGTCTGAATCAGGTTTATGGATACACAGCTGCTACAAACATGTAGATTGATCTGCTGCTCCCAGTCGCACTGTCTTATTATAGGCTACTTTAATTGCTCTAACTTCTAATTAACGGCGCACATAGTTTGACAGATGGATTTCAGTTAATGTGATACCTTCCAAAACAACTTTTCAAATGTTTTCACAGATATTAGAAGTGAAGCGTGAACGTGAGGATGCCAGTCATTACGATCATGTCTTCATTCGACACACAGGTCTGGCTCGACCGCTCGGTCACCATTGACATTGTCGGTCGGGATGCCCGTCCCTGCAAAGCTTAAGAGAATCAGCACGACAAATCATGCAACAGCACGTTCAGACGATTCTACATCAATTCTGAGACTGGCAGAGCTCACAGCGGGCTCCACACAAATGCCTGCAAACATATGATTCACAATCATGTCAGAGAGCCTGAGTGAACGGCCATGGTATTGATCGGTCATTGATTAATGGAATATGCAAAGCAACGCGACACCGAAATAACGCTCATTTTTCCTGCTTCGTTCCCAGACAGTTCTGTTTGTGCTCGCGTGATGAAGATAAATAGTGCTGCCTTTGCCGAGCAGAGACAGAAGATGGGGCTGCTGCTCTGCGAGAGATATCGTCAGATTTGTCGGGTCTGGCTTTCCTGCACAGTTTGAAATAGTAATTGTGTTTTTTTGGCCACAGTGTTCAATCAAAGCCTATCAGAGCTTCTGACAGGCAATAACAGTCCACGGACTATAACCGACGGTCATATTCAGGCTTGTTTTTGTGAGGAAGGCATGCCTGGATCTCCCTGTCACATGATAAGTAGACTCAGAAAAACAGCATTCATTCGGCAGTGTCAGATAGCTGCAGGAGACCTGAGTGTGCTGTCTAATCCGTACGTGCATTATGAATAAAAGAATGGGTGCGCACGCTCTTTTGCTCCCGCTCTCACCGTCTTTTTGTTGGGTTGAGGGAAGACAAACAGCATTTATTAACATAAAATTTAGCTTACTAAATTATGCCCCGGAGGAAGGCGGTGAGTAAATATCCCAATAAAAAGACGCTTTGAAGTTTCAAATATGTGGGTATGAGCAGCAGTTGAGACGAGGGATGGAAGCTTTGGGCCAAATTGTAAAAACGTGGGGTTTTCACACTGCGGGCATCAGCTGTGTACCCACTGTGGGTATGGTCAAACATGGCACACGGTGAATACAACAAATGCAGGTTTTATAAAGTGGTGGATTAAAAACACATGTACCTGCTCCTCTGGTGGTTTATACTCATGTATATTTCTCATGCAACCATAAGTCTGTGGATCACTGACGGGAATCAACTGAGGTTAAGCCTTAGGGCAGGTCTAAGTCAAGTCAACCATCTCGGAATAGAAAGTTGGGTGCTACGTCCTTAAGGAGAAGTGTCAGTTAAGACTCAGGTCATTTGAAATCAACCTGAGTCTCAAGCTGCTAGAGCAAGTCTCAACGCTAGTCCAAGTCTCAGTTCGTTCAATGTAAGCTGGGGTAAAGCGTCAAACTTGAAATGTTTTTAGTTTTCACGTCTCAAGCTCTCAGTTTGTGACTCGAGTCTGAGTTTAAAGCCTCCACACACATATGAAATGGTGACTCTGCGAATCAAATCCACAAATTCACCCTCAATCAAAATGACACTGATTCACACAGCAGCCATTCCCGAAGCAGCGTTTATTGCGATATTACAGTGTCTTGTCTCTAGGCGGCTCATGGCAACTGTGTGAACGATCTGTCTGTTGAAGTGAACTCGACGTGAGGCATTCACCGCATATCCACCTCCGATCCAACTTCATCCCCTTTAGTCCAGCCACAGGGCTGCATCTCAAACTTCCCTCCCCCCCTCCCCTTTCCTTCCTTTAATGGTTCCGAGGTATTCAAATGGATATAAATGTTTTTGCCGCACCATTGAGCAGGGTGAAGAGCAGTGATGGAAATGGCTTTGGGAAAAAAATAAAATAAAAAAGGAGAAAAAGCGTTCAGCTCCGCGATGCCGCTGGCAGAACTAGCCGTGCTCTCGACAATCCTTTATCACCTGCTTGCTGGTCAGTCAGAGAGGGCCTCTGCAGCCATTGGAGGGCATGTATATCTTTATACATGGAGTTTTATCAACATGACTGAAAGGAACCTCGGACTGAACCGTGCAACTGACCTCATTTCCATTCCTGCAAACATGGTCCATGGAAAGCTTCCCACCCTGTGGCAATGCAGGCTCTGGTGAGTGTAAATTACTGCAGTGGCGATGGCTTTTCCACTGTATCATTTGTATTAAAAAAACAAACAAACTGCAGAGTATCTCGTTTTATTTCCCTGTCACTGGATAAACCCTTTGGGAGCGGGCAAATGTTTCAGTGTCAGTATTTGAGACAGAGATTACGCCAATCCAGCGGGATAAAAATGGACTCCCTCATACCCAAACAATACAACGGGGAGGTTTGGGCGCTTTCGCTCACGAGTGAAAGCGACTGCTCTCAGTTTCCAGGCCTGCGTCTCTGGAGTTGAGCTCCAGCCACACCAAACACTGCGCGCCGTCCTCGCCCTCCTGCATATTTCAGACGTCAACCGTCATGGATTGCTGCAGGAAGACAGGGCAGGGAGATGCACCCCTCTTTTAAAGTAATACAGGGTTGCCGGCACTAATGCAGGCAGCTTTTCATGCTTTTAGCCTTTGCCTCACACTTTCATGTCTCTAAAGCAGATAATGATACACTGAAGGGGGTGATGGATTTTTAAAAAGTAGAAAACAGAGAATTAGGATTGATCCAGTGAAAAAGGGGGAGAGACTTGAAGTAGGGGTGTGATTTTCTCTGGGAAGTAAGGAGCGGCAGTCTAGACTACCTGCTGGACCCGATACATATAAATGAAGAAACCTGTGCTTTGCATTCGCCGCCAGGGCAAAAAGATGATGTTCCACTTTTACCCAACATCTGCTGCCAGAGGAATAAATAAGTCTTTATATTTATTGGACTATGCAGCGTTGACTCATCTGATGTACAGTAAATGCCACTGTGCTCATAAACAGTCTCAACCAGAAGCCTAGTATATGTATTTTTGGCACAATTACAGAGAGCGCTGACATTGGATTTGTGTGTTTGTGATCAGTCTTGCATTGCTCTTCCACGCCTTCCCCACTCAGCTGCATTCCCGCTCGCACTCGCATGCAGCTGCGGAGTGCGCCGCCGCCGCCTTCGATTCGCCTCCCGCCGATCTCGCAGCTTATCAACACTCTCAAGATTCACTGAATAATTTCAAGAGGTGCATTTCTGCCTTCCACAGACTCGTGCGAGCAGGATCGAAGGCCACGCTCTGGCTCAGTGGCCGGATATGTGCTGTGTCGAGCGAAAGCGGCGAGGCCGAATGTAATTGCGAGACGTATTATCGATATTTTTTTTAATGGAATCGCGCACCGCCGGCGAAGTGGCAGAATGATGCAAAAACAAACACTTTCCCACAATGAATCTCTTGCACAGCGAGAATGGGATCATGATTTCATTGAATTATGACATTTGCGACATATTGTATATTTGATTACCATGTTTCCTTCTGTTCTGCAAAAGAAACAACCCGCATCCGATGAGTATCTTGGGGGGTTTTGATCGATTAGATGATTGCAAAGTAACAGAATCCTTTCAGAGATCAATATACATTTTGCAGCTCATGTTAATGGAATGTAACTAATTACATTACCTTAAGTGCTGTACATACAGGAAGTACAGAATATATAGTAAAGTCCTTCCCTTTATACTACTTTATCTCTTCTACTATTACACTGTAAGCAGCTGTTGCAGACTGACACTTCACAAAAGGTGAACTTCTTATTCTCATTCCAGAAAATTGACTTAAAGAGACACTGCCTGATCACGGCATTGACTGATTTTTGTCACCTAATAACTAAAATATCGATATATTTATATTTGTTTTTGATGACTTTGGGGCAGAGTTGCTGTGTTTTTACAGAATCTGAATATTTGCTCCACCCCTGCAATTAAAAAAACATTAAAATGAAATGAATTAGTGCGTCGCCGATGAGTCCTCCCACCCACACTGTGTGCCAGTGAGCCTGCCGTATTGATTTCCAGTACGGAGTGTGATTGCTGGATGGAGTTGAAAGGACATTGCTCATCTAGTGTCAGCCACAGCTGCAGTTTCCACAGTGGAAAGGTGAGAGGACTGCAAGGCTTCAGTATGTCGACACATCCCAACATCTGAAGTGTGGGGAATGGGGTGCATGTGCATTGTGGTCTAATTAGCAGTTTGTTATGTGATACACGCGCTCATTTTTGAGTTTTGACTCTAAAGCGGCAGCAGCGACGGTGTTAGTTCACACAATTATTGCTTGCTACACGACAACAGACTACGCAACGCTCCCGACCACATCCTCTGGCTTTTCACTCAAAGCCTGGCAGCTGGCAACAAGCACAGGACACACTACATTTATTTCCAAATTTCCATTAAAGAAACTAAAAGAAGAAGTAGTGATTAACAGCACTTTGGAAAATATGAGGAGAGGAGAGAAGCAGGCTCACTGAAGAGGGAAACTGACATTGTTATAATTTTGTATGGAGTAAAGACAGAGTTTGAGTGTAGCTGTGTTCAAACAAGTAACTGCAGCAGAGGTTGGTGTCAGGGTGGAGGTGGAGCAGAGGAAAGTATTCATTCATCTGGTCTAAACAAGCAGGAGGAGGTTGTCCTGGAGATCGTACGGTAGCAGACAGAGCTGTGCTGTGACAGGGGACCAATCGCAACCCTGACGCTCTCATTACTGTACTGTACTACTGTTGTCTGCTGTTTCCAGTTGAAAGTATATCCTGTAAGAGTTCTACAATGCTCAGGACTGACATGCAGCAACAAAACAATGAGGGGTCTTTGACCAGCGGCATACCAGAGAGAACAGAGCAAAAGAAAAACGGAAAACTTTCCAATTTTCCTGCATATTTAGTCATCGCCGACTCCCACTGAGAACCACACTCAGCGCAGTTTCCGACCTCGCTGTTATCCCGTAGATAATGTTGATCACCGCGCCACCTCTGGTACACACGGAGCCGCCGGTTGCTCTTTGTCACCTGTAGCGCTTGCTGTGTTCTCACCTCCGCACACAGCAAATTGCTGGATGTGCCACCGCTGAGAGCTCGATCAGGGCCTCTGCGGCGGTGGGTGATTATTTCTCCTGCTGCACGCCCCGTAAGAGAAGTCATTTTGCCAAGAGGAAGCCCCTCCCTCCTCGCGCAATAAATTACCAAGTTTAGCTATCACAGAGGCTGGAGTGAGAAATAGGCTGAAACCTGGTGCCTGGCGGCTATGACGGGGCAAAACCATCTGATGGAAAGGTAACTGTCCAACCCAGTCGGCGCCTGAAGGAGCTCTGCGCCTGTCTGAAACTGCAGCAGTAAATGTTTGCTACCATTATAAATATAACAAATGTATTTGTGTTTCCGCTCTCCCCAGCGACATGTGCTGCTTAACGGCGGTGACATAAACAATGGAGTGCGGGCTAAATTTAAATAGGCCACGGGGAAATTACAGGTTGCACCCCTGCGCTGCGAAAAGTCAACTTTCCTCTCCCGACTGCTAAACAAAAGCTCTCCTCTCCGACGATAAACTGTCAGCAGCACGAAAGGCCACGCTCATATTTGTGTTTGCACGCTGACAGGATGATGTATGCGTCATTAAGACACAACTACACAATTAAACTGTGTCAAATTAGAGACACAATAACAATGGGAGGCACGTGGGAGCAAAAGACTCTACATGTTGGTCCATTAACCCCCTCCCTCCCTCCTCCTCCTCTATCCTCCAGCTCCCAGCCACTTACCCAAGCTGTTGCTAAGCTACAAAAGCTACCAGAGCAGGGGGGAAGTCTCTGTGGCAGAGGCGGTAAGAAGCATTGTTCTGTAAAGTCTGGTCCCTTGATCTGTCAGGGAATTTTAAATATACAGTGCGGGCATAAACTTAATAAGCTGAGGAAAGATAAAGGCCTCACTGAGCAACGGAGCCGCTGTTTGAAAACTGAAGTGGCAAGTGAAGAACTCTCGGAGGCCGAAGCCTGCACGGACCCCGACCTGTGAGGGATGGCTGCAGTGACATTTTCACCGAGCTCCTGCAGAAGATGCAGTACACATGCTCCCCGTGGGTTTAAATGACTCACAGCACTTACAGGTACATGACGTTTGTAGAGTTACAAAAAAAACAAAAACAAGACTGCTTAGAGTCGAGAGCTAGAATGTGATGACAAGTCTAGGATTGTGTAGAGTAAATTACCGTGCACTTGGATCAAGCTTGATCCCTAACACAGCAGCCTCCTCAAAGTGCTTTAATGTGTAGTTAAATGCTGATACATGAAAACATCATTCAGCGTCGGTCTACATTCCACAGATCCGACCAAGTAAAACACTCCACGGATTCCAGGAGTTTTTAAAAGGCCTCCATCCCAGTCTTCTTTCCACGACGTGGTCACATTTCACGTGATCATCCTGAAATCATTAAAGCGAAGCTGAACATTCCCTGAGTATCCCGTCTTTGCTGACCTCCAGCGGTTTCATTCCTCGCCTTGCTGCACGGATGCAGTCCATGGTACGGTCAGTACGCGGTGACACCCGTGTCAGGTGTGGTTACGGGTGCAGCAGCAAACTTTCAAGCAGAAACGTCGACTTTCAGCGTGGTTACCTTTCTCGAGCACAGTGGATTCGAGGTCTCAACGTATATTGTCTAGTCATATTAATGCCAGTCCCAGTGAAGCTCATGATCAGTCCCACTGCATCTGCACTGCTGCTGAGACAGAAGACTCTCCGCTCTATCACATGCTGTCTTTGACCTGCGGAGATCGAATTACACTATAACTGTGTCATCTTACATGCTGGATCTCATATACATGACTGCTCCAATAGCGAATAGGCTATAACTGAGCTATTCTAAGCTCCCCACCCACAGCAAACAATACGTCAAAGCCAGGCCGTGTCTCCCAGGCTGATAAATGAAAAGATTATCATGATATATGTTCAAAGCAGCACTGACTAGTCTTTTTCAGCAGTTTGGACGTGTAGTATATAATTCAACTCTGTTTGTTTTGAATATTAATGATTAAAATGATTTTTGATGGTTGTTCTCAGAGGGAGCTTTTAGGACTAACATGTCCTGGATCAGCTACAGGAGTAGACACAACTGACCCCATTATAACAGCTACAGGTTTCTCCTTAGACTGGTTTAGTTTAGCTTAGCTTAGCTTAGTTTAGCTTAGCTTAGCTGAGGTCACAGTTTTACAAAAAAAGTCAAACCAGTAGAAACATTTAACTTGCAGAAACATGCTGTCAACCGAAGCTGTCAACTAAAGTCTTTTGTGTCAGCATCAAAGTCAAATTGCACTACATACAGCATGCTTATATATACATAACTAAGGTTTATAAAAGTAGATGCACTGATGTTTTCAGGCTTCTTAGATTCACACAGAGGTTTGCACGGACAGCAAATACAGTATTAAGTCCACCAACGTGCACAGGCCAGCGCCCGCCTCATATTGGACACAAAGTAGCTCGTCTTAAAGGTCGGTGAGCTCTGCTTTGTGCTCAGGTAAACACACACACACACACGCATTGGTAAAGTACAGATGGATCAAAGGAGAATCTCACAACTCAGCGTCTTCAGTCACACTGAGGTGATCAATGAGTCACGCAGCACATACAGTATCTTGTAAGATTTGTATCAACACGTCTCACCCCGCAGCGCGCTGTCTGCTGCAGAGAAAAGCCTGAGTCCTTAAATGTCTAAAAAAAGTGAATAAGAGGTGAGTGAAAGACGCAGTCAAGTCTTTTAAGAGAAATTGGATATCTCGACACTTCCTGCAGCTAAATGCCGATAAGACGGCGATAACGATCGTAGGTCAGGACCGTGCAAATATAACTCACAAATCGTGGCGTCGTTTTGGATGAAAACGCGTTGAATCAATGGCTCAGTCCCGCTTTCATCATCTCAAACACTTCAAGGATGAGGAACATTTCAAAGGACATTCGAGAGTCTGTCTACTGATAACGTGCAAACTGTTATTCACGCCTTCACGACTATTTGATTAGACTACGGTAATTCCTCGCCCTCTGGCACCTGCTGCCTCCGGCTCATCCAAAACTCTGCTGCCAGGATTGACTCTGGGCTAGAAATGTGATCGCATCTCACGCATCCTGGCTTACACTCGCTACCTGTTGCTCTCACAGTTATTATTACCCATTTACAAAACCCAGAGAGGCTTTGCTTCATGGTGTTCATCACAGCTTTTCTTGCCCCGTGCTCCTCCATGCCGCCTGAAATCATCAGGTGCTCTTTGTTCCTTGTTGCTGACTTTTCGATATGGCTTTTCAGTGAACTGTTTTAGAACAGCATTCATCATTTCTTCCTCTTTGTGTTTGAAACATTTTGTTCCTTTCTGACAGGCGTCACGTAAAAATAATGGGAATGTTAAGCAATCACGAGACGTTCCTGGGTGTGGAGCAGCTCTGCCTCCTTTCTTCTCTGCTCCAAACGTCCTTGGGCTGTCATACAGTTCTCCTGTTGCAGACACTGCAGAGGAGATAAGCGTGTAATGCGCTTCATTCTCCTCCAGAGGACAGTAGAGCTGCAAATAATTTTATAGCTAAGATTGGTGGGCTCACGATTGTTCTACCATCAAGTGGCTACTGCCCTGTTTTTTGTTTTTTCTCACATGGTACATTTGCCCATATTAGATTTAAAATTAGACTTTGTCTATCAGGAAGATTGAGGCTGCTCGTCTTTGTATTTCTCTGTCATCCCTTCTTTACCCTTCTTGACATCGAGGGTTCCTGAGAAATGGGCCCGCCCTCAAAGCAGCTAAATCCACAAACCCCACGCCATGCTGGCCGAGTGTATGAGAAGATCAAAAGGAAGACCCGGAATGACTCATTTTCACTACAGCTTCTGAGAGCCCTTTATTCCCGGCCGCACTCCACAGCATTAGCCTGGTTGCTAATGTTGTGCTACCAGTTTGCTATTAATCCCGCACAACAATGGGAGGGCAAGGGCGCCAGTCTTAATTCTTCCTGATTCTGTGCCTCTGCCCTCTACAAACTGAGAGGATTAATACAGCGGTAGCGGCGAGCTCGGCGTAGGTTCACCCAGCACCAAGCCATGGAAAGGTGACAATACAGAAGGACAAACAAGAAAAAAAAACAGAGTGCCAGTCAGTTTTATTCCTTCTAAAGACAAGAAAATGGGGAAGCTCAAAGGATGCATTTGTTCAGTGACAGTGGAGAAAGACAAGCAGACGCTACAAGCAAAGGGATCAATTTTCTCCCCCGAGGGTTTGTGTGGCGTCCCCGGCTAAATGCGGGAAGATTGTCAGAGTGGAAGGGTGGAATGGCTGCATTTTGCCATCTGAAAGTGGACGGCTGCAGCTTAAGTATGGATATTTGCGTCTGAAGCAGAGGAGCAGATGACATAAGCAGGGCTTAATTTGTGCCGGACGCGGCCAGGAGGAGAATCACACATCATTCAGCTCTTTTTCAGGCACCGGGGTCCTTCGCATCTAATAATCACATTCCTGAAAATCCTCAGACAGCTGACCTGCGTTGTCATCCAGCCGCTCCCTGCGCATGCATCGGGCCTGCCCACTTCCTCTATGCATTATGTTCATAGTTGAGAGCTGTGTTGGACTTAAACCCAGGCGCGTACACTGGCAAACAGTGATCCCAGCAGCTCAGGTGGTTACCTTTGAAGGAGTTGCAGAATACACACAGAATAACAACAAAGCCTCTGAGTATCTCAGAGACCTCTTTCATAAGGCTGGGATACTAATGCCCATCAGGCTAGGGTTGGTGTTGCTGATTTGTGCCTGCACCGAGGTTCAGCACCAACATGGGTGTTCGTTTCAATTTTGTTGCGTGAGAAACAAACTAAAGGAGGCCGAACTGTGACTTTTTAAACTTGGAGGAATGACCTCACCATCTGCGTCGGTCCATCGCTGACTGACTGATCTGTGTCGGCGTCTTGAGCTGTGTGTGGGAGATGCAAGCACTTTTGTGTGTTTGTATCCTTTAAATGATGATTCTGCATTCACTTCTTGTCATGTGGGTCGACTTAATGAGTTGATAACCAACGGTGCGTGACCTCTTAGCAGCTTATCTTTGTTAAACTCGCTTCATGGGACAGGCCTCTGAACTCCTACACCGATGCTGTCTTTATATAAGGGATAACAGTGGAAAGCAGTATCTGTGAGTTTGTCCAGATATGAGTGACCTCAGGTCCCCTTCTGTCATTGTGTCAGATTGAATTTAAAAAAAAAAACTTGCTTACTACACGGTTGTCCACTGAAGTGTGGACACCCCACCACACTCTTCTGTTGAGGCTGATTTATTGCATTACATCAACAACAGCGTTTACTAAAGACCACTGCAGCCTACGTATGACTACTTTCGCACAAAGCACTAATTCCGAGGCTCTCGTCGATCCGCTAATGCAAACTGACTTCTGCAGCTGCAGCTCAAGTGCGGCTTTATCTCGAAAAATAACGCTGGCCTGCCCGCGCGTTGGCATGAGGCATGAGACTCTAATCTTTGACATGGCACATCAGCATGGAGATTATCTGTGTCTGATGTCCTTATGGTAAACAGCAATCTCACAAGTGTTCTGAAACCTGCACTCTGCCTCCTGTCCCGGCGGATTATCTCGCTCGCCGTACTCCAGCACCCGGTGATTTATAAGTAAATTAAGCAAAGAACATAAAGTGCAGATTTGCAGGTATGACACAAAAAGGAAAGCTTGTTGGCAGATGAAGGAATGCGCAGACTTTTAGAGAGCTCGTGTTAATCTTTTTTGCGTATACTCGATAAGTGTCACTGATGAGGCAGGTTAATTAAAGGCACACTATGCAGGATTTGTCGGCTGTTGCTTGTAAACACACCGTTCAAAGTGGAGGGAGTGGCATTAGCGTGCAAAGAGGTAAATTTGAGAAATAAAATACTATTCGCTGAGGTTTTTTTCATGGAGGTTTCATTCTAAGGCAGAAACGAACACGCCGACACCTCAGTGCACCTGTGCAGGAAGCTGCACGCTTCATCCTGCCTGCTGGCCTCTCTGTTATATATGTGTGTGTGTAGCTCAGCCGTGCCCTCGGTCAGATAGACACACAGACCCGCAGATCTTAATACACCTGTCCGTCAGCTGTCTCCGCCTCTCTCCCCCTGCCAGTTTTTTAAATGAAACTATATATATTTTGAGTTTTTTGGGGGGTCATTTCAGTTGGCACTTGTGGTTTTGGGGCTGAGAGCCGCAGACAGCGCCGTTTTAACATGGAGCTAGAGTCAGTCTTTGGTGTGATACTTTCACTGGATTTTCTTGACGACGAGAAAAGTACAGAGCGGTGACGGCCTCATCCTTGAATGACTCAAGTGTCACACTCAAGTGTTTGCATCTTCATAAACAGAGATGAATTGGGTGTCAAGACTTTCATCAGATGTTGCATAAGTTGACAGGTGGGCCAAACTCCCGCAATGTGCAGTCTTTTAATTATAGACCTTGAATATTTCCATCATATAAAGGCAATTAAACCCTCAGTCAAGCTACAGTCTGGTACAAACAGGACAAAATGTAAATGTAAATGTTTGTTCAATCAAAACGCAGGCTGCTTTGTCACCGAAACATGTTTGATTGCATATATTCACAATGCTCCGTGTAGAAACGTCTGCAGACCTTGATAAATTAATCCCATTGTGGGTGTCTTGTGAATTCAGATGGAGAGTGGGGACTGCATCACTGTAATATAGGCCCACTGTACTGCATCCTTATTAATATAATGGAACTGAAAGCAGTTGCAGTTCATGTAAGCAAAGAGCAAGTTATAAATATTATGAAAGTCTATAAAGAAGATTGACTACAGTGCATTTTATTATGCCTTAATCTTAAAATGTTATCATCATGAGTGAAGTACCTTTAATTAGCTTATTATGCTAAGCGCTGTGCAATTGAAATTGAAACGGAGTGTCTGGTGTAAACACTTATTGAATTTCAAGTACAATGCAAGGGAGTGGAGACAGTCAGCGGCAGAGCATGTCATGGATCTAAGTCGCTGCATCCTGAGGCCGAGCTAAGATCTGCTTGTTGAAATGAAAGCTGTTGTTTTTTTTCAGTTCAAATATTGAGTAGTCTATAAATAAAACTAAAGCTAGTCAGCAGAGCCCATTGATTTCAAAACATTTTAGTAACCAGACTACAAATGTTACGAGCTCCACTTCTATGATAAGCTTTAAAATACCAAACCCTAAAAATGATATTATTAATATGCACTGTTACTAGTTACAGAGCAGTGATAGTAATGTAGCATCGAGTTTTTATTTATATATTTTTTTTATTATTACATTTATTATATATATTTTTTTGTTATTTTTCATCTTGGTAGTAGTAGTAAAACAATTATAGCAGCAATTCAATACTGTGAGTTTGATAATAAAAGAAGGCCTACCATTAATTACAGTGTATACTTCAGACTCTAAATAACTACCTGAGACTCTGATTAATCTAATTTAATAAAGACTCGCCTTTTGACTCCTACAATTCTACAACTGTAGTGTGTCACTTGGCAGAAGCTTTTATCCATAGCGATGTACATATAGAACAAGTACAACAAAAGCAAAGGTCTATGTAGGAAAAACAACGCAGACAAGTGCTAAGAGATGTTCTGAGTCTAATGCATGCGTGACATCGCGTGCACGTCAAGTGATTTCCTCATGGTTTGAGTTTTCTGAAGCATGGTTGTATGGCATCTCACCCATAGTGTACCCAGTGTATGCTATATTATAATAATTATAATAATTTTACTGCTTTACTTATCCACTACATAAAAACTTACACTACAGACAGTGCTCAGAAACCCATAGCTCTTTCCCTTGTAGCATCTTTCTCACTAATCCCAGTTATATAAATGCTATTCAAGTCTGCTAGCTGCTTACTTAAGATTAGCATTTAGCAGGCTTCTCTCTTCTTTAAACTCTGCTGTTGTCTCTTGATCTATGTATCATGTGTTTTACTCTCAGCCTGCATCCTTCAGTGATAATTGCACATGTAATATATTAAATTTATTGTCCCCATTGGAGGGGCAGACAGTTACTCCTATTGGCTGTGATGAAACCTGAATACACCAATTAGAACTCACTAAGTTAATGTCATTTGGTGTGTATATGCCAAGACTTAAGAATTAACTTGATTTTACTCAGGCATATTTGGTTGTTATGATACGGTCATTACAATAAACTTGTGATGGTCTGTTTCTCATATTTAGAAATCTGATCGAGTTTAGTGGTAAACCATGACACCTCTACACCTCCATCACACACAGTTCAGTCTGTGTTTTAATGTAACAGAGGACTGCCAACCAAAGTGTTCCCTGGTCAATTGTTGTGGTTGGAGGAGGATGTTAGCTGAATGGCATACCTGCCAAAGCCCACAAACTAGAACAAACATCATGGAATTTGAGAGGAAACAAGGAAATGGGGTCGCACCCTTTTGAAAGAATCTTGGTTTGGTAAGATAGTCTTGAAACTAGGTAAGGCCCCCTGCAGAACAGCCTGTTACTCATTATTAACAGAGGAAAATAAGTGCAACCCCAGGTTTCTTTTCATCACTGTAGCCAGGCTGACAGAGAGTCATGCACAAAATGCATCACCTTCTGCCTCTACCACTGCCATTTATCTTAAAACACATTAGCTTTAGAAACAGTCCTGTATATATCACTAACCTTCCTTCTCTCGAAGATCCTTGATAAAGGATCCAATCAGTGTTTAACTTTCTACGTAAGAGTAGTTTATTGAAGGATTGAGAGCGCATCAAAAGCACAGACTGCTTTTGTCACAGTTACAAATGACCTTCTACCTGCATCTTAGGAAAGACTCGTTTATGTCCTTGTCCTGTACAATCTTTATTCGATGCCATCACGATCCCTTTTTTCACTAAATTAACAGCACTAGTGTAGTTTATCTGGGTTTGCACATGTAAATAATTAATCTGAAATGCTCACCAAAATTAGCTACAGAGTTCCACAAGATTAGGTGCTTGTACCAGTTCTATTTACCCTACTACACATGCTTCTCTTGGGCAGTTATATTCAAAATCACTACATAAACTTATATTTTTTGCAGACGATACACAATTATATCTAAAAGTCAGACCAGGATGAAATGAAATCAGTTAGCTAAACATCAGGTGTCTTTCAGGACATAATCATCTGAAAGTCATGCAAATATCTGCAATGTAACTGAGAAATCCTTGGGATTATTCACCATGGCCCAAAACACCCCTGAAACACACTGTCCAAAGATATACACATTTTAAAGTGCATTGTCCCAGCCTTCTGCACTACCTGGATTAGGATATGTCCTTTACCGCCATGTCTTTTTCACCTATATCTCAAAAAAGATGCAGAAAGACCAGTCTGTGCATGTGTAACTTCAAGGTTGGATTATCAGGCTGTATCAGTAATCCTCTGCAGACTCTCTAGACTAAACTCTCCCGATGGCTGTCCCATTGGTTCGTGAATGAGTTAAGAATTCCTTCCTTCCTCCCTGCTGCTGCCATGAATGAATGGGTGCAAATGTTTTAGAGTGCTGTGGTTGGAGCGCTATTAAAGTACATTTCATATAGCTTCAATTCATAGAAAACCAAAGGAATCACTCCTTAAAAATAAAGATATCAAGGATGCAACATTGGCCCAAACATTTGATTTCAAAGACACATTAAGAAAAAAAACTTATCACACCGAATAACTTCCTCTATTAGTTTTACTACTATTACTTATTATTATTACTACTACATTACTGTTATAAGTTGATCTGTAATTCCATTCTTTATGTACTTTCTCTCTGTCTGTCTCTCACCCAATTTTTCTTGTGTTGTGTGTAGTTAATATTTTGTATCACCTTGACCATTGCACAAGGAAAATATTGTTCAGCTGGAGGCATAGTCACAAAAAAACATTACATAAACAGCCTTGCATTGGTTTGACTTGTTGGCACACATCTCTCAGTGTGACAGATTAATGCATCTTTTTTGTTTGTCTGTTTTTCTTTTTGTTTCTAAATGCACACATTAACATTTAAAAAGATAACTTGATTAAAAAGTTGAAAAACTGATCTGAATTGAATTTTTTGTGTGTGTGTGCGTGTTATTGTGCATCTCTTGGCGGAGCTGCACTATCCCTTTAACAGCAGTAAAACATGAAAATGGAGATTTGAACTGATTCCAGCACTGCTAGAGAAGTGAGACACTGAGAGCAGGATGAGAAACATTTGGCATTTCTAAAGGGACTGGAAGCCAGTGGATATTTATTCACAGTGTTGCAACAGCACAGATGTTTCTTCCCAACTCGGATGGGCCACATTAGCATCAACTTATTACAGAAATGACAAACCAAACACTGAAAAACTCATTTAGGTTTCCTGGAGTATGAGCTAACATAGCTACAACAAAACACAGTTCTGTTTTTCCAACTTTGCTAACCACGTATAGTCTATTTCTGAATGTAGTTCCTGATTTCACAGCAATAACTCATTTAATCCATGGCCTTCTAAGAGCTGCCAGCCACATGAGCCTGTTTAAACACTGAAAATATACCAGACTGCACTGCAACAATGTGTCTTGTCATGTTATATAAGATAACGAATGCTAAAAGTTGTATTACACCCACTCAATGCATGGCAAATGAAATAACTTAGAGCTGCGGCATTCTCCAGCAAGGCAACAGTGAGGTATCATTACGTCAATCCAAATCTGGGGGAAGACAAATTGTTGGTGTCAGCTGTGGAAATCTGTCAGAGGCAACACCTCAGCCCTGGCCGACGGAGACTCAGCATGAGAGCGAGAGGGAAAAATCTATTTATTTGTGTTGCTCCCACTTGGGATGTACAGAGTCACCTCCAACAGAGCCCCTACCATGGTCAGACCCTTCTGCAGGGAGAAGGCTGCCTCCAAGATGCACCTTCAATCAATTCCACATTCATCGCTCAGGTGGGTTAAACAGCAATTGATTTGTGGTAGGAGATTTTCTTCTCCTTTTCAAACCTTTTTCATCCAAGATAGTCTGCAGGCAGAGAAGCCAGTCAGCGATCATTTCGGGAGGATATCTAATTTTTCATATCTGAGGAAGCCTTTAAGTACAGGGAACCTAGAAATTCTTTTGGTAGGACAGAAGAGTTAAACGAAGTCCTTTGATAAGTAAAGAACATTCTGTCATGTGGCAGGGCTTCTTTTTTGCATATTGTGCAGGGATCCGGTGCCCCGGGAAGAAAATCACATTACACTCTCCTCTCAATTATACTATCTCCAACATCTTGAGATATGCCGTTTCAGAGACGTGCTGTCAAAGGCTGACACTATATAAGTGTATGCGCTTACTAACTTGGACACACGCACGTGTCATAGGGATGCACAGTCTCTCAAAGTCATTTTGCTGTTTTCTTTATTAAGTGATAAATGCAGATATATGACAGGAAGCGATGCAGTGATTTACTTGGAATACAGAAGGCAGCATTGACCATATGTGTTTCAGCCACTTGGGCACCGTTGTTTTTGTCTTTGCACCAAAACTGGAAAGATGTCACTGTGTCTAGGTGGACATCTGCTGCCTGTGATCGCATTGCTATTGCATTTCAACTGATAACTGGCCAGTTTCACAAAATATTGGACTGCATTAAGGAGGACTGCCACAGCTGACTGTCAGACGGAACAATAGATTTAAAGTGCTTGTGCTTGGGCCGCTTCCACTGATAAGTAACATTAGATGTGCACATTTTCTGAATTAATAATCTGCTGAGTGGAAGCTATAGAAGGCCAGACGCAGCCCACAGACCACCAGTTGATAATAAAATGATGTGCAAAGTAAGGCATCCCCTGATGGTATAAACAAGTGTAGGCTCAATTAAATCCCTAATCATTATTACCCCAGGGTGCCCCAGCGGTTGGACTTGGCAGTTAAACCTCCAAACAGAGGCAGCCTAGGGGCATCCTGATCAGATGCCTGAACCAACTCAGCGGAATCCTTTTAAATGGGTCTATGTGTCTGAGGACATTACAGTAGCTCTGAGGTCTTCAAAGTAGACACTCCTCCCACACTTAGGTCCAATCCATGAACATCACAAACACAGATAGTGACAAGGGACTCTGGAGCCCAACTCCTACTGTAACTGTGTTTGAATTCCTGACCAGAAAGGTAATTCAGTTAATCCTTCTAGATCTGAGGTTTGACAGTTTAAACAGTTTAAACCACCATAAAACATAAAAGGTACAGCCCCAAAAATGTCCAGAGCCTTCAGGACAAAAGCTCTTTCTCATCCTTGTCACTGAGGTTCCTCCTGAGGCTTTTATACAGATCCATAAAGGATGTGTTGGCCAGGAATTTCTCAAAGTGCTCTTTTCTGAGTTGGATCATTTTTCCAGTCAGGATCTCATCCCCTGCCGAACAGAGCTGGCACCAAGAACAGCTTTTCATTCCTGAGTCCTGAGTCCGAAAATCTCTCCTCTTAGCCTCCCTCACCTTCTGCCTCAACACTGCTCCTGCTTCGGTGGCCACTGAAGACGTAGCTCTCTCCAAAATCACGACTAGCTGCACAAGTCATAACCAACAAAAGTAATCAAGTAATCAATGATACAAATGAAAGAAAACAGAACAAAGGAAACCTTAGTTAACACAATTCAAGTTAATAAAGGTGTCCAGCTGCATGAATCTATGATAATAATGATGCTATAGCCGTCTATGTCAAACGTGAACATAAGGTGTTCTGTAACAGTAAAACCTGCACGCAGTGTGTATGATAAAAAGAAAGAAGTATACACTGAGGCCTAAGAACTGTACTAACAGCTGCAGCTACATGTTTTTTAAAGAAGTAAAGCCTTGAGTCACAGAGAGCTAATCTTATTAATGTCAATCTTTATCTTTTAATATTCTTTCTAGGAAATCACATCTCCACACACATGAACTGAGGCCAAACCCGGCTGTAACTGCGAACATGCACGGCAACATAAAGCCCGTAATGGACAAACAGGGAATTGTACACACTCAATCATATGTACAGTGCACATTGGGGATGGGGTGATAAATTGGGACGATTTTGTGCGTTTATTAAAAATCCAATAGAGGTCGGTCAATACCATCCATCTCTGATGCAGCGACTGGGTACAACTCTCTGTGAAACATGTCTCTTCTTCCCTTAAGGGAATACAACAGAAAGAAACTGTGCTAGCATATTCATCGGACACCAGCGCAAATGTTTTAAAGGGGATCAATGGATGATTTTATTGTCTGTGTTCTTAGCCAACTTGTCTCTGATAAAAACGATACCGGCGTGCAACGGATTTCCACTGGTATTGTTAGGTTCTGGAAAACGTGTCTCAGATTGTTTTTTTCCGCATCAGTATGAATCCACTGCACACAGATAATGTAGAACTGCAAAACATACGCTCCCGGCACAAAGTGCTCACACTGAACTTATCTGCAAAAGAAGCGATAAAACCAATCTAAGAAATTGCAAATAAAAACTTGCACGCCAAATGTAAAAGAAGAATGAAATCAAAACAATGCTTGAGACTAGCTTCAGCAGCATAATCCAACGCAGTGAACATCAATCTTTTTGTTTTTTTTGTTGAGCTGCATTGTCGTGAGAGCGTTAATAAGAAATCATGTCCACGATGAAATAATAGCAACAAACGCCTGGCTGCAGAAGTGAAATACAACAACCACACATATGTATATACATTCTGCAGAATTCTAAATGGATGTAGCAGAGAATTTTATGTTGAAAGGCAAAAGAAAAATGGTTTTCGGTTCTCTTCCAGCGCAGGGAGGGTTGTGCTGCGGACATGCCAGTGCCTTGCAAAGTGTTAGACGACAGCTGCTCTGGGAGGAGGGGCTTTTTACTTGTCCATAATGGCTAAAACGGTTAAAATGTATTTTAATTCTCGTGGAAACCGTTACAAAACA
This sequence comes from Datnioides undecimradiatus, assembly GCA_008933995.1. Classification (NCBI taxonomy): domain Eukaryota; kingdom Metazoa; phylum Chordata; class Actinopteri; order Lobotiformes; family Datnioididae; genus Datnioides; species Datnioides undecimradiatus. Next base: position 1,377,306 of record WARS01000981.1, read on the forward strand.
ACCAATCCTTATAATAATTCTGTAAAGACCTGAAGAAAATCTCAGCAACTACAAACCTAAAACACTGAGTGCGGACAGATCAATTCCACGCCTGTTGATGGGGAGTTTTCTGTTTGTCCTGGATAACAGTGTGTGTGATATTCAGGCAAATCACACAGTGAGTGTGTGAGTGCCTGAGGGCCCTTTGACCTTGGGAAGTGAGCTATGGTAGCACACTGCAGCTGATGACTCTATTGAACCCAATCGAGGCGGAGGGAGATGTTCCTTGGAGGGCCGACCGGCCAGCTGCTGCTGAATAACACACAAACAGGGCGCCCGGCAATAAAGACACACAGAGCCGCTTTATCCACAACCTGTCATGAGCAGAGCTTTAACTACTCCCCTCAGGTAACTCGGGAGCAGTGTGAGCCGCAGAAGGAAATCGAGAGACTTCTTCCAAATTGCCTCTTTGATGCTTTTACTGCGCATTTTATTTTTTGCCATGCCAAAATTTCACAGTGATGGAGGAGCGACAGTGTGACTCTGTTCTGTCCAACAATTGCAAACAATTCATCCCAAAATAACGACTATGCTCTGGAAGCTACCCGCTGTGCACCCCGCGCTCTTGCATGGCAGCTGAATATATTCAACTGTAATGCCTTTCTTGTGCTACTTAGATTTAGAGGCAAGCGTAGATCGATATGTCCTTGTCTGGCTGATAAAATTGGGAGCGTAGAGAAATGCTATTTACTTTGTGAAAGCTATTGGAGGATGCACCCAAGGTAAGAGAGAGAAAAAGAAATGATAACACGCGGCCCCCACATCATCAGCAGGCATATTTTCGGTATAACACATTGGCTTGATCATTAAAACGAAACCCTGAATGATACATGAGTGGATGAAATTTTCTGAAACGCTGGCTGTTCATGGTTTATTCAGCTTTATGCACGCATCATGCCGGAATTAAGCTACTTCGATGTGTGCGGGGGCCATCTAGATAAAACATAAGAACTAATGGAATATAATCTCCCACTGCAAGCTGCAACACCCAGTCCACTGCCCCCGTCAGAATAAAGCAATTGGCGCATAATGGGGCGTGCTGCAGCCAACAGCATTAGTGAAAATTTGATTCCTATCGCAGACTTTTTCACATCGATCATCCACAATCCGCACTGTCCTGCCCGGCAAAACGCTGCTCTTTTCAAACCCCCCCCCTCACCAAAGCCTCTTCTTAGGATCTTTTTATTGCCATGTCCTTATGGCTGGACCACGGACTTAACTAGGCTGTCTTTGAGTACGCAGATAAAGGTCAATAAAATGAAAATAGCCTTCTTAAGCCAACGATAAAGAAAACGAAAGTGAAGAGTACATGGTGCAGTTATTATGTTAGCCGTTATACTAGTATTAGTTTTGAAGTAGGAATGGGTTTTATAGCATTATGTCATTACCCTGTCAACGCCCATGTTTATTGATCGCTGGGCGTTAAAGGTTAAAGATCATGTGTACATACCTCTTAGCAGGAGGCAAAAACAGGAAACGCATACTAAAGTCAACACCCTGATCATGAGGGGCAGGGAGAATAACGTAGCAGGACGTATGTTTCAACACAACGCAAGCCATCACTTCCCCTCTGTGATCAGTACACGCTCTTCATAGATCCAAATCACATCTACAACCCATTTCATGCCTCGCAATTACCAACAATCTGTGCAAGACCGGAGCAACCCAAAAGGATGAGGCGAGGTATACCTCATTAGAAAGGGTGCTGCCTCATCCATTAGCAGAGGCTAGAGCAGCGCAGATTCATCACTGAACGGGAAAAAATGAGCCCAAAGTTCCCCGTAATTAATTTCTGTTCAAGAACGTATACTCCACTATGGACCACGGCAACTGGACAGACAAATGAATCCAATTTATTCCTATTAAATGGGCTCTTCAGCGGGGGGGGGGGGGGGGGTCTGTGCCATATGGCAGTTGGGTAAAAGTGTGACACACAGCACACAGCCGCGGTAGGCGCACAGCTGTTTAAGCAAGAAGGCAGATGGATACCTGGCTGCTTTCCCCTAATGGCTACACGGATGTGCCCCATTTGCTTTCAAATGCAAGCGCGTGCACTGGGTGTGTCACAGACATGCGAGCGTGCTCAGATGCCGTGCCTTTGTTTCAGCGTGTTAAGACGATTCACGTGTTTGGGTGTCTCTCCGTGCCTCAGATGGTAGAAATGACCGTTGTCATCCCAGTAGTGTTGACTTAAAGGTGCAAATGTTTACAGACTATCAAGTGCAGTAGATATTAGAAAGATTATAAAGACCCCGGTTATTTTACATTAATAACCAGGGACAATCTTACTGGGTTCAAATGAAATGATCACAAAATCAAATTGCGTTGTCTTTTCCGATACACAAGCTACGGTGCAAATGCAAAATGTGTGTGGTTTTAAACAAAACCAGCAGATTCTAAACCGTAATGACGGGGAACATTACAATGTTTTCTGAAGTCTGTCACTGGTTGTTTGCTCAGTAAGCTCCTGTTCGCGTTGCTCTCCGTGTCAAAACCTGTCTCCCGCTGCATCACAGAGTACACTACGTGTGATTCATGTTGTCCGGATGCATTTTGCTGAACCTGAATCACGAGCGGCCCGATAATCAGTTGCATTCCACTTCGCACATTAGGCCTGACACGGTGTTCGTGTTTGTTTTACCCTAACTGGGTGACGAACAATGCCGTGGTCTAATCAGCGCTGCGGTGTGAGGGCTGCAGTTTGCAAAAACCGTTGTGTGCAGATATGCAGATTTGGTTCAATATTAAGTCACTGACTTAAACATTAAATCCATGCACAGCGTGTGTAGCTGATTTCACACTTACTTACTTTTGTGACCATTTGTTCATTGTTATTTTCCACGGGTGTAGCTGTTTTTCTGGCTCGGCTCGGGACAAAAACAAGCCCATTACTAATCCCGTTCACAAAGCTCTTACTGGCTGGATCGTTTTCAGGGACACATCAGTAAACGCCGCGACACCAGGCTGATTTGAACACCAAAAAATTGGAAAACGTGGGCGGGCGTTGTCATAATGACCAACAGCACAGCTCAGCCGCAGCGCGAGTGCCGTTGTTTGCATCAATAATCGAGGCGTCTGGAGTTCTTTTTGGGAAAAAACTGCCTGCTTGCACTTTACCTTCCTTTAATAGGTTTCTTTCCCATTGCTACTCACCAAGAATAGAGATATTTAATTCAGTTTATCGCCTGCTTTCAAATTTCAATTAGTCCTCTTAAACTGCATTGCAAGATATTCCCAACCAGTGCACTTTCATGCCATTTGCTGTTAAGTCAGCAAATGCCTGCTTGAGAATGCCTAATAAAGTGTTGTGTGCTTTAGCAGGAATCCCGTGAAAACAGGAAAACACCGTGCTCCTCCTCTGAACTTCTCCAACGCCACTCTGTCTCCAGCGCTCAGATGAGCGTGCCGTGCATAAGTAGACACTGGGGGCTGAGAGCCAGTCAGCCTGGGATGCATCCGTGACCGCGCTCGATGATGATATGCAGAACATTAACAGACTCTGTCATCTGCTGTGCTTCACTGTTGCCTACATGAGATACACCCACTCGCTTTCTCTCCAGCTTTGACCTTGACAAATCTTCCACTCAGAAAGATGACAAGCAAATGAGCTAGAGTGTGTGTGGATGTGTGTGTGTGTGACAATTAATTTCCTTGTATATTACACCCATAAGTGCTAAGGCAAAAGAGCAAAAGAGCCCCTCACATAATTTGCCAGGAGTACCTGCCTTCGTTGTTATCTGTGATTGGAAAGGAGGCTCACGCGGCGCCCGTTAGAGGATAGATAGCTCCGATGGAGTCACGGTGGCAGCCGTGCCGGTTGTTTAAAGGGCCATTCGGATGCAATCTGAGAGATTTCAGCCTGGATTTATGCCCCCCTTATTGCTGGAGCTCCTCACTCCGGAGCTATGGTAAACGGAAATGAATTATTGTGTCAGGAAGCAGACTTCACCCCCCTCTTCCTCCCGGCCAACGGGGCCCTGAGCTGAGCAGTCTGGCTTGTGCTGTGCATTTCATTAGCGCTCTGCAGCACTTCACCTGCACGCATGAAGCCCATTAACACTGTCATTAGAGGAGCTCAGTTCGTGTCATGTTGAGGCCAGCGGTGTCCCCTTGCTGAGAATAAAACAAAGTGAGATTTATTCAATAGCCGTGCTGAGAAGGATACAAACTGTTCCACGTGCCAACTGTTGGCTACTCTTAAAAAGCTCAACCGTTCCCAATTAAGGCTGCGTCTTAATTTATGTGACGACGAACTGTTGCGGCTGCTAGATATAGACGTAATTTAGATGTAGATACGAAAAAAAGTTAAAAAAGGAAGCGAAGTAAAATGAAATCCACAGCTTCATTTTTCACTTCAGCTAATATACAATTCCACTGCCGGTGTGTTATAATCTCCATCTGTGCACAAAGCAGCGAATGACATGACACCGGCTTTAAACTCGCCTTTAGCTGCTGTTTGCTGGAGATCCATTTGTTCTTTCAGACTATAGACTTGTTGAAAGTGCTGCTGAAACGTTACTACGCGTGACCTCGCAAGACTGCCATTGCGATGTCCACGTAGGCGGTAGCCTGACTTGAAGGACCCATGGATATAGATACATGATATAAGGGAAAATAGCCAGGGCGCAGTGCGAATTCAGCCACTTGCATTCAGCATCTTAGCAAACACTGAAAGGTTGATTTCACATTCTGACAACATCCACACAAAAAACCCTGCAAACACCCTGAAACACTCACTTTCTCCTCTGCATAAACAACACTTACAGCATGTATTCATGAGATGTTACAAACACACAGGGACAAACAGTGTCCCAGACCTTGTATGGTGCCACAAGCCTGTAAATAAATGTAGTTATAATAATAAGATTCAGTTTGAAAGTGTTACAATCCAGCTTTACTTTCCAGTGCATTTCGTGGCAGTGTTAGAAATTCTTTAATCCTGTGGCTGTCAGGTTCAAGGACATGGGAGCTCAGCCAGCAGCGAGGTCAGAGCCGAAAGAGAACTAGTTGCCAAATTGCCATTGTGCATTTTTTCAAATCGGTACCTGTCAGGAGCATCCTGATGTGAGTCAGCTCTCCCGCGGCGCTCACCTGACGAACACTCAGAACCGAAAACACGGCGATCGTAACTTCTAGCAAAGAATACGGCTTTGCCCTCACGTCTTTGTTAGAACGAGACCGCGTGATTGGCTGAGACTCACGACTGGAGGGGAAAAAAAAAGTGCAGAGGTTCCTCGGAGCTGTCGATAAGAATCAATATGTTTTTACAGAAACATGCAGCTTTAATTTAGGTGATCTGAGCCATAGAGCCATCATATCTGGGATGGAGTGAACTCGGACGGCACGGCTAAATTCATCAAGAATCTTAGAGGATATCTGTGGCGAGAGAGAAAACCTCGTTTGGGGATAATGTGGTGGCACAGACTAAAAGGGAAGTGATGTGTTCTTCGCAACACGCCTGTCTGCCTGCCTTCCCGTCAATAACCTCCCTCAAAACAGAGAGAGACACTGCAGGACTGAAATGTCACTGTGGTGCAGCTGATATAGTTCAGCTGCTGGCATGATGTCTTACAGATGATAAATTAACATGTAAACAATGAAGAATCATTCGAGGTACGTGTGTCTGGTGCTCCCGTTGCACCACTGCAATCCTTAATCACCTGCAGGGCAGGGTTTACATGCAGGTTTGTTTGTTTTAACTTCAAACACTACCTGCTGCATATAATCACGTACCCGGCGTTGGAGCAGAGAGCCGCTCACTCAGGACCAAATTACAGCTCGCATGTATTGATTAAATCCTCTGTCGGAAACAAATTTCAAAGCTTTTAATTAACACCTGTCCGTGCACGCCCCTTCCCCCGCCATTGTAAGGCAGCGACAAGATGCCTACAAAAGTAAATATCAGAGAAGGAGATGCGCCGTGTGTCACCGAGTTGGAAAAACTCACGTTGTCACAGGTTCGTGGGAAAGTGATGCGCTGGATTCATGCAAGTCGGAGGTGGGACTGGACACGTGGCTCCCCCCGATACGTGGGAGGAAACCTTTAAATACATTACCAGCTCCGGATCTCATCTGCACATTTCTAATACCGTTCGCTTGTTTTATTTTCCTCCGCTGATGCTATGCATGCAGTGATTTTTTCTTTTTTCTCCCTGTTCATGGCAACATGCAGCCCACCTCTAGCTCACCTCATTATCTGATACAAAGTGAGAATTGAATGCATTTCAGCACTAAATCGCAGAAAACAGCCCCCAGTGTGGCCGTTGTCAGCGACGTTTGAAAAATAAAAATGAGATAGCCGAGCACCGGGGAAGCAACAGGTATTTCTAATGTTGTCACCGGCGGCAGCGAGTTCAGAATGGGCTCAGATGTCCGCGCTGTGCTCAAGGCTTTGCTTGCAGACCACACAAGATGGTATGAAAATACCGTTTGCCGGGGTGAGATCATAAAACGGCAGCGTGCAGCACTCTGCAATCGCTCCATCTCCTCCAGTAAAGCAGCAATGTCAACGCAAAGCTAAGTGAAGGACACACCTGCTGAGAATCCAATGCCTTCTGCTCCGCTGTGTTTCACTTCAAAGTGGCACATTTAGGAGCCCTAAAGGGGGCTCACCTCATTTTTACGGCACATATATTTGGGTACATTTATGATGCTAACCTTCAGCCCCACATGGAGTCTCATAAATCCTGATGTCCCTCTTCAGCCAGTATTTAGCCCACTTCATACCAGAGAGAAACAAACAAACAAACAGAAAAACAAACTGATTTGCCTCTTGCTGGTGGCACATATCCTCTATTTTCCATTCAACAGATTTGTGTGTGTGTGTGTGTGTTATGCATGTGCCCGCTGCACGCAGCAGATGGGCAGAGAGAAGTATCTGAATACCAGTATGGAAATGTGATAAATATTCCTGGAGATGAAATCATCTAAAGCTTTCCAACACTGCAAGTCTAATTAGAAGATGGTAATTAATCACATGTTGTTATGGTTGTTCAGAATAATGAGACTCCAAAAAGTGCAATTTATGAATCTGAGTGAGACTAAGCACTCTGTTTATTATTGATCACTGACATAACTCGATGATCACCTCTAGGATAATCCTCGGGGAGGGTGTGACGGCAAGATATTGGGTTTTGTTTCACTCTTCCTGCTTAAGAATTCCCACTTTTCCAACCTTATAAGTCTCATCCAGGGGGAAGAAAAGTCTGCTGTGTTGTCTTTCTTTCCCCCGTGAATGCCACACTTAAAGCGAACACTAAGCATAATGAAATATTAATTAAGCTGCAGCTGATAAAACAATATGTTGATATCACATCATCAAATGGCATATGCTAATTGCGTATTCCCGGACTTCATTATAAACTCTGCTACAGTAATTCCGAACAAAGTTATGCCGGCGCCTCATCAGGGCAGCTTCCTAAGGGGCCTGGTGTAATTGTATCATCAGCAAGTCATCTTATCCTCGGTTTCAGAGGGGCTCTGCTCCGATAAGGGGCGAGCCTCACCCTGAATGCAGCCGTTGAGGAACACCGATGTGGAGCAGTTGTGGAAGAGAGCACCTAGGCAGTGCAGGCTCCACACAAGTGTCAGCTTTTTCACAGTGGAGTGGAGACTCTTGCAGAATATGCTCATAAACATCATCATCTTTCAGGTGCTAATTATAAAAATCATATAGAAGTGGAGATGGCTCTGACTCTTAGTGGCCCTCAGAAAAATAGATAAACTGGCTGCCATGCATCCATTGGGGGGGATTAGGCTGTACGTGAATAGCAATATCTGTATAAGATTTAAGGCCTACAGGGATTAACTTCTTAATCTCAGCTGATTTGGCACAGAATTGTGATTACTGGGTGTATTTATGGCACCAGCATCACCGGTCAATATGTTATTATTCTGCAAAAGCCCAGATTGAGCTCAGTGACAACATTTAACCTTCAGTCCCGACACTTCACATTCTCAGTGTCCAGCATCGGCTGCATCTACATCATAGTCGATGTTCTCACTGTGGTTAGGGGTAAATTAAAGCACCGGTATAAATGCTGGTGACACAGCACAATCTAAATCTAGCTGAATCCTAGCTGTTACCTTTAAATGAGCCCTTTATATCCACGCAGTCCATCATGGTGCACCTCCACGCGTCTACAGTAGCCTACAGCGGACAAACCAAACACTGGCTCCAGAGATGCATCAGGACTCTGGCAAATGATCTGCGTGTTTTGTATATGAATGTATACAGCATAAAAGATAATGCCCTTGCTGGTGTTATGTCACGAGCTGCATTATGCGATGTTACACTACGTTTTGTGTTGCTACTATCATGAGCCCAGGAATGCACAGACCCTGATGACAGCCGTTTAATGCATAAACACATAAGTCCTGCAGCCTGAGTGGCGTCACCTGTATGGCTTCAGGTGAACATGCTTATTAATTTGGAACACGCTAGCAAGCTGTTGACAACATGCAAGGCAGTCGCGGTCGGTTTAATTGTTCCTGTATAATTAGATGCTGTTTTCTTCACGCTCAGCTTTATGTATTCACGGAGCCATTAGCGTTTATATGCTGCTGCTAGGAACGAGTACTGGGAAGGCTGGGGGCATTTCTGAGAACTGAGATGGCGATGTTACGTTCAGAGGGCACAGGGCGATGCAACGCGTTCTCATTTGAACCCAGCTGCAGACCGGGCGCTGCCGCTCTTCCTTTAAAACTCACTGCAACGCCATCAAACTCTATAGATAAGCTACTGAAAGCAGTGTTTACTCTTCGCGCTTAGCAAATGCAGAATTCAGTTCCATTTATAAACGTATTGACTTAACTCTCAGTAACTCGCAGCTCGTGGCTCAAGATAAGAATGATAAATCATGATAAACAATAAAGCACAGGGGGCCGACGCCGCTTGGAGGTGAGGCTTTACTGTAGTGCTTGTGAATTTTTATTTACAGCTATCAGCCTGGATGGCAAAATCTGTGTGGGCTGCCATTAAAGGTGTTTCAATATGCTGTTTACCCCATCTCCTCATTTAATTAGCTGTCATTGATTTGTGTTGACTAGCTGCGGTTTATGTACCTCCTCTTGTAATTCCACCATGTTTCCGCCCTGAGTGACTGCTGCTGCGAAGACACACATCCAAATTAATCTTGCATTTAAGAGCCATTCTCTCCCCGAACGAAACGCATTTGCTAAGATTTGTTTTGTTTGTCTGCTGGGCCCAGGCCGGGCAAATGGAAACTACCAATAATTTTCATTAGCAACAACCACGTTGCAGGCGAGTGCCCTCGTGCCCCGTTGATTGGATATCTTATTAAAATTAACTTAATGGATTGCTTGTGATTTATCAGTGCCTTCCACTGGCCAGATTTTTGAATAGAGATGGAGGAGTAATCTGAATTTCCATTTAGTTGTCTGATAAACGCAGGAAATGTGCAATTTGGAAGAAAATGATCCATTATCGGCAGGAGATGACCGGGGATGCTGTCTAAAGGCTGCGAAGAGAGTGTGTCAGCCCAAACCTTCACGGAGTGTCCCGAAGGTTTAAATTAAAAATACATACGTATCTATCTATTTGTAGAGAGACAGATACAGGGGAAAGTGCCTTAAGTAATGAATACATCTTAAGAATACCCATAAATCTGTCATTTGATATATACAGCTAGCTTTAGCTAGCTAGATAGATAGATAGAGTTTCTTCATTATTATGAAATGTCTTTGTGACTGACTAGAGGCGTTTTGGTTGTGAACAGCAGTAATGTATTGACTTGTTCCTTGCACTGGCAGGAGGTGCTGGGGGGGAGACAGTGGGCAGGAGAGGGGTGTCCGTCCCTATCTGAAAGCATCTTTGCAGCCTGGTAGTCAACACAGCATGGGCCGGTGCCAGTTTGCAGCCCGGTCACTGGGAACAAGTCACCGATCTTTTTTGGCACTAACCTAGTTCACACCTAGGAACATAGCACACGGAAGAGTCATGAGAACACCCCACACACACATGTTTAGACCAAATGTCCTACTATGCACATCATGGACCGTGCAAAGTATTGATGACGTGTTAAGTTACTTTAGAGGTGGTTACGCTGAATGTAGTCACAGCATTCAACTGCTGGCTTTCCGATGCTTTGCTCAAGGGCCCAACAGCAGCATCTGTGCAATAACAACAGAGAACTTCTTTCTCCTCTCACCCCGCCTCCCTCACAGTGATTATTTTATAGTATAGCGAGTACCTTTTTTAGCTGGCATCTGTAACCTTTAGGCTCGGTCCGCACGTTACGTGATATGTTACAGAGCGACACTGTAGGTATTTCTCATTATGTTTAATGTCATCCTGAGCTGCCAAGTGCTTTCCTCACGCCTGCCATTATATCCGGGAGTGAGAAACATATTAGAACACGTAATAGGACTGGCAGCTCCAATTAGGAGAGAGGAGAAGGCAAACAGCTCCACCAGATATTGGATTTAACCTGAACTCATTGAAATGACTTTGTTCATATGATATAATAATAAAGTTTGGTTTATATTAATGTAACTATGAATTCTGGCATGAGCTATAAACGCTAAGAATCAGATGATGTTTTTCATTTTGGTTGAGTCTTTATTAATCCCTATTGTACGCCATAGTTTTGAAAATGGCGGTGATATTCTTAGTCTATTTGCATTTATTTAATTATCCTGCGTTTTCCATGGAACTGAAAGCTTTCTGAAGACGACTAAATAACTCTGACCTGTCTGTGTTGATGTGCCAGATCCGCCACGGCTCCCCGCTAATGCCTGTCAAATGTGGCCCACCTGTGCTCACTTAGCAATTCTCGTAAGACTGGGAGCAAAGAGTCGGAAGCAAACTCATTTGCATTGAAAACTGCGGCAACGCTCGCACGAGCAAACGCTAATCCTCGGTTACCTACGGATAAAAACTAGCGCCTGCCAACTTTTGTCTTACCAGTTTTCCATTCCTATTTCCTTTTTTAAAATACAGCTTTCTTTTATGGGCAGATCTATTTGCCAAGAGTGCAGAGGTTCTCAGAAAAGCAGACAACAACAGAGCGCAGTACTGTATGCAGACCTCTGGATGACTTTTGCTATGTTTGCGTGCTACATGAAACAATGGCCTTGGTGCAGAACAGTGAGCTTTGTTGCTCGAGCACAAAGGGCCGATTCAAAGCCTCATATGGGCCAAAGGCAAACAAGCCAAGAGCTTGTTACTTAGCTGCTGTCACTCGAATGGAACTGTGAGAACAGAAATGTCATATATGCATGTAGATGGAGATCAGGGAGCTTTGTATGGCTGGGTACAGTCTGCTAGGTTCAGCAGTCAGTCACAGGGCTGACACGTAACGACGTACAACTGTTCATCCTCACACTGAGACCAACAAGTGGTACATGATTACCAAACAAATCCAAAAAAGTGTGTCTGTGGACACGTGATTTGATTTTAAAGAGCGTAAAGTGTGTGTTCTGATCCACGGGCTAAAATAAATGCACGGCGATCAGATGAGCGACAGTCTGAACAGCTGCAGTCAGCCGCCACACGCCCGCTGTCAGCGGAGAGGGGTGAGGCAGCACATCAGAGGTTAACACATTTAACTTTACTGAAGTTCTGCCTCTGCTACAATGCAGTGGTCATAACCGTAATCGCTCATTTGATGAATGCATGGACCCAAACGGAGCGTGATGATGATTTGGCTGCTATCATTTATAAAAATAATGCAAGTTTGGAATCAAGGATCACACCTGAAATGCTGCATCCATTCGTTAACAGGGCATAACAGCACGCAATAGATGTACAGTGACCATAGTATCGTATCTCCACTGTGTCACAATCAAACCTTTTTCTGCTTTGTCAACTCCCTCTCTGCGTCCAGTCACTGTTAAAAGTCATGGCCTGTCTGCAGGAGGCCCTCTGGCGTCCCTCTGGCCTTTTTAATTGCGTCCTGTATGTGTTATCCATTCCATGCAGATCTACCGTGTGTGCGCTCTATTCAGTGACATTTCCTGCTAGTGACTCACCTTATTTTGCACAACCCACTGCTCACTGCATAATATAAATCAGGAACAAGGTAACTTTGTGTCCTTAGTTTCCAAGATTTGCTTGATTTTCCTGATATTTTTGGGTTGAGGTTTAAAGGCAGCAGCGGAAATGATCGACCTGAGCTCTAGCAGCATTTCGCACTCACATTCTGGAGGCTCATCTCAGCTTGGAGAGTGAGTGAGAGAAGGCGCGAGCTCAAATCTACAAATCTGAGTGAAACGCGGACTGATTAATTCTGTAAATGCACTCAACAAAACGATCGTGGGGCCAAAATCACAGCAGGTCCTCTGGGGCAGACAAGGCCTCATTCCTGTTTCTGATCAGTTTTGCCTCTGTCCTTATCCATAACCTATTGTACACACAGAGAGCATCAATAGTAATGTCCTTTACAGAGATCAGCATATATAAAAATGGCCTGAGTGCAACACATCATGAACCTTTTATGAGCAGCTAACGGACTTTCCTAAGGACGCTTCCTATGGGTTAGTTTCTGTCACCAAGCGCCATAACTACCACACACACGACCACGCACACCCGCAAGCGGCTTGTACCCAAGTCATTAAAAGCCACTGTAGAGTTACAAAGAAGCTTATTCCTGTTATACTGTGATCACCTCGGAAATTGTCAGCACTTTCGCAGTAAACCTGCATCAGCTGTGGCTTGCTTTCCACTTCTCCTCTGAGCTAAATTGATCCATTAGTGTAACCAATTGTTCGGAGAGTGCACTCATTCATTCCTCTGGTCTGCGGCAGTTACTGTTTCGAGGAGTGGAAAAGGCAACGAAATAAACATCACTCCACAGTCTAAGGACCGCGCTAACTCATTCTGGCATCTTGTATTTTCTCTTCCATATAAACGTTAAAACCGCTATGCACCAAACTCTGTCGAGTGCATCTGGCAAGAATCGAAGGCGCGTTACCTTGAATCGAGCCTCGTGAGCTACACAACACTTTTTTTTTTTCTTTTTTTTTTGATGGTGATGCATGATATTAGCTTAATATCCAGCGTGATAAATGACTTGAAATGCTATAGAGCGTCAGCTCGGAGCAGCTTGTGACAGGGTGACTTAACTACAGAACATTAAAGGCCTTTGCTGTGAGAAAACCTCTTATGATAAATGCAAGTGTTGTGCTTCGCATAGGCATCATTTGTTGTGCCTTATAGGAGTAGGTTATTAGCAAAAATTAATAATTATCTATGATAATTATTAATAGAAAGAATATTATTATTAATAAGAATTAATAATTACGGGGCACCACCCTGGTATCAGGGACCAATAACCACTCGAAAATCAGTCTCACAAGCGTTCGCTTACAGATATCAGTACCTGGGAGATACTGATATGCACAAGACGAACAATGAAGGTGTGAATCCGAGCACTGACTCTTTTAACCAGCCTTTACAACAACACTTGTACAAACAATGCAGACAACTTCTTTTTAAAACATAACAGAATTTATTAAAATCAATGATATCAATTAATAATCGATAACACCTCAATCAATAGACATCCATCATGTATCTATTCTAGATTATACAAGTGTGTGTGTGTGTGTGTGTGTGTGCGTGTGTGTGTGTGTCTGTGTGTGTGTGTCTGTGTGTGTGTGTAAAAGAGGAGGGGTGAGGTTGCGGACGTAAGGGAGGAGAGGGAGTACGTCACGCAAGAGCTTCGGTCAGAGGAAATGACCGCGAGGTTTGAAAAGACAACGGCTAGTGGCGTCTGTGAGCTTAGCCTGTGTGTCTCTGAAAAATTAGTTTTCACCGGTGTATACCCGGTGTGTATGTGCGTGTCGGTTAAGGGGGAAAGAAGGGAAAACACAGCACATAAAGAAAAATTCTTCGGGCTCCGGTCGTTAGACCGTAGTATACCCGATCAAAGAGATATGTGAGAAATGTGACGCTTGGTCCATTAATACAAAGCGCGGGACTTGTAGTCCGTTAACTTAACTTATACAGTAAAATTGTATCGAAAACACACTTAAAACTACCTCTGCCCAAATCAAGCCTCTTACGTGCCTACGAAGCAGGGAGATGTGTGAGATCCGTCTTTGGGTCCGGCTCGGTTCCTCGGCTCGGATGACGACGGTGGGCCGTGTCGCTCTGTCGGCGGGTTGCACGGCGGGTTGCAAAGGTTGAAGAAAGACGCGGCGGTCCTTTCTTCCTTCTGCAGGTACTCTGAAGCGCTGGCGGCGGCGGCGTCCATGGCGGCGGCGGCCAGGCAATTCTCCGCGATCAGCGGGAAGTGGCGAGTCGGGTCTGCAGGTACTTTATTGAGAGCGCTGGCGGTGACGGCGTCTGCGGCGGCGGCGACTCTCCTTCGGATCCGTGTGGAAGCCGACTAGAAACAGACTGGAAGCCGGGTGGAAGAAGGTTTCACTCCCTTTTACGTCGTGACTAGCTGGGAGCTAGACACAGACTGGGAGCCGTTTGAAGCGGTGGTTCACTCCCTTTTGCATCATGACTAGCTGGGAGCCGGGTGGCAGCCAACTAGACACAGACTGGGAGCAGGTTTCACTCCCTTTTACGTCGTGACTAGCTGGGAGCCGGGTGGCAGCCAACTAGACACAGACTGGGGCTGGTTTGAAGCGGTGGTTCACTCCCTTTTGCATCGTGACTAGCGGGGAGCTAGACACAGACTGGGAGCGGTTTGAAGAAAGAAGGTTTCACTCCCTTTTACGTCGTGACTAGCTGGGAGCAGGTGGCAGCCAGCTAGACACAGACTGGGGCTTGAGTAGAAAGAAGGTTTCACTCCTTTCACGTCGTGAAGCTGACTAGCTGGGAGCCGGGTGGCAGCCAACTAGACACAGACTGGGAGCCTAGATGTGAGGGTTGGTGCAGGTAATATACCTGCAAACATCTGGCCGCACAGCAGGGTGCTGGCGGCTATTGTCCAATGGGAGTCCGCACCCACCGGTGGGGGGGACGACAGAGGGGGTTAGGACGGAGATAGCCTGTGCTCCTTCCTGGTCTGGCCCTTTGATCTGAGACAAATGGAGCGGGGTGGTGGTGGTTCCCGTGCCGTTTGGGGGCCAGCGCTCACCAGGGGGGTGGCCGAGCAGGTAGGGGCGGAGGTGTCCCCCACTCCTGTGTGCTCTGGCCCATAGGTCTAAGATAAGGAGCAGCCAGGATGCTAATGGCTCCGTCCAACTGGGGGCTGCACCCAGCAGGGGGGCAGCAGAGTGAATGGGGATGGAGGTGTCCTGCATACCTTTGTGACCTGGCTCCCAGGTCTTAGACAAAGAGAGCAGCCATTTGGTTGGTCTGCAATCTTTGATCTGTATCAGACCTCAGGTCGTAAACCTTGTCGGGGGCCTGTTGTCTGTATGAGGCCCAACACAAGAAACGGCCATAACAGATATTGAGACTGAGTAAATCAATGCACAAGTCCGTGCAGTGAAGGACTTTAGTATGCGTGGAGCAATGGGAAGTACACTATGAAGAGTGTAAGCAGTACAAAGTCCACAAATGAACATGAACGGCATCCATAGTTATGAAGTAGACACTGCCATGTTGCATTTGATTAACATCTACAAAAGCCGAAGATGAATTTGTGATCAAGCTGCAACACAAGCCAAGGTGGAAGAAGCTTTACCAATGCCAATTTTTGTATAGCAGACATACGTTCACTCGCAGAGAGAAAGAGATCTCATTCCATGCTCCCCTTGATAATAGCCGTGGAATGTGACAGCTTTTATTACTGCAAAACAGGTGATATGAAAGCCCCGTAAATGTTTTGACATTGAGCAGATGTGACGGCTCACAGCAGCATTGAGATCCTGTAACAACGGCATGAAAATAAGGGCGTCCAGAGCTGCCGTCCGCCCGACGCGGTGGAAGATGGAGTGAGAACTTGTTTATGTAATGATCTCGGCAAGAGTTTGACGAGCATAAGCTGTTAGAACAATTATTTTCTAAAAGTTGCCGAAATCCTACACAGGCTTTTGTTCAGGTTGAACTTGGCCACCTCCTTGGACATCGCCATCAATCAAACGCTTTCTGGGAAGACACACTGAGAACATTACAGCCAAGAGGAATAATGAAACTGGCTGCTGTTCGTGTGGCAAATTCAAAAGACGTGCAAAAACTGCCATAATGAGGATGATTTCACATTTCTTCAAAAATAAAAGCTGTGAATCCGGCCTGCTCAGCGTGTGCGGGGTTGCTCTGATTTGAAATGACAATTTTTGCGGTGCAGTTTGCTCTCATAGCCAGATTTGCAATAAATCTAATTAATCCGCTCAACGTCAGGTCAGCAAGGGTTCCGCTCACCCGGCTACGACATGTTCAGGTGCTTTTCATCCCTGGACGTCTCAGGTAAGATCATATAAAAAATGGTTAATGGGCACTTTATGGAGAAATTGTGTTCCAGAGAGAGAGTTGTTAGACAAAGTTAACACAACCACATACCCCAGAGACAAAGGATCACCATATTACACTGATATCTTCATTCTATTCAATTATAAACTGAAGTTCCCGTAATTATTTTCATTAAAATTGAGTTAGGTCAACTGAGGTGGGCACTGTTGGGTAGCACCACATAATGCCGCGTGTGTGTTTGGCCACACTTGGTAGTGATACTATAAACTGAATGTGGGTAGGCTAAATAGGTTCACTTGAGTTACAGTAACATAACCAGGACAGCAGCAGTGGGTCAGATTCAATGCAGATGCTGCATATGGTAATGACAGCAGCTCTGCAAACGAAGATTTATCTGAAACAGCTGATGATGAGGGTTCTGGATTGGTCGGTGCCAGATGAGATCAGATTATCCTGCAGCAGGACCGGACCAGCATGACAGCGCGACCTCAGACAAGATGAGCGTGTCAGCAGCGGCGCATCAGATTCAATGTGCACAACGGGGTTTGCAGAGACGACGAGGTGGCGACTTCTAACCAAAGTCAGAATGTTTGCGGTTTACTCTGAACGGTGTAAGGTGTCACAGTGATACACAGAAGCTAGCTCACCTGGCACAGTAGTAAGCTTTGTTAATTAGCTCAGCACTAATTGGGTCACATCAAACTTTGTGCTTAGAATACAACTTATTTAGCTTATTTCACTTATTTTTAATGCCTGTAAACAAAAAAACTAAACTTTTTTTTTTTTTTTAATGCACATGTACTTTTTGCTTTCCTGATACTCAGTGACTGAAGAGATGTCTTATTGCTCGGGACTGATCACGTGCTCCCGCCTCCTCCTCAGGGTGCATCAGAGGTGCAGATGCTATTTGCGCATTGCCAGCTCGCCTTCAGCAGAGACTAAGCATAATTCGATCTGGTTACCAAATGCAATTATGCTTGATCTTATTTTGGTACAGGCTAGAGTGTAAATCCATTTAGTATACCTGGAGAAGTGCACAGCATCCCCGTACACAGGTCAGCTGCTCGGTGCGGTGTGTGTTGAAGAACCAGTATTTCAGAAAGAAGAAAGAAACTCTTACTTTATGTTCTACATAGAAACATATAACTCTGCTGCTACATTTCAAATGTTAAAGTTAATAAATGTGCTTTTCTTGTGAACCAACTACTGCAGTCGAACGTTGCTGATCTGTATCTATGCTTTTTATTACCAGGTTTAACATAAATGCATGCTGGCAGCCTGATGGGTCTGAAATCCCATGATATGGGTTAATACTCAGCTGTGTTTGACTGGTGGTTATCCTTTATTCTCATGTAAACAGACATCTCAAGCAAATCATTTGTTCCCCATCCCAATTCTAAATTGATGTGCCTGTGCACTCTGCCCTCTCGGCTGCATGCCGGAATAAGGGCTTGAATAGACAGGGATTGAAAAGATGATTTGACACAGGAGCCCTGGCAAATGAAAGCGCTCAGCTCTGGTGTCACAAAATAAGCGGCCTGTGTTGATCTGCTGGTTCTCGTGTCAGGTTGCACGCCTCTCTCACCCAGCGCTGTTTAATAGGGTATCTGGAGAATCGTCTCTGCATCCTTCAGTCTGGGGGTACAATTTAATCCACAAATTAATGTTTTGCACAATTGAGTGCCATCCTTGTCATTAGAAAGCATTCTTGCAAAGCAGCAGGTGAATAAACTCAGTAACAGGCCGTGTGTGTCTAATAAATCTGTGTCATTTCGAGGTCGGCTGACGTGTGCTCCCAGGAACACGCACGCTGACACGTGTGCAACACATGAGCGTACCTGTTGAATTAGAAGTAGAATTGTGTCATATTTAAATGCAGTTCACTGGTTTAAAGCCACAATAATGTGCAATTGTTATTATAGTGAAGCTCTGCATTCAGATGATTTACATATTATGAAGCCACAGTATGAGGAGCGTGCTCTGACTAATGCATGGGACATTTGGCATGGGGGTTTGTAATTACTGACCCTTGCACTTTTCCAAATAACATACAGTCTCAGTCTGATTTCATGCTATCAAGGCTTCCATACGTAGTCGCTGCGTATTTGAAAACAAAGATATTGCGCTGACGTTGCAAATATTTTTTAATAACTTTGTGTAATTTACACATTTGCAACATTTGCACTGCGCTCATTTTGCTAGCTTATTAGCCCCAAGCAGCGTCCTCTAACACAGACTTACTACTTCACCTCATGTCTGGACAATGAGACACATTAGAAACCCGATGAACTGCATACGATCGGGTCAGTTGGGCACCACCCACCCCACTGCAACGTGGTGCTAAGAGGGCTGAGGGTGTGGAACAGGGTTCTTAGTGTTTAACCTTCCTGTCAGCAGTCAGATGCATGCCTGCATGTCTCAAGAAAACAAACCAAACAGCATTCAGTAAACCTTTACCCCTTTAGCGGATAGAGAGACAGGTTATGTGCCACGATGCCAGCGCACAGATAGCTTCTATATACCCTATACCCTGCTGAATAACACCACTTTAAACTCAGAATAAGCATTTACAAAGCAGAAAAAAAGACTGTGTGCTTATGAAGACCTTGTGGCTTCAATGGCAGACGTTATCTAGTTCAATGTTACTTATCGGTCTTAACTGTTCATCTCCTTCTTGAGCGGCTGCCAAGGTTTTAATGCCAAGTGCTGGGCAAGGTTCTTTTTCAAAGACAATGAGTAAAGAGAGTCGCTGTGCAAGCTCTGCGAGGCTGTACCTGGGCACAGTGGTGCTTTGTGCTAAGTGCTAACGCCAGCGTATAACACCAGGTATGAGCCATCTTTGCAGGTATTTAGTGACGAACCGAAGTTAAGCTAAACCGAAACTGAGGGACCGCTGCATCGTCTTTGGTCCATTGTGAACGACCAAGTGGTAGCAGCATATAAAAGGTTAGAGGACCAGGATCAGAATCCTCCTCTGGGGACCATGACCGTCAGTACTTTGTTTTAAATTTCATGTCAGTCCATTAAACTGTCCAGATATTTTACTCCAAACCAAAAATTAAAAATTTACCAGTGGCAAAACATCACGGGAGTCAAGGGTCAAGGGATCAGGGATTAAGACGCAATGCAGGTCATCCTCTAGGGAGCGTGACCATCAGTGCTTTGGTTCTTATTATATTCCAGATCAGGTGAAGTGCCATTTCTCATTATGAGTTTAACCCTGTCTTTAGAGCCTGATATTAGCTCTCTGGTGCAGTGTTGTGAAGTGCTACTGACAGCCTCATTTTCACAGTGATGCCCCACCAGCTGTTTGAAGTTTGGTCTGTAAACTGTACACGCCAGGCTCATGTTTACCAGCCAGGCCGGCCTGTGATACTTCACACCAAAAGGAAGAAGAGAGACCAAAGATCTGCCCTGCTTTACCCTGGATCATCTGCTGCGGTGCAAGGGGGTTTATACAGTATTTAAATGTCAACTTGTCGCTTCCTGTGAGAAAAAATGCACTTGCACCAAACGCAAGACTTTACATGTGGCCTGGTTTAATAAGGAGGGCAGACTCTTCTCCTCCATCCTCGCCGCGGCCTCACTATTAAAATTATTATTATTATTTTCGCCACAGGATAATATCTGGTATCAGGACTGCTGAGCAAATCTCATCAGGATTTTAATATGAGAATGCTTGACCACTCATACATTCACATAAACTGCTATCCATACGAGGGGCAACAGCACCAGCAACTAAACATATGGTCCGGGAGCTGTCGGGGATTTAAAGGACAATGACGTCATGTTTTACATTTCCTGCCCGGTGCGTGCTACTGGTTTCCACATGCATGTTCATATTCAGAAATATTCTGCTTTGCTGAGCTTCCCATTCGATTCACCAAGACGCAGAGAAACACCCTGGGGACCAGTAATTCTGCCAGCATCATGGTGAGTGAGATGAATCAGAGCGGTAATATCAGGATATGAACTTTTACAATCCGAATGAAGCCCCAGTCATCATCTCAGATTAATATGCATATTTGGTGTTTCTTATGAGAGGAGGCTGCTCTGGCAGTGCCTCAGTATCCCAGCCCTTCATTGCGCTGTCTGGTTATTGTGTCAAGCGGCTAAAAAATTTCTGGGTCTGCAGCATCCACTTGCTCATCTCGGCCGTGATGGCGCGATGGCATTTGATACTGCTGCATTCACACCTCTCACACATCTCACGTCGAACGTTTTGCGTGGTATCAGCAGAAAATGTGAACTTTCGCCGCGTTGTGTTTTACTTGGCTGAGCCGTACCTATTGTATTCCATTAGAGCGAGTGTATCCATTCCCCGGCTCAGCCCCCAGTGAGTTACAGCGGGTTGTTATGTCAGCCGCTGTGGTGAAACACATGGCTGACTCCTGATGACATTAGAGACATATTTGTGGAGTCAGTATAGGGCCGACTCTACAGGTATGTCTTCTATTTTACACTGAGTGACAGCGAGGGGATGGAAGTATGCTAATGTGACATTATCCAGGGTGTGCTCTCTCAACACACCCACGCACACACACACACACACACACTCAGACACATCCAGATTAGGGTAGAGAAACTGCTACTGATTAATCAACACCGCTCTTTTGCAACAAGCATAAAGGCTCCTGTGTAAATGAGCGAGTTATTTCGGTGAAGTCAGAGGCATTTGCTCGACACGCCGCCTACCTTCCTCAAAGCAAGAATCATCTGTATCATCTGTCGTCATGCCAGCTTTGTAAATGCCATTGGCTTGGCTAGTATTCCTTAAGGAGCACCCACTTTCTTAGTGTGAGTGACTCAGCTGAGAGACACACTAGGTTTTTGACTGTTGTGCTGTATTCGCCACTGAGAGAGCTGCTCAGTATTCATGTCTCTTTTTTTTTGTCATCTCGCAGTCAATTCCACTCTAAGATCTTGTCTGTCTCGGAGCGGTGAGCACCTGTGTAGCAGTGCCGCTCTAAATGGAGTGCCTGTCACAGGTGAAGTGCAGTCACCCCTCGTGTAGATGCCTTTGCGTGCGTTTGTGTGTGCGTGTGCGCTTTCTCCGCGGGTACATCTGTACCTGCGTGTGTACGTTCACATCTGACTGAGGCTCACGGCGGACGATTAACCGCGTCTGGTAATTTGGCAAGAATTCACTCAATTAGCTTCTTCCCATTACGCTAACGAATCATTCCAACAGCATCGCCTTGCGTATTACCATAATGGTGGCGCCAATGGAGCATACTGTATTAGGAAAGATTGTCTCAGTGTACTCAGATACCTGACTCTTATTTTTCTCCAGTGCTGTTTCTGATAATTTCCCCTCATCTGAATCTGCGTTGAATCAGCACGTAAGGATTGCAGCACCCCCAGACACAATATTTACCGCCCCGGTATGAACAATGGAGCAGGGGTTACAACGCTTCCTTTGTGCCGCACGGCAAAAGCGTCTGACTCATGGCTCAATCAGATTCTGATGCTGATATAAAGCAAAACAAAGCGCCCTTAGTACATGTTCAGGAGCAGAGCCGACGCGGCCCCTCTGACGGAGGAGGTCGTAATGCCTGCGAGGAAACAGCAGCACAATAAACAGCCGGAGCTGCTAAAAGACGGAAGGCTGAGCGGAACAATGAAGAAAAGTGAAATGCTGACATACTCTGCTTCTGCTAAGCTGGATTGTTTAATGTTGTCATACTCCATAATATATTTTGAGGTTCTGAGTAAGTCATATTCATCGCAACCACTGGTTTTGACCGCCACTCTGTCAAACAGTGAGATTTTATAACGGCAGCTGTTTCTGTTTGCAAAGAACTCAAACGCCCAAGTAAATAACAATCGGAAAGTTACACATTTTATCCCTGAAAACCATTTCTTCATCACTACAATTCACTGCAATTACTATAATGGAACCAGTTCTGGGATGTCCACAACAAGGTGGGCAGACGTCGGTGTAAAATCAGACATAAAAGCTTAATAGAGAATTTTAAAAAAAAGAGTCGAAGTCCACATTAAAATAACTGTAAGTGTGTGAGTAACACCAAAAACAGGCTCCACTCAGGAGATAATGCCATCCTTCTGCCTTCTGATCAATTTACAAGTCAGTGTGATGAGGGAGAATGCTGTTTCAACAAAGCAACGGCAAACAGCTCGAGTCTCAGATGCGCCGTGTTGCTGCATGCTGTTATCAAGGACAATGCATCATGGGCAAAACATGCATTCGACAAATGATTTCATGGAGTCTACAGCTTGATGTCACGAAAAACATCTTGTCTCCTGCTGTTTTGTTCTTTAATTCTCTTGCAATGCTGTATTTGAATTGTCAGAAAACACGTGGACCAACAATTCATCACCGAATAGAAGCATGGAACATTTAGGTCAATGTAGGTGAGATGGCACTGCTGAATATGAGACAGGTGCTTGACACCAATGCTAATTATAGGTAATAGAACTCATAAATGGAGCTAAAGCTGTGCCCTGAGTTTATACCATTTTAGCAAAAGAGGCCCTGGGAGTGAAATCCCTAATCTGCAGCGCTGGTGCCACGTTCTGTTAGCGACGTCTAAACACAGAGCTGCAAAATATGTCACAGCATTTGTAAAAATAAATAAAGCAGGCGGCTTGAAATAGCTCGTGCGAGAAAAACACGGATAAAACGGGAGGACGTTTCCAAAAACGAGTCGGCGTGTCACATTTACTGTTCCTGTCACGCGCAGCCGGAGCGTTTCTCGGAGGGTGAGCGAACGATTAGGAGCATTAAAAATCTGGGTCTCTCCAGAATAAAAGCATAAAGGGAAGGCCGGGAGCGCGTGACGTATCGTCGGGATATCCAAATCGCGTCCTGCCCGAGCCAAGGTCTGTAATTAAAAGCTCTAGGATTTCAGGAAAGTGCTGCTCGGTGCCAGGTGGCAGCACAGCCAGGGCTGGATGGATTAATACAGAGAGGGTCTCAGGGGTGATTGCTCGTTAGTTAACTAATATGATATTTACTGTTTACGAATAGAAATGTTAAGGGTGTGAATTACACACACCACTTGCAATGATTATTGTGTTTTAAGCGACATTGTTCTGCAATGGAATTCTGATTTTAAAAAGTTGTTAGACACGCGCAGAGACGGTTTACTGTAGCGTATGAATGACCAGCAACGCTTTAATTAACCACATTTACTTCCTTTGCATCCGTCCACTTGCAAATGCAACACTTACTCCACATGATTTCTTATCCAAAGCCGTACAACGAAGTAAATGAAGCAGTGGGCTGGTGCATGCATTGACTGTAATCAATTTGGTGGGAAATAATGAGCCGACCTGCAGCAAGCCATTCCTCTGTCAGCCGTGAGCATGACCAATCGGAGCAGAGTCATTGTGAGCCTGTATTGGTGCTAATGTCTGAGGACTGGGGAGATTTGTCTACCCCGTGCCCTCACAAGACACAATCCAATCCCCTATTAATTGCACTGATTGGTAGCTCATATTCAATTTGAACTCAATTAGGCCGCGTGACACGCTGCCAGACGGAAGTCATACACACAAACGCAGCGACTTCACCTCCGAGCCGGTGGCTGCCTCGTCGACTGAGAGACGACTGTGTTGCCGTGGCGGAGACGCACACCGTGAGTGGCTGCTAATTAAGGTGAAGCGGTTGGAAGGCTACAAACAGAGGGAGCCTGCTCGTAATGAAGTGGCACAGCATCATCAGAGGACGTTATAGTGGTAATTTGCGTATCACAAAATATTTTGTGTACAATTAAAGCAACTTGAGCTGCAAAATGCTTTTGGCTCAACCAGTCGGAGAGTGGCCCAGACTCATTAGCGGTCCGCCAATCATTGTAAAGATTTTGTTATGTGTTGGGAGGAATATTAAAAATCAAACACTGAAATGCAAACAAACCTCTGATTATTATAGAAGTTAGAGAAAAAACTTCTTTCTTATGAATTAAAGACTTGATTACTAACGTTGAGCTCAGTGAAAAGTGAGATTATGTGATACAATCAAATCAAAAAACATATTTTCTTCATATTTTTCTGGGCTGTGTTCTCAAATCTGACCAATGGTACCCTGCTGACAGCATTCATACTCTTTAAACTCACCACTGCTTTTCAAATGGCTGGTCCCTGACTCCTCCTGTGAAGGTCAGACCAGCACCTTGCGCGTCGCATTACCTGTAGCATTAGATGAGCTGTAATTATTGGGCGTGTTAATTCCTAAATAGGAGGCAAAAGACTTTGACGCTAGATTGGATCGAATTAGATTGAATGCGGCATCTCTGTGGGCTGTTTCGGTTGCCAATGTTTTGGGATTTATTAGAACATCAATGTGCTGGTCTCATTGTTCTGGTTTGGTCTTCATTTGGTTCTGGACAGGTCCTGGCTCGCCGGATTGAGGAGTTTGCTGGCGTAAATTCTCGATTGTATCAGAAATTGTATTTGTGATTTATGATCTCCTTTCTGTTTAATTCTGATTTCATTTCATCTCATATTCTGTGTCTGTAACTTGCTGTCTTTGCCCGTCTTGGCCAGAAGACCAGGGGTTAAATTAAG
This sequence comes from Datnioides undecimradiatus, assembly GCA_008933995.1. NCBI lineage: Eukaryota > Metazoa > Chordata > Actinopteri > Lobotiformes > Datnioididae > Datnioides > Datnioides undecimradiatus. The sequence goes on from WARS01000981.1 coordinate 1,402,204, forward strand.
GTACACAGGACTCTGACTCCTCTGTTATGTACACACTGTATGAAGATTCCGCTGAATTCTTTCTCACTGTGCTAACTCCTTTATATTATCACACACTGCGTATTTGTGTGCACGCGACTACTACATTTCCCGTTACACTCCCCCCTGCACTTATCAGACACAAATGACAAATTGGATCTAGGGGTAATTCTGTGCTATTAAAGTTAAATGACATGAAGCTCCTGGCTCAGAGCAGTGGCGCTCATTTTGATCTAATTCAAGCGCTGCGTACAATCACAACACAACTGCAAATTATACATGACATCTCCCCGCAAACGGTCCGAGCCTCGCCGCTTCCACAGAGGACAAAACCGGTGCAGGAACGCTAACCGAAGCCCCGTCTAAACCACCGGAGGACTTCCAAAGTCACCCCACTGTGGTAATCAATATGTGGGAAACAAAAAAAAAAAAAAAAATGTGTGTGACATTCAGCCATTTGAGTTTCCATCAGTGTGTGTGTTAATAGAGAGAAGCGAATGCCCCCCTCACTATGAAGGCTGGGTACTGTACCGGAGCTGGCTGTGTTGTTGAATGTGACACCCCGAGGCGGCCTGCTTTCAATCAGCCTGAGCAATTTGTTTCACTTACCTAGAGAGAGGAAGAGAGAGAGAGAGGGAGAGAGGGAGGGAGGGGGAGAGAGAGAAGGAGGGAGGGAGAAAAGAAGGAAAAAAACAATTATATCATGCATTCAGAGTGTTTGCTGCATTAGCATGAGGAGTGGATTCTTTCATTCGTTCATTGTGATCTGCTTTGGCACTGACTGGCCAAAGGGGACTCACAATTTGATTAAATTGAAATATCATCCAGGATGTGATAGTTTGTGGCACGCAGCTATTTGAGCCTGAATGAACTGATCTACTGTACGTGGTCGCCCGGTTGTTTCAGATGTGCCGCAGCGAGTGCAGCACCCGATGTGTCCTCCAACACTTTAGTCAAGGTGCTCAGTCAAACTTGAGTCAATTAAATTATTGGTGATAATATCGTAGGTAAACTTAATAACTGAATTTCAAGCAGTCGAAATCTATATCGCTGTCGCATTAAAGGGATTATGGGAGATAAGCAGGCTAAAGCAGGCACTGGATGCAGCATTAAACTGAAGTTTAATGAAGAGGCGGAGACGTTGCCATCTTTGCTCGTGTGGCAGAGGACTGACGGTTCTGGTGGTGAACGCTGCTAAACTGCGAGTCTTTTCACAGTCTGGTACAAAAGTTCAGGCAGTCAAACCGGCGACGGATTCCAACAAACTGTCAATACGTGAGTCGCTCAAAATCATTTGCAACCCTTCCTCTTCTGACCTCCGCCTTGCTTCTGCTGTTGTCTTCCGGGAGCCGCGGCAGACCACAGCCCATCACGACAAACAGGAATAGGCTTTTCCTCCGCTGCAGCGTGGACTCTGATTCGTGATGTTATTGGATATTTAACACTGTACCCACATGTCCCCTGCAGTGGCTTTGATGGTGTTGTGCTGAGCATTGCTGTCTGCTCATTGACTCAAACGGAGCTTGAATTCTCCACTTACTGGACCGGACAATGAACTACATGTTAGGCTGCTTCCACAAGAACATAAAGGCTGATTCATATGTTAAAACAGCTCAAATGTCAAAGTAGTTGCTCAACATACAGGTATTTATGACCGACCCGTAGCACTTTGGAGGTTCTTAGTGTCTTGTTTTACTCTAACCACCCACAACTCGACTGATGAACTTTGGATTTTTTTTTATGGGTTTAGAGATTTACATATTTCTCATTGGCTGTCGACTCGGCGGTGTGTCGCATTTTCTGAGGACATTTGGGAGGTTTAAGGGTGAAAAAAATCACCATTTAAACATTCCCCATGGTTTATTGATTGGTCTGGGACATAAAGTATCTGGTTGGATTCTATTGATTCTCGGAGAATGTGTAAGAGAACGGACTTAATCTGAACTGCGAGCTCAAGGATAGTCTTCGGCTTTGCGAGGCTAAACCTTTGCAGGTACGAAGATAGGATGATTTCACAATACATTCGAATGTTATTCATTCCCTTGGTTTTATCTATCGTCAATGTGATCTGCTCCCTTTTTGGAGTTTGGTGCATTTGCCTGGACAACCTCTTTACAAACCGGTGTATTGTTTTTATTGTGTGCGTTACACACACCCCCCCACACACACAAGCTAGGACTGTAAGGTTACCGGCTCCTTCATGGGGTCGTGCTTGAGGCAACCCTGCGACTGTGCAGCGTTGCGTGTATCTCACTATTTTTAACATTTATAGTGGTGCAGCTCCAGTTTGCTGCAGTAGGCACTTTTCTTTGTGTCGTGCTGTACAGGCGGTGATTGAAACCAACAAGGCTTTAAAACTACAGTTTGACTTGTTTATTCTGTGTCTGGAGAGACGGTGGCCGCGCTGCTGCTTGACAAATGAATGATCCTGATAACACTCATCTCCAGCGGCGTGCCCAGAACTAATGACAGGTACTGCTTTGGACGGAGCTGCAACTTGAGCGTAAACGGTCACACTGCGTCTTCAGTCGATCGGCGATGAATTGATTGACTTGTGCCAGAGCTAAAGGAGCATCACTCACTTCTCAGCAGCTATTTTTAAACTGGTAGATTTTCTTGCTTCTTCGAGATGAAATCAAACTCTTCAAGTCCGCCTGCTTTGTTGGACATTTGACATCACCCTGATATGAAGCCTGAAAAGTCAAATTCACCATTGGCTGGGTCCTTCAAGACTGTCAGATTACAGGAGCGCTCACTGAACACTTGACAGTTTGGTCAAACAGGCAAAAGAAAACCAACCTCTTCCCACCTTCGGCGTCTCGTAATCAGTGGGGAGCGGTCTGCGACGAGGCGAGTTGGCGGTAAAAGCACTGTTATGCAGAAAGCATCAACAATTGCAGCTCCTTCCGGTAATTACAGTGCGATTAGACAGGAATCAAGTGGAATCAAATCTGCCACAGCCGATTCTATTGTCACCAAGAGGCCTCAAATTAATTTCCACTGTTCATATCACGACTGATGATTACATAACAAATGACACTCTCCAACTGTCTGAATGCATTACGGTTACAAAGGTGATGCAGAGATGCAGTTCGAGGGGGTCAGACCAAACCCTCTGCGATAATTGCAAACAGCAGCAACTTATGATGTGACATTTCCACGCACATATGATATGGTGCTCCGTGAGTGGATGTTATATGATGCGCATTGAAGTAGCATTTTAAATTCCTCCATCTGTTCTTTGTTGACATTAACTCACTTGAGTAAATATGAATACATTCCTGCCATATGTTTCTATAAAGGCAGCAGGCTAGGAGTAATTGCATAGACAATCCGCAGAGAACAAGAACAGGTGTTAATAGATCTCCTCCTAAACACTCAGAGTAATCGAGGCATGTAAAAACGTTACCAGGATGAAATTACAATGACTAGACATAGTGGGACACGCTGCAGCTGCATTACGCTTGATGTTCCGCAGCGCTAAGGGAAGCGTGTGAGGACATAACTGCAGCAGCAGTGCCCAAAGCAGAGGGAGTACAGGTGGATGCAGAGAGAGAAGAGAGTGGAGCAGAGAGCAGGCACTGCTGATCACGTCGCGCTACAGGACGCCACACTAGCTTTCTAGACCGAACCGTTGACCGCATTGTACAAGATCACAACAGCAGCAAAAAGCAAAGTTTGCAGTTCATGAAGAATCACATTGCTGCATAATGTAAAAACATCAGACGGAGCAGAGCACGTCATGGAAAAGAAGTGATGGACACGTGTGTGAGCAAGTCCATTTAGTCTGGGAAGGATGGGTGTTACATGAAAGAGGCCTGCTGCTAGCCGCGACAGAGCTACGCACTAACAAATTTCATTTGGGAACCCCAAAAGGGCAGACGCAACCCCTGCGAGCTATAAGAGGAAGCAGAGATAAGGACCTGCCTGCTAATTGCATATGCTGCTCAGGCTCGGTCGAAATGGGTCCTGACAGCTGTGAAATATTAGGCTTTGAGACAAGGAGAGGGCAGGTACTGTAGATTGAGAGACAGTTCAGATGGAAGGCTAGAGGAGGAGGGAGGGGGGTAGATAAAGAGAGGAGAGGGTAGCGACATGAGTGATGAGAGCGACAGAGAGCCCTGGCAATCATGATCGCTGTCAGCCTGGCAAACCTGCATCTGTGTTGCTGTTTAAATGTGCTCCGAACAAGCATAAAATGACAATTTTGAGTAATTGGTGAGCTCTCTTGGCCAGCAAATAAAATCATTAATAACAACAGGGCTTTTAACAATTTGGTTGGATGAGCCGAGCTGGTCCTCTATTGAATCGCTGTAATTGTAATCATCTAAAAAAAGAAACGGCAACCAAGTCAGCACCCACGAGGGATGCGTAGCTCGGATAGCATCAGATCTCGTTCCAAACCGAGGCTGCGGCGGCCTCCTTGCACAGCCGTTCGTTTCTTTGACTTTATTTGTGGCTCAATACATACATCAGCCATTTCTCTGACAGGATGGACTAAATGTCAGAAAATAGAAATGCGTGGGTACATCTTAGTGTCAGTACTGTTGATAAAGACGAGACAACAATGGTAGTGTTGTTTCATTTTGTTGCCAAATGAAGGAAAAAGGGAATAGGAACAGGGAATACTAGGGGGGTAGGACCCAAAACACTAACAACACAGATGCACTGTACAGGAAGGGTCAGAGCAGGCTCTTCCTTCTGAGGAGACTGCAGTCTTTTGGAGTGAAAGGGGCACTCCTGAAGACCTTCTACGACTCAGTGGTGCCATCTGCCATCCTGTACGGTGTGGTCTGCTGGAGCAGCAGCATCACAGAAAGGGAGAGGAGGAAGCTGGACAAAGTCATCAGGAGGTCCAGCTCTGTCCTGGGCTGCCCTCTGGACTCAGTGCAGGAGGTGGGTGACAGGAGGGTCCTAGCAAAACTCTCATTTCTGCTGGACAATGAGTCCCACCCCCTGCAGGACGCCCTGTCAGCTCTGGAGAGCAGCTTCAGTGACAGACTACTCCATCCCCGATGTGTGAAGGAACGATTCTGAAAATCTTTCCTTCCTGCTGCTGTCAGACTTTACAACAACCACTCCTTACATGTACAATCTGCATTATGTTCCATTGTGCAATATCTTATTTATTATTTTTTATCTTATTTATTATTTTTTATTTTTTTATTACAATATATCGTTTATTGCTTTACTTACCGACTTTCTTATTCTTATTCTTAAAATGCAGTCAGCTGACGCACGGCTGGCAGTTCAAATAGTTTTATTAACAAAAAGGAACAAAACTTACTGAGTAATACAGAGGCAGTCCAAACAATCCAGAAACAAAGATCCAAAAATGCAGGAAGACGCTGGGAGACAAAAAGCAAATGTACGGAGACGATCTGACACACACAGAGGAAGTGACACATAGTATGTAGACGTGGGAGGTGAGGCGAGCGAGACACAGGTGATAGCACTCAGGAAACGAGACGCAGGAGGGAGCAGGAGACAGGAACAAAGACGCAGGAGGACAACACTCTACAAAATAAAACAGGAAATTAACAAAACAACAGAACTCAAACTCAAACCACGACCAGACTGACAAAATCTTTAAATAATTGTTGGGAGATGACAATCGTCATATTGTTGTGACTGGGAGGACGTTTACGCGGGCTGTGTGCCACGACTGCAAACTGATTTTCGGAGGTTGTGCAACCTGACAACAATGGGCCAATTAAAATTCCAATTTGAGTGAATTAATCAAGAAAAATCTGAACAAACTTATATTTTGAATTTAAAGTAAAATGCAAATCTTCATATTTCATTGACAAATGGTAGACGTGTTTTAATGAGCTGCAACCACTGATGGTACAGCAAACGATGTATGATGTTTACAGTGTTAGACTACAGTTGGTCTTGAATGGGATAAACATATTCAAAATATCCAAATGTCATGTCCTTCCACGTAGTATTTGTTGGTGTGAAAGATAATGTGATCATCAAAGTCAGTAGGATTCATCTGCCTGAAAACAAAAATCACAAAGTGCCACGGCATTCAGTTGCTGGAATGTTCGGTCTGGACCACGGTGGTGGACCATCCAATCAACACTGCCGTCTTCAGAACCACAAGTAACTCTTTCACTCATTCATATTCTAAAATTTTGATAATTGATGGGTTCTGTTTTGAGAAAAATGTTGTTTTTTTGGTGTTTTTTTTACATTTTTAACCTTGACTTTGGAATTTGAAAAAAACAAAACAAAACAGATTTTTCTTTCTTTTAGATATTCCACGGGCTACAGGGTAAATCAATAAACTAAGATAATCACACACACTGATAATGAAAATTATGATAGGATTTAAATTATTATCAGGTGTCTCCACACATTTTCTATTTTTTTTGCTTTATTAGTCATTAATGTGAGTTGTTGCACTTTCACGAAATGAAATGAGTTTTGGTGAGTTCCTGTTTGTTGCTGCTGGAGGCTACTGACTGGAGAAGGAGAAGGAGTTTTGAGGTGCAGAGTCATTTCACCCACATCATGAAGGGACCGTGTTCTGGTGAAAGCATTGTTAGTATTTCTTTGACAGCTGTGTATTCACTATGATGTTTTCATTATTTTGCACTGGTGTGGGTGAAACAACGGGGCAGTGTTAATTTCGTTGACAAAAATTTTTCATCATAGTTCAACCTTCATCAACCTTTTTTTCTCTGACGAAAACGAGACGATAACTAAATAAAAAATATGCTCAAAGACTAAAACTACGCCGAAAGTTATTAACATTTTTGTCAACGAATAAAAACAAGACTAAAATATTTGACAAGAACGAAATCCAATCAGAACGACTTTAGATGGTGAAGCTGGACGACTTGGAAAGACACCCAATCAGAACAAACTCCGGAGAGCGGTAAGACGCTCATTGATGGTCGGTAGACTGCTACAAGGGTCATCGTATGCATGCACTTGCAGTTTTTTATGAACACCGCGATATGTCACAGCTGGGGAGAATACGGAGGCAAGATATATGGACACATTTCCAGTTTACCATTACTGAAAACAAGACGCTTTGCAAACTGTGTGGAGCTACTATTGCCGGTAAAAACACAACGAACTTGAAGCGACACTTGCAAGCGAGTCATCCTGAAATCCATGCGAATGTAAGCTAGTTAGCTCGTTAGCTCCAAAATGCATGTCATGACTATCTACGGTATCTACTACTGTGTGCAAATCGAATTTGGTCAGGTGCAATAACTAGCAACTCTGGTTACGTTAACGAGATGTAGCTCAGCATGGTAGCCGGGTAATTTCAACGATTATATTTAGCTGTATTAACTCGTTTTCTGAAGTTTGCTTTCAGTTTGCTTTTGTTAAGAGTTGCTACCCTCACTAGTTTTGGTTTACCGTTTGGATCACCGTTAACACTTTATATTTTAACCGACTAAAATTACTGTATATTTAGTCGACTTAAAATGCTATGATTTTTAGTCGACTAAAACTAGACTAAAACTAAAATGATTTAGATGACTAAATTATGACTAAAACTAAAATGACATTTTTGTCAAAAGACTATCACTAAAACTAAATCAAAATTTGCTGTCAAAATTAACACTGCAACGGGGTAACTCTACACCGACATGCTTTTGCGGTAAATGGGTTTTGTTTTAATAGTTGTGTCTTTATATACATGAGTTTCAGTCTCAAGTCTCAAGTTTGTGCTGTTCAGCCTCTTCTTCGCTTGAGTTTAGTTTAGTTCACTGTAGCTTAGTTCTGTTGTGATAACCTCTTTTGTGCTCTAAAATTATTTTTAATATTATCATAACTTTTTTTTTTTCCTGGGTGTCTCTCTGGTCTATCAGCCTGGTCCCGACAGTTTCACAGTTTCACAGTTTTACAGTTTTTCTTTTAATGATGATGGACTTCTAAAGTCCTGCCAGCTCAAAGCATCTGAATATTTCAGCTCAATCAGTCCAAAATTTTTATAAATAGTTGCGCAGTTGCAGCAGCAGAGATGCCCAGCGCCAAATAATTAAAATTCAAATAGACTTTTCTGCAAAGTCATTATAAAAGACGGAAAGTAACTAAGCTAAAATGATTCCTAAATCAACAGTGTATGTTAATATGGCTGGCTGAATCTGATCAGTGTCTGTGGACAGACAAGGGCTGAGCCATGGTCCTGCACAACATGGCAGCAACACACACAAACAGGCACACAGAAAACCAAACGCGCGGGAGTAAAGCGGGAGTCCGCCTCGTCATCACGTTTACACGCGTGCATCAAAGGGAGCACCTCTCTGATGGAGATGTACAACATCACCTGATTGTGAAAGACAAATCAAGTGACAGATGCCCATTGCAGATGACAGATCCCGACTACAATGGGCGCTGGCTTTATTACACAGCCTCCTGTTGAAACGCGGACTGGAAATTAATTTTATGCCTGATTTAGTACATGTTGGCGCTTGAATGCACCTATGGCTGATATCATCAACATCAGAGCCACTTCATCTCTCTCGAGTCTCACGACGCAAGAGAGGAAATAACAGTTTTTTCTTAAGGTGACACGGAGTCAGATGCTTAGCTGAATGCTGGGTTCAGCCTCGTGAGCCTTTTCTCATATGGTAATTTGTCATACTGGGACATGTGGCTTCCTGTGTGTGTCGTCAGTCTTTAGGGAGTGGGTGGGGAGAGTAGGGGGTTCGGAATGTCACCAATCTCATCTGATAGGCACAGGACAACTTGGTCATCTGTGTATTTGTGTCATTTGGGAAAGAATATATGTCCTGTTAAAGGTCAACAGCTTCCATTTTTTAAATAATAAAAGTTTCTGTTTCTTTTATTGGAGAAACTTGGCATAGATGTGTGTGTTTGGGTGTGTTTTGTGTGTGCACAGACAGACTGGAAAAAGTTTGCAGGTTCTAATCTTTACAAGGATTTGCCAGAAACATAAACCCAACCAGCGCGCACGTTCGCAGGCAGCCATTTTTAGCTCCTTGCTGCAGCACATTTTCATTTGCGCCCCTCAGATCTTTTGCACAGTGTGGGAAATTCTTGTCTGCGTATTAATATGATTTAACAGAGAAAGGGCACCTTTCCGGTTTAAATTGGGCATAAAAAGAGGTCTTACGCTTTATGAGAAATGGAGCAGTAGCCCTACACTTTACTCTTCCAATAGTCTTGTCAGATGATGTTTGAATTTCTGGAGCGGTGTTAGCTTTTTGTCGCCGGATCATTCCTGGAGTTTACACATTGAAATTCAAATCAGAGTATATCATTCCCTGAATTAGGGGATCTGAGCCATAAATAAAAAATAGTTCAGCCTCATGGGAATTCAAAGCACTTCATAACAGACTCAGGTTTGAGTTTCACACACCATTTGCAGTCAGTCAAGCAAATCCCTAGATGAAAGGTTAAATGATGACAGGTATCTTTCCCTCTTTGATTCCGTATAGCTCCAGTAGGCAGGAGAAGCAGAAAGGTCCTCTGTGTGAATTCAGATTGGAAACAAGCTTTGAGCTTATCAGTTTCGGGTATATCCAAAAGAGATTTGGGGGAAAGACGATGAAAACAATGTATTTTCAACCTTCAAAGCTTGACGGAGCAAATGCAGGTTTATATACAGGCGATCTTCGCAATTAGTCTGATAATCTTTCAGATGTAATCCTCTAAACTTTGACTGGATCATTTGAAAACTTGTGAACTTGTCTTTTGGTGGCGTAGTTAAACTATGTTTGCACTGCCTTTGCCAAGGCTACATTTTAAATCATCACATATTACAAATTGAAATGAGCAAATAAGCCGGTGAAAGTAAACCCACTGATCCCAGATGCATTCATTCAGCCGCAGCCTGACAAAGCAGCGAAGCAACCTTTTGCCCACCACTTGTTCAGGGACGTACGAGAACTACACACAAGAGTTTCCTCTGTTCTCTTCACAGTCAAGGTTAAACTGAATGGAACATCCACTGCAGGTGATTAATGCACGGAATAAATGTCAAGCTAACTTATTAGCCAGTCGAGAAATAATATGAACCTTTAACATGAAGGATGAGTCCATTCAGCTAATGCTACATATTAATGACTAGTGCACGAGCCTGGCACTGCAGAGCGAGAAAGATTCATGGCGGGAACCTTTTTGATTTCCTTTTTATACATGAGCAGGAGATGTGTTTTCACCAAGCACAAAAGTCATTTCATAGTTTATTGTGAACCCAGTGGAATATACAAGTAAGCAGTAACACGTGGTGTTCAAACTTCACCGTGCAGTGAAACTGTCTGGGCGCGTACTCCAACCGGAAGCCCACATCTGAGTGACGCAGGATCTCGTTTGTTCTGCCTGCACCTAAATTCCAATATCAAAAACACCAGAACGTGAGGTGATTCGGACAACTGTCACATTTGAGTTATTTCCCTCACCGAGAGAGACGCAAACAGTGAGGAACGCTGATGACAAGTCAAATCAAGCTAAAATGCTATTGATGTAGAAAGGCAGGAAGCTGGAGCACAGCCTGTGTTTACTGTAACATACAGTCAGAATGGGACACTACACAGACTAGAAGACTAGTTCCCTTTAACTGAGATGCATTTCCTTCTGCTCCCCTCTGGCTATATTTTATTCATGCTGGATCTACTGTACTTTAATCAAGCAATTACACCGCTATTGTAATTTCAGTGCATTCAATTAGCCTATACCCCAGCAGTCTAAATGTGACCTCATACAGCCTCTTAGATCCTGCACTGAATTGTCTTAAGCTGTCCTCTGCGGGTGTCTCAAAGTGAAGTCACAGCTACCCATAATCCTTTAAGTCAGAGACGTCTCTCAAGACAGCGGCAGATTATATCAAACAATTACAACTTTCAAAAATGTTTGATATCGTCTTCTCAATCCTGTTCCACCATAACAATTCGACGGCGCTTAATATTGTGTCCCGAGGGGAACGAAATTAACTTCCATTAGAGGCTATTAGAACTTTAATATGCAATTGCTCATTACGAATTAGAAGTCGATTTCACAAAGAGGGTAGCAACATGCCTGCAGTCTGTGCCTCGATACATTAGGAGCTCTAACCGCTCAGAGTGCTGTTCTCCCGTCGCTGCCTGGCAAACATGAGCTTTTCAAGTCAGAGCCCGGCGGCTAAATCAATCTTTTGAATTTAACCGCTGCAACAAGGTCATACAGCGCAGCAAGATCTTTGTTTATCTTCCTGAATTAGGACCTCTGCAAGTAACTCACTTTTGAAGAAAAACTATTTATCCAAATTCTCAGAGTGTCAGTCTGGCAGGGCAAATCAAGGATTGGACAGACTTTATCTTTGGATGAGAACAACCAGTGGATATCTTCTGGATGTCTTCCTACATTGAGTATGAGTGAATGCTTCTTACATGAGCATTACTTGAGCATTGCAGCTTGAACAACATCAGCATATTAAACTTCTCAGCTCGTGTAAGAACAGACTTATTAAACATAAATCAGAAATGTTTAGGCTCTTAATCTGAAATGAATCATGCTCCAATAAAAGATTCAAGCCAAAACAACTCAAAATGACACCTAGAGCCAACATGCCACATTCTCCCACACAACTGAACCCACATACGATACGGGGAATAAGCCACGCCTAGCTAAATAAGTTAAAAGCGAGTGTCCACTGAGAGCTGCCATCCGTGGGTCAGTGTGCAGGCAGGGTTGCTCCATGCCACTTGCCTTCAGTGGGTTAGAGTTAGCAGGGTTTGTTAAGGTCTATGTTTCACACTGCCTCGAATGAGACCAAAGTTCCTACTACTAACCTCCATTTAATTTGCAGTAAAACAAAGCTGTGGCTCTTCTAACTTTATAGAGAAACACGAGGATCCATTCTGAGTTGTTTTGGGGTCCAACTGATACGTCTTAGTCCATCACTGAGGCTCGTTTATGCTGTGTTTGGCTCTGACCCGTCTGTAGGACATCTAGCTTTTCATGTGAACCAGCTAGCAGCTAACTTTGTCTGCCCTGATCCAGCGTCAGCACAAAAATATAAACTACAGTGCCGTCATCTTCTCAATGAAACGAGTCCATTTAATATTACCAAACAGCCACGCTCCATTTCTATTACTGCTTTTGTATTTAGCGGACACAGTTAGCTAACAGATAAATAGAGTAAGTGAAGCCCCCGTCACTGAAAACAAGAGTTAAGGAAAGCAACACTGAGTGTGTTAACGCTTTTACTGCCTCATCGCACATAATGACTGAAGCCGATCTACGGGGGTTGACAGGTTTGTCAGTAACACTGATTCGGCCGTTACATGTGGAGCTGCCGGGGTCTGGTTCTTGAGCTCTTTGACTTTCAAAGCTTCCAGTCTGTACTTTGTTTTTGACAAAAAAGCAGAGCACAAAAAGAAAAAGAACCCAACTCACCCGCTGACTGGCATTTGCCATGGAGGGGTGGGTTGCACACCAGAGACCCGGCAGATTTGATGCTGTTCCTGCCGCTTGCTGACAGAGGTCGATAGGAGTCATGCATTACTTGATGCATCTTTAAAGTGCACAGGAAGTGTTGCATGGCATTTCCTATCCGGGGTTATCCCTGCCTATCGAGCTCAAAGGCAGTCAGCCTTTGTTGTTGGCAGCTGTCTGACGATGACATTACAATAAAAATGCATTTTTAAAAAAAAAAACAAATCAGCAACTAGTTTGATGCTCTTACTAAGCATGTGTGGACATATAACACATGGTACTCAGCGTGTAGGCAATGGTGCAATGGCATATGCAAAACCTCTTTAAGATCAAGACAATCTTAGTGATTGCTCTGTGATGTGCGCTTGTGATGACAACCAGGTTAACTTAAGATTAATTACAGAACTTGCAGAAGTAAATAGGACTGAATAGTAAAACCTCAGTGGGTCCAGTCTGACAGATCATTTTACAGAGCAGTAATTCACCGCAGTGAAGTTGGCTTAAAGTTGGACATTTGACGGACAGCCACTGCAGATCCAGCTGCACTTCCTTACTCACTTTCAGCCGGTGTTGGCAGTAAGGGGACAGTTAGCTCAGCCTCCCACCCTCTCTCTTAACCACAGGGGTTTCATTCAGGGACTCATCAATAAATTACCATCTTAATGACACAAAACTAATGTTTTCATCAATACCTTCCTGCTGACTTGCCCATATTAAAGAAAATTATGATGAGAAATTATACTTAATTGGTCTCAAGCAGCACACACGCTTTAATTGCTAATGTGTAATTTACTTTACATAATATTTGAATGGGAAATAATTGCATTTCTTTCAACGGCTTTTGACCCAGTGACTCCAAAATCAATAGTGAATTGTATTACTACACTCGACATAAGACACACCTCTTTCATTGTTTTTTAGTGCTTTTTTTGTTACTTCATTCCTGTCTCACATTAGGCTTAGTTCTGTTTTATTAAAAATATAAAGCCAGGGCAGTGAAATATGCAGAGAGACCGCACCATCTGCACCAGATTTCTTATGTCCAGTGCAAAGATAAACACGGTCATTTGTCAGAGTTTTCATTTTTCATATTTTGCTCCATCTTGGTATTGTAGTTACAGCGCTATGCACACTTTTTCTCTGTCAAATCATGACTTCTGAACTCAAGCACGGCACTCTGCAAACTGTGATCATCACACACACACACACACACACACACACACACACCACTCACACTCAGCAGCCTTCACTGATTCGGTCTCGAAAAAACCCATGGAGAGCCCAACCATCATGCACAAATACAGACTTGGTGACCCCCATCATTTTTTACAAGGACAGTGCGTCTCATATGAGCTCTCTTCACTTCACTGTGAAGAGGCACAGAGGAGAATGGGTGTGGATGAAGTGAGGCAATGATGCCCTTGATGTTTTCACAAACACCCCGCATGCAGGATGGGAAGAACACAATGGAGTGGAACCAGCCACAGCAACACCGCTCTGACCTACAGCTTGCGCAGTGACACGGAGTCACATAGTTTACTTCACCTTTGCACAGGAAGTTGTTTTCTCACTTTACTATAAATTAACACTATTTAATAATGTATATTAGGCGTATCTGAAAGGTTTATCATAGGACTCACTGCTGGGAGATGTTCCACAAGGGTGAAAGACAAGGCTTAGAAAAAAGGAGACGGAGACGCACACCGCAGTCTTCATCAGTAGAGCCGAGGAAGAGTAGTTGAGCACTTTTGCACAGAGAACCTGTCATGGACATCACACATCTCCAATGCAGCAAAGAAAGCTGAGAGACAAGTGAATTTCATGAGGAAACTTAACAAGGAAAATCCCTGTGCCAAGATCTAGTTAACTTTTACAGAAGAGCGACAGGTAGAAAACATCCTGACTGGAAATGTTATAAATCGGTTTGGGATGTGCACTGGCCAGGACAGGAGGGCTCTACACAGAACATCATTGATACCCATCTACAGAGCAGTGATAATGGCAAGGATACTAAAAGATACACAAGCCGTTCACCTTGTTGTTGTATGGCAAGAGATACCAAAGTATCCTACAGAACAGCTTCTGTCTGCAGGCTCTGGAACTCCTCAATTCATTCTCCTCACTCAACCACAAATAACAGTCTTTGTCTTGCATGTAGCATAAAAGGACAATAGCTTACATTTCATTGTACTACCCTGTGCTGTAGAATGAATCCTCAGACCCAGGTTTAAAGGGTTTCAGAACTTAGGGGGGTCCTTCACATTTACCCAACACGCCTTCCCGCTGCCCTCACTCTCTTCCTTATGTCATAGCGCTTTCCAAAAGTGGGTTGTGCGACAGAGAAGAAAGGATGAGGGAAATGCATTTACCAGACAGAACATCCTTGATCACCAGAATATAACGTCCGATGTTCTGGGACTGACAATTACTTTCATGAATCAGACTTGTAACAAAAAAAAAATAAAAGCAGAGGGAAAGAAAAGCCTTTTGTCTGATAAAGAATAAAGCAGACAATGTGACAAACATGTGTTAATAAATCAGTCATATCTCAGATTGAAAATACCCTGCCCAGCAACAGCCTGTTCGCCCTCCTATCTGCTGCTGTACCCCCAGACTACAGAACAGCTTCTTTCCTCAGGCTGTAAGACTCCTCAACTCATCCTCTGCACCCCAGCAAAGTTTATCTTATGCGGCATAAAGGGACTACAACTTGTGCAACCAGTGTTGGAGAATGCAAATAAATTAACCTTTAACACCTTATAACTTTTATTGATGAACAACATGAATAATGTCAGAGCTCCTCTCTGTAAATCACTGTGCAAGATGTACCAACAACTTTATCTTGTTTAAATAAACTAATTTGCATTACCTTTGGAAACAAAGTTTAGATGAACTTTGCTTGGTTTATGCAATGTGCTGGCTCCTTTCCAAGCCCATAGAAAATTACCTGGCTTGATTATAGCTGTTTTCATATCCCAAACCTAATACAATGGCTCTAGTCTTGTAAGATTAGAAGAGAACCAGTCCCTGCATTATTATGCTAATCAGCTTCGAGCAACAGTATCATTATTCTCTTGTCAACCAAGGAAACACATTTCCACATAAAGGGGGTCAAGGGAATATCACACACACCTTGCAATACTGTACGATGCAGCACAACATCATAGCTCTTTAATGCAGAGGATTATAAATTGGAGTGTGAGAGAGGTTCAGATTCATCTCTTGTAAATTCAGATCATGTTGTAACTGGTGGTGAGGTAACTTGCAATCATCATTACTCTCTAAATCATAGCTTGACTTGGTATTTGTGAGACATTTGTTGCTGTTTTCGTGACCTCCAAAGACCCATGCAGCTGAGGCATCCTAAAAGCTGGTAGTCATTTTAATCTAATTTGTGGTTTACAAGAGGTGGACCTTAACAACAAGTAAACCAGCAGTCCTCCCCCAGCAGATGAGTCAGCGTGGAGCTTCAACACACCGTTCTAGGGGAGAACGCTGACCTCAAACAACTGGAACCGTGTGTGATGATCGCCCACAAGATGTCGTCTTTGATCATACAACTTAACTTGGCATATTACCTCACAGCGGTTCTAGCTAGCAGCTGCTCTTTGCCTGTTACTGCGCCGTGCTGCATTTAGGACCAGCAGACCCCCATCTGAAAACAGTTCGATCCTATCTCCTAAAGTAAAAACTACTTCAACTCATGACTCCCCCCTAAAAAACTTCGGGGATACTTCAGGCAACAGTGTGTCTGTGTGATCTTCTCAGTCTTCTGTGCCTACATTTTGTACTTATCACTTTGATCATTAGGGTGAAGGTAAGGTGTCTACTATAGTTTAGAAAATATTATAGATCCAAGATACGACTGACAGAATGGGCAGGACTGAGGGAAAAGGGTGCAATTATTAATCTGTCTGATATTTCAGCACCATGGATTTATGTGCCTGTCAGCCATTCGCCAAGTTACCCAATGTTTCACATTGGGACACTAGGCATACACTGTTCTGGTGAAGTTATGAGCAGAGCGAGAAGGTCGAAGCGATCCACAGTGTTCTTGTGTGTACGACAGAGTTGCTAATGTGTTTTTCTTCTCTTTACTTTAATGTGTCATGGAGGTCTTTGGTGCATGCAAAACATCTGAAGAATTCTAAAGTCAAACGCTCAGGCTAAAGGGAGTGATTCACTCCTACAGACAACGCTGCTCCTGAACTGCCTCAAACACCTTCTGTGCAGTTCAGCCTTTTCTTTCATTACTTGTCAATGTCACTATGTAACACAGCACTACCTCCAGCAAGATGACCTCCCTCTTAAAATGTTTTGAATAGAAAAGTCTGCAATGGCAGAGAGGGAGGCTGGATGACACATTTAGACGATTTGGTGGAGGGGAGGAATGGAGTTAAGAGACCTTTGTTATAGACTTTGCTATTTAGTGAAAACTGGTCAAAACAGATTTGGATCTATTTGGTCGGCAGATTAGTTTTCAACATCGCAAAGATACAAAAAGAAACAGGGAGGCTGTACTGTGTATAATGTGAGACAGAACAGCTCCAACAGGTCATTAACCCCTTTTACCTTTAGACTGCTGTGCCACACTTCGATGTCAACACACCTTAAAAAGGGCTCAGGATCCAAGAAAAGCATAACTCACAGTCCCAGCAAAAGTCAGTTTGTCTCAAAGATAGACTCCATCACAGGGTTTCTGTTATTTTGTCAGTCCTTTGCACTGCGAATGATACAGTAACGCCACTGCTTCATGTTCATTTTCTTTTAAACCAACTTTTAGAGAAAAAGCTGCAGCATCTCTCAACTGGAGGTCAATATCCTAATGGTCCCTCTGACCTGTTCGCTGTTCATCCACGCGTAGGAGAAGTGTCCATTGCTCTTAATGAGCCTGGGTCCCAGGTTGGTGCTAAATTAATGCTCTTAGGCTTGCAGGGATGAAAAACTTGAATTGCGTCTGCTCTAATACCCGGTGGCAAATGTAGCCCAGCTGGCACCTGGGTGACTGCATTCATTCACAGCACCTTAACCATATACCCCAGAGGATGCTCACCTCTTGCCTCACACTAAATAAGCCTTGCTGTTCAGCCACCACAAGCTAATAGCAAAACAGAAAGGTGACATCGCCCCCAGGCAGAAAAAAATGACTGCTCTTTTTCAGAACCCGCCGCGGTAATCCGTCTTCCCAGCCTTGCAAATCCATACCCCAGGGGGCAGGGAATTGGTGCGGCTATGTCTCCACACCTGGGGGACTGATATCACCGACCAATCAACACTTACAGTCTTTCCTGCAAGCGATGGTTGCCCGTGTCCCATTGATCGAGGCTTTGTCACACGGCGCACATGCTGTGCCACACGTACGTCGCGGCAAAAACTCTCCGGGCTTTATGTCATCTGTGCGTACCCTTTAGAGACTACTCCTTATCTCAGGTACACCTTCTGGAGCAGAGCAGAGACAGTGGCCTTAAAATGACTGAGCTTCTTCTTCCAGTTAAGATGCATAAATACTCCTATCCAATTTCCTGAATCCTTCATGCGCATAGATATTATTGCGAGGAGAGAATTGTGACAAAGTGAAAGCTAAAGAGCTTTCTGCAACAGCAGCTATGGCGAGGATGTAACACGCACAGAAAACCCAACCGCACACTTGTGCCCCACAGAACATGGAGTTATATTTGCTGTTTGTAAAGTCACCTATAAAATATAATTGAGCAATCAACAGGAGGTGGGGAGGTCGATTTATTTTTAGACAGGATGGGCCGGAAAAACAACTTGACATTTATGTGTTTAAATTAGCTGAGTCTTGAGCTCCGTCGCATTAGTATTCAGGTGTTTTTCGATAAGCTAAACTTCTTCAAATTTGGCATTTCTGTGTCAAAACACTCGCGAACCCACACTCATTTAAACTTGTGGCACTGAACAGCTAAAGACAAAGAGGAGGAGACTGACGTGATCGGAGCCGTGATGCACAGCTTTTATTTGTGTCATAAGGATTTATTTTCAGGAGCGACACAAAGAAAGGAAAGTGTTTAAAGGAGATTTGATTGCAATTTCAAGAATGCACGAAAAAGCCTTGTGTTAAATCTTTAACGCTGTCAGATGAAGACCTTGTTCGCATTTGGGAAACATTTCATCGCTTACAAATTGCTGCACACCGTCAGACGTCTGAGGACTGCGGGTTACATGTTGGGTTAAATGTTGTTCATCAGGAGGGAGCAAACAACTGTTCATCCGACAGCTTTGTATCTCCGGGTGCAGCTTTCCAGATACAGTCGGTGTTAAAAAAATGCGTTTTCTGTATAGGAACTGTCGTACAAAACCCAGTAACTCCCTCTAAAACCACACATATTCATTTTAATAAACAAATATGTCATTTAGTCAGATTTATTGGTGCTGTTGTGTGGAGTCCTTCAGCTTCCCCTGGCCCTTCTGTCTGTGTTAAGCTTAGCTAACCACATCCTGTTATCTATGCTCTGTCTTTAAGTGAGCTAATTTCCCAAATGTTTATTTATTCCTGTGATTCCAGCAATTGTGAGAATAAAGCAGGATTATTCTTGACTGAGAGGAGCCTGGTCATTTTACACCACTGTTTACATTTTGGACCTTAATACTCTGAATTAATTGCTCTTGCGCCGGCTGAGGAACATGGTGTTGCGGGCTGAGGGCTTTGAAAACATTCCTCCGGGACTCAATTCAGACCCTCGATGGCGTACCATGTTTTCGGTTGACTGACTCTGCAGCGTGGTCAACCTCTGGTCCTGTCCCAGCTTTGTCTCCACATCATTAAAACTGATACTGAGTGGCCATAAAAGCCGGCCAAAGAAAAGCAATCAAAGTTAGTGGAGCAAGAAAGGCCCTTAAAAAGCCTCACATTCTGAACTATGCTTTAAAGAAATAATGCATCGAGTGGGAGTACGATTCATTTTCAATCCTCGGGCTCTGCGCTTGGACGATAACAAAAGAGTCTATATATAAATGACAGTTTGCAAGTTGTTTGCCATTGCCCGCGTCCCTGCCTGTAAAATATCACACCTCTTCCTCTATAACAAATGTAAAAGCGACAGTGAGATGAACCCCCCCCCCCCCGAGCGCGAGACGCTCCTCTTCTTATTCACCATGATTGCAACTTTGCTGCTCGTCTCCTGCTGACAGCCACCTTATTCTAACTTCACTGTTACCGATCTTAACGCCACCTCGCTTGAAGGCGGTGCTGAGTGCAACACTGATGATTCAATTAAAAAAGACGATGGGAGGGTAGAGTTGAGCCCGAACAAATCGAATGAATTTTTAAGACCGGGCGCCGCGCAGCACTGTTTGGTGAACGAGTTCCTTTTTTTTTTAACACGTGGCACAAATCCAGACTGTCCAATGAAGGGTGATCAATAATTAAACAGATATAAAATCCCTGACTAATTGCTTTTTATCGATCATATTCCAAACCTTGTAATTATCTTGGAAGATATTTACCAGAAGACATCTTGTTGAAAATGAAAAGCACAAATGAATGATTGCACAGACTTAATTACTGGCTTCTTTTGAGGGGCTGCATTTACATTTATCATAACTTTAACTCTGTGATTGCTGGAGAATGGCTCCATGAGTTCAGAGTTAACAACAACTGGATTCTACTTTCTTAACTTAAACTAAGACTCAGCTCTTTGTTGGAGTTCGTACGGGTCCACCTTCAGTCCTAGACCAGTTATTGTGTGCGGCAAGCCATCACTGTCCTCGCTGGTAGCTGATCTTAGCGATGCAAAGAATGATAACTCAATTTTCCCCCTTGAAGGGCCACAAACATCACGACAGGGAAATGACCTTCAAGCCAGCGAGATAATGCTGAATTTTTCAAAAACCTAATCAATTATTCATGACACTTTGCTCTCAAACATTTCCTTCACCGGCATTCTTTTCCTTTTTTTCCCCCCCTGCCCCGTTAGTGCTAGGTAGCTAAGCTCATTGGAAGCCCCTTTTCGTGAACTTGTTGTATTATTCATCAGAGGATGTCCCCAGCCACATTCTAATGCTGCCAAACGCAGCACCAATGCAATTACATAACAAATATCTTAAAATGTACTCTGCACAGCATTGGCTGCATGTTCAGATGTGCGCACATGCTCTCTCTCTCTCGCACACTAACGATAATCGTATGCATACTTATATATATTATGCATGTACAGCTCACATGTTTTTTATGCCATCCGTCAGGGAAATAAAGAGCTATTATGTTTTGACAGCCCTTGTGAAACTGAGAGTGCGGCTGCACAAAGAAACACATGCATACACTTTTTTTTAATTTATTTTTTTTTCATCTTGAATATACAAGCGCTACACTGTCAGAGTCACATCGCAGGTGCCACTGCCGCCTTTCATTTCAAGCTTACCTTGAGCTTTGGGAAATTTATTGTCATTCTCCAGCAGATAGAAAGCCATCACAGAAAAGCAATATCCCCGTTTCTTTTAAGCTGTCACTACATTTGATGGTAAGCTGCCATTGCTTGCGGTCTCTTTGCATCGCACTTCTAAGACCTCACCCAGCATTCCAACAACGTGTCCGGTGATGTAACATTATATTTCCTGGATGTACTGCTGGATGTGTATTCTGTTTGTGACACGCGCCTCTTCGGTCTTTGTGGGTTTTTTTGCTTTACCAACTACACGCTCCTCTTCCTCAGATCAGAAACGTTGCCTTGTGCATATTGTTGCTGTAATTTGTGGAGACGGACAAACTCGGCTGCACCAACGTGGGTGGAGTGGCACCGCTGATATTTTGTTTATGCAGATCAGGTGGCGTAGGGCAGTTTTAGTAGTCAACTTAGCATCTAACTGTGCATGTGCTTCTACTCACTCTGACTACGTCTCATTGCAGGCAGTGCAAAAGATAATTTTGAGTCGTTGGTGCAGCCCACACTGACCTCTCCCCCCAAAGTCACTGATATCACTTTTGCTTTTACTTCTGTCAGTTTGATCAAATGTATTTCATCTAGTAGAAACATATTTCTGTTTTGAATGCAGAAGTTGCACTTGGTTAGATTAATGGGTGATCCTCACAAACAATCACAAAAGTCATCCACAGCTGCTTGGAGGATAGTTTCAAACCATTTTCATTCAGCTGATTAAACAGGAACGAAGTGTGGCATCCAACGGCTTCATCATTTCAGGCGCTGCTGCATGATGCACCACACCATGCCGCGCCAGGATTGTGTTTGCGCCTCCGGTCACCAGAGTGTCAAAACTTAGTTGAGCATATCCTCGCAAGCATCAAGTGCACAAAGTGTTCTAAAGAGAGTGTTTTATAGATTAGATGATGCTGTATGAGTAAAACTGGTTGAGGGTTTCATCCATTATGATTCAAATTGCTTTGTTTTTGCATTATTAGTTTTCATCAAGACTGACAGGCCGTGTTTCGTCACCCTCTCTGGCTAAAAGTTGTGTTTCCTTTGACCATGATTAGTGATAACCTGTACCCGTGGCCAGCGACATCACTGGAGCTCATGGAGTTCACTTATACATCACTCAACAAGGTGTTACACTTGAAAACACTGTTGCTAATCTCCAGAAACTAAGGGCAGACGTCACACCGCCCAGCGCATGATTTAATGCTGAAAGAAGTAAGAAGCAAACAGAAATGTGTACATGCTTTTGAAGGAAAATGGATTTAAGAATTGCAGAAAATTCAAATTGTGGTGCAGAAATAACTCGGATGGGTGATTCTGACAACAACTTGATTGCAGAAACAGGGATAAAATGTTCCTGCTTACCTGCGGTCACCACCATAATGCTGTCTGATTTTCATAATAACAGCAGAGGAGAGTATTTTGCTGCTTTGACGACGCGGCTGTCTGGTGGGAATCAGTGTTTTTTAACATCTCCTGAACGGTGGAAAACAACATTTGTGTGACAAATACACTAAGTTTATTCCACGTGCAGTCTTTCCTGGACTCAGTGAAGGCCAGCCCGCACGTGTAAGAAGATCCATCAGCGTCCTGCACATCTGCTCCTCACATCCCACTCTCACACGGCACTCGGGCTTTCTCACGTAGCCGCATTCATTTCAGTCTAAGCAGCCTGCGTTTGCCCGAGCCACTGACTGACTGAACTGAGGAGATCCTTGTCTCAATACTCCAGGACAACTGGATCAAACAGGTAAACATTTTCATCCAGAGCCCCCCCGCTCTCCCCCGTACACTCCGCCACCAGCCAGCCCTTGGTCTTTCTTTCGGCAGCGGCATCTAACGTTTGACATAATAAGCTTCATCGCTGGTATGGTTCCTGTGATCATGACAATGGTAATACCGGTGGTAATATGGTTTTATGAGGCCTCTCATCCTCCCATCTGCTCTGCTCTCCTCCTCAGCTCTGGTTGCCCAGGACTCCATCTGAACTCCCTCCCTCCGCCATCTGGCCTCTTCCGTTAATCCCTCCTTCATTCCCTCTCCCTGTTGCCCCCCCCCCCAGTTTGCTGAGTGTGCAGCTATTTTGCTTGTTTTTTGTGTTTTGACTAATTACTTCATTGTGATGAATATGTTGTCATAGATAGATAGACAGACAGATAGAGAGATAGAGCTGATCTTGAGTCAAGTAAATAAAAAAATGCTTTTTCATGCTGAGCTTAATGTATTAGAACTGTTACTATGAGTCTCTCAGCTATGCACAAACAATGTTTATCGCTTGCATGTTTCATTAGGTTTTTTTTTTTTTGGAGTATCGATGTTTTACACAGCCTGCTTTTGCTTAGAAATGTATTTACCGCAGCAATAACAGTGGAGGTTTTAATGAGCAAGCTGCCCGGGGAGGGAGGGGGGGCAAAGCTGCTGAAAAGCTGAAAGGAACCGGGCCCCGCTATGGATGGCAAGCCATGTATAGAATGACTTCATTAAGCGCTGAGCAGTCGGCCAAGTTACAGGATGCAAAAGTTCGTTAATGTCGTTAATGAGAGTGGAAATACACCTCCAGAGGTATTGACATGCGGAGTGATTGGTGCTCCCGCTGGAGAGCGAGTGGAGCATCTCAGACAGAGGACAGACACCGGCGCAGGATGCACAGGCGTTTTCCCTGTGGGTGAAGTTAGTTCAGCGCCGAAATCAACCGCTCACATCAAAGAAAGCATGATTTAAGTAGAAATGTGACTCATTTACATAATCAAGGCCTTATGTTCCAGATTATGCCTACAAATGCGTTGTTTCCAAAAGGGAAACAAACAACAATAAGAACACATTGGTAATCAAAGTGCATCTTGTCAGTCCATGACTTCTCACTCTAATGATACATTGTGTTTGGGAAAAAGAGCCCCGTCTTTAAAACGCAGAGGTTCCTCTTGATTCGGGATATGAAAGGTATCCTCGAATAATCTCGTCGCAGTCTCCTTTTGTAAGAAGTCTGCACGGAGCGTTTGCTAGACAAGCCGCCGTCACAAACGGTCTCGGAGCGTGAGCCGCACACACACAAATCCCATCTGACTAAATATATTTCAAAGCAAATGAAAGTGTTTGCCAAATACCATAGATGTTCTTTTTTCCCATAGCTCATATGAGACACAGATAAACACTTTAAATGCTTGTCAGCTGCGTGCACGTAGCCAACATGAAACTGATCGGCATGCGTGGTATGACTGTGCCATGCTGCATTAATCACACATTACCGTGTGTTAGAGCCGCAGTGAATGGGGTTTTCAGTTTTAAACATAGGAGATTAGATAAGCGGAGCAGACTGGGATGGATTAAAAAAGCAAATGACGGCTTTTTTTTTTTTGGATTTCCCATTTGTTTTGAATCCTAATGAGAGCCGATAGACTCGTCCCGCTCACCTGCGGCGTTAGGAAATGGAGAGACACATCTGTCCCTGGTGCAGTGTCCATCACAGGCCAAACTGAGGTTGGCTAATCAAAGATGAGACGGTCCTCCAGATCATCGCAGCGGAGAAGCACTTAAGAGAGGTCACATCATTACGGCCTGCGGATTCAGTTGTTACTGGACAGAATTTGTGTTTGTCTCCGTGAGAGTCCCAAGAATTCAGACATTATGACACATAATGTTATATTTTTCATAAACCCTGTGGCAAAATAACATAGTAAAAAAAAAAAAGAAAAACACTAACAGCTGGTGAGAAGGAACCAGGATCCCTGCAGCATTATGCCATGTTTCAGCGTTACTCATGGTGTCACACAGCAAAACCCTGCCTGTGGAGCTGAGTCTGAAAAGAAACCTCAACCATGTTAATCCTCCTCAAAAAAAAGAACATTAACCAAAACACGATAAGAGCCACAGTGCTAATTTGATGACGAGCAGATGCGGAGGAACGCGGTGAGCGCGCCGCCGCAAACAAAGATGTTCCCTGACATCAAGATCGACGTTTGCTGAGAGCCTGCGAAAACCAAATTCCGCCACGAATAAAGAAATAAACAGCACAATGTTGTAACGGCCTGATCAAAGCAGCGGAACGACACGCTAGCCCTTATTCCCTCAGTAGTCTAATAATAGATCAGTCTGTAATTTCTGGTTTTCTTAAGATGATGAAAGGCTTCTTCAATCTGCCTCAAGTGAGAGTGCCAACAACGACAGGCGTCCTTTACACCCTGAACTGACCAGCACCATCTCCTTTGTCCACTTCTTTGGACAGCAGTCCCCTCCCCCCCGCATACTTTATTTAAACATAATCATGTGTCTCTTCTGAATAAAGCAGCCCATGTCTGTGTTGGCCCGTTGGATGAGTTGCTTTGTGCTGCCACAGTGTTTAGTAACGTTGTTACTGAAGAAACTGACTTTTGTCGCCGTGCTTAACATGTTACGCAGCTCTGCTCACAATCTAATTCCAACTTTGTGGCACAAATGAATTAAAGTAAGCATGTAACGCATTTCGTCTCCATGTCAGTTATTCAGCAGTAATTCAGCTCATCTCCTCCTCTTCCTCCCATTTCCTCATCTCTTTCCTTTCTGCCTTGGATCTCCACCATCAGCCGGACCATCCAGCTGCTCTGGCCCACAACTAGACAAGATGGGAGAGGGTACCCATGTTTAACAATGGAGGGAAACGTTACTGATGTTAGTGCCAACCAATTCATCATGGTCATGATAGTTCCTGTCCGACAGCGATGGCAGCAGCCTGTTTCTGTGTTTGCAAGTTAAGAGTGACAGGACATCTGTTTGTATGCAGATGTGTGGAGATACCTCCACCTGACTATCAATAAAGCCCATTTCCCTAACGCCAATGCTTCAAATGTTCCTGTGAACATTAAATAAATTGATGGAAGTGAAGTTGGAGATAAAATAAGCAACACAGTCCCTCACTGTAAAAACCACAGACGATGAATCCATCTGCTCAGTAGCAACAAAGGCAGCAGGGATCCAGGTCCCACAGTAGGGGTGGCTGCTGGCCCCTATGCCCCAGGAAGATGCCCCCCTGCTGGGGACAACAAATGCCAACACAGTGAAGAGCATCAAATATTAGTCAACATGTATGAGTCTGACCAAAATGGAGAGGGACGGCCAACAGAGACTGACCTTGGGTTAAGCCTGCATCTATATAGTGTTGTCTCAGTGGGTGTCACCTCTGTTGGGGTTAATGGGTCAGCGGCACCCGCTGACGTCAACTTAATAGATAAAGAAAGCCGTGAGCTGCATCAAGGTCATCAGGCGCCGCCCTTCCTGTTATTTATGAAGCCTCCCAGGGCCCGCAGATGTAGTGCACACAGAATGGAAGCGGCAAATAAGTGGCAACCACCCATTAAACGGGATCCAAGGAAACAGCCATTCATTGTTTCGACCAGCTTATTCCTTCTCATGGTCATCAGGGAGTGGGGCTCATCCCGGCATGAAAGTGCACGGACGGCCGGAGGCATCTCGGGCGAGCTGCAGCTCTAACACAAACAGACGCTCACAATCTGATCTGTGAGCAGCTTACAGTCTGCAGTCCGCCTCACTGACACGAATGCTACACAGAATGTGGAGCTCAGCACCAAAACTTTTGCAAAGAAATCGTGTTATAGATAATGATAATAACAGGATATGTGGTGTATTATTAGGCCGAACCTCCACGTGACCCTGTGCACATGTGTGATTCCCCTGTTTGCCTGGAACTGGCATTTCATTGATTCCGCGGATGTCACTTGCGCTGGAGGAGGCCAGCTGTGAGCCTGGTTGTGGCTAACAAGCAGGAAAGTCACAGCAACGGCTGCAGAAAGCCTCTTAATTTGACATTTGTCTGTTCCCGTTGTCCTCCTTCCCGCTGGAGGAAAAAAATGCTTGGGCTACTCTGCTTGTTCTCTTGTGACTGGAGCGTTTTTACCGGGATATGCACCTTAGAAATGGACGTACGGGCCGGGAATTGTAGAAAGTAAAGGGATGTATTTGATTTGCGAGCTTGTGATGAACGGCTGTGTAAATAAACATGAAATGAAGTGACAAAGTGAGGACTCGCTGTCTGCAAGAAGTTGCAAAAAGTGTAGGAGCTCGAGTGAGTGGATTTTCTTTCTGGCTTGTGCCACTGCTGTGGAAGAGAAACACAAACACAGCAGCGCGCGCACACACTGTAGCTTAATTCCCCCGTCTTCCCGCTGCCAGGCTGCAAGGTGAATCTAGATGACAGGGCAAGTGATTTCCCTTTATTCAGCTGGCACTGGGGAACCCACGGTGGCCTTCAAACCAAAGGTTTACAAAGGAAAGAACAATACAGAAAAGGTAGGGGATTCCCAAGAGTGTTATACACTTTGGAGCGCTGTGCACAAGTGCTGCTTGTCTTTGTTCATGCATTTAATATTTATGTGTGGTTCAAGGGGAACGTGTGTATCATTTCATCTTGAGGAGTGAAAGCCAGTCTGGTCTCGTCTGTGCTGTAACAGAGACGTGGACATGAATATCCATCGGACATCGTCTTTCTCTAAAGGCGAAACATTTTTTTTTTGCTATGAAATTTGTGAGACATCGTGGATCAGGGCGGGACGAAGTGTACGGGGCGACGTTAGCGCTCCATGCTTTCTATAGAAGCTGCAGTGCAGTATGTCATTATACTGAGTGTGTGCATTAGCTTCCTTGAATTAAAACTGTACTTTGATTTGCCTTTGATTTACAAAATCATTATTTAATAACTAACATATTTTTGTCTTGAGTGACAAAATATAATATAATATAATATAATATATATAATATAATATAATATAATATAATATATAATATAATATAATATATAAACATAATATAATATAATATAATATAATATAATATAATATAATATAAAACCATAAAGCAAATAAAAGCACCCTTTTTAACCTACATGGCAGCAGTTTCATTAATAATTCATACCATCATAATCCCATTCTACTGTTCTGATGTCAAAGTCTAGAATGGAGCAAATACACAATAGTCATAAAACAACCCAGAATCTTTTCATATGCATCTGACAACTGCTTATAGGTGGCAATGTAAAACTAATGCAAACCACGTCAAGGTCTCATGGAAGCATCAAAAGAGTGCAGGACACGTCTTTTAAACTCTGCACTCATTTATGCATCAGCAGTGTGGATAAGGTGCCCTGTGTAACATCTCTGCTGCTGTCTAAATGACTGTAAAATCCCACAGCACAGAGGAGAATGCGTTATAGGTAAAGGCAACGAGCACCTGCATTGATATAATGTCTGTAGTAGCTATTAGTTTGCTAATGAGCGCGCTGAAATCACAGCGCAGTCACTGTTGGTGGAACAGTTTGCAGTCAGATGCCGTTCATATTTCTGTCTATGACGTGACAAACCGCTTGGTCAGAGCCAGCGAGGGGTCACGGTTAAGGTTGAAAAGGTGAATGTTATGTAAATTCAGCTCAGCATGGAAAATCAGAAGTTTCACCCCTGAATACGTTCGGAAACAGTTTTTCAGCACTTCCCGGGCTTTGATAGAGAACGGCTGCAGTGTCACAGCTGCGGGGGGGGCTCCTCTCTGATTATGGTGAAATAATGCATTAATGCTACGCCGCTGCAGAAGCGCTACAGACAGCGACTTAAAGGGTCGACGAGGGAGGACATCAGGGTAAACACACTTGTTGCTTAACTTGTTCAACTCTGCTGAGTTCCTTTCATACTTCGCGTCTGTTCATCTTATTTTTTTTTCTATTCCATTCTGAACCAGTAGCCTATAATCATTTTCCCTTTTAATAGAAGCCATATGAATGTACATTTCCCCTGACCCAGTTTCCCGACAATTTCTAAAGAAGCCTTCACAGCATGAGCTCTGTCTCCCATGAATTTTTCCTCAAATGCAATTTTCTATCATATACACCCAGGCCAGCATGGTTGGTTACATTTGAAAACCAGCCTGCAGCTACTGAACCTTTCTGACAGAGATCCCTTTAAGAGCTGCTTTGGCCCGAATGCGGAAGCCAGTGTAACCCAGAGGAAATGGATGAGACAGATGCATTGTTCATCACAGAAATGCTATTCAGCGCACTGTCACTTCTACATATGGGGCTGACAGTGGTGCACCAGTGTGCGACACATGCTCTTTACCGGGAAAACTTGGCCCACTTGGACTCGGGCTGTTATCCGGAGCGCTACAATGAGTTTGCATTATACTGAGTGCGAGCAACTTCTGACTAAAGCCGATGAAAAAGTCCTCTTTAACAGCTGACACCAAAAGACTGGCACACGATGAGTAAACTAAGTGCTTAAATGCAGATTGTTGATGCCTGAGGGGCTATTAAATCACAAATTTAACTGAAAAAAAATCAGAAGTGTCAAAAATCATCTCTTTGAATATCATTTCCTCCAAATAAAAGCCGAACATGCGTAATGAAGTCATTAAAAACCTACAGCGTCACAGATAAGCGCGACCTTTTGCACCTGCAGTTTTGGGGATTTGACAGGCGGAATAATAGGACTGATTCTGTACCGCGTGGTGTTTGTTAGCGAAGAACAAAGAGTTTCTGACAGTTTAAACACATCAGCGATTAGGTCACACAAAGTCTGCAACAGGCCTGAAGTATTTGAGAAAGATAATCAAACTAACCTGTCATCAAACCAGTCGCACCGCGCTGCATTCTTTGTTTGTTAAGGAGCATGCATATTTAATGCTCGCTCTCTGCAGAGCACAGCCCGTGTGTTTTCTATTCCAGCGTCTTTAACTCAGAGAGGTGCGCACTTTGTGAGCGCGAGGAGATGCATTGTTACGGCCTGTTTGTGTTTGGTGCCTCGGGCTTTACAGAGTGGTGCAGCAGAGCAGAGCTAACCGTTAACTGATAAGAACCTATGCATTTTCAACAGTATATCACCTGCAGTGTACGTCTGAGCGTGCGCTACAGAAGGTGTTGCTGCATGCTCCAGCTCATACTCAGAAATGAATTGATTTCCTAACGCATGAAGGCTTCTCTGGTTGATGTCAGCAAGGAGAACTTGTTGGTGACTGCCCATGCTGTAATGCTACTGTAGCTGATCTGTTCTGCACATACATCTGTTGAATGTTTATCAGTGCTTTGTCAGAAGATCTCGTCCTCCGTCGCTCCTCCTGAGGTTTCTTCCGTTTGTTCCCCATCAAACACTTCTGTGGAGACTTTTTCCCGTGTTTGAATCAAAGGTCTAAGGATCGCGGCTGCTGTTTACTGCACAGATTGTAAAGCCCAAGCAGAGGCAAACATGCCATCTGTAATATTTGGGTTATACACATAAATAGGCTTGACTTCAAAGTGAAAGAAAACTAAATACATGCGCTTTTTAGGTGACTTGGTTGAGCCCGTTGTCGCACATCAGTGCATTATGTGCTGGAACGCTGTCAGATGCAGAAGGGATACGTTTCGGCTTCATTGTCAGCTGATCTGGATGCAAAGCCGCGCCGGCTGCGGAGTTAAAGTGCTTATAAAGTGGTTATATGAAATGAAACATTAGTATGTGTGTGGGCGGTCGGCTGCACCCAACAAACCCTAAACACCGCTCATTGAGTGCTTCCTCTGTGTGTGAGCACTGCTGGTTGGATTCAAGTTGACAAACAAGCTGCTGAGGTCCGATTTCAGGTCGTTATCCTGCCGAGCCGAGGTATCGTTTCACGTTAACGCAGGTGCCCGAGCTGAAATGCATCAATGTTTATATTGAATAAGTACAAAACTTTAAATTAAAATCAACTCAGGGTACAGTCCTTAAAGAAGGGAAAACTTATTAACTTAACTGTAATTAAATTCACTAAACCATCAATTTAGAACTCTGATTAATAATTCAATTAATTGCTACCAGCAAATTACCATTTCAATAGCCGAGAATTAGCTACGGTAAAGGTTGATTGGTCGGTTGGCTCCGGAGCTCTGAATAGCAGAGGTTGGCAGCACTCGCTCTGTGAATAAAGCATTTATTTAAAACACAAGACAAAGAGAGCAGTTAGTCTTCATCCCTGACGCCTTGTAAAACGCCGTTTTCTACTGAATTCCAAACAAAATGCACTGGTTTTAGCAGAGAGCAGACTCCGCACCTCCGATAATGAGCAGCACACAGCGGCTTCCCGAAGCTTCTCTGCAAGAACACTGGGGGGAAATGATCTTTTTAAGGGTCACTTGTCGCGATAAGCCAAATTCTATTTTCCCTTTTTCAATATGGAGCCAACAATCGACTGATCAATATGCAGTGACATAACTTATCAAAATAAAAGCCCACATTTAGCGAGTGATGAGCGTTATATTCACTCAGGCATGTCTGAGCAGAACTATATTCATCTACTGTGTAATGATCCCTCCTGCTATCAGCTCAGCCCCGCACAGCTGAAATAACTCACGCCGGGCAGAGGAGCGCAGCCCGTGCCGAGTGCCACTCCACGCGCCCAGTGCAGCTGATTGGAGGGGTTTGCAGCTAAAATCTTGGCGACTGCACCGAGACCACTCAAACTCTAACGCTTTGTTAGCAAGCTCAGAGAGCGACAGACGAAGGCGGAAAGGAAAAAAAAAAATAACAGGGGCCCTTGAGGAGCAGTGACAGTAACCGGCGCGCCGCTTTGGAAACTCATGCAAACAATCTGTGGACATCACCAAACATAAATTTATGGAGCTGAAGAGATTTGAGCGTGGGAGGTGAGAGACACAGAGAGATCTTATAGCTGGATGGATGGATGGATGGATAAACAGACTGGATAAGGAGGAAGAGGGGTGAGGGAACCTATTTCCAGACGGCTGCAGAGCTCTTTATTTCCGGCTCTTTCTGACTTCCGCTCCTTGGTCATCACTTTAAACCATCTTTCAGTGGGGATTTGGAGAGCGATGCCAGTAAAACCCTGGCTAAACCGCGACCGGCGTTGAGCTCGGAACGCATCTCACTCCACCCTCGAACACACAAGAGTTCTGTCTTTCATTCATGTGACACGCTGCGCGGACACATGCTAAGATACGCCATCACTGGCTGCATAATCCGTTTTATCCCCGCCGACGCACCGCCAGTCAAATGCCATTTAAGGCGTGCGCAACAAGCAGTGCAACATAGCACAGTATAACACTTCTGGCACGTGAAAGAACAAAGACTCGCAGACTGCAATCAGGATGTGATATCTGTGTGATAACACTGAGCTGAACTCCGATGCAAACCCTTCAACTCCAGCGTGTCAGAGGAGGTGACAGTCTCTGGCATATCGTCTTATTTTAGCAAGTAATAGAAGTTGTTTCAAGTCAAGTGATATTGTCGCAGTGTTACGGACCATTATATGCTCCCTCCCATCTAGGTCTTAAAGGTTTTACAGTACTGTCTGTGGGTAATTTGCCAGACTGGCTGCCAGCCCAAACAACAGCTGCAAGGAAACGTCTCAAACTCATGTAACTATAGTTTTAAAGCGCAGATCACGGGATGAAACTGCTACGCGTCGCTCTAATTATTTTTAACGAAGGTATCAGAATAACATATCCACAGCATGTTGGATGCAACTTGCGTCAGTCTCAGGTCCTGAGGTTGCGCAGCACAAAGTCAGGGTGCAGAGGTCAGGGCTGAAGGTGGTCCTGTGGGGAGTCTGACTTCAGACTGACTACAGAAAACATCCCAATTTGACGTGCATTCAATTTCAAGTGAACGCAGCCTGTAGCAAGTAGTTATTACAGAACCGAAAGAGGAAGTCGAACGAATGTGTTTGTTACTGTAACCATCAAAACACACGTCTCCTAAGCTTCGCTAACTACTGCGTTTGTCCTGATCTCTCCTCGATCACGTTGTGCCTGAACCTATCCAAACTTTAACCATAACCTGCTCTTGATGGCACATAACTACGGTCTTTCCATACTCAAACTGCACTGCCGTTCATAAATACTTCAACTGAATTACAGTTCACTCTTTAAAATTACATTTAAACCCACTGAGTGCTGTCTTTTGTACCCGGTGTCTCATCCTTTATCAACATTTTGTCTACGCACCACACTGCTACAACAACTTATTGTTCACAACCCAGTGCTGTATGCAGAAATGATTAGGTAAGATGTTTTCTACTGAAAGAGAAGTATACACCGCGCGATCTCTTCAGTTTAGCGAACACTGTACAAGAACACCAGAGCAGTTCCTCCCCCAGTAAAGGTGACAAACAGAAAGCATTTAATATACAGTTACAGACGCTGCTGTTTGAGCTCCGCCACAGAACCTGATGACACCTATATAGTTTAGATTAGAGAGCAGCCATTGTGCCAGCATCATGTGCATGTACAGTAACAGCAGCGAACAGTAGAGAATGACTGCAACTGGCCCAAACAGACTGCAAACATCCCCCACAGGAGAGGAGTTTCGAGAGGCGCTGCTTTCTTGCTAAATCACTTGCTTCACCACCTTGTGTCTTCTTGTTTGTTTGCAAATGTTTGAAAAAAAAAAAGGGAAAAACCTGACAAGGCTGTACCACAGTGCGGGCTGTGCCGCTGAATATTTCCATTTTAATTTTAACGAGTTGCGAGGAGTGGGTTTGCTCGAGCTATGCCCTGCTACACATGGGGTGCGGTAATGTGTCACACCATCTGTACGCCGCTCAGCTGAAATCCAAGCAGTGGATGAAAAGCGTCCCGCGCCTGTAAACTCCTGAGCCATACGTCTGTTCCCACTGTTTAACCTGCAGATGAAAACTTATTCCTAACTGTGGAAACTTAGGAAGCAGCCTATGGAATTCATCTGACAGGTGGGTGGGTGGGGGTATTGGACATGCTTGAGTTCATCCTTAAGAATCAAGCAGGCTTTGGGTTTCTGCAGCTTAAGTTTCAGAAATACTTGGACAATGTGTGGTGAATGAACTGGAATGAGGAGAGGAACTTTTCTTAACTCTGCATGCTCCTATGCATTCCCTGAAATACGAACATTTATTAAAGATACGACCACAAGCAGGTAAAGATCTCGGAAACCAGGCCTGCGAACTCCCCGGACGTCAGCTTCAGCCGCGTCCAGTTCATTTCGGTTGCGCACGGCTTTGTACTACAAGATAATGTGAGTCCTAAAAATTAATTCAAGAAATGACTCTGTCAACAAATCATTACAGGGCTGTGAACTGTGAAGAGGCTAAATGAACTATTAATGTGCACTTCACAATGAGATACTCAGGGTGGTAATAGGCTTGAGATGTTTTTGGGTTTTGTTTTTTTTTTTTTTACTCCAAATGATGCATTGTCCAGAGTGACTGCGAATATCTTGTTAATTAATAAGGCAGAGTATAAAAAAGTCAACACGAAAGTCAAGCTCAAGTATTTTTATGGCTGTTAGGATGGGGATGTTTTTAATAAAGTGCTTTGCGGCATGTAAAAAACAGATTCTAGTGGCTAGCGATGGCATGGATGTGCGTGTGTGTGTGTGTGGGAGCAGGGATCAATACCACTGCAGATTCTGTTATTTGTTGGGACTGCCTGAAAGATAGCGGCAAATATATAAATAATAACTGTAATTACACAACTCGACAGACTACAAGCAAAAAAATAAAAATAAAAATGGAGGAATGGAGAAAGAAGCGGGATCTGTGAACTCTCTGGGCTTTGAACATGCAGTCACCACGCTCTGATAGAAATCAAGGAACAAGAAAGTCTCGCTTAAAGCATGTAGCATGTGCGTTTCCCTAAGGCAATTAGAAAAATAACACAAATAGAAAACTGTGTTCAGAAGCTATGGACAAGGAAAAGATCCACATACGGCGCTGGATTCCAAAGCGGTTTGGACTCTTTCAGGCTTCTTAAAATCAATATAATAAAACACTAAACTCCTCCACGACTGCAAATTGGTCTTGCAAGACCGAAATGCATTTTAAACTGAAAAACTGATGAAAACAATCAAAAGCACACGGAGGAAGGACAGGACAGCCCCCCGAGCCAAAGAAAAGCTCCAATTTGTCTGGTTTTTCAATGGTATATAACATGAAAAGTGGCTGAATCAAGACAAGGACACGCACTCGCAGGGGGCTTTGTGTTTTTTCTTTGTTCAAGACAGTGATTTTGAAGTGTGTCTGTTAAAATATGACGCATTTGGGTTTCACTGTAGCTTCTACCTGTTTTCACAGGAGGGCGTTCAAGCCCTTTTTCCAATAATCCATTATAGATGACACGGCTTTCTGATATTTTTAGAAAACACGAGGAGTCATCAGTGGACGGCTTTGATCTTCGCGTCTTCTTGCGGTGGAAATGTGTGAAAGATGCCAAATACTCGGTTATGAGGAATAAAAGCGCTCGGTTAATTGAGAGGTTCTCCGGGATGAGAAGAGCGAGGAGGACCTGAGGGCTCTGGTCTCCGTCCTCTCCTGCTCTCCATACGTTTCACCTCTCGGGCCAAATTAGAGGCGGCTCGTGTAAAAGGCTGCGCCGACGCTACACAGATTCACGCGCCCGTGTAGGCTCGAGCTAATTAATTCAGAAGCTAGTTTGTTCCCCGTGAAATCCTGACTGCTGCATAATTCCGTGCTCCGAAATTCCGATTTTGGTCCCCGGCTCTGCTCGACACACACAGACACCAGTGCGACCCTCCACGAGTGTGCGATTCCCAAAAATCTTGGTGCAACGTGCGTCTTTTCATTCCACGCCTGCTGAATTTAATTCTTTGTTTCATCCCGACCACATCTCTGTGATCTTCTGCTGTCTGTTTGCGTGCTTGGTCGGTTCAGAACGCCGCAGCTCGGACTCTTAACTCACACCGACCATGTTTCGCCAACTTCCCTTCACTCCATCGACTCCCTATCCATGTCCCATCACACTCCAAGGTGCTTCTGATCATTTATAAATTTGTAAATGCTCTCCGGCTTCATATCCGTCTGATCACGTTATACCTTGTACCCTGTGTATCCTGTGCTTGGTGCTCTCACGCGGCACCGCTGTCAGTCCCCAGAGTTGAAGCGAAGCCAGCTGGCTGCGGGGCTTTGTCCTGTCACTCCCCTTTTCTCTGGAATAACCTCCCTGTCGAGATCACTCTGACTTTGAATCGAAGCTAAAAACTCGTCTTCCGCTCCCAACTTTCAATTAGCACTCCTCACTTGGTACCTCAGGCCTTGTCCCTGTCACTGCAGTGGGTCGCCCTCAGCCTCCGTAAATCTATTAAGTTCATGATCCATGTTTGTCCTTTAGGAGAGAAATGAACAAACAAACAGTAAACTCCAGAACGTGAACCGCTGCATTTCTCTCATTTTGTTTCCCACGTGTCTCTCCACACACACCCCCACCCCCCAGGTTTCTCCTCCTTCTCGTCTCTTTTCACTCAGGCGCCTCTCTGCTGGACCATCGGCCATCCGGGAACGCTTCTTTCTCCTCGCTGTCTGTGTCTCATCCAGACGCTTGGATCTGGATCATCATCCCCCAGGAGATTCAGCCTCTTTTCTTCAATCTCTCCCTCTCTCTCTCTCCCTCCCTCCCTAGTTTGCATGCTGTCATGTCTCCCTCTCCCTCTTTGTGTTTGTCTGTCTCTCTTGTATCTGTCTGAATGCAGTGCTGTTACTTCAGTGTCTTTGTGGGCCCTAACCCTAACACCCTAACGCTCCCTCCAGGCCTCCATGGCTGGGATGAGGTCACATGGCTCAGGTCCTATGTACCTGGTTACACTGCTGCTCATTAGGCTCCAGCATCCACACTGTTCTGGTATGTTTTACAATTTATATACATATTCCTGTTACATCATCAAGTTATTGCATCTTCTCTTCTTACTGTGGTTTCATCTTCGTTTCCCTATTAAAGGGTGATAATGGATGATAATGGATAAACTGGCCAGTGGTTCATGTTACTTGCAGTAATAATGTGTGAGGATCAGCCGAGATCCAGACACTGAACTTGGACTGTCGGTAAACAAACGGCGAAAAAGCAGCTACAAGACTCAGATAGACTCAGACAGCGAGGGGGCCGGATGAGAAGCCTGAAGATGGAGAAAAGGCGGCCGCTGACTTGTATGAAATGCACGTCTGTGCTCTTGTGGCTACGCTAAAAACCTCCGATTCGCGCATGTGGAATCTTCAAAAACCCTGAGCATTAACAGCCTCGCGGTGATGAAGGCGCGCTCTCACGGAGCAAGTGCTTCACCTATAACCAACCCAGACTGCTCTTTCTGCGGCGTTAGTGGAATCACGGCCGCTGGGAAATGAAGGCGTGCGGAGCTGTACATCTGACTACTCACACAGCAAAGTGAGGCTAAATACCTTCAAGATTGACAGCGACTGGGGACAGAAGGGAAGTAAAGATGACTTCGCAGCACCGCACAAAGCGGTGGGTGTTACGGTTACGAATAAATTGCGTTTAGCGGCGCGAAGAATCCAGATGTTTGCGTTTACCCTCTGAGCAAAATGTAAGCCATGATATCTCACTTGAAACATTCCAAATCAGCCCAGATTCACCGCGCTGTAGCAGAGGATCGACGGAAACGCAAGACGGAGCAGATCTGCACTCGCAGCTCTACATATGGCCTTTCAGGGCCTGAGAAAATATACTTTCCCTCAAAACTCTGAGAATGTACAGTCCCAGTTCCTGCCTGTCAATCAATCAGGAGATTCTGCATAATAATTTGAGCAGGTGGGTTGTGATTTCAGACGCCCAGCAAAGCAAACAAAAAGCAGGAGAGGAGAAAAAGAAAACATAACAAACGCCAGCTTATGAAATTCCGCCAAAACCTAATATTCAACTTCAAGATGGAGCAGGGGCATATGAGCTCAGCTCTGGTTCAGATGAGTTAATTCGTCATTGGGAAAACTCTGACAGCCGTGTGGTGAGAGATTTCCTCTGACAATCGCAGACTAAAAATAAATATGAATCTGAGACCCCTGAGACAGAGGTGGGTTCGTTTGAAAGAATTAAAAACAGATCCAAGACAGGATGGAGGCTGCTCGGTCCCGTAATGAGACGCTGTGCCGTTTCCTATAGCGTGTCTGATCAGCCCGAGGTAACATCACGTTGTCTGCGTTGAAGGAACCGGCTGCGTTTGCTGTCATCCAGTGACCGGGGTTTTTCCGAAGCCAAGACCTGCAACTCCAAACCAGTTGTGTTGGAAAGCCAGAGAACTAATTAGGTTATAAATTGAGCAAATAAACAGCCAACATGCTTGACAGCGTGCGCTTGCCATATGGGTAATAATCTGCATGTAATGATGCTACAGAGGGACTGCAGTGTTTTTATTAGATCCTGGTTGACTTGCCATCCCAGCTAACCAATTAAATTGTATTTCCACGGTGAGACAACAGCCCGATCGTACGACCGGAGCTCCGTCACCTCGAGCGCAGTTTTAGAATTGTCCGGTGTGATTGTGCTGGGATGAGAGCAGCCTCGATGTTGTGTTAAAAATGACAGACACTGGGCACTTTCAATATTCTTATTATTGTTCAACTATCCTGCAAATGCTCTCACAGGGCATGAGGTGCAGCTGTGAGTTTCAATACATTTCGGCGTTACATCACGATTAAATAATGAATGAAAGTACGCAACGGTGCCTGCTATATGTAAGGAGCACAGGTGTACAGGTGCAAGTGTGATCCCCCGCCAAGGCTTGGCCGTGGCGGAAACACCAGTGAACCAAATCCATCGCAAACGCATAGGACGCCTCTGCCTTCCCCAATCTGCTGTTTTAATTCACTAATTAATAAATGCATCGATTCTGCCGAGCAGCCGGCCCGGAGAGCATCTAATTACAGATTACACTGCACGTCCTAACAGGTCGGATCGTGAAATGATTTTTTGAGATCAGGTGCTGTGACGATTTTAGCGCTGAGCTGTGCAGACGCACGCTGGCACAGGTTTACCAAACTGCACCTTTACAGATTGCGGCCATGCACATATCACACAGAAGCATATGTTTGTAGCAACATCAATATCAAAACCTCCATGGCAATGTTCAAAGTAGACCTCCCGCTGTTCACGGCTGGAGCAGATACTGTTACAGATCCCATGGCCGAGGTATTACTATAGCTTTTTATCAGCTGTTGTAGCATTAGGCATTCTTGCTCAACTTGTGTCCGCGGACTGCGGATGACACGTCCACTTTGGTTGGAAACCAAAGGGACACATTCACCGTATTTCCATAAGAAACAGTCAGCAGCTGGCCTCAAACCGCCTCCGCAAACCATGAGCAGCTGAGTCAATCACCCAGAGACAGACAGAAGGCTGGAAGGTGGGAGCTTTATTCTGAAATCTGTCTAAAACATCTCAAAAACAGAAAGCGCCGCTGCACAGAAATGATCAGAATACACAATGAAAACTATCAAAATCGTTTTCGGAAACCATGAGTGACATATTCTTTTGGGATGCTGTTAAACATGTTGGAAAAATAAAAAAAGGCTTATGTCAATACACAACACATGTTCTATAAATTAAAATGCCTGTCGTTATTGATACAATTCAATCTCCGTTACTATTTTCTTGTAGTCAGCATGAAAGTGGAGAAAGTTCCTGCAGCGCTCACGCCGAACCGGAACACCTGGCCCTGTCATTTTATGACAATATTAACCGAGGTACTGCAGGTGTGAAATTACCGTGAGCTGTTGCCCCGTTCTCAGCTGATAAATCAGGGAAGATGGCAGTGGTATCGTTTAGAGACACCATTAACCGTCATGTGTTGGCTGAGGTGTCTGAGAGGGCTGTGGTAACCTTTACATTCCGGCTGATGGTCCGTGAGCGAGCGCTCCTGCAGCAGCTATCGGTGCCATTCCGCTGGAAGATTGATTTTTCCATTTCACATTTGTGTACAGTCCACACTGCGGTGGGAATGTTTGCTTAACAGAAGGCTCCCTGTCTGCTGATGAGGCAGGTTTTGTGTGTTTGCATGTTTTATTTAGGCTCCCGTATAAGTGGACTGGCTCACCTGGCTTCAGTCCTTCCTCTGAGGGTGGAATGCTCCCATACGGCTGTGTGTGTATGTGTGTGTGTGTGTGTGTGCAAGTATTATTCATAAGTTGGAGAAGCAGCATCATGTTCTGTTTGAACATGCTTGTCAGCCTAGTTACCAGCAGTTCACCATGTTTGCCGTCTGAGCCTCGTACTAATCGAGACAGCTTGTTTATTAAGAACTCACAGATGGGAATCATGTCACAGCAACTAAGCCAGTTGTGTTTTTCTCAACCTACACTAAAATGCATAAATTACAGTAGCTCCACCTCAGCGCGCCTCA
This sequence comes from Datnioides undecimradiatus, assembly GCA_008933995.1. Lineage (NCBI taxonomy): Eukaryota > Metazoa > Chordata > Actinopteri > Lobotiformes > Datnioididae > Datnioides > Datnioides undecimradiatus. The sequence goes on from WARS01000981.1 coordinate 1,442,138, forward strand.
GCTTTAAGATAAGCTGCTACATTACAGGTGTCACCTGTGAGGGACAGCGCTCCCATCGAGGATCAACAAACGCTTTTCTGAATGCACCACATCCAGCTGAAGTGAGTCAAACTCGATAAAATATTCTCTTGAGCTCACTTCAGGGTCAAGCCTGCGGTTGAAGAACAAACCACTGCCGCATTGACAAACTGATAGGAGGGAGCCCTGCGCTGCAACTCAAAGCTGTTCCCGGGATGAGATTCCACAATCTAATCAACACCGGCGGCGCGCTCCGCTGTTATTTTGGGAGCCAACCTCTACATTTAAGCAGGTGACAACAATCCCTCTGCCTCTTTAAGTGTTCTTGACCGGGGAGCGGAGCTGTGTCACATGGGGTCATGTGTTACAAGGCAGCTGACAAGTCATTTGTAATATATGGCTGCAATTAAATCCTTTTCCAGGTGAGGACCATGCGTTGACCTCATTTACGGGGAAGGGTCCTCAGGATGGCAAACACCCGCGCCGCATCAAGTGGGGAATGTAAGATGTCCAGCATAATAATAAGGCCTGGGGCGCTTTGACAAAATGAATCAGGTCTTTGCTATCAGCTGGCAAATGACTAACGATTAGCTTATAATTGCCTTGTACCTGAAAAAAAGTTTCGAAGAGCAAAAACTTACTTTCGCTAAGATCCTTGAAATATATTTAAACTCCTTAGCCTCAGCCGCACGCAGACGGAGCAGTCTGCTAAAGTTTGGCTTACTAAGCTTGAAATCTCGCCAGTGTGAATTTCCCTATGGCAACACAGGGAGGATTTATTAAAAATGATAATCCTTGGCATTACCCAAGTGACCTGCTCATCCTGATAACTTAATAACTAGAGTATGTGATATGCTTTGAGATATCTCGCGAAGTCGTTTTTGCTGCAGTAGAGATTTCCACCTGACCCGATCATTCATGCACATTATGATTCTTACAGAATCATTTTCCTTTTTTTTAATTTCCAAAAGAAGTATTTATACTTTAACTTCCTTCTTTTCATCCCCATGTGTCTGCTCTAACTTGCTGTGGATTATCATGACAACAAAGACTGTCATACGCTGTTTGCATCACGTATAAAGCTCTCATATAGGAGGCTCTGCAGGCCCCCTTTTTTTGCATAATCAGCACGAACTGAAAACTAGAGTTCCTTCTTTGAAACACTTTGCTGGGGTGTTACTGTAGTTAATTGATGCGCTCACCTAATTCATTCTAGCAGGTCAATTCTCAGTTAGATCATTAAGATGGAAAGGCAAAGTAATCTGCCCAGCACTAATGGCAATTCAATCATGAGGACGAAGATAAAGAGTGATCTATATGCTACAATATGTTTCTCGCTGCTGTGGGACAAAGCCTTAATGACGCAGAGGAAACCCTATTGAGAAACGAGGCCAGCCTGACCCTAAATGTACTAGATCATAATGAAAAAAGGAAAACATCTGCCCTTCATACGGCGCACGGTGGAGATGTGGGAGTGAGTCTCCTTGTGCCGTTCACAATAGCTGCTCATCAGGAAGGCCTTTTTTTTGTGTTTTGTGTGCATGCCTGCATGAACGCGAGCATTGTCCTTACACGTAAAAAGGTCAAGCTAATTTTGCAAACAATGTCGTGATAGATCCACTGCTGGTCATGCTTCAGCTACTCCTCTTCCTTGCTACACAACCACGCACAATAGAAAATGAGAGGGATTGTGATTGGCGTTGCATTCTTGGCCATTGTGCCATCCTGTCCTTTTCCTTTCAGAGCCGCCTCGCAGACACAGAAACACAAAGTAACTTGTGTTCCCAGACTACATTTAATATGTTTACAGGGTTGGTTCGGTGGCTTTATTCTGACCCACTGTGTTCATGCTATAGACATTCAGTGCAACAGCAGTGTTGTGTGCACAGGGTAGTTTCTACTGTTACAGTCTGTTTACTGAGACCTGGTGGAGGAACGCTTCACTGAACATGCACAATCAAATGTGCACAATGAGCATCATGACTGTACTTATAATCAAATGTAGTTTATGAATACATATGTCTGTGTTTACATGCATGCAATGCATACATGCATTAGTTATCAGGTTTTTGGAGTCTGCAAGAAATTGAACATATCTTGGTTTCAGGAGTCAGTTCCTTTATCTCTGTTTTTAAAATAACAATTTTTTAGCAACCAGGGTTTAGATCACTGACTGCTATCTGAGCAGGTGTCTAATCAAAGCTAGGTGTCTAATCAAGTCTGTTAGACAGCATGTCGAGAAAAAGACGATTAGCAATTCAAGTTTTGATACCGGATGCAGTCACAATCTGGAGGACGCGGCCAAGTTTTTAACTCGTCACGCTTGTTTGACCAGTGCAAAACAAGAGCGGTGCATGCGGCCGGAAGCCAAAGTGAGCTTCTGTTGAGGTGACGTCATAAAGAATGACGAGCAGCTGAAAATAGATGAGTCAGAGGAAAAGTTTCTCATCAACATATAAATGTAAACACTATTTGCTGTTACTGATACTGTTATTATGGATGCATACATACAGAGTGCTCAGCCTCTTCTATTTCGGTATTTCTAAAAACCTAAAATGGTCAGAGTGTCCTTACCTCACGCAGACCCCAGACCAGTGGACACACTGTTTCCCTGAGCTGCAGGTGCATGTAACCTTAAAGTAAAACACTGTTTGTTGACACTGTTTGTCAGTTTCAATGATTGAGTGACATTTTACAGATCGCTGTTCAGAAACAATAACACAGAGGTACAATGATGAATTTCACCATCGGCTATCATCTCCCTTTACATCTTTTCATTTGATCCCAAATTACAGATCACTTTGTAAAGTCCATTTCAGCACGAGCTCTATCAATTAATCATCTGCATGACATTTAATAATGATGACTGAGATATGACAGTGATGATGGTTTATAGGTGCATGCCATGAATTAGTCATACAAGCGGTGCAGCATAAACAGCCACGACTGTGTGTAACAGCAAAGTTAGCAGCGGCGGCTCTGTTGAAACCTCGCTGATGAAACACATCTGATGAAATTACACTTTCTCTTCTTCGCTCTTCTTCTCATTGACCGTTGTAATGAGATGTGGAACAGGCAGAAGTATTGATATGCAAACAATGGTTTAACAGCATTTCTACAGCCATTTACAGCAAACCGTGGGAGTGGAAATGACACCCTGTTCCGCTGTGATAGATGTATTTTTTTTAAAACAGAATCAGCCGAACATGCCGCTTTAAAAATCTCACAGCAAGAATGTGTCTGCATATTTATTTCATGCATCTGGCCCCTGACATGAAGTAGCTGTGTCCCAGATTCCTGGCTCTGAAACCGGGTCCCTGCTGCTGCACAAAGTGCGGGTTGCTTGGGCCCTCAACAGTGCACCTGGCAGTGGTAGAGCTGACTGGATAAACTGTTCTAGAGATATGTGAAGGGCATTCAGACAGGGATTCCGTACTTCTTTAGTGAAAGGACAGCCCCATAATGTGTGAGATGACCACATGTTTCAAATGTAAAATAGAGTGAGCGTGTGGTGAAGTAACTCTACAAAGTTACAGTAACACACTTTAACTATGTTGCTTGAGTAACTACACCTTTTAAAGTTACTTTGCATCCTTGATGATGATCACTCTGAGTCAAGTTTGGATATACAGTACTGTGCAAGAGTCTTAAATGCTGTAAAGCAAGAATGCTTTCACAAATAAAAATGCATTGGTTTTATATATATAGATTTACAAAATGCAAACCGAAAAAAACCTTGGAGAAATCCTTGGAGGTTCTTTGCTCATTTGGGGCATCATAGAAACTTCTAAACTAAAAGGAGCTTCAGCATGAAGAAGGACAAGGAGTCCCGGAAGTAAGGGTATGGGCCTTCACGCAGCCCTGACCTCAACATCAACCAGTCTGTCTGTGATTACATGCAGAGACTGGAGGAACTGGGCAAGTGGGTTGTCCCAAACATCTTGGAGAACTAACCACAGCTCTTCTGTCTAAGAAGGTTGCCTCAAATCCTTCAAACACTGTGTTCGATGCTGTGCATTCTGTAAATCGATAACTATAAATGATTCCATCTTTTATTTTTGAAAGGCTCCTTACTTCACAGCATTTCTTCACACCTGCCTTAGATGTTTGCACGGTTCCGTATACATCCACTTCTATATAAAGATACTTGAACAGATAACCAATGTGTGTTCCCACATGCTCGCAGTGATAATGAGTGGTGAAACAAAACACGCACACACTCCAGATTGACTTTTGCACTCCTTCCCTTAACACAGTTATAGGCACATCTCTGACATCACCACATACACATACATACGCCAAAATCTGAAATAACACAATGAGGTTATAATCCACTTAGAGGCTCCAAACTCAACCTAACATCCATTAAGGGGTGTGATCACGCGCCACAGGTATCACCTCTGTCGATATGTGAGCATATGTACCACATACAGGGAGTGATATCCACCATGTGGATTAAGACAAATGAGCCGGTGCTCTGTTGTTTCTCAAATGCTTATGTCTGAGCAGAGATAATTTCTCTGGAAAGTGCTTTGTCCCCTGCCGCTCACACAACACCGGCTGCATATTTTTCATCTGCGGAAAATACAGCCCGTATGCATGACAGGGCTTCATGTGAAACTTAAACTTTCACTCTGCGTTTCCTTATTGCATGCAAATGATCTCGGGCAGCGGGGATCCTTTCATCCAGACACTATTTACTCGTGAAGTAAGCGTGCCACCGCGTGTGCTCTATTGTTTTCTCGACGCATCCTCTCGCCACTAAGGCTCATTGATTGAGAGTGAGGTCCAGGAAATTCTTCGCAGGGGGATGAGGTGCTCTAGAGATGCAGCGGGGGTAACAATGAATAACGAGCAGGTGTCTCACAGAGCAGCCCGCTCAACGCCGGTCATATAATTGGTGGTGCTTGAGAGGAAGAGGGGAGTGAGTGAAGACAGAAAAGAGTGTAATAGGAACAGTGGTATTACAGTAGTTATTTGGAATCCCCCCCGATGGGTTCCATTCCATACAGATGAAAAACGTCCTGAGGGGAAGTCACATTGTTTGTTATGCCCTGCAATACCCCGATAGGCCCCACACAATGCATATTAACATCACTTTCAAACAGAATGGCAGACGAGAAAATAGGAGGAGTCTTTCATCTGTTGGAAGCTCAGCCAGGCTGTGTACATAAGCTATGAAGCACACTATCTATGCCACTGTCCTGGAGAATTAGGCACCGGCTGATGTTCGGGACAACGCTGCACTCTCTTCTTTTTATCTTTGAAGAGACACAACAAAAAAAAGGGGTGTTGAATGATTTTTTACCTTTTACACTCAGCACTTACAGGCCGGAGCTCTTTCTGCGGTGCTATCACAGCTTCGGCTGCAAAACTGGCACAGCCACATCTGGAGCATGTTCTAAATCCTTGCATGCTAGGTCTGTGGTGGTACATTTATGGGTCAGGATGCAAAAAGGAGGGAGAGGAAGATGTTTTTTCAGTAAATATATAGCGCAGTGAGGCAACATGTGCCACACTTTGGGAGTGTATTTTGATTATTTAAGTTTAAGCAGCGTGGCCAGATTAACCTTATGAGTGTGCCTTGGGGCAAAGCAGAGCTTCAAGTCCCAAATCCCACCCCAACCCATTTTACTTGGCATCTGATATTTGAATGCAATGGTCCATGTCACTAAATATACATGCAATTCTTCAAATGACTGTTAAATTACTGTCAAACAGTAAATATGAAGCTTTCGGGGCATCGGGAGCAGTCGCGCCTTTGCCTGGTTAATAATCCAGTTTGCTTCAAACTGTGGTAAGGTCCTAGAGTGCTAATGTACAATGTATAATCTATATACAGTATGATGTCCATTTAATATGCAATGCATATTCACAATATGTTCAGAACAGAACAGGATCTGTCTCTCCCAGATTGCATCAAAGACAAAATCTTGAACCTCCACATGTTTTTCCAGTAACTGGCACCTAATAATGTTTGCACTCATTATTCTTACCAAATGATTACAAACCTGGAGCAGCACTGCCAGAAATGAATACAAGGGTTATTTTATAGACTCCTACAGTCTGTTATTTCACATCCAATGAGATTCATTTAATGGCACCGAACCAGATAATGGTCTGTAAGACTGGGCGGCCGGTGTCTAGAGGGCTGTTCCATAAAGTGAGCTGAGAAAAGTGAGGATGAAAGTCCAGCGCCTGACTTGGAAGAACCTAAGCAATCAGTCAGAGCTAAAGCAGATCCATAAAGGTCAATTCAAGCCCTTCATGATCAGGGTACCTGACACAGGTTCAAGTAGTGAAGAGCAGCTGTGTGTGCATGATGTTCTTAAGCGTCTACCCATCGATCTACACACAAACATACACACACTCAGAAACACATCCATCCAACATATCATCAAAATTAAGTTTCCTTTTTGACATATTTAAATGTATTAATTAAATGTACTGACTGATACTATTGTAAATATATCAGTAGCATACACCAGCTGATTAGTCATTATCATATTTTTATTATTTCCTTTCTCTTTTATTAGATTGAGACAAATTGTGTGTCGCGTAAGATTTAGCGTTTTAGATTTGATATCATATCATGCATATGAAAGCCCGTATCTTACCATTTATAACTGTATATGTTCTGAAATGTAATAGTTACAGTTATATATGTAATAGTTAGTCATTTTTGGACTGATTGGGTTAATAAAATAATTTTTTTTTGCAAGCAAATGGCCTGAAAATGAGCCCGGCTCACAGGAAATAAGCCTGGCTTATGTGGTAAACTGGCTTTACGAACAGTCCGCAGGTGGAAGCGGAGCAGCTCGGTGTTCTGCGCCGTGTTCATCTTCTTTATAGCTTTGTGAAATAATGAGTTTAAATGTTAATTTGAATGTGTTTGTTTATGATGTCACTTAATTACAGCCCGTTGGAACTGATTTCTCACATAACTGCGCAACCACTTCATATAGCAGTGATAGATTCCGCTGAGCTGAACGACTTTCCTGTGAAGCACTCGATAAAACATCATCCAGAGGAATACAACTAAATTTCATCCGCGTGGTTGTTTGTTTACTTTTGTTTGTTCATCACCCTCAATCTTCCCGAGCTGGTCTCTTCCAGATGTTAGGGCTGCTGATGACAATGAGTTTTTTGGCTGGGTGCTGAAAGAGAATTAGATTTTGTATGGATCTCCAACGTTAATGCTCTTTTGAAAAAATAATAGGTGGGGATTAAATTCATTGTAATAAATAACCCACGCTCTCTCCCCTGTTCTGTGTCGTCATCTCTGTGCAGTTTTTCATATTGAGCTGTTGTGTACAAGAAGTGCACATCTGTTGCTTATTGAACATCTGGACTCATTTGCATATTAATGAATAATTATGTTAATTTGATTGTCACTGGCCCCTGCAATGTGAAAGATTAAAGATCTACCCGGGCGAGAAAAACTAGTTTCTCCTATTACTAAGAACGCTTTTGGCTCTCTTTTTTAAGACAGTGGAAGCAGAAAACAGTAGAGGTCACGTTATGTGAGCTACTTCACGAGCATCAGCAGAATAAGAATAATGAATGGAATTCAAATTGACCTGGCTAGCCAGTGATGAAAAATGCACTTAGAATCATTTCCTGTCTTCCTAACGGTGTGCACAGTGACACATGCTTGAGTATGAACAGTGCTCTATCTGACTTGCCTAATATGCCTAATACTTGAGGAGCAGCACCTTCTGGCTTTGTCTTTTGTTATTTGACGCATATAGAAACCACTGCATGCATCATACAGTTACTGTGCCATTACAGTCTGCATATTAATGCAGACATTGGTGCAATATCTCGATGGCAGCGGTGCGTGCGTTTTGATGCATGTGGCTGGAGCGCGTTGCTCTTGGTTCTAACACCTGTGCATGAACATTTTCCTCAAATGTCTAAAAAGATATATGATGAACAAGGCCATCAGAGGATGCACCGCGTGCATACAGTCCAGATTAGATTACTCTGCTGTCGTCACAAATCCATCGCTATTGTCCAATACACCTGTCGATTTGCAGATGTTTCCTGCAAGTAATCTCACTGAACATTAAACTTCACTTACTGTAAAGCCGTCAAGTCAAATGTTGACGATGGAGCCATACCAAGCAGCTGTGCGTTCAATGAACAACATTCCAACACCATCATGTAGCAGGTAGAACTAACCTAAAACAAAGCTCCTGACCCTCACCATTCCTTAGTTGATTCTCCATCACAATCATCATTTCAGCATTTGTTACTAAGTGCCATGTGCGGCAGTGGCGCTGTACCAAGTCATCCACATCTGTTTGTTACTAAGTGACCATTAAACATTTCCTACTCGGGCAAACTTTTTACCATTCAAGCTTTTTCTGTCTCTCCTGCTCTGTGTTTGTTTGCACTCTCTGTCCTCCGTGATGTAATATCTTGCTTAAAGCACAGTCCAAGACAAAATTATGCATAGATGGGCTTTAGCACAGGGGATACCTGCAGAAGCGTCAGCCATTGACTTGGACAACATGATTACATAAGAATACCCATGGCAAGCCCTGACATTCATTCCAGGAAAAATATATTACAGGGTTGTAGTCTCACCATTCAAAACAGATAGGAATATAACCAGCCGTGACTCTTAATTGATTACATGTTGCTGCGAGCACACAGCTCATCTTAACACAGCAGTCTTGGAATTTATATGTGGCCTGTATTTCTCTGGTTCTGCCAATTAATATTTAACTCAACCAATAAGATTATTCGCGCCACAAGGGAAGCTCTGCCATGGATAAATCATTTTCATGAGTGAAACACCAGTCTCAAATCAAATCTTTGCCCAACTTTGGACTCCCTTGATTGGATTTGCATTAAATTTGGTTTTATAATGTTCAGCAAATTTGCCAGAAGTTATAAGCAATTATGCGATTCACCACACCAGTCATGAATCAGAGGTTATGTTATACTGGAATAAATACATGGCCTAGATCCAGGTTTGCTATTTCACTTAACCATTTCTAGTAAGAGTTAGCCAGATGAATGAGAAGAAGTGATTATCGGGTGAGCGCGGGGCATTTCAACTGCTCATCATGAACCATTCTCCAAGCATTACCATCACTTGCTCACAGTTAAAATCTTGCCATCAAAGCTACATGTACATTGTCCAATTGGAGTAACAATCCACATAACACATAATTCCACATAATTATATATATAGCTTGTAATAACACCCCTGCAATACGTGAACATCACTTTTAATATCCCTTTTACCCACACCCGGGCTGACTAGACTGAATAATAATACTGTATGTCATTTCATTTCTCAAGTGACACAAACTTTCTGAATCCTACGTTTTGCCAAAATGCTGTAAACTCATTAAAGTGCGCCGCTAAACAAATTTTCGCTGTAACCAATTTCCTGTTGTCACGCGGGACAAATGGAAGATTGATGACGGCGATGATGTCACTCATTATTTTTAGCCGACCGGAGGAGCAGAAAATGAGAACATTCCCCCGGCTTTGTGCTCCTGTCACTGTGCTCAAAAGCTGAAATAGTCGCTAACCTTGTTGCGGTCAGAGTTTCATACAATACTGTGTTTCTACTGATTCATTATTGTGAGCAATAAGCATTTACTGCTGCAGCTGGTCCAGTAAAGAAAACAGGCTTTTAAATACTGGTCATATATTTTGTATTTAACACCTAAAGACCACACCTGCACACCTGTAGCCCATCCACACAGGTGTTTTCACTCTGCAATATAACTTTTTCTTGATATGAACATCGACGTTAAAAATACATAAATAAACAGCTTTGAGGAATCGTTGCCGGCCACTGGGAGCTGCCCACTACATCCTCATCCTTAGACTGCTAGCCACTGCTCAGCTCCACTGGAGAAATCGAGGGTTAAATGCTTAAAGGCACTTACTGACTCATTTTTTCCCACCTACATTTCTCCTGACTGTTGCGGCGGGCAAAAGTTACATCATAATGTAAAGCTTAAATTATTCATGTAGTATGAATGTTGTATGCCGAACAAAACTGCTTCTACTGAGCTGCTCGGTGCAGAGAGAAGAAGCCCGTCTTACACTGAGCTTCTCCCAGCAGTGAGTTTAACTGGGGGTACGCGTGGTGGTAATGACTATCCATCCCTCTGGATGACTGTCCTCAGATGTGTTTATTAATAATTCATACTCATTTCACAGCGCTCAGGTTTTTGTGCAGACTTTAGTAGAAATCTGTAAATAAGTCAGATATACTTTGATTATTATTATAGCAGCTTTAGTGATGCCTGAGGAACTAGAGAAACTAGAATGTGTGGGGACATTACGTATTAATCATGGAGCATAGAATGGCTTGTAATAGAGTGGGTATGCCAACATTTTAGCTCTGTAGTAGTTGATTAAACATGTATTTTGAAGAGCATTTCAGACGTGGTTGTGTTGATGCAGATGTTTTCACCTCCTGGGTGCAGGGTCTATGATTCCTTGCTGCAGCCCTGCACAGAGGTGTGAAGCAGGACGATGTTGGAAAAGAGCCTAGTCTAGTGTAAAATCTCTCCTCGGCGTTCCCTGGATAAATAAAGGCGGAAAAAAGAAATTGCTGTATGCATTTATTTGCCGCTCTCTCTTGGGGTCGGCTGTAATGGGAGGCAATAAAGATCTCATTCATTCATTTATTACTGGTGGGAAGATTGACCTCGTTGCTTTGCGCCGAGGGCTCGGGGCTGTGGACCTATCGAATGGGAGCACTGATGCAGATTTCAGCCGGTGCTCGAAGGTTCGCGGTTTCGCCGTTAGCCAAAACTCAAACAAATTCCGAGCACACGTCAACATATGTTCTGATTTCTGCAGCTTTATAAAAGCACCTGTGAAATCCAAGACGACGCATCTCTACAAAAAGAGAATTATTGTTTCGACTGAGAAGTTTTGTTCAAGGTAGCTCTTGCTTGTTTGTTCAGCATGATGCAACTCACACTGCTTATTGAAGTCAGCCACGGCTGCTATTCCTCAGACCCTGTCAGACAGTACTTTAATAGCACCGCATGTTGTGGGGATGCATAAGAATGTGGCAAGAATGAAAATATAACTGACATATTTTTCTCTGCGCTGGGATCTGGACAGTGGATTAAGATAATGTCACATCTATAAGACAAATCCCTTCCCCCTCAGTGCTATGGCGTGGCAGTGCAATTTGAACTTTCTTTCATGGTGGAGGAATTGAAAGAACATTTTCCTCTCCCTCCAGCGCTGTTCTGGGAAGGGAGCAGCTGTCGATGCAGAGATGAAAGTTGAAGGTTTTCCTTTTCCAAATGCTGCAAAATCTACATTTAAAAAAAACAAACAAAAACAAAATAAGGCTTCACCTGACATTTACAGCTCTCACTGTTGATACAGTGTTGTACACTAGCGTTTCATAAAGCAGGCGCTAATTTGGTATAACCTCAGAATTTCTGATGACCTTGTTTGCGTGCGCACTTATCCACGTATTCAAATATGCCTGTACTTGAATGCCAGTGAGCGTGCTGTCACCATTGCGCTAAACATATTCCCTTTGATCACATATACTAAGGACTTCAACATTTCCATTGTTTGCAGGCAAGATATCAAAGCTTTCTTAGTGTGATACAAAGCCTCTCTTTAAGGGCGGCCACTGCAGAAAGCAGGGATTCACTGTAAACCATGAAATAACCAGACGTAAACAGAAATATAATTTACTTGTATGAAATTAGGTCTGTCACTAAAAAAGCTAACATTGAGAGGTTGGGCTTTGAGTAAATTGAATAAGCTCAGTTTATTTCCAGCACAGGCTGATACCGTAAACTCGGCTGGATTGAATTCCCAATGTGTCCCACAGATCCAGCGCTGCGTTTGTCGACAGCACACTGAACGGAGAACTCTTCCTGCGCTCTGTGATTCACTGTGTGTTTCTGGGAGATCTCTGGGTCATTCTGCACAAACGAGCAAAGAAATGAACCTGAAGGGGACCTGGAATACTATGAAGCCTCTGAGGTGGAACATCATTCGTCAGAACAGGAGCCTTCCTGTGCTGTTCACTCCCCCCGCCCGCATTTGTTGTATTCCATTTAGCCGGCGAGGCTGTGTTCCTTTCAAACTCCAGCGTCAGAGACAGAGAACATGGACTTCCAACCTGTGCTCCCTCATCTCTCCTCCAGGCTCTCTATCACTCAGCCACGCCATTCGATTGGGTGCGTGCTCAGTAGAACCAGGGAGCATGTGCGTGCGTTTGTATGACATTGTAGCATGTGCATCAGCCGGTGCCCGATCTCATTTGGCATGATGTGCTGCAGCCTAATCTCCTTCTTAACACCCTTGCAGTGTGATGGCAACCCCTCCCACCACCACTGCCGCCTGACACTTTAAACCTAGATAAGTGTATCAGCGCAGCCAGGAGGATGAATCCCCAGCCTGCCAAGAACACAAGCTTGCCTTTCTCATCAATCAATTTGACAAGGCCAGCCACAGAGCAGAGCCTTCCGGCAACCTGCCCCTCCCTTCACCCTCCACCCCGTCAGCCCCTCCGAGCCCTATCCTCCCTCCTCCATTCCATTTCTGAAAATACTGCACCAACATACTGTAGCAGAACAAACATGATGGAGGAAAAGGAAAACAGGAAGGGTGGATTGATAAAAAAAAAAAAAAATCCATGAGTGAAGAGTTTACAAGGCTCTCAGAGAGTGGATGTCAGTGACCTCGCAAAGAGGGAAAGGAAGAGAAGGTTAAAGACTTGAGAAGTCTCAAAAAAAAAGCTCGCCTGCGAACAGAACGAGTGCTGCTGACACTGTTGCATGCTGGGGACAGATGAGCGCTAGGCTTGCCTCTCAGCTTGTGAAGCGTGCTGCTTGCAGGATGCTGTTTCCCGAGACTGGGTCTGTGTGGCGGCAGAGAGGCAGACATCCCAAAGTGAGAGTGATAACAAGACATGCTGACTAGAACGACACACTCTATCTGATCCAGCGCTTTGCTCCTTTTTGGGGAAGAGAGTTTTTTTGTTTTTGTTTTTTTTTTGATGGATACTGGGGTTCTATCAGCGATCCTGCGATATTTCCTCAAGTGGAGACATCACCGATACATGTATCTATAGATAGATATGCATCCAGGATGAAACTGGTATCAGATTGCATATGACCCAGTGCAAATTCTTGAATGCTTCAGAGTTTTACCAGCCCTTGATCTGGTAAAACTCCTGGGCTGTTTGAGACGGGAGCCCACCTCTGTAGCAATGGAAACCGCATCACACGGAAGAGGCTGCTGGCAAGACTCTGTGTCCTGGTGCCAACAGATAATTTAAAGCATGTGACTGTAGCTCTATTATAAAGGCGTTATCTAACATTCAGGGAGAGACTAAGCATTGTCTTGGGAGATACACCACAAAAGACGTTCATAGTGGACAATGAGTAATGTGTTGAATCTACATAGCAAACATGGTCCGGCTCTCCTTGCACATACAGAGTGAGCAAACACAGGTGGATTACATAAGTAGAAACTGGAAATTGATACGCAGACAAGCATGAAAGACCAAATGTAAACATACCATAGCATATCTGCCTGTCTGCCAAATGCAGCATTCACTGCCTGGCAGCCCAGCTAATATCATAATCCCTGCACAGGCAAATGGGCACTAATCTGCCAATCACAGCTGCAACTGGTTGACAGCACAATGGACAGCTAATAATCCTCCACTAATGTGTTTGTGTATTAATAATTCACATTCATTCCTGGGGGCTGCGGAGTAATCTTTATTGCAGCCACTGTCTCAACTCCAAATTTCACAGATGTAAGTCGGCGAAATTGTCAAGACACACATACACACACAGAAAGGAGATAGGGAAGGGTCATAAAATACAAATGTTCAATGGAGATTAGTGTTTGCTATCATAATTTGGATGTCAGTGTTGTGTGATGACCTTCAAAGGTTCAGTCTTGGTTCAGGGTGCCCACAGTTGTAGCTCTGCATGGCTCCATCCTCACATGGACGAACTACGTTCTTCTTTACGAGCACCCAAGATAACTATCGCATGATATAGGTGGTAACTGGTAAGAGCAATGTACAACGGTACTGGTCATGATACAGAAATGGAGTACGGTAGCAGTTGTAGAAGAAATGTTCCATGTACTGGCCAATGCAACAGCACTGTGCCATGCTGCTGACAATGATGGTGGCCGACGGTGCAATCCAGTACAATCCAATCATACATCAGACTGCCAGGTGAGTCAGCACAGCTTTATATCTCACCCTCGGTGTCTGAACCTGCTAAAACTAATGCTCTTTTATGGCAGTTTTGCCGCCTAGAAGACCTTTGTGAAGGATGTCCAATAAAAACAAGCCTAACTGTCTTTTGGTGCCTCACTCTCTCCATTCCGCCTCCAAGTTCAGTTGCCATCCAGGGTTCATCTCTACCTCAAACAGCAGATGCACTGCATGTGCAAGGGGTCAGTCCTTCCACCCAGCTGACTGGTTCCATCTCCATCTTCCTGTTCCTTACATCTCTGGTCCCTTAATATTCTAGACTTTCCCGCCAGACATCCCCCCTCCCACGGTTACTTTGTCTTTTTCTTCATCATCAAGAACTTTTTTCTCTTAATCCTCTGAAGTTGTGCATTTTTTGTTTCATCCTGATAAACAATCTGTCCCATCTTTATTGAATCTCAGGGGATATTGCCTCAGACAGCAGTCTTCGTTCCCCCAGTTATGGGAGATATTCTCTCAAAAACTTGGGGCTACAGTGAGTTGTTGAGGTTTTCATCCACAAACCATTGGCCAATCAAAGCAGGTCAGTCAAGATCTTTGAGCTCATGTTGCCGACCAGAAACCACCTGCATCAAGCATCTATCCTCGGTAGGTTATACACAAAAGGGATATAACCCCCTGTGTTCCCTGTTTGCAAGGATGAGCCACCTTCTCATGTCCCATACTCGGTTACCACGATCTCTCCTGGTATGTGAAATGCATTTGGCCTACTTTCAAACTAAACCTGACGACAGTACACAATCACTCTGTAATCATGTGGATTAAAGAGTAAAATCATATATGATATATCATTTCTCAGGGCTCACAAAGCACAAACAAATGTCCCTTTTATTTAATTTTAAATGTATAACTATGAGATGAATTATATAATTATAAGTTACACAGACAGAAGTTAATGAGCTTATTTTTGTAGGCCAGGTGTTCCCTAACTGGGCTGCTAAGCACTGGGTGATTAAAGTGCATGTCAGCGGTGCTGCAGCACCATTCATTTTTAGCTTTACTGTGCATTTATAAGAATGTTTTGTGGTAATATTTAACAACATTTAATGTCACATTTTTAAATGTCACTGACATTTATCAGAAGAAAGTACAACATTTAAAAACATCTTATTAAACACTTAGCGAAATGTTCTATTATGCATAAAGGGACATGAAAAAAAAATCCAGTAAAGTGGTGCCACGATTTTAGTGCGGGACCCACTGGGATAAACCACATGTGAAATAAAGCATTTGATGGAGGGGAAGCAGACTGAGTTTAAACAGCCTGCTGCCACTCTGGTTTGCTCCTTCAGAGTGTTTGGTAAAAGGAAATTCTGAATTCCGGACGGAATCATTTTTCAATATCAAATTGAATATTGCTGCACTAATTAATCCAATAGCACACCTATTACACTGAGTACAGAGAAATGATGGAAATCCATTTAGACGAGACTGTGAATTTTATTTATTTTAGATTTACGGGCATTAAAATTCCAAGTATGGTTCCATTTATTTTTTTTTGAAGGCAATTTTTTGGAGTTTCACAGGATGGTGGAATTCTCTGATGGCAAGGCTGCAGATGTGCCAGCCTTAAAGAAGTTGTTTCATATGGAAATACATTGATTCTTTTGGAGGGTATAAACTCGGAAATGCTCAAAGTCAAGTAATATGGTGCCTCACCTCCAATGCTACTGTATGGATTCAGACATCATCTTAAACATTTCTCTCTGCTTCCCCCATCTCCTCCTGCTCGTGATAGGTTTGGATGAGTGTAGGCTTTATGTAATACCTGCCACAACAAACTTTCAGCACTTTCTTTTCTCCAAGTGTCAAGACATCTTCAGGGCTCACCTCACCTAAATCCCTAAGCACTTTGAATTTGGATATAAAATTTACATAATTACACTGAGAGACACTAAGCTAGATCAAAAAAGTTGCATGAATTATTGATGATATAAATTGTGATGTCATTTTTTTTCTACTGGAAAACAAAGAAACACACTGTTTTCCGGGTCTATTATAATAACCATCCGTGTGTATGGCTTTACGTGGGATTTATTGTGAAAGGAAGACTCCTCTGTAGAAACTCAACATGCTTAAGAAACAACGTCCATGTTTTATATGGAAGTTTAATCAAGTGATGATGGTAAATGTCAATTGAGGCAATATTATTGCTCAGCACATGTCATATTGACAGAAAACAGCAATAAAGTCCTGCAATAAATTCAGATTTTCCGACCCCAGTTGGTGTTTGGGAAGAACTGCGGGGGTATTTCAGCTTGGATTCAGTTTCTGCCTCTGGGTAGCCAGGAGGCGTGATGCCACTCAAACAACAAAATCTGTTTGTCTTGCTTGTAAAACCAGCTGCATTTCCAGTGGTGAAAATGGCTCAGAGGTTGAGAGCAGATGATGCAGATATAGTCAAGGACACTTGTTCAAGGTTCATAGTTTGAGGTTATTACAGTGTTTTGGCTGATATTCAGCCAAAGAACAGAAGTCAGGGCAACAGCTGCATTACGTCTAGAGCTGCACAAGTGTTACTGTCCTGCGGAGCTGTCTGGGTGGTTATCATTAAAAACTATTAGAGACTATTAGGGCTGTAAAACAACTGCATTGGGTGGGTGCATGTTACTCTGGACTACTTCGTCAACGAGGGTCAGTAGTGGTCAAGCCCATGGATGGCTGTCCATGTCACAACCTCAGACTTTGGCCATGTTTAACGTGGCTTACTGTTTTTAAGTTAGTTAGCCTGTTGTATTTGGTATTAGCATGTTGAATGGCTAGTGTGGCTGGAGTAATATTAAATTATTGTACATTCATCCACCCTATGTAACCAACTAAGTTGAATTTCATTCATGTTTTTTTCATGTTTTGTAACTATGAAGATGTTTGTTTTGCTCTTCAGCACTGTGTGTGTGTGTGTGTGTGTGTGTGTTTGTGCATGGCTGATGCATGTAAATGTAATTGACAGACATGCCTGGAAGGTAACAATACAGAAATGGTAAACTGCAGGAATCTATCTGCCTGGCAATGCTGTGTAACGTTCATTAGCACCCAGCAGCTAGCTTGCTAAATGGGGTTGGGAAGCAGAATGCATCCTAGTACATGGAGGCACTGCCAGTAAGTCTACCCAAGATGGGGAGTTCACCTTTTTTGGCCATTTTTCAGGCATTCACTGAGAAATTTATAGCTTCAGTTGAATTCATTCACCATCAGCACTGATTGGATATCCACGTAAACGGTGGCAAAACGTGCCTTCAACTGTGTGCTTGTGAATCTCTGCTGTGCAACAGTGGTGCTAGAGTAAGAGCAACATCACCGGGACCTCAGTAGAGGTATGTCTAACATTACAGCCGACAGTCAAACAAGTTTCTTCAGTGGCATGCTGGGAAAATGCAATGATCATCCATTCTGGCCTGAGAAAGGAAATAACCCCACCATGTCTCGCAATGCATCAGGCAGCGGTATTTGTGAAAAGCAGCAGGAAAATATAATATGTGTTTGAGAGAGTCCCAGCTGGGCAAATAACAGTGTATTGTGTTAAACGAGTACTTTGGTGGTGGCTGAAACCCCCCAGTGGATATGTTGACATTGATTTGGTGCGGTGCCTTCAGGGAGCACCCTCAGCCAGGCATTTGTGACTATTCAGCACACCACTCACACTGCAGCAAAACCCGCGGCAAGGTGAGGCAACTGGATGACAATACACACTTCTACCTTACTATTACAGCGTTTTCACATGAAGGAGAAATGAGCAAGTTGACTGACCTCAACATTAAAAACAGGGACAGCAAAGAAGACAGCAAGATACCTAAAACTGATCTTCCCTCCGAGGCAAGGACACACTGAGTTGTCCTTGTGGTAATACCGGGTTGGATTTACCATGTGCTGTTTTGCGGTTAAGTGTCTCAACACACCAATGTTTCATAAAGACTAAATTGCCTAGTTTGTATGTTAAGAGGAGGAAAAAGGACAAAAGGCTGAGAGAAGGTAGCCACCCTGTAAATCTCTGAGCTGTCATTTCATAAAGCATCACTCAAAAAAGATGGAGAAAGGAGTGTAGGGTAGAGACAGACCACAAGAAATGTCCCTTTTAGGAACTTGCTGTCGTTTGAATAGAAAGACTACTGCTTCAGTCCATTTCAACAGATGCACTGCAAATATCTGACGCCTCGCTATTTCTGTCCAATGGAGAGAGAGATATAAAAATACAGGGATGTCAGTGCCCAAGTCGGCTCTCACAGGCAGACACGCAAATGCATCACCCAGTCACTTCAGACCGGTTTTAAAACCAAGCTTTTGCAAGAGAATGCAGACAGATGTAGCCAATCCGCTTTTGCTTAGAATGAGTGATGGCTGGAGAGGAGGAGAGGAGGGGACTTTTAAGTGATGGAGATAGAGCTAAGGACGAAAGATCCCGAGAAAGAAAAAATGGGGGGAAATTGGCTGATTGATGGGGGCCTAAGAGCGCTGTTAGAATTTCCATCAATGCGGCGGTGACTTCCAGCAACCCTGATGTATCTTGCCCTCTTGTAACGATGCATCGTGCCCACACCCACAACCACACCACTCTCCGCCATAGGAAATGAATGCAACCTATCTGCAACTTATCACTCCTGCTTAAAAGGACACTGTAAACCAATAAGATAAAGGTCCTGTTTTGAAACATGGGGGACAAATGTAATAATGGATGAGTCAACATATGGCCATGACAGATAAGAGCTGGGAGGCATTTGTAGCCGGGTTCTATGTGGGTGCACTGGTATTGGACAGACATTACTTCTTTACTTCCCTAAAAAAGGGTCATTGGAGGAAACAGCCATTCACTGTTACACTGATGGTTGAAATATCCAGTGGAGATACATGTGCAGATTAAACAGATTCTTCTTTTATCATAATTACTATGAAAGTGTGAAAGGTGAAGTAAGTAGATGTGCAATTGGTCAAAGGGATATAGGGCCAGTACTTTGTGCAAGTGCAGAGTGGTTCCAACAGTGGTAAATAAAGATTTCACCTTAGTTTATGGTGCAGTTCTACTGTAATGTGTTCCAAGTACTAATAAATGTCAAATAAAGTCAAATGAAGCAGTGGGAAATCATAATAAAGCAATGCACTGTCCTGGCAGCTTATATAGTCTGGTATAGCTGGATAGTGACATGGCATAACATATGGTCGGCCCAGTGCACAATGCCATCGTCTACTTATTCACTGTCGACATGGCGGTGTGACATTCAGCAGACATGGGGCCAGCCCTGGCATTAAAAGGTCAAATGTCTTAACTGGTCTGGGACTAGAGCTCTGTACCACTGCCCACAAACCCCATGGTACCCAGGAGAATCCAGGCTATGAGGGATGTGTAAAGAACAAACCAGATGTGATCCGATGCTGTCTGACTTCAGTTCATGGAGCAGTTTTCCTCTAATGGCTACCAAATGTGTGAAAGTGAAACTATATGTTAAATAAAGGCCAAATAGATGTGGGCCACTGTCCCCTGAGCTCCTAGTCTATTATAAAAGCTGTGCTCACTATATTATGGCATTAATCGCATCTAATTACAGCCTGTGTTGTCTAATTAAGGAATTATAGGCATTCTGGTTGCATTAAATGCTGTCTCTAATTGCAGCATAATTCAGTAGTGATAGTATAATATGGTATTGTTTTTGATTTACTATTAGACTATGATATTATAAGTTGGGGTTTTGGTAATGGTGTATCCAGTGTATTAGGAACTACTGTTTGGTATCCAATTTGAGTATATGTTGGTTTGTATGGTGTGTAACTATAGTATGTTTTAGGGCTGTTGCATTTATTATATGATAAGTTAGGTGTATAATGTCTAATATGGGTATAACTGTTTTTGTTTACTGTCACACAATAGTATTATTTCCAGTTTTTGATACAGAGTTCATCACCCACACACACACATGCACACATTTATTCAAGGTAAAATGTTCACATTTTGATATAAATTATTAAGTAATGTTAGGCCAATTAACCATCTAGGCAGCGCAGAAACAAAAGATAATACCACTTTGTTGGCAGCCAGCAGAACAGGCGGCCAATCAAGAGCCTTTTTGATGCGCAGCCACAGTTTTGCTTTGCTTTGATTGGCTCACAATCAGAGGCTGTAGCAGTGGTCAGAAGGGAAAAAGTTTAAGAACAAGACCGGGAGCCCTAAGGCCAAAAACTCTAAATCACTGAGGCATTAAAATGAAAAAAAAAAAAAGTTAGAAAAATCAGTAGAAAAAGTTAGCAGCGAGTGTGGCAGGTGACACTATTGATTCATCTGCCAAAGACAAATTTAGTGGACATTTGGCAAGTGCTGATTCCGGTCCCTGGTGGAAGGTGTGTGGCAGGACACTTTTAAAAAAGTTATGGCTGCACGGCAGAAGTCCTGAGAACACCACGAGGGCAGAGCAAAAGAAGGAGGGCCACAGCCCACTGCCCTCTCGCTGCCATTGGCTTCCCCACACCCCTATTTCCCCCGCTTCGCTCTCCTCCCCCAGGCCTGTGTAACCCTTCCACCTCTACTGTTATTTTGCCCAGCAGGGCTCTTAATACTTAATGCTGATGCACCAGCCAGGCACCTGGGAACATTGCAGGCCCGAGAGAGAGAGGGTGTACACACACACACACACACACACACCTACACACACACACATACACACTACATGTCTTGCTGAGCAAATAAAGGTGTTCTGGAGCCTTTTTTCTCAAATGACAGGTGACAGTGCTATCCAGGGGAGGTGCAGTCTGTGACATTGTCCCTTTTGTTCCCAAGCCAAGTGAATGGGATGGAGGGGAAGGGAAGCGGGAGGCAGAGAGGGGAGTGAGTTACATCCACGTGACACATTCGGAGGCTGCTTTAACCAGCGGGCCAATGATAGACACGCAGAGGACGGCCTGACATGGGCGGGGACATGCACAAGGTTTGCATTTTAATCTTGCAATTTAATCTGAGCAAAAGATTAAAAGTAGATGCCCTTAGACTGCTCCCTATGTTCTTTGCTGTCTTTTTGTAACGGCGTACTGATAACAACTTTTCAGATCCTGGAGAAAGTGGTCATTAACAGACCTCCATGCAGACACGGGCTCCTGATTTTGTGTTTGGGTCTGGCATGCGGGAGCAGCAGGATTCAGGTGATGCTCCTCTGAAAGGATACATACACTGAGGGGGAGAAAACCTCAATACATTAAAACACTGAGAGACTGAAACAGTCACCTCCAACAAGATGCTATCATGCTTTGACAATGGCATACTTAATAATAATGTCAATATCTCAAATAATGCTAGGAAACTAAGGTTATAACATGTGAACTCTTATATTATTAGGAGACAAATTGAAAACTGATCGTTTTGATGAAATCAGGTAATGATCTCTGTGCAATACTGTTCCGTCAAAGACGTCAACATTTGTCATAAAGAAGCAAACCCTCGCTCTGGGATTCAGAGACCACCTGCAGCACTGACCGCCCAGGAGCCCGGCAACAAAATGTGCTACAGAGCCTCACCTCCTGGTGAGGCCCAGTAATACTTGCTTCAGGATACTAGTATGGTACTTGTATTTTTCTCCCGCCTCTGCTTGATCAACCAGTCAGACTGCTTGCTTTGATCTAGCGACCCCCTGCAGCAACTAACCAGCCACCCCAAACACCTGAGTTCTTCCCCCCCGCTGGGTTGACTGGCTTAAACCGGTTCAACCCAAGATTGATCTGGTTGTATAATACTTTCCCTCCATAGACGCAGATGAATCTGCTCAGCGAATGTTACAACACCCCCATCCTCAGTTCTCCAAATTATATAAATAGTTATAGCTGTTTTCTTGGAATTGTCACATAGCAACCATGGCGTGTATAGAGCAGGTGGCAAGCTAGCCTGTAATGGGCTTCAGGGACATGATGACCAGTAAACAGAGAAACTACATGCAGGCTTCCTTTGCAATGTCCAAGCGACTTGCTCAGTGGTGAACAGCGTTGTATTTGTAGCTGCCAAAAAAGACAAAACCTCACAATAAATAAGAATAAGATGGAAATACAAATACACAGCAGCTCCTGAGGAACGGGAACATGAATCCTGATTTGTGCTATCCTTAAAGGCTGTCATAATAAATACAATGAATAATTAAACAGAGCTGATAAATCTAATGTGACTACGCAACAAGTTTGAAAGTGATGAAATTAACCCTATTCTCCACCAGTCTCATTTGTATCTTGCTGAAAAATAAAAAAGTAAAGAAGCAACGTTTGACGCATGACCTTGGATTGGTTTAAATTGTTCTCAGGCAGTCTAACGTGGTGGAGCCCTGAAACCCACCGGTATTATAAATAGCAGGCTAAAGTGATATCTTTATTTTTCTCATTTAAATAGCAGCAAAGGCTGGAACGCAATCAGCCAAGAGTTCCAGAAGATCGCCTTGTATGTGTCAATAAATGACTATATTTTTTAATTTGTTTGTGTCATGCACTGCAGTTGAAAGCATGTCAACACCACGTGATTAAGCTCTTTTTAGATTTGTTTCTTGTTAACGCTTTCCTTTAATCGCATGCGGATACAATAACCCTGGTGCAATCACACTGATATGCTCCTGTGTCTTTCAAGGCTGAAAGCAGGTGAAGAGATAAAAAACGCCTCATTCAGAATAGGTCAGCTGATAAAGCCAGCTGATTTATAATAGGTTAAAAGATAAAAATCAGCTGATTGAGGAAAGGTGAACAGATAAAGAACAGTACAGCAGCCTGGGCCTAATAAAACAGGATGGCAATTAGCGTGCACAGCCAAGTCTCCTTTTTAAACCAATGCTGCTCTCTTTATAAAACTTAGCTAATAGCAACATTTCACATCGGGACACTTTTGTCCCCCCGCCAGCACGGTTTCATGTTGTGCCAAGTCATTAAAACATCAATAATGGGACAGCTTCATATTCCCATCCTAAAAGAAAGTACTGGATGTTCATTTGGAATTCCGCGGATAGTCTTGGTGAAGCCCTTGGTGGCCTCACAGTCAGTCAAAATGTCTGACGTTATATTAGCCAAATACGTCGTCCCTCCGACTGAAATGCTACACCAATGTTCCCTCTGAGTTTCTGTCTGGAGTCGATTTATGCTCCCCTTTGGGCTTTCACGCCATATTCACGGCCTTTTTGGGGGGCTGCTCTGCCGCTATGGAGATGTCCTAATCTTCAGGTTCAAGCGCTCTTAATCACGCTCAAGAATTCACATAGCTGTGCTGTATTTGAGGCAGAAAATCACCTCCATGCCTCCCCAGGGTGTCTGGGCCCCAGACACACACCCGCTGATTGTTTAGATAATGAAAAGCAGTGCATATGTCTCAGTGGAAGATGGATCTGTGAAGACGTAATAGAATATGGAGTGAACGGCCGAGCAATACCATTGAGCTCTTAAAGAATGTAAAAGGCGAGATAAGGGGCTTCTTACATAAGGCTGGTTTAGCTGAATGCCCAGAAGAATATGGAAAATAAGCATGGCTTATCAGAATAATATAATTTCGAAAAATAAATAGCAATGTTTTTGTCACTTTAATATTCTATTTATACTTCTACTGAGATTTGTTTTCCAAACCTGATCGTCATATACAAGAATGTCTCTAAAAGTTCTAAAAGTTTATGCACGGGAGAAAAAAAAAAAAAAAAAAAAGATTGGCACATGCACACACGCACACACACACACACACACACACACACACACACACACACATCTTTCATCTTTTATTTATGATTTGTGTCTCCATCAAACTCCTGTCATCTCACACTGAGGATGTTTTATTTTAAACATTTTATCAATGAAACTCTTCACTGCATTCAGACTCCATATGGTTTCAACAGCAGCTGCGTTTATGTGCTAACAATCAAACCAGTAGAATAGAATAGAATAGAATAGAAGTACTTTAGTAATTCCCTGAGGGAGATTTGGTTATTGCAGCAGCACCAACAATAATAACATACAATAGTACAAAAGATAAAAACCGAAATAAGAAAAAAATTGAATATAGAACTAAGATATTTACATATTTACATAAATAAGTGTAAGAAAAACATATGTATGTATGTAAAACATATGTACGTACATGTATATGTACGCAAGCATGGGATGCTTTAGCCATGTCTTTTAGGCTGTGACACTCTCCCCTCAACCTCATGCGGAGTGAGAATAATAGTTTGTGATGGGAAAGAGTCTGTATTATCTTCAAAGCAGATGCACAGCCAGAGATTAAAAAAAGACTGACCTGCAAAGTCAAAGAGCTGCGAGGACGCTAACCTGACAGTCGAGTGGGAGTCACAGCCACCGTACTGTCGCAAACTGTCAGCTCCGCTCTGCATTTCACAGTCACAGCACGGGAACAAGGCTGATGTCAATAAACTAAAACCAAGGCAGGGTGCAGCTGTTGAAATCTTACATTTCGGGCTCATGAATCTTCAATGCGTGCCAAAGAAAACAACACACACACACACGCAAATAAACACAGAAAGAGCAGAGAAGTCAGGCACTTCTTCCCCAAATGGTACCTGACAGTGAGTCTTACTGTAGATTACCTAAGGCTGCCTTAGATTACCTCTTACAAACAAAGTAGCATGCATTAGAGCTCTCTGGACACACACAAACACACTCGCTCACTTCCCCATCTTTCAGTGAAGGACAGAGCCACAGGTAATATTGAACACTTTGGTACCACACTTACCGTTAGAGGCAGTGAATGGTCCCTATAATCAATCCATTCAGTTTGTTTGAGGGCCGGTGATGAAAAACAAAGTAATCAAAGCTTATTTCCATTGGAAAATTCAAGCTTTTAGGTATGAAAGCGCTGCATTCATGTGTGGACCCAACTACGAGCCACTGACGGCAGCTGGGGTTAGATCACGCGAATAGGAAAACCAAAAAATTTCTTTTTTGTTCAAGTGCTAATAATAAAGATTGCTTAAATTTATGTAGCTTTCAAGAGACTCAAGGACACATCAAAACAGAAAGATGTTTGCTGCGATGACTAAACTGAGTAAAGGCCTTAATACACCTTGGTGAACAGGTATGTTTTAAGAGGTTTGTTGAAGGTGCCCAGTGATGCCACATTGCCAGAATCTGTCTGGAGAGAGTTCCAGAGGGTCAGGGCCGCCACAGTGAAGGCTTTGTCCTCAGAAGGTCTGCAGGCTAATGTAAGGGATGGAGAGTTGGCTCATTCTTGGGGATGGGTCCATGATGGGTTAGAAGAGGAGAGAGGAACTGAAGGATTTGGGATACAGGACACATCTGGGTGGCAAATGACCTGTCTAGGGGGGATCATGCAGATTATAAACACACCCATGTCACTCAGTGTGACTAAAGTCTTATGTGTGGTACCGTAATCATTTAAAAACACTAAACAACAAAAAGTTCAAAAATCAGTTTATATGAATACTGTTCACAGTGCGGTCTGTGGATTAGCCCATGAGACTGGGATATTTCCTTTTTCAGTGTCGTACATACTGATTGAAATGCTATTCACCTCTCCAGCGTGGTGGCACAAAACTCATAAACAGACTTATTCAGACCGGGATATAAAAAAACACAAAACTACCTGCATGAATAGATACTAATAATTTTGCTTTTCTTACGCAAGACCTTCCATTTCAAAAAGGCAGAGACATGGAGCAAAACATGCGCCCCCCCCCCTCCTTTCTGTCTCATTAATTCATTTACACAGTCGTTGGAGCGCAGGCTGGTGGGCCTCGGTTCTAATCACTGTCCCGACGCTGACATTAGTGTCCACTTATTACAGATTAAATTATGCATAATGTCGCAAAATTCTGCAACAAACGAGACAGCACCATTCATCCACGTTTTGTCAAAACTGGATCGATGCTGTCAGAGACGTGTGTGGCTGTGTAACTAAGGATATAGATGAACACTAATCCATAGTGTGCGCCCCATCAACCCAACTACAACCGCAGGAAATATGCAAAAAGTCGAAATGCCATTGTACCTGAGCCAAAACAAAAAGGAGTGCAGCAGAGAACGTGGCAAAAAAACTCTCATCCTTAGAATGAGGAACGGCACTTATACATTTACTGTATGAGAACAGAGTAGGGATGTGATGATGGATTGTTCAATCTGTGTAATATACTTTGTTAAAGAAGACTGATGGTATTGGCTTGAGAAGGTAAGTGTATTTCCTTCCCACTTCCCCTGGTCCAATAAATGTTGCGAATACCTGGAGGGCCGTTCCTCATAATGACACATTACCTGGTGCAATATTGGCACGGCATGGATGCCATTTCAATTTCTTCGTGTGATCACATGACAAAGTGTTTTGGGGATAGTCGTGAATTTCCCATTTTCTCTTTTGGCCAAAATGTTTCAAATGTGATACTAGTGGAGCTGCAGAGGGGACACGGGTGGTTGTGGAGTGATGGAGATGTCCATCTGGGAAAAATGGTGGAACCATAAGGGGTGCTGTATATTAATGTGGCCAGCATTTAAACAAGAAGTCAAATCAAGAAATCATTATGGTATTCATTCTGAGCGTCCATTTTGAAGTAAAAGTGAGTCCGTTAGGTTTCACAGCTCTACAGGCTCTACACAGCTTTGTCTATCATGCTGCATGAGGTATAATTTGGACCAAAATCAGATTGATAGTGTCAGTTTATGGATTCATTTCAACAGTCAGTGGTGAAACACGTGGAATGGCAATGTCATTTATTACTTTTAACATATCTTCTGTTAAAGGATTAATTTGTGTTTGGGTTTCAGTGCAAACTATGATAGTGCAAATGGGGAGAGAAGCTCAGAGGTGGATGATTCAGGTCCTGACAGCAAAATAAAATCTATTTTTAGCTTTTTCGTTGGTCAATATTAGACATTTATCATGCTTTTAGAAGACTGGGCTCGGGGCTCAGGACCTCTGTAAGTAGCCAACGTTATTGCTGCTTATCATCAAAGTGAACCCTTGAGGGGAAAAAAAGGGAAAGTTGAGACAGAAGAGATGGGATGGATGGCAGGCAGACAGTCCAACACAGAGCCAAGCTTCATTCATTGCACAGCAGAGAAAGCGGAATCCGGCTTAGCTTGCTGAGCCGCCATGACACCCCTCGAACGGTGAGGATGAGAAGTCAGTGAGGAGACAAAGTAGAAGCCTGGTTAAAAAAAAAAAAAGAAAACAGCTTCACATTTTAAACTAATAAGCACAGTGAAGATTACTAAACTTCCTAAAATCCCTTGTTCAGTAAAACTTAGCCCAAAGTCTGAATTCATACGCTGTAATACCCCAGGAACATTCAAAAACACACCAAAAAGCTAGTGCAGGAATTATTAACCACGATTAATGCTGCTCTGAATAATTTTAGGCAACCTTGTGCACGGTGTTAACGGATATGAAAGACCACTTCATTCTTGTCAATCTGCAGTGAATCGCCGCCATTATTAAAGCTATGAATGTCATTTTCAAGGACATACTGCTGGTTTGATCCTGTCTGCTTGAACATGGTGGGCACATGAAAAGCATGTGGGTGGAGTGTACAAGATTCTTAATGAGGCCCAGGGACAGTCTCCTGTGGAGGAGAAAGAACTGCTTTGTTACTTTGTTCCCGACCGTGTTTTCAGAAAGGATCTGACCAATTTACGAGGTTAGAACGACGTCTGCTAGGTATGTAGAGCAGATCATCTGACGTAGCATAAGGTCAGGCTTTAATTCGCATTCCTCAATGCAAGCGAATTGAAGAGTGCAGCACTTAGTGGCAAGGAGAGAGTTGGGTTTATGGCGCCTTGACACTGGCAGTCCTTCGGAATCAGCTTTTGTTGCAGTGTCTACGCGGCATCAATGAAGCCAGATGAAAACATTTCCAAACTTTTCATTTTCGATGTTTCTCATTCACCTGACACCCTAGCTTTTGTAAAATAACGTCACTGGAGCGAAGATCTTTCTGCGTGCCACCGTTAGCGTTTCAGACACTTGGGTAAGAGAATGAGTATGTTTGGTTTTGAACTGGAACAAGCAGCCGCTTATTAGTTGCGATTCTAAAATCTGATGGAGAACTGGCAATTAAATCAAGGAAAAGGATATGCATGTTTCCTCTTGAATCTCAACTCCTGCCTACCCTGTTCTTTCATCTGCTTTTCTTTTCATCACCAGGCCCTGAAGTAGCCAAAGGAGTCTGGTGTTGTAAGTTCATTCCCTTTGCTGTATTCACTTGTTAAAAACCTAGACCATCATCTTTTCTTTCTATTAACTGTGGAACCTATTCCATCAGTTCTAACCAATAAGTCTTGGGTGTTACATTGATTTTATGGTGAAACATAATGTCAGCATCATAGAAGATTATAGCCAGGAGTAGATTAATGAAATTATTGTGATAATTTTAAGTTTTCTTTTTTCTTTTTGTATTATTCAGTCTTGTTGAGTCAGAATGGGAAGCAAAATGAAACTCCTGTTTGGAAAAATACAAACTGTAAAAGCCTGAGCCGGTCATAATTGCCAACATTCTGAGGTATTATAACATACATAATTGATTGCGTTCTGAACCCACTCAAACCATGTTTTTGAAGGGTTTCGTTACTGTTCCGGTGTTTTCTCGTGAGGAGATAATGGGTGTTTTGACACACCTCTTCCTGTGGCGGAGCTGGAGTTGGTCTCCATTAGCAGAGGAGCAGAGCCCCTGGGAGAGCTGACAGTTGGGGGTGCTGGGTTGTTTGACAGGGTTATCAGTAGGCGGCCTGCAGCAGTCCCCACACTCTCATACAGTCACACTAGGGTTATTACGAATGAAAACCAGTGGAAAGCAGGCATGAGAGACAAGCTCAAGAATGAGCTGAAAAAGGAAATTGATGATGAAACAAAATAAAATTAAAATCAGAATTAAATTAAAATCAGGTTGATAGAGTGCCGAGGTTTAAAGGAACAAAGGGTTACATGTGTTGTGTGTACAAAAATCTGAATGTATTAACTGTGTGTGGGAGGGCTATAGTAATTAGCATGAGGAACAGAGAGCAGTAAAACTATGCTGCAACTACACCTAAACAGGACTTTATGCATACGTTTGCAGAAAACTTAGTGAGCTGCAAGACCATCACCAACAATAACAAGCTGGCAGCAGACTGCTTGATGCTGGAACAGCCCTTTCCTACTCTGTGAGGCAGGTGCAGGAAGGGGTATCGACCATCGCCACCTCCCCCCACCCAGTCAAGCTGGTCTGTCTTTCGATGTAAAGTCAGCATTGGAGTGGGAAATAATCAAATTAATTCAAGACGGCATTCTTAAGGTTTTGGACCCTGATGGAATAGCCAACAGGAGCAGACTGTTGAGACATCTTCTATTATCATTATTCAATATTGTACTGCAAATAGTTGCCATAGTTAGGATTCTGTTGTTCTACCGTTCTGTTAGTTTCATGTAAAGTTATGTACTCCTGTATCTCTGTCTGCGACAAGGTGTATTCTCTCTCTCTATTGCCCCTCCTGTCTCTCTCGCTCTGTCTCTCTCTCTTTCCCCCCAACCGGTCAAGGCAGATGGCCGTCCACCCTGATCCAGGATCTGCCCACGGTTTCTGCCTGTTAAAGGAAGTTTTTCCTTGCCACTGTTGCCAAGTGCTTGCTCATGGTGGAACTGTTGGGTGTATTTAATAGTCATGAGTGTGGTCTAGACCCGCTCTGTTTGTAAAGTGCCCTGAGATGACTTTTGTTGTGAACTGGCGCTATATAAATAAAACTGAATTGAACTGAATTGAAATTAAAAACCAGGATATGCTATTCTATTTGCTATGCTTTTTAAATATTAAATGATTTATGTTAACCCTGTGTGACCTCATACAGCTTTGTCTGACTCTAAGTAGCTGAATTAAGGAATTTAAACGAATATATAATAGATAAAAATAATAAAACAAAATTAAAGTATTGAGGGAGCAGTATGTTAGTAATATGAATTACATATTCTGATAAACTTCCCAACTACTACTACCAATCAGAGATCACCTTACAGGTATCTATGTTCTCCCTCTGGTTTGCTTGTCATACCTTGATATGATATCATCTTGGATTCTGGGTGTCTTAATAACGTGATATGGCACAAGTGTTTCTTTTCTTTGCTTTAAAGGCTTCACTACAGTAAAGTCATGCAATATTCTACATTGTTCTAATAATTCTGTTTTTTGCTTTAACAGCTTAAATATTGTATCCATATTAATGAAGATTAGTTATCAAATATCTTGAAGTGTTTTTTTGTAAAATCACCAACACTCTATCTAATATTTTAGCAATTTTAATACTGTTATTATATATCATTAAGATATTTGGTCAAACATTTGGAATTTGAATATTGCCCAGTCCCAGCAGCATGTCTGTATCCTTATTCCAGACAGACTACCTGCAGAGGTGACGCACAGGCACTGGCCGCTGCCGTGTCCACTCATCTCTCGTCCCATTCAGCCCTCCACCTTTGTTTTATATTCTGTGGGCAACACACTGGGAAATACGGGCAGCCCAAAGGTGTCTGTGCGATCAGCACTGACTTCTGTTTGAGGATCAAACCTTGAGATTATATCCCCTGAGGACAAAAGAAAGAGGGGGAAAAGAAGGGAAGGCGTATTGACAGCAAGAAGTTTCTGTCTGTCCTGGCTTTGGATTATTTCTTGAAAAAGACACTGAAACTTGGATCAAATGTTATCAGCAAATAAAGGTACGGTAAAGCGGAATGTGTGTGTGTGTGTGTTCAGGAGAGACGTGCTCAAAGATATTGGATTATTTCCATTGTTATTTTCTGCCTACCTGCTTTGCGTGAGGTAATTTTTCATCTTTCACATGTCGATTATAATGCTATCAATCTTGACAGTGACAGGCAGGGCGCACCTTTGCAGAATACAGTGTGGCAGTACCCCCCACACAGGCACATGCACACATACACTCAGCTGTCAGTTCATATTCAGCTATGTGACACTTAAGCCTATCTCGCTCATGACATAGCATTGATTGATAGGTAGCCTCCTGGCCCTCTGTTTGTTTTGCTGTTGTGTCTGCATCACTCGGCAGATTCTCATCTCCCAGTCGCCGCTATCTCCAGCTCCCCTTGCTCTCTCATTTGTGTGATGCTAGCTTTGGCACGGGAGAAAAGCCTCTGACGGCGCGGTGCTAACCGATGCCAGGCTAATCGCCAGACACGATGCCAGCCTTCACAACTTATCATCCCTGCTCTACTCCTCAACACTTGAACTGCAGCTGACTGATCTGCTAGCTGACTTCATCCAAAATGTGTGTCTGTGTGTGGTACATCAGCTTTTTGACATTTTGTCAATTGTGACACACACACAAAAAAAAACCCAGAGCTATGATTTTAGAGAGCATACTGGGGCTGGAGCAAGGTACTATGCATTGACTGTACACTTTATGCCATTTATTGTCTTTTTTGTAGCTTTTTCAGAAATAGAGTGATGCAGGAAATGCTGTGTTTTCTGAGCCCCACACTATTGCTGCTCCAGTACACGATCCCCTCATTGCACTTGGGGGGAGCATCTGTAAATATTCCTACTTCTGAGACTATGTTTTTTTCTGGTCTTTCAGGTACACCAGACCTTAGAACTATTCTGAAGTATTTGTCCAACTTGAAAACCCCGTGTCACCTCCATATATAGGCAACTGGCAGAACATTTTCATTCATCTCCTAGCAACGGTGGCAGATGAAATAGCGTAGTCCAAATCTGGTCAGTTTGATTAATATGCAATGGCACACATACCCTGGATAGTGGCAGCAGGGAACATGGACCGGCCAGTTAGAGTATATCAAATCTGTGATCCAGCTATGTATGATGTGCTTATCGTTCCACGACCCTCACAGGGGCAACAGCGAAGCACCTAAAGTACGTCAACAACGGTGGTGACATGAGATGATGCTGAAGGGAGAGTGCTACATATCAATCACCAAGGGCAGTAGGCACCTCCTCCCAGCCCACTTAAAGCATATTGCTTTCTCAAGAGCAGACCAAACAACAGGGGTATTATCAGACCTCCTCACCACAGAAAATGACCGTCAGTGGCTTGTGGATGTGAGCGGGCAGCACATGTTCCCTCACAACATTAAACCAATATCACTGAGGCCTGTTGTTGTCCTATTATCACAAGACTCAAAGTAGGTGATCAGGCTTGATCTGGCTTTGGCCTAGGTAGATCACCTCAAGAAGGTCCATAAGAAGAAGAGGGCCAGATCAGGAACTGGAGGAGCAGAGGCAGGCATGCTGCGTACCCACAGAGGTGGAATGTAAAGTCTTTGCTAGCTGCTTGCTCTTGCAGAGTATTCACAAGGCTGGGAATCACAGGGGCTGCAGGTGGCTATGTATCAGAAGTAGTGATCCGTATGGTAGCGCTACGTGGGACAAAAGTCAGGGTCTGATCAACCCTGGCTGGGTCATCTGGATAAAGATGTCTGATGTTGAAAGATCAGAAAAACCCAGTGACCCCAAGTTACATCGCTGATTAGTGTCAGTGTCCCTGTGTGTTTAAGGTGAATCTCCCTGGAAGTGTCTGAGGTGTATCTGCAGTTTAAAGGAATCCATTTTACTGAATATAACAATGAAACAGCGCACATGTGGATTGTATCATTCTTTTCCATCAAACCCACAAAGACAACACATTTGGTTTTTGGAATAAAAGCTGACTGCTTGTGCAGTCATGTTGGTGGGCACCATATCACAGGGGTTATATTACTTTATTGATCATATTTCAACTTTCACATAATTAAATCACAGATGTGTCATTTTTATGGAAGAAGCAATCCAAAAAACAAAGAAGTCCAATCTGTAACCCCAAAATGTGTCCGTGTGAAAGACTTTACATACTGTCAGGGGTCATTTTTTGTTAAGTTTAAAGTCAAAATTCCAAGGTCCACTGAAATTTAGTGTAACAAAAAGCCCTTAGCGTTGCATGGCAGGTGCACCCAACAAAGCCATATATCTGAAAGGCTTCGTTGGGGTGATGGACTTTTTTCCTGTTTAGTTTTCTTTCATTTAACCAAAACCAAAAATGAAATGATTTCTTTCTGCACCCCCCAAAATGACTGTATCCTAGCATACCTTCGCTTTCTAACACTGATATGTTTAATATGTTTATTGTATATTAGCAAAGACAAAATCGCTCAAAGTTATAATTCTGGTAATTGCCCTTAGACATAAATCCGTTGCAGTACACGATGTACATTAACAGTAACTGTACCAAACAGCATCATATTCATTATATCAGAGTGATAGTGTAAATGATTGATTGCATGATGTTTGATTCTAATATTGGAGCCGTACACAATCAGTCCAATATCAAACTAAACCCACTGACTACTGCTAGAGTGCAGTAATTATTTCTAGAGGGCTTCAAATAACATGATGGCTTCTCAGCTTCTCAGGGCTGAAAACATCTCAAAGAGGCTAATTTACAATCATAGCGCGGATACTCTTACCAGCAGCACATTGTGAAAAACCACGCAATCTCCCTGGATCCCTGTCCAGTATGAAAAAGCACAGGCAAGTGGAACATCAGCCCTTTAATGCGGAGAAATAGCTGAGGCAACCGGAATTCCAATGTCCAAAATCTAATGCCCCTTGAGGAACCGAGATGGAGCTGAGGCATTTACGAACAACTACATCTGTTTTCCAGTGAACGCTCAGTGAAGTCTAAATAGTCAGGACAGATACAAACCTTTGTGAATGATGTCACAGTTTGTCTTCATGTCCCTCCTCTCCAACATCATTTTTCACTCTTAAAGCCTTTTAATGGCTCTTCCTTCATCCCACCAGTAGCCCTCAGACTTTCCCTCCTCTGACTACCCAGTCCACCTGCTCCCACTTCTCTAATCTGCAGTTGGCTGGCCATCCCCATCAACCTCCTCACCTGCATCTCATTCACTAATCAGTCAGTCTATACCGATCCACTTCCTCCGTTCCTCTAACAGTTTGTCAAAGTTCATGTGTTGTTTCATACCTTCAAATCTATCTCCTGTTTCCTGGAACCCTGTCACCTGTGCCTGCTTGCATCATGGTCCTCTAAGCTTTGAATTGGATTTTTGAGAATAAATCATTGATCTGCACCAGCTCTACCTCCATCTTCTGTATTTGGGTCCCACTCCTGTTGTCCTGCTCATGCCAGTCGAGACAAATGAGCTTTAACGTCAAAGCAAATAGTAAATCAGCTCATAAAACTCAATATTTAATTGCAGCTAATGCGCTGTCTTTCATACAAGGTCAATTTACAAAAGGTATTTAATTTTCAGAAGCTTTAATTCAGCTTAACCAGCTTAACATAATGCCAGTATTAAATGTATGCCACAAGTTGCCCTCTCATTTACTGTATTCTTTACAGTCTAGCTGAAGACATCAGGGATTTCATCCTTTCAGAAGGAGCCATTTTCCGACAATTAATTCGCGTTGAAAAGGAAAAGCACTCTTTACAGACCTGAAAATTACACCGGCTACAGCAGATAACAGAACACGGATCACAGCAAACAGGAAGCCTTTCAGTTTGAGATTCTCTATAGTCTTATTGAAATTTTGTTAGGCTCACGTCAGGTGTTCATAAATCAGCCTGCACATTACATTATGCGCTGCTTACTGTCAATCACCTCACACACGAGGAAAAGATGAGTCTTTTCCAGAAAATATTCCTTCAAAGACCTCACAGCATGTATTGTCACATGTCTTCTTGTTTAAGAAATTGTTGCTACTCAGTTATAAGCTGGGTTTGGTTACCTTACACATATACCGTGGTGTTTCAAAGACATTTGGCCTGCTGTTCTGTAACATTATCTGTTTTTAATATACATTAAGGCCTCTTTAAAGTATGTATATCAACCCCTAAAGGGGCTTCCAGATGATCAGGATGAGAACATCAGTGTGAACATGAATGGTTCTAGAAGTTAGCAGGCTTCTTCACAGCTTGACGATGGGAGGATAAGTTCCAGAATTGAGAAATACTGACATGGAGTTATCAAAAATAAAATCCATATGCTCTGTAGCCACAAAATGCTAACATGATCCTGCTCCTGTGATCTTGGAGAGTGTAGCTGAGAGTCAAGACATTCATGATGTCATCGAAACACAAATTAGAGAGAGCTCCATTATGACAATAATCCTTGAGAGGTTTAAATTAGTCCATAATGTAATGGTTATGGGGCATTTGGAGTGATGATGATTCAGCTATAGGTGTGAGGAATTGCTTTGCCAACGCTGCGCACACATTTGCTCCAGAAATCGTGTACTGTGTAGCATCTTCTTAGGAAAGGTTCATGGTGTCCATCTCACTTGTGGCGTGTTGCCATGACTGCATGACAGACTACATGGGCAGAATCATGACCTTTTGTGTGTTTGTGAGCATGGGGCGGCTGAGCACGGCTTGGTTTCAATGCTTTCAACGAGTCCTGTCCTGCTTTGTGTTGCTAGATATTGAACCACTGGTGTAATTCCCAAATGGTCGGGGCATCCTTGTGGCTCATCCACTTGCAGTACTGCAAATTACTGCATACGCACATGTACAAGCATGGCTTCTAATCCCACCCATGGCAGTGTTTCTCTGTATCTCTCAATTGCAGTGAGTACTAGACATGTCTACTGGGTCCCAGGAAAAAGAGTCTGGGATATAGCAGACGCTAACCTCTTTGTTTCTCTCTGCTAGTCTTAAGTAGCAACTCAACCATTACCTCAGCCCAGTGTTTTATCTGATCCCAGGCTGTGTTCAGGGAATCACGATACAAACCCAAGCTTGAATTTGATTTGTTTTCAAATATGAATCAAGACCTGTGACAGAGTTAGTTTTAGTTTAGTTTGGTGGAACAAATGGACCTTTTAGAATGTGAAGTTAGTTGGAAATTCCTGTATGTTACATTTTAGGTGATACTTTTCTTGTTTTAACTATATCATCGTATTCTATATAAGTGCTTTTGTTCTCACAAAACTAATAGCTGATAAGTTAGAGAGTCAGACGGATTGAAAACATCTAGTTTACCTAAACCATCACTTCATTCAGAGGTCGAACTGAAACAGAAACGGAAAACAGTCCCTAATTGACCAGGAAAACTGTTTGAGCACAAGTCAGAGTTGAATGAGGCAGTTGATGCGCGAAGGCTGTTAAAACACCTTGGGAATAAATTTCATCTTTGTTTTTTGGCCAAATAACTTTCACCAACCTGCGGCTTTAATGCAGTCTGATTGTCTGACTCCTAATTCCTAGTCCGTCCGGAGGGCTCTTAGCAGTGTCACTGAGTTCCCAGATCTTGGCAAGTAACTCAGCCAGGAAGTTATAATTATCACATATACTAAAACATAAATAATTAAAACTCTGGTACATATTTTCTCTGCAAAACAAAATTCCCAATGATTTTGTTACGCATCTTTCATTAAACCTTCACTCTTTACTTTTAAGGACCCCACGTTCAAAGCTGCCTCCAGCCCCTGACGTAAGAGTGTTTCTTCTCACTGTGGAACAGTGCGATTCGTCCTGTATGTTCTCTGAGGTTAATGTTTCACTTTATGTGGGTTTTCGATTCCTCGTGAGCGGTGAAAGGCTTTGAGCGATTCATCCTCTTTACCCCATCATATAATTATCTCACATGATAAGTGGTGTGAGACATTGGTGTATCTCGTCGTTATTGAAATATATGGCGCAGCCCCTCTCCCTCCTCCTTTTGCCTCCTCAGGTTTAAAAGACGTCTTAGGATATTTTTACGGTAATAATCCCATTAGAATGAGGTGAGCGCTTAATTACTGCATATTTTTAGAGGCCTCCTGGGATATCCCACTGCAGTGGCAGGGCTATTTGAGACAGTGCAACACCATGGCTGATAACTCTGTTGAAAAACTGCTCAGTCTTTAATCTCCTCATTAAGCATAAAACTAACTGCTCTCAGTCCAGCCGTCGATACAGGCTGGAATATTAAACACAGAAGCGAGTTCTACTTTGAAATGATTTGTAACAGCTGGAACTCTGCTGCACTAGTGTGATTTTATTCTTACTTTGGATAATTTTTGACAAATCATAGCTTTGAAACGTTTGAGGTGAACTGAGTTGCACTTCCTCTCTAGTCAAGGCTCAGTGAACTTATTTCTTTTCTCTGGTTGACAGCAGGGAGGGTGTGAAGGGGAGGGAGGGTGGAGAACAAAACAGACCAGAGGCTCACGAGGGTTTCATTTTGTTGCAGAGTGCGCAGCAGACAAACATACTGATGGTTTGAACCATGATTAAGCTCACTCATCACTAAATACGGCTGTAAGCACTGAGTCAGAAAATAATATTATGGTGGATGAGGGTCGGGGGTGGCGGGGGCAGGGGTTGGGGTTAGTCACTGTGCAGGGGTTTTTGAGCTAGAGGTCAATTAGGTATGCTAAATAGTCTGGGCATCGGTTCTCCCCACTGCTGATCTGTATTCTGCACCTGACTCCTCCGCTGATCTCGAAGTCTCCCTGCATTCCCAGCTCTGAGGATAACATGGAGTGAGTGGGGGAGGTAGGAGGTTGAGAAGGAGGAGAGTGTTCTTTTATCCTCTGCGGCTTAATGGGGAAAAGAGACAATATTCCCCTCCCATGTTAGCTCTTCTCAATGAAGCGCACATTAAGTCAGTGTTGGAGGTACGCGGCATATAAATGGTTGGCAGCTGGAATGGGATGGAGAAAGGTCAACAACGTGTCACGCAGTCAATCTATCAGGCAAAGCCAAGCTGCTTGTTCAATCCCGTGTTGCAACAGCCACTGAATTTGCGCAGAGACAGAAGGAATGTGACCATAAACACAGGCCATGATTCCCCATTACTCTGCGGAGGCGCTTTGGCCGGGCACCGTCCTCAACACAAGAGGAAACACTGTTGACAAGAGCCTGTTAATGCTTTTCCTGTTGTTATTCACTCAGACAAAAATCAGCGCAAATGTAGGCAAACAGGAAATGGACATTGCTTCTCATATTACAACAACCAGAGAAACAATTCAAATTTGTATGTATGATCTGTAATCATACATCAAAAGCAATGCCTTCCATTTATTTCCCCAGGCCGCGGTAACGGGAGAAGGTAAAATTAGCTATTACCTTGTTTTCCATATTCTATTTTTTCATAAACCAGTGGTCCAATATGCTCAGGTTTGGGGACTCGTCTTCAATTTGGAGCTATTTAGCCAAGTGATGGGTGTAATTTGTTTCCCCCGTCAAGTTGCCATTTGCATTTAAATTCATCATTACCAGCCATGTTTCGCGAAGATTTCCCCAGATCGTAGGTGTCAGGACACTCCAGTGACTGGATGCAAGCGCCCTATTATGAGTCCCCGCAAAACAATTCTCATTCTTTTGCCAAAGAACATAGGGTCCTTTTATTTCAGGAGGTGGGCTTGTCAGTGAATTCCCCCTGAGGGAAGGGTAGGAGACACTGGTGTAAAATGACTGCTTTGAGAGTCAGACCTGCAACACGTCCTGAATCACCTGGCAGAGTGGAGCCGCTGCCACATGTGCTCTGACGCTGGCTTTTGTGAGAACTTGACTGATCGGTATGTGACTCGAGAAACAAAGGCGTGCCACCTGGTGAGTTAACAAATGAGGGAAGGCGCCGCTCCTTCCATTTTTAATCGAAAGGTGCTTCTCTTAAATGTGACGCTATGTTGGAATAAACACAGAAATTAAGATTTAAATCTAGAGCGCATGATTGTGAATTCATAACTGCAGGATTTTAAATAAGCATAGGGGCAAAGGGACCTAAACCTTTCCTATGAGAGACCTGGTGCTGTTGTTTTTATAGAGAGCATTAGAATATGGTGCAGATATCACGTGTTTTTATGCAGAAGATATATTGATACTAAAAGCTGTGCTACATTAATGATGGTCTGGGATATTGACTTACAGCCATGTGCAGCCCATCGGTGGAGCAGAAGTGCTTGTCCTGTAACCCTTGGGTCGATGGAACGGAACCGCGATGCTTATTCAGCTTCCTTCCGCGGTCGTTAAAATTTCATGTAATCTTGTTTCGTTTTTTCCATATTGTTACCATAAAATTGAGGCAACAAATAACAAAAAAGCATTTTTACGGCTTCATTTTTTACCGTGCAGCCTCTTTTTTTTTATTTCCCGAACATTTCCCCAGGAGCCTAATAGTGTGGGGTGTTACGACAGAGAGCAGCAACCTCTGTGCTGCACAGCCACTCCTGCAAACACTAACTTCTCTAAAGTACAGAGAGACTCTCACACAGAATGAGCTTCACCTCAACAGACCCTGGATAAGGAAATGCAACTGGCTTATGAAGAAACACAGCATTTCACATTCTGTAAGCCGGCTGTTGCCTAAGTCCTTGCCACTCATTTAATGCGCATAATCTCAGCTCAGCTATATGCATTTATCTCCATTATGAGTTTGGAAAGATTTTAATCAATGCCACAGCACAAATCTGTGGGAGGGGAGGAAAAACAAGCCTGTGGGGGGAGTTGAGAGTGTGGTGAGTAGGCCATTAGCAGAACTCTTGGCGGTTTAGAAGAGTGCAGAGATTGAGGTTTTGTACGATTTCTTTGGAAGCTGTAGCCACAGGTGAGTGTAACCTGAGCACAGTTTCTGGCCTGCTCCACTTCCGTGGTAAATATTTGCTGCAACAGCACTGATTGTGTCCACAGATTGCAATGAACCAAAGCGTCGGTGTGGAGCTCCTTCACGTACATCTAAATGTTTGCTCATTGAAGGTAGTCCTCCTGCAAAATGTATTGGCAAAATGGGTTGGAGCAGATAGATAGATAGATAGATTATTGATCCTGAGGGAAGTTTAAGTCACAACATGTACGGAGCTACGGGAAACGCTACCCTTCACATCCGCGTCCACGTGACTTTTTTCCTTTGAATCTCAGACACTTGAAAGATATGTGAGGGCTTTATCTGTTCAAACCAGACATACAGTCAAACAGCCTCTATACACTTTGAATACTGTCCCAAAACAACAAGTGGCAGACTTCATGCCTCCTTCAGTTACACTGCATTCAAACATGAATAATGAAAGGCACCGAGATAAGTGGTGGAAGAGGTTTGATTTTAATTGGCAACACTCTTTAAGGAGCGTATTGCGTATTGTTTATCTGGATCACAGCAGACTTTTGCACAGCAGAGACTGTCAGGCGCCAAATATGGCTCCTAAATTTCCTATAATGCGACTCGACAACTACACTGTACACAGTGTCACAGTCACTCCTGCTCTGATCTGTTTATTAGACAGTTCCGCCAAGAGGCCTTGTCCATTAGGACATTACTACTTCAACAAACATTGCACAAAAACGATTCAGCAAGTCGCAGACAAAGACTTAGCACAATTACCCAATGAAACAATGAATACAAAAATGCAAAAATGAAAAGAAACAATAAAAGAAAAAATACATCATCTTTTTATCAGAGGTGTCATTGTTGTGTTGGATTGTTGCATTCAAGTCCCACAAAGTGAGCAGCATGTACATGTGAAATACAATAGCAGTGAATCCTATACTGCTGTTCTTTAGACAAATTATAGAGCCGAGGAACGCGTGGATGCTCAGGCGCGTTGTGAAATCAGACATCATAATCGGCCAATGATGATACTGCCCCTCATCAGACATGCCCGCCCCAAAATATATACTGTATAGAAGTTCCTCTGATTATCCCGTGCCGGCGTAAGTTCACTGTGAGCAGTAACTAATTTCCTGGTTTATGGAACTTCTGCTCATACATCTGTGAAGACTGTCAGTCATCCAGGTCACGGCATTTCTAAGTGCTATACGAAGGCAATTGGACTTGCTTGAGGTTAAGCGCCTCGAGAGTCGATTCTCTTACAACCCCACAAGAAGTTTAAAGGCCAGTGAATCCCAACCACTCAGCTAGGACTGAAGGAGCCTTTTGGATCAGAGGTGAAACTTCATCTTCAAGTACCTCCAGCGAGTCCAGTTATTTTGGGATGAGCACTTAGAAAATCTATTTGTATAGATCTGTATTTGGAGAGAGACTCCTGCAACCATTTATGCACCAAAAAAGTCCGAATTAAAAATCTTAAAGTA
The DNA here is from genome assembly GCA_008933995.1 of Datnioides undecimradiatus. Lineage (NCBI taxonomy): Eukaryota > Metazoa > Chordata > Actinopteri > Lobotiformes > Datnioididae > Datnioides > Datnioides undecimradiatus. Next base: position 1,483,374 of record WARS01000981.1, read on the forward strand.
TGGAAATGTTTGTTGGAGGGGTTTGATGCATCTCCCATCTCACAAGCCCACAAGCCTTCCATCTGGTGATGTAATTAAACAGAAAAAAACTAACCCATTCATTTGGGTCTGGATTTCACAATAACACAGGCTTAGATGGATTCTGGACTGAAAATGGCAAATAAATGGTAACATGTTTTTGATGTATTGGTAATAAAATATGAATGGATGTCAAAGGATACTGTCGAATGTGCTACATAACACTTAGTCAATAAAGACCAATGAAAATGGGATCCATTCTCTCAGAGAAAAACTGTTCTGCCACAGTCTACCCGAGTCTTATGTCCTCTTTCAGCTCCGTACTGATTTATGGCCCACTTGGGCAATGACATTTAATGATCATCCTTCTGCAGTACCATATGGCCTCTTGTATTAAGGACAGCAGCACACATCATATAATAATAATGGGCTACTGGTATTTCTTTATGTTATAGTGCCACATTATAGTGTTTAGCATCCATCTGAAGCACGATTCCCACTGCTGTTTCAGTAACCAAGCCTTTCATATTTCCAACATCATTACCCTTATGGCTACCGGACAATTCAACTTTCATATGTGTAGTCAACACTCCAACAGGCATCTATCTGAAAGAGACAAGTGATTTTGATCTGTAATGTCATTAAATTAAAAGCCTGGATCTGACAGATAACACAATCATATTGTGAAGACTGAGAAAAGGTTTCTCTCAAGATTTTAGACTGAAACAAGCTTTAATTTCATAGATGGGTTTATTTCTGAGTATAAATGGAAAATCTACCTCGATGCTGTCGCTGCTCTCTTCTCCATTCTTTATTCTTAAAAACCAAAGCACTGGTAAAGCCTTTATTTCTCCATCTATGGCAATTATTTCTAAATATACATCTAAAGCTCAATTTGCAAAGTGTTATTTTAGATTAAGGCAACGCAGAGCACTGACAAACACGTCAAGTGCTTTGGAAGTTTCAGCCCTGTGCCATGTGTGCTCGCAGCACTTCAGTCATACATGGAGGTACATTTTGCAAATGATCGGCAAACTGATTTACAGTCATGACTCAACTGAAGCCTTCGCTGCAATCATATCGCATCACTGAGATGAGAAAATCCCTGGTAAAGCACTGTTCAGCTCTCCAATCCAGCAGCAGACACTGGGCTGAATAAACAGTAACTATGTGAATGCATAAAGATAAGACACTGCAGTATGGGCGTATGGAAATGAGGCTTTCATGACCACATGATCCGTCTTATGAGCGCATAAGGTTTCTGACATTTCTTCCTTCATTTATCTTGTTTGTAGTTTTCATCTTTCATTCTACTCCCCCCCCCAACCCTCCTCTGACAAGTTGCTGGAAACTCATCAAAACTCCCGACTCCTGTCAAGCCACATCCATCACAGCTCCCTGTTGGTCTGGCTTAGCGCCTCTGCAAAGCTGCTAGGTAAGAGTGCTGGATGTGGAGGCAGTGAGGTGGGTCAAAGGGTCACGAGATTTAACAAGAAGTATCTGAGAGCTGAGAGGTAGAGAAGGCAGGGGCAAAGAAAGACCACTACTGATTTTTTTTTCTTTTATTTGTGTCCGTGTGTGGTCATTCAGTGTGCAGTGTCAAGAGTCATTGAGCGTATGTTATCACTGCACAGAGGACTGTGTTAAAAGCAGGTCAGACGACACAGACGGTCTATAAATGGCAGCGAACGATATTCCAAACTGCGCGTGTTGTCGCTTCTTTACGTCTTTGACTGAAGGGATTCTGCTTTGCAACCATTTACATGATGAAAACACAGTGTCTTGGAACCCAGCGCAGCTCAATCCAGTCAATCATTCCGGTGAACGGCCTCACAGTTACATCTGACGGAATCACAGATTTTTAATTGATTCAATATTTTCGGATGAAGCATTTCAACACTTTTCAAATGCTTCCTCTTGCGATCTTGATAAATTAATAGAAATGAAGATTCACAAATTGGAAACAGCAGAAAAGGATGGGAATAATAATTAACACGAACAGCTGCTCAAAGGTTCTCTTATTTCCGCAAATTCCATCACTTAGGCCAGTGCATCTGGCTTAGTCATGAGGTAAACAAGTAGAACAAATAATGTTATTAACGGAGAGCATTGATTATTACTTTAGTCTTATCTAATTAGTGCTGCTGCCGTGTGCACCTAGATAACAGTTTACAGCTGAGTGTTTGTGTGTCTCCATAACAGAGGATGCAGTTATTGCAGAAATAATGCTTCGCGATTACACCAAAGCCCTATTTTCTGCAGTGCATTGATCTATACTTACCGTTGACACTGAATCACTGAGTCCTCGTGGCAGGGTCGGAAGCACAATATTTGTATCTACAATTTCCTCTAATCATTGGTTTTTGAGAGCAAAGCTACAGATCTGCCACTCACGCTGCCACCCCCTCCTAAGAGCCTCCCGTCTCTTCTCCTGAGACTTGGCAATCCACTGAAAGATCCCTTGGGTGTTGCAAATGAACCCTGCTGTTACCCCAAATGCAAAAAAAAGCCTGCGGCTATAGAAGTGATTCACTCTTTGAATCCAGCATCTCATCTCTTTTTCTTTGTGCTGTGTTTTACCCTCCTCTATTTTTGGGTCCTAATTAGGCTCAAGAGGTACCAAGAGGTACAGGAGTTATTATATACAGGAAAAAAAATACATCCCAGGGTTCCAAATGGTAACCAGGAAGGGAGTGGAGGAGTAGGAAAAAAATAAAATAAAAAAAAACATACATCAAAATCTTATTTGAAAATATTTTGACGTCTCAGAATTCCCCAGAAATCAAGAGCCGTTTGGTAAGGGGTTCCAAAAAAAAAATAAAAAAATAAAAAAAACCTGCAAGTTACTTTCAACATAAAGCGTGAAATGTACAACTTTCAAGTCATCTGTCACAAACTTTAGTTCAGAAATTCAAAAGGAAATCTGAGAAAGTTCGATTTGACAACCCAAATTCAAGGCGAGACGAGTCAGCAATCACAGGCGTCGAGATGCAGCCTGGAATTTATGCTTATTTAAGTTATGGCAAGGAAGTCACATCAACAGCTACTGAGTGTGCGCGTGTGCATGTGTGTGATCATGCAGCCACATATATTACGTTTAATAAGGATTCCATATCATCTAATGGCAATACACTCATGAGGGAGAGGAGACTTTGAAATCAGACTAAATCTGCAGCTTGATGCCTCTGCAACACTTCAAACCTCCTCCTCCTTCCATCTCCCTATACGCTTTGTAATGTGACACCCTTTTATCCCAGATGCTACTTATTTAATTCAAATTCTTTATGGTTTGGTGTTTGGCTGCCGCTCAGTTATTCTCTTTGTTTAAAATTTAAGATAAACCTGAAAATATGGCTCTGTATATAGCCAAACTGCAGCACCGCGCCTCCATCCTGGCAAGTTATTACAAAGATTCCCAAAGAAATGCTGATTGACTACCAGCGTGAAGCGATACTGCCGAAAAGGTTTTTCTAAAAGCCACTTTCCTTTAGACGGCCTGGCCATGTGAACGTACCATCACACAGGTATGATAAAACACTCAGTTCCAGCTGCTGTTCGGAGAATTATCAGTCGTGCTTGCAAACCCTGTGAGAAGGTGCACTGCATAAAACGAGGCTGATGAGCGGAAGATGCAGACGGATAATCAACATCACGGCTGAGGGTTGTATCATTCAGACAAGGGAATCCTCCGTATTTTGGGAAAACCACAGACTCTAATCAGCATGTCTCTGTTTTGTTCAAACTGTTAAAACCTGCAAAACACGAGTTCATACTGGAATATGTCTAATTAACTGCGCAAATACCAGGTGTCAGCTCGTTCCCCCACATCGCTAATTATAATCAAAGGTCGTACGGGTAACTTTTTGACGTTAGCTCATTGGCTTGTTAATCTTAAAACAGTAGTTAGAAGATGTCAGACATAAACAACCATGAGCGCAAACATTAGCAGCTTTTATTAGTATCTATACCATGTTTTATATCCTGAAACCTCTTATTTATTTAGCCAAAACTATGCACATGCATGCAACGTGGTTAGGCCCAGTGTAGCTAACCTGCTTGGATTCCAAGCATGTGTTTTTACCGACACATGTTGTGCTTCTGTTTCTTTGAGGTCCACATCAATAAAGACCCAGTCTGGCCTCAACATTTTGGCATTGTGGTCAGGAAGGCAACACAGCAGCCTGCAAGCAGGCAGAGGAAGTTCGTGTGTGGATTCCGTGATACTCTGCAACTTCTGCAGGAGCTCCATAACAGGTAGTAAAGCAAGTTAGAACAATGATGATGAGAGCTGCATGGCATATCATCGGGACTGATGTGTCCTCTGCACCCAGAGGATCAGGGCGAAGAGGTTCATTCAGGATCCCCAGCCGAGTACAGTTCACACGTTTACCCATAAGGCCACACAGGAGCTGAAGGCCACCATCCTCCTGAACTATTCATACTGCCCACTTAACCCCCTGTACTGCACAAACAGGTGCACGGCATCACTAACACCTCCCTGTACAACATATGGACTGCACTGCTGTACGCTCTCCCAAGCCACTGTTGGACTGTCAACATGTGTGGACGCTGACACATTAAAGGACCTCATCTTAACACACATTTACACACAGTGCACAGCATCACGACAAGTTGTACATTTCAGTGTTTGTCTACCTACTTCATGAAAATGGCCCTTGTACCTAGGGTCTGAACCTTGCACATGACCTCGCACAGAAAGCACGTCCTCGTCGGTTTGAGCGTTCATCCGTTCATTATATTGCATCCACTGTCTCACTGCACCGCACCGATGTAAAGATCAAACACGTGTCCATCTTTAGACCTTGCTGCTAGCAGACAGGAACGCATGAAGAACAAATGTGTATGCCCATCATTAGGTACTTAATTCTTAATTCTTATTCTCCAACACAGTTCTCTTTGGGCGCCGGGCGTTCGATGCATCACCTGAATGCGTTTGCCAGTCTTGCTAACTTTCCCTGAGTTTCTGGACAGGCTTCTGAAAACAGTCCCTTCATGGTTTTTGAGCTCGCTGTAAATTCTCTTAACTTGTTTTGGTCGTGAGCTGGGCCAAAATAATCGACGCAGGGGCAGAAGACGACAGCTGGATCAATACAATTAAGCAACTCAGACTACAGGGGTAATTTGCTGCGAGATGGTGCGCGGGCTATGACCCGAACTCTCCTGCGTGTTAATTGGACACATTCACTAGAGGAATTTTAAGGCTAATGACATTATTTGTCCTCCTGTTTCCTTTTTCTTCTCATCTTAGTTTAGAAGTGACCTTATGGAGAAAAGTTTGCAGACACCCAGACTTAACACTAATAATACCTGCTGATCACATGCAGCACACGCGGGTGATAATGTAGTAACATCAGCCGAGTGTTTCAGTACATTAACACGGTACCTCATATGTCCCGGCCACACCATAATTCCGTTCGCACATTATGATGAACAACGATATTCCCAAAGTCATTATGCTGTCTTTCCCGTGGTCGGCTGCAAAATCAATGCTGTTTTCACTACTGAGCAGTTAAGTCTGTTTGCTATTCACAGCACAGGACCTTTATTTTTGGATGAAAATCTCTTCCTGGTCTGTGGCACAATGGATCCGTATCGCTTCAGACAAAGAAAAGGATGTTTCCTCCTCATACTTCGCCCCGACTCAGGTTGTCTTTATTATTTCTTGGTCCAGTAATTAACTGGAGCTTGCTGGATTAGAACTGTGGTCAATAATGCAAGTGCCTTATGTGACAGGAGGGTATAGCAAATGTCTGACGAACGCCTGACATCTCCCTACCGACAAGCTTCAAGTAAACGCAACGGGAGCGCGGCGCTAATTACTAATATTTACTTCTGGGACAAATTTGAAATTCATGCACATCTGGAGCAGTGACCTGTGCTGACACAAATCCATATTCTGCGTGCAGAGTGACCTCAGCGCGGCAAGTGACAAGCAGCAAGGTTAAAATGAGGAGATGCATGCAGTGGTGGAGAGCTTAGCTAGCGGGCTGGCTGATTAATGGCTTAACCTGAACGTTTGTTAATGCAGCAAATGAGGAATTGGGGGATAATGTAAAATATGTCAAAATACAAAAGATCATTTAGCAGGAGATCATAACACTCAAATGCTAAATGCATGTGCATGTGGAAAATATGTATAATGCTGCCTTATGAAATCTATGCTAACAACATAACATTGGTTATATTTAGGCACCTATAAATGGCCTCATCATTTCCTTCAGTTGTCATCTTTGTACCTGTCTGCCAGAAGCTGTGACAGACTCTTTTATGCACGCTTTGCAATGCACTTTTTATGCTTTTTGCTGTTCATATCTATAATATAACCTCATGAAGCCAATGAACGTCTGGATCTAAAGTTAGCAGCAGCTCGACTCGCAGCCCCTCCAGGACATCCCGCGTCCACCAGTCGGTGCTTGTGAACACTGATTTTCGAGGCGGAACTGCTTTATTCAGTGTTTCTCTGGGTTTGAATCGGCAGCTCTGTTTGTTTTGGAGAGAACGAGATCTCTGTAGAGAATCCAGCTCCCGGTAAAAACCTCCTGAACAATCAGCACTGAAGGAACCTGAACTCAGAGAAGCTGATTGTAATGACTGAAGTGGTGGTGAAGACAGCACCTCCCTTGATCCCTCACTCCTTCACAGCACAATCCGATCACGTCTGCTGTTATTGTTGTGACTGAGAGACAGAGTGGAACTCCGTGGATGTGAGCACCAAACAGATCAATCATTGCTGAGAGTCGCTTTTCTAGATCAAACGTCGGTGGTAAGAACATGCACGCGTGTGTCTCCACAGCTGTCCCCACCTGCTCAATAACACTTTGTTCGTAATTGCTCTAATAGCATTTCAGATTCACATTGGCCTGTTAAAGTTAGAGCGAGAGCACAGTGTAAAAACCGCCCCCCCCGGCACCAAGTTTTGTTCTCTAAAGCTTATAATTCCTTTCAATATTGTAACCGCGGACACTTAAAAGCACTTGCCTGGGTGGCCTCCACCGCACTGTTAGAAAAGTTTCCCAGTATTATTAAAAAACTTCGTTGGGTTCAGCATGCATGACTTTTAACGTCCAAAACCACCTCATATTACTAACTAAAAATAGTTGAAACATGTGCAGTTGTCTGTTTTTTTTTTTTCTCTAGCCTCTTCCTTGAGATCCATTAATTACAGACAAGAGATATTGGAGGCAATCAGCAGCGGGCTCTCAGCTCGGCCGTCTTTGAAATTATCATTATGCGTGAAATCTATTGACACATGACTCGCGGCTCATCAAGCAAACGGCGGCACGGTGACAGATACTTCGGTGTTAAGCGAGCGAGCCGGGAAAGTGAAACCTGCACTGCACAAACTTTTGTCATGTGCTAACGACATCGCTTCGGTATCAAGCCGATGCTTTTGGTGCCGCCATCCGCACAAACATGCTGTCAGCCGCCTTTGTTGTTGCGTGTTTTTAAGAAAAGCAAATGCGCTGATCCATCCAGAGGTTCAATTAACAGGGAAGGCTTTGGTTGTTCAATACAAAGGCGGAAGCTCAGAGACAAAGTCGTGAGAGAGCGAGGAAGTCGCGCTCTTGTTATTTGATGTAACGTTTCATATTTAATATCCGCACCGCCCCAGTGACGCGCTGACAGCCGCTGACTTTCAAACCCTCCTAAATCTTTGAAATACTTCCTCCCAAAACATTTCACAGGCCAGTGACGTTGAATGAGACACTTCCCCTGTAGTGTTCATTAGACCGCACGTCGCCACCACGCGTTCAAAGATCAGAACAGTAGATTCTAATACCTACTTGCATATTCCTCAGGCTTTGATCTGCTTGTGATAATGTGATATTTCCGTCCCGGCGCCGAGGACGCAGCTGTGTTAGCCTGCGTGCCAGGGCCTGACCTATATCTTTAAGGGCTTGATGTCTGCTTTTAATTATTGATTATTATAATAATTTAAAATAGGAATCAGTAAAAGATGGGAGTCAACATGTGAATGATTGATTATGTGGATGGCCTAATTCCCCATAAATCCCGTCACGCACAGTAAGATGTTGAACTGGAGCATGCTGTTCTCTGCCTCTCTGGCTCCTGGGTCTCTGAAGAGGAAGTGCGAGAGAGACTGCAACAAACTGAAACTTGTGGCAGCAATATTAGTTTGTTCGGGTGATTTAGCGTGAACAGACTGTGTGTTTTCCGGCACCAGATGTTGGCTATGACGCATTTGTTGCCGCAGCCACCACGACTTTAACTAAAGATGTTTTTATTGTCTTTATTTATGAATGTGTTAGAAGCAGAGTTTGTTTTTAGTTAAACTTGTGCTTCGCGGATGTTATAGAACTGGATTGGTGGGTTAAAAAGAAAGAGCTGTAACATTTAGATGAAAAAAACAATTTTTTTACAGCTTCATATCAGAAATTCTTTGTTTATACAATCAGGCTGTTAACACCTGAACCATGACTTACAGCTTGGCCTGAAAACTATTTCAAAGAAACATAATTTTCTTTAGAGCTTTGATATACAAAACTTTCATAAATCAAACGTTCATAAATCAATGCACATGCATATTTTAAAAGTATTCCTTATTTATTCTACCTCTGATAGAAGGTGAAATATACCACCTTTAGTCAGTTGAAAAGGCTTCTGGACACCACATTTTATTTAGAACAATGAAAGCCACCGCCTAAAACCACACGTGCTTTAAAAACCTGTTGATGAAAATGCATAAAAGAGATTCAAACACAATATGGTATTTTTAGAGTCCTGCATGCAAGGCTGAGATCTGTTAGCAGCAATTACTGTGCCTCTGAATCAATCCAAGAATCTGTTCAGACACAGGCTGGGAGCTGCTGCGTAGCAGTGAAGGCGAAAGCTCTAGGCACCAGGATACTGTAGGGGTGCGCAACTGCCGGGGGGAGTAAATAAATGATATATATATAAATAAATAAATAAATAAATAAATAACAAAAATAACTGAAAACACATTGAAATGGGCAGATTGCAGAGGCGAAAACACCCTCTGTGTTTTCAGTGGATTATGTTCATTTGCGGCCTCCTGCTCAGACCAAATCTCGCTGGCAGTTGGTCACACTCCAACCTCTCCAAAGCGCTGTGCATTTTACACCCAGCCGGCACAGCTGGATAGCCGCTTTAAATATTTCAGTACAGCACTGCGCCGTAACAGTTAATGTCCGCGTGCAATTTGACAGACAATAACCAAACAAATCTCCAAAAACGATTTTGCATTGGTGCGTTTATTCATTTAGGGACTAATTTAAAACCTTCCCTTGCACAAATAAGAGCTGAGATTTTGCACATGGGCTTTATCGGACATAAAAAAAAACATAAACAAGGTTCTTTAAATATGTAGATAAGGAACAGAACCGGAGAGCTTAAATGCATTAATCAGCTTGTATTCAAGTTTGTAGTTTGCACAGCTACAAATGGCAGGACCAGCGGCTGCCTGTGGAAAGCCTCTCTGCAGCATCTTTACAGAACTCCACAGAAGGTAACATAGAGAATAACTGGCTCGATCTTGCACCTATTGTGTTAATTATTATTCTATTGAATATTTCCTGAGTAATATAATCATTCAATCATCATTTATCATTTAAAGGCTTCACATGCTGAGGGCAGCCGCTGCATGTGCGTCAATCAAATGCCACAGAGTGACACATAAAGCATATTCGCGGCAAGCGAAGGGCTACGGAGATGTTCCATTTTTAATCTTCTAAGAGAAATGGCCTTTGTGAAAGAGCATCGAGCATAGTGGCAACACAAAGAGCTGGGCATGTAAGCTGTCACTTGACTTAATCCAACGTCTCACAGCAAAATACCACCGATGACGCGTACAAGGGAGCCATCAAGAACGTATTGAGAGATGGGAGCTTGTTGCTCGTAGAGATGTCTCTTTCTCTCCCTTTTGTCAGATTAATGGAAAAGAAGCAAAGCCAGGAAGTGTGATGAAAGCGAAAGTGAATCCCCCACGCCGATCCTCCTCAGCTGTACCCCTCCCTCCCCCAAATTTAAGAGCCTTAGCATTCACAGCCAAGGGTTGAGCTCACATCTATGTTAATGGCATTTCAAAGTGAATCAGAAGTGTCATGGAGCAACTGGAGATTAAGAAGGAGGAAAAGCCATTGCCGACATGAACTGAATCAAAGTTAGGCGTGAGCTTCGGTGGAATAGGTGAAGATGCACTTTATGGGCTGAAAACTGACATTTCAATTGGATCAACACCTGTCACGTGTCACGTGTCCCACTTCTGAGCACTTCTCTTTTGTGGATGGGGGAATTGTTACGCTTTGTTCTGCAGAGATGTTGTCTGACTTATTAAACAGTAGATCGATTCGGTGTTCAAATGCAATACTTGCTTTTTGTGTGGTTGTTGTTGTTGATGTTTACATTTTATCTAGTCTGTATCAATTGCACGTCAGGTAGAGGCGAATGACAAAGGCGACGTTACCAACAGTGATTCTATATTTTTTCAGCATGCACACCTGTATGCATGCTACGCTGCAGTGGGGTGTGCATTATTTTCTGATATCTGCACATCTTTAACATCTATAAATGAAATATTGCAGACAATGCAGCAATGCAATTTTGTATTTTAGCTAAACATATGTCTGTGTGTTTGCATGCTTGCGCGCAAGTAGGGCTGACAAACCAAACACCTCAGAAAGTTTCATTAGTGACTCACAGCCGCGTCAGTTCTTATTATCTAGGCATTTACAGTGAGTTGCAACAGCTGTCTAATAAACAAACAGCACTGTTATTAGTGTGCACTTTGAAAAGGCCGGCGTACAACACCGCAGAGGCAGGATGTTAGCACGGTTTCATCATGTTGATTCCAGACATGACGCCACCCCAGGTACCGGTGCACAGTGGGATACTGGGTTTGGACTCGACTTGTCTCCGTCTTGTCTCTTAATGACACTTCGAGGTTGTCATTATGAAGCAAGACATCGGCTCCATGGAGGAACAGTAAAAAGAATATATGATTTCCAACAAACTCCTTTTCTTTCATCCCCGCTACAGTCAGGCTGAAAGGGATCTTTTCATTCATTTCTGCTTGAGGGGATTTTACCTCCACGGCCATTTTATCTGACCCAGCTTGAAATCTCGTGTAACTTCAATGGGGATGGAGTCTGAAGTACAAACACGGGCTCTGATGTGCTCATTCAGACTAATTAAGCCAATTCTTAGTAATTATTACTAATAAACTTGCATAGTGGGATGCGACAAAATCACGACACAATCGAAAACTCGTTACGGGAAAACTTCTCAACCGCGCATATTAACAGTAAAAACACGCTCCCACTTGCAGAGGAGGAGGAGAAGATTCACAGTTTATAAAAAACTGAAATCTGAAAGTGTTCATTCGTTCACGTCATCTCGTACGCGCAGGCGATACCTGGCTATCGCAGCTGCCAATCCTCAGTCGATCGTTTTTCCTGCTGAGTCAAGACAAACGGCCCCTGGACGACCTTAATCAATGCACATATTACCTAACAGTGAACACGCGGCATCGGCTTTAGGAATAATTTGCATTTCATTAACTTAGATCCTGATTAGACAAAGGAAAACACTGCTTGCTGTTTCTATATGAAGCGTGTTTCAAAAAGTTGTTTAAAACCTGCAGCGGAGACGCTTTTTAACCTGGGATCGGCGCTATAATAACAGAGAGGGACCGGGAGTAGGAAGTAGTTCACAGATCTCCAGAAATCGGAATATTAATGATACTTTGAAGCCCCAAGCTAGCAACAATGATCTATGAATTCAATATGCTCAGATAATTCCCTTAGCCAAAGCCCGATGGATAACGCAGAAGGCATATGCAGTTACATTTATTTGTTCAATGAAGTGCCACCCCGGAACGGCTGTAGAAAGCAAACAGCCAGGAAGACAAAAAGTCATTAGCCAGTTAATAACGCCGTGATAACCATCTGTGTTGTGGGAATATTTTTCTAATCCATATCACAGTTTAGTGGTGGCCCCCCTCTAGAGAACAAAACTGTCTCTTCCCTCATTCTGCGCCGCCTTTGTTCTCAGGCTGATATATATCTTATTTAACAGTTCATGATTATTTCTGTGAGCGCACACTGGATTTTTATTAATACTTTTCCCCTAGTTTAGAGGCAGTCCTTACCAGAGAAATGTCCTATTTCAATATACTCCCTGCAACATTAAAACTGGAAAAAGTTGGGAAATACAATCTGTTACGGCGGCGGCAGCGGCTGTGGCGTTGTCATTCCTGAAAGCAGAAGAGATTGCATCAAACCTGCTTTAAAATAACAAAGTGCTGAAAGTGAGGCCGAGCCAGGGCTTTTATATAATACATAAATGCCAGTTCAAATGTTATGCTGTTTTCCAATGACAAAATAAATAAAGCAAATAAAGAACAAACTGCACAGAATTTACAGCAGCCGCCTCAAAACAACCATCTGGCCCTTAAATGTCAGAAACAATCAAATTCAACCTGTCATAGGCAACGAGACGCGCGGGGCTTTTGACTCCCGCTAAAAAGGACGGAGCGGCACCGTGGCAGCCCAACACACAAACACTGACTCAAACTTCAGTGGGCAAAAGAAAAATATTACAATTACAACACTGCCAAGCATCAGTGAGCCTGGAGTGGGTGATTTGAATGTTGCTGCAGTGTGTTGCCTTCCATACTGAGGACTGTTACACTATCTCCGTAATGGGGAAAGGGCCTAAAGGTGGCATTTGATATGCAGGGGAAGGTGAACAAGACCAGAATTACCTGACACAGCTTGTCCTCCAGACCTGGGAGGGGAACAGCGTTAAAGCTAATTATTTTCAGGCTAATCGTCAGTCGCGGTGATTTGCTTCCCGGAACGCGACGGAAAATGACACAGTTAGACCTTCAAATTTGTGGCGAACACGTGGAGAAGGCGAGAGCGTGTGGGTTAAAGCGTGTTTGTTGTCCTAATGTAAGGCGTTATGAGCAATTCAGACGCACTAAGCCTGTTAGGATTGAGCCTCCTCGAATATGCAGCGATGAGGACATAAAGCTCGACTGCTTCTCAGAAACGCAGCTGTGGGCGACATTTAACTGTGCGAGCAAACGCGCTCCAACACATTCAAGAATCGCCTTTCGACGCGTCTGCACATCGGCGACAATTAAAGCAGGAAAACAGGAGTTTAGCTGCCGGAGTTGTGCCACAGTGCTCGCTGAAGTACATAATCATCACATGGCAACATGTTTTTAATCATCATATTAATAAAACGGTGGGCTCCAAATCTCTGCTCAGAGGGGACCGAAGGGCTTTCAAATCCTTGCATCTGTGATTTACAGCTGGGAGTTGTTAAGAACATCTCCGGAATATCAACAGCATACAACAGAAGCATCTCGGCTCACGCGCTCCTCCTTTTTATCTGCCATACTCGTATTAATCCCGCTCTAATCCGCAGCTAAATTTTAAAGTCCAATGTCCTTCGCTGCAGGATTCCACCAAGGAAGACCATTATACTCCTCTTTGTTCACTTAAGCTCTGCTTAAAGTGAACTGATGGCCACTTTCAGATGGGAAAAAGAAAAAAAAGTTTCAGGATCCTCTTTGCTGAAACTTTTATATCCTCAGAGATCCTTCAGACCGATTTCATACACAGGCTGCACTTTGAGGGCAGTTGTGAATAAGATTTCATGATTGCGCGCGTATACATACAAAGTGACAGTGCCACAGGTACCGGTTTCCACAAATAACATTAAATGAGAAAAAAAAATTCATAGGCAGCGCCAGTCATATGCGCCGCGCGCGGACGGACGGCGTTGAAGGTTCTGAATAAATGTATGAATGAAAGACAAAATGATGGATCTTCTCCAATTCCAAACGGCACCATTCAAAAGTCACATGTGCCCGATGTTTTGTGTCGCAGTTGTAGATGAGTGTCAGATTACAATGTTTTCCCCGCGTGGCACCTGGTCTTCACTGTCCCAATTTGCCAGCCCTTTTGAAAGGGAGAGGTATATTTCACAGGAGGTCTGCTATCCTGCTGAAATGAGATTTTTTTTTTTCCCCTCGCTGGGATTCTCCACCCACTGAAATAATTACAATTTTTCTAGGGCACCGATGTATCTTTTTTTTTTTTTTTTTTTTTGCTTTGCATAGGAGAGGCTGTGACTTCCCTCATGAAAAGTGAGCAGAGTGGAAACCCAGAGTCCAGGGGTCAGCGTGGCATTCATTTATCTTGCCCTAGCAGCTGATGTGTCCCAGCTATGGCTGAAACCTATGGCATCCCGCATTCTCTGTGCTAAGATCCCTTGAAACCGCACTATGCAGAGTCTTGTAAAATATGTATTATCACCTGGAATCCCAGTGTCCGGCTGCAACACAGCACAGAAACGAACAAAAGTCAATGAGGAGTGAAAAATCAGTGCTGCTTTAGTTTTACTTTGAGTGTTGGTGCGGTTACCAGGTTAATATTGACTTTTACTATGCATACGTATCATTTTTAGTTGTGGCGTTTTCAGTTAGGGTGGCAGCATAAAGTAAAAGAATATTCTGCAGCAGTTAGCTTGCTGTCCATCTCCAAAAATCCTCTTCATTCATCTTTTCTGCGCAGCTGCAGCGACTCAGCAACTGCCTGGAATCTGAGATGAACGCCAACATATTGTTAATGCACGTCCAAATACAAATGTTGCTTAACGACAAGACATGTCTGTTTGGCACTGCCTGGGATTATGGCTCTATAGGAACAGAAGTACATGTGATGTTTAGGAAACACTTGCAGAAACACTGATCTGCGCTTTTACATGGCACGAATGTTTGCGGTGAAGAGCTTAAATGTCACTGCGATTGACAGTAAGTGCCACTGGCTGTGGTTTGGATCTGAACAATGCGGCCACCTGTAAAGCCTTACCTCTCTCTCTCCTCCGGCAAACATCTGCGAGGAATTTACTAAATTATGCATCAGAGGTCATTTCATGATCCACCTTCGGTGCGCCGAAGATCAATACATCATTTTCGTGTGAGATTAATGTCTGTAATATGCCACAATGCTCCTAACCTTATGGTCTGCGTGGAGGGTCTGTGGTGAATGCTCATGAGCAGGGAGGGAGGCGCATGTTGCAACAGGCTGTGCTATAAATACAAACATTCAGGACATTAATATGTGAATCACATGAATGTCCATATGAATAATGTTGAGTCACATTGGCAAGGGGACAAAACACTGTACACACCCTCCTATGTGATAATTCAAAATGACCTCACAGTTGAACCTGATGGCACAGTGTAGACAACAACTGGATATAACAGGGTTCAAAAAGGTAAATGATGGTATTTACAGCAGACACAAAGGAGTTGGTTTTTTTTTTTTTTTTAAATTGGGAGGAAATCTGCATAAAACTTCATCAAACTCGAGCTGAAACTTCGGAGGTAAGCACGAAGTCCCGCAGCACGTCTCAATTTTCCTGATCAATTTTTCATTTCTCTAAACTAATGGAATTCTCAAATTATATCTGCTGGGATAGTCCAGAAATATTTCTGTTTAAATGAGAAAAAAAAAAAAACGCATCGAAATTAGGATTACGCTGAATAAATGGACTCCGGGGGTTTAACAACATGTCTAATTTGTTGGGGTTTTGGGTTTAGTTAATGGGTTTGGTATTATGGGCATATGGGGGCCCCGGAGGCGGCCAACGCTGATGAGGCTCTGTCATTTCTTTGGAGAATAGATTTTATACTTTCATATGCAGTTACCAATGCGCAGCCAAAGCATGCAACATTTATTTGATATCAGGACTGGACTGTTTCCCCCACTGCCTCCGATTCGAGCTTAAAAAGCTGAGAGATTAAATTACTTTCTGAGCGACAGTCAGGCCCAAATACGAAAGCTATTCGAGTTCCCCGCAGAGAGAGACACAACCGACACAGACGCCGCGGTCTCAACGCCAGCTACTTCCGCCCTCCGCTACCTTCTGCTGATCGAGGCAGCCAAAGGATTTAGCAATTATCTGTTGAAGATAACCTAGCATCAAGAAATTCATTTCATTTCATCAAGCAATTTGCATTCTCCCCAGTAAGTCGCTGCTCGAGTCTGTTCGAAACCAGCCCAGGATTAGATTAAGAAATTGACTGCCGCGGTAACTTTTCAACGCCTCTGTTTTGCTTAAATTTGGAGAGCTGTGTGCTTCTCACGATGATTCATGGATAAAAACATCAACCTCATCCTAATCCGTTTAGAGACCCACCCGAGTGTTGGACTGCAGATTAAAGATACTGATTCTATTTCTAATACAACACATTACATGAGAATCTCTGTTTTGTTTAATTAAGGGGAGTACCTACACAGAAACCTCATCTCCATGCTGGAGGAGAGCGGCGTAGCGCAGACAGGTGTTTCCCATCGCCTCCAGGGTACGTGCTAATAAATCGTCCTACTCCAGCTTCCACTAAAACACAGCCGACAGCGATCAGAACAATCTGCATCCAGAATCATATCTGCAGATACTGCTGCTGCCTCGGACGGAAAATGGAAATCAGACGAGACGGAAGATGAGAAACCGCGTCAGAGACCAGACGCAATTAATGCTTGATCGTCCACTGTTAATTACAATTTACACAACCATTTCTAGCGTACTAACCTCAGCCAGCAGGCCTACACAGAAATACATTTACTGATAATTCCATTTATTCCCAGTGCAAACAGGTCTTTACACGAGAGACGCCAGACAGTTTGTGTAACTCAAATGTATGCGGCTCATTCCCAATGTTCCCTCTGAGGCTGAACACTGTGACTTTTATGAGATATCAATGATCCTTGCAGGACCACTATATCACCGGCACTCCGTGATGCAATTGCATGCATTATTCGGAATGGTTTTCAAGCACAGAGAGCATTGTTTCAATATGTATCAAAGGCAGCCATTAGTAATAAGGATGAAAGAAACCACAGAGATGAGCCTCTATCTGCGCCAACCTTCCTCTGATGCTATCGACTCTGCTCTAACTATGACAGGAACAATAAGAAGCCGGAGGAGACTGCCACTGACAAATTCATTTCTCTGCCCGCCTCTTGTCTGCAGATCGCCTTTCCTCTGCCATCTTGGAGGGGCACCCATCACAAATGAGCCTATTCATAATCCAGCCGATCACAATCTCGCTGTTTTTTTTTGTTTTTTTTTTACATTTTGCTCCTCTTTCGTGACATCAATCCATCTCCGCCTCTAAACTTTCCCCCGGGGGTTGCGGGACGAAACAAGCGTCAACCGTTCGGCAGATGAGAAACAAGAAAAAAACAACCTTTACAGAAGTCACTTTAAATGCTACTTCATCGCACAGAAACAAAAGCTTAAGTGGATTTAAAAGCTGACAAAAGATGGCACATCGTTCTGACAGCATCTCTATTGCAAAGAGTGCTGAAAGCGCCGGTGGAAGCAGAGAGCCACTCTGTAAAACCGCTTTCCGTCTTTCAGTGTCGGAGTGGTGGCTCACTCATGCCCAACTGCTTCATTTCCTAGTCTGATGCATATAAGCACAGACCTATGAAGAACTCGCTGATCTTAGGTCCCAGTAGTGAGTGGTCTGTGGAGTACCAGCAGCACTTAATGTAGCGTCCATTGAGAACCAGCTTTCAGCGGGATGAGATGCAGTCTGCTGTGACCCGGACCACTGGGGGGCAACCAGCAATTTCCACAAGGTCAACAGTTAAAGAAATAACTAGGACGACCAACACAGAGCAAAAAGCAGAACGAGTGCTCGACATTCAGCCGGCTGTCTTCCCAAAGCCATTTTCCCACTGGCTTGTCAGTCACTAGTGTGTCTATCATTGAGTTTTTCAATTGAGAACGACAGGAGGGGGGAAGCAAAAGGACAAGATATGACCTCCAGAGACCAGAGTATCCAAAACAGGCTTGTGATGGAACACGTTGATGATGTTCAGAGAACTGAAAACCGCAGCGACTCACAGTGAGGCGCAGAACACAGCTTCCCTTCCATTGCAGCTTTTCTCTCGGATGATGTTGTTAGCCGGCCTGCAGCCCGTAGGCGATTTGTTAGTTCTGTACAGGTAGGTCGGCCCACTGGGGGCGCTTAAGCCTAACTCCAACCTGTGACCCAAACATCTCAAATATAACACTGCAGGGGTGGTGGTGGTTTGGTCTGGGGGTGTATTTTCAGCAACACAAATGCTACTTAATGGTCATAGAGATATGAATATTGCAGGAATATTACAAGAATCCTGCAGGCAGCAGTTTGTCTCTATGATCTTCTCTGCATTATAATGGTGACACCATTCTATAGAGTGTACAGGCTACACCTTAGTATTTGTAGGATATAGTTCAGAGACTATTATAGATGCGAGACAAAACTCAAAAATGGGCGGGACTGACAGGAAATAGATTCCATTACAAATTCATCTCCTACTTCCCCATTATGGATTTATCAATACACAGCACCGTTAGCCTACTTGCATGTCAGAGCAGTGATCTGGGACATGGATTCAGACCTCAGCGAGATAAAGGATCAATGGGTCAGGCAGACGAAATGAGCAATATTCAACTAAAACACCCCTCAGCCCCTGCACCCTACACTCCTACAAAGCCATGGAGAATGGAGAGGGGTGGGTTGGCAGATTAAGGGGGATGCATTTTGGTCCATTTGACAAGCAAATAGGATGGCGTCACCCTCTCATCCCCCTAAAATCACCTACCTCCTCCCTGCAGGTCTACGTTACAGTCTTCACCAGTGAAAAAGAAAAACAATGGTTCGGGGTCATTTAAATGGTTTGCATTCCAGAATTCCAATGACCTACGTTGAGTTGCAGAGCAGGAGCTCTGTAAGCTTTCTGTTACAGTCGTGGATTGCACTGGAACGGACTAACAAGCAGCCTGTTTGGTAGTTTATGAATGAGGACTTGCAGGTGATTAATGTATGCATGTATCACATGTACTTGATAAGCGCTCATCCTGCTGCATTGCTCTTTGCCGAGCGCTGACTGTAGCTCATATTTCACTGTTAGCGTCCGCGTGATGTAGATTTACCCAGACACCAAACGTCACATATACCGAGGCAGATGCACGGCCGTTGTCTGCCTTGTGGTCAGTATTGATTTTGTCTACTCTGTCTCCTGAAAATAATACACTTACTGTATGTACGGTACATTGTCCACAGTATAAAGTACTGTCCAAATTCTTTTTTTTAGTCAAGATGAGGAAACGTTACAATGGCAGACCTATCTGCCAAGTCCTAAAATGAAAAGCGTTTGTTGGTGTCGACGTCTTTGCAGTCTCTCCTGTCTCTGCTCTGCCTCCCTGATGCCAAATGCATGATAAGTCCTGAGCCTGCTGGATGTGCGAATAGGAAACTGTTGCATCGACTAAAAAGGTCATAATATGTTAAGCTGAGTTCAAACTGCAAGTAAACACACTGTTTAAAAAGCCCAGAGCTGTGCCCATTGTCCAACAGGCAATTTGTGACTGTTACTGCTGCTAGGGTTGAGTATTGCAGACATAACTGCCACCGCTAGGCCCAACACTGCTTTACCTGCTAAAGTTGCCACCTGTACCTCTAATAACGCTTCTCCCGCTGCATTAATCTGCTACATTCATAAAGCAGCGGTGGCTTATGATATTCATCTCCATAAACAGACACAGGGTGGACACTTTAAAGGTGGCTGCTCCTTCGTGTCCACAAAACAAAGCCAATTTCCCGTCGGCTGCACACGGTGTGACCGCAGATCTGAATCATAATCCAAAAGCAGGGCGTTAGCTGAAGTCGCGGGCCACGAATCAACAACAGTGAAGTTCACAGCTATATTTACCAGTTCATTTACATTCACAGTATCCTCCCGTGCTCAATAACAATACAATTAGTTCTGTAATCAGCAGCCGTTTTGTATCTTCTGTAGCTGGATTTAACTGCCACTTTTCTACATTTAGTGCCAGTGCCGGCGGGACTTCCTGCCTTTTTGTTATCTTTACCCAAATAAGAACAAATTCTCGTTCGCAATATTGCTTTTTATGTCCTCAACCAGGGTGGTCACGGGTTCGCTGGGTTTTCAGCAGGATTGGGGAAAAACTACTAGACAACCGATTTTCAAATTACGCGAAGAATGCGAAACATTTCCGATTCAGAAGTGCGTAAAGAACGCTCAGCTGAGATGAAGAGGCTTCAGCTAGGCACACATTTGAACGTGAAGCTAATTCACTTTGAAATGCATCCTGACATACATAGGTTGTGCTTGCATATTTCATATTATGGAAGTATGCGACACATGCTCTCCCACTGCCATCCCATTTTAACTTTACAGGCTTTTGCTTGATTTGAGGGCAAGATGTGGCTGCAGACGTACTGCTATCGCTATTACTCTTAATTAATAGCAGTACTAGTGACGCACCAACTGCTACTAGAAGTTAAACAGAGCTCAAGACAACTGGGTAAAGTTTAAAATTACACCACGACGCTCCCTGAAGAAAGCAGGAATAAATACATTAAACAGAACGCTAAACATAAACAGGCTTGCCACATGATGCCTTACGGCCATATTCTTCCACTATCTTAAGCTTCAAGCGTGGCCCTCTGCCTTCCTCCATCTCCCAGCAGCTCTGGGGCTGACATGGACCACCCTTTCCTCTGACAAATATCAATTACAGGCTTGGCTGAGGCGAATTGCTGAGAGTTCAGGCTCCGGTGGGATCTCATTGTGCATTGGATTGCCTGACTCTCACCATTGGTAAGGATCTGTAGAAGCATGGCCCTGCCTGTCTTCATGCTAAGCCCTGACACATCCTTTATAGCAGTTTGACCCTGACTGACATGGCTGTGAACCCCAGGGGAGATCAAGCACTCGTTTGATACTGCTCAGCTTCCATTTGTTACATAACACACTGATGTTCTTGGGCTTCTTTTTAAGATGATAATTTAGTGGGGAGGGAAAAGAGGATCTTAGATGTATTTCACTACCAGATATGCGCTATCTTTTGCAGCTGTCAGTGCACTGCTCTCTTCCACTGAGCGTCAGTGTGAGCCCTGATGGAAAAATGAATCGTGGTTTTAGATTCACTGATCAGTCTGTCATCCAGACAACGGGAAAACAAAACTCTCACCGTCTCGGGGTGTTCCTTATCCACGGTTATGTGCTGATTTCTCACTAGAAAATCATTCTGACACATTTAAATCTCTCCAGTCATCGTGTCCAGAGAAATAATGACCCTTAGCGCTATTTGAAATGTAGTAAAAGATGCTAAGACCTGTGTCAGCAGGGTTGTTGCAGCTGAGCTGAACCGAATTAGTGCAGTGAGGTTTCTTCGAGGAGGTCACAGGGCTCAGGGCCAATCTGCGGTCTGTCGCTCAACACTTTTGATGTCGCCCGACAGAAATTAAAGAGTTTCCAATTTATGCCTCGGCGGAAAGGTTTTCAGTCATCTCCATGGTAACCGGAGACCCCGTGTGTTTTTAGAAGTCTGGAGTTTATTTCTGATGACATTAACGGGGCCGGATCTGCACAGACAGCTGTTTAAATCACACGAGCGTCCCTCTTCTTTGAACTGACTGCGTTCGCATTGATTGATCAGCTCCACGCCAGTCTGCGAGCTCACCTGTTACATTACAGGAAGATTCCCCCCTCACGGCTGGGGAAATAATATCAATGGTGACATGAAAATTGCTCTGCTTGGGTAAATTCCTGCTGTCAGTCAGAGCAGTTGAGGCAGACTGTCGTCCCTCCTCCCCAGGATCTGCTGCTTCTGATCGCAGGTCAGAGTTACTGTATGCTGGAAACTACAAACAAAACAGAGTTTACTCCCCTTTGTCTGCATGTGGACCAACAGTGAAACTCAGCAACCTGCATGGCTGACAGTCTGTTTCCAGGTTTTTTAAGGTGAGCAGCTAAATAACTGCCATGTGTGCGTGAATATGGCTTCTTTCTCTCCTCACACTTTAGGCTCATTTATACTGCACCAAAGCCTGACATGCATTGCGCCCTCAGGCTACATTCAAAGCCACTTCCTGTGACACCTTAACAGCTTAATACCTGCACATTATTATGTAATTTGAAAATTAGAAATAATTTTCATGTCCAGGAACATAATAATAAAGAAGGCTGTGTAAAGCAGGAGTTACACAGAGACGGTCCGTGCATGATTAGACCCGCCGAGTGCGTGGTTCAGTCTTAAAGCCACAGTGCAGGCATTAATAAATGAACAGAGGAATATTCACGTCACTGCTCTCTTGCAGCACGGTGCAGGACTTCTGTCTTTCCCTTCTGGCCTGACAGTAATTACACAAACACTGTCGACGTCCCTGTGACTCCACAGACTCCTCAGCCTACTCTGAGGCTACGGACACTCTCCCCTCCAGCTCTGGTGAATCAACACTTCCAGGAATGTCACTAGATTTATTTTGTGACACGCATTCTTCCATTTGTAGAAGTTCTGCACCACAGTTTTACAAACGTGACAAATATATATTCAGACATTTCTGTATTTTAACGAGCTGACAACAGGCTGACGCTGTCCGAATCATATTAAATCACAAGTATTGTTTCACTTTTTTAAAGACAGTGGAAAAGAAGCACTCGTACTTAGTCCTGCTGATTAAAGGAAAGCCACAGTCAGTCAGTTGAGCCACAGCGAGCCACAGCTCATCACCTGCAAACACCGCGTTGTGTTCCACAGGCCCGCGACAATGCAGGGAAACCGGGGCCTCTGCACTGCTCTTGAAGGGCATCTGTTTTGTGCTGAGCGTGCAGCAACCATTACTGAAAGGTCAACACGGCCTCTTAGCGGGAGAGCCGTTGAGATATCTCTATCACTCAGCTGTCCTTCCAGCGATTATCTCGCTCAAACATCATAAGTCGTAAAGTGCCTTATGTATGATCTTATGAGAGATGTCCTTGTCGACCAA
The DNA here is from genome assembly GCA_008933995.1 of Datnioides undecimradiatus. NCBI lineage: Eukaryota > Metazoa > Chordata > Actinopteri > Lobotiformes > Datnioididae > Datnioides > Datnioides undecimradiatus. Next base: position 1,506,259 of record WARS01000981.1, read on the forward strand.
AGTTGTGATCCTCTGCGTAAAATGTTCGCCAACTTTTGAAAGGTTACATCTATCAAGGTGTCCCAGGTCCTCCTTTGTTGTGACGATGGACGGCACACTTTAGCTGAAAATCCAGGCCGGGTCCGTCAGCTCCCACGCTCCGCTCTCCAGCACACTTTCAGGGAAAAAGGAAGGCGGGAGGAGAGTTTGTGCATGATGAATGGAAGTGGCCCTCAGCCGGCAGGCACGGCAACCTGACCCCACAATAAGAAAATACCACCACGGCTGCTGATTTTGATCCCTCGCCTTGGTGACAGACGGTTTCAGATCTCTGCATTTCCATTAATGTGTCCTCTGAATCCTCAAAGTGGGGTCCCAGGACCCGCAGGTGTCTTGATGGAGGTCTACAGTAGAAAGAAGTATTATTCTGTTTTCTGTTGGTTATAGTCCCCTCTGTAGGAAATACAATGATGTCATCTGGCAACTTTTTTTCTTTCTGTGATGAATTGTCTTATCAGATGAGGAACCCTGCGACAAAATCTTATTAAATACGGTTCCGCGGTCTAATTTGTGTCTGCTGACGGCTCCTTGAGGTGAAAAAGTTTGAGAGCCGCCGCCCTGAGTTACTGTCGCAGTACGCCGCGTATCTGCTCCCAGGGCCACGCCAGCGCCGCGCACACCTGCTCGCTTGTGAAACATGTTTGCGTTGGCAGCTCAAAACAGGAGTGTCTTCCAGTGAGACCACTGTGACGTCCTCTGACATTAGAGCTGCAAACACGTGCTGGCAGCTAGCTATTCACTCGGCCGCGTATTTGAATTTCCCATTCCCTGCAGTAATAGCTGGAGTGCAGGGGGGATATTTCTTCAGGCACTTTAGAATAACGAGCTCTGTTCATTTGTTTAACTTGGTTATTGATGCAAATTTAGATAACAGCTCAATTAAGGTGCTACAGAAGCGAGTCATTTATGTATACAATAAGGCTCAAGTGGGGTCTGACAGTTTTGCTACCCTAGGCGTGATTTCACTGTAATAGCTCTTACATTACCAACAATAGCAATTGGTATACGCAGCAACAGATCCAGACCTGATTCAATGCCAGAGGTAAAACGGATAGTGGGGATAGCCTTTGTGCATGTACATACACAGAAGTACATACACCTGGCATATGTGAAGAAAGCTGGCTCATGTCACATGGTGGTCTCACCTGATGAGAACAATTTACATAGCACATTATGCATCCTACACCATATGATTGCTGTACTGGTTTAGTGAATCTAATAAGTGTAATGGTCTGTACTTTCCTGCACTAGTCAATAGTGTGAGTCTATAGCTGACAGTGGATGGCAGTTCTTCACTTGATTGTTTCACTTTGCCAAGATGGAGGCTGTTCCAGGATTTAGACACTGGTGGGAGAGAATCACAGCATCCCCAAGAGAGAACCGCAAAACATACCCCTTAAACCAGCAACAACAAACGCTTTGTCTGAGGACGCACATCCGCAGCCTTTACTGTGCTGCTCATTAGCTATTAGGAATATGCATCTGCTTCCCTCTGTGTGACCGTGCAAGAGTAAAGAAGCACAAAATACTCAGATAATTAGAGAAAGAAAGAATTACCACATTTATGTAAAAAGGGCGATGTACAGCATCATGCATATTAGACAACACACGTGAATAAACTTCCCATTGTACCCACAGAAGCTACAGCCCACAAACACACGCACGGAAGCTAAAAGGGAACCCGCACCTGCCGCCGCCACTTTGTCATGCATAGGGTAGTGCAACGCGCTCACACCACTGTGGCTTTTGACTCTGCACGCGCAGAAGCCACCACTGCAGGAGCCACCGTGAGAACATCAGCGATTGATATTCATTAATATTTAGCATTTTAGCCTGACCCGGCATGCACCTGTTGGTAGAGCAACAATACAGGGAAGCCCCATCTGACTCTTACGCCTCTGAGCTTATCTGTGCGTTTTATCCACGTCGGCGTGTTTATTTCTGACAGGTGCACATTTAAAAGCAGTGATGTCAAACTTACGCGTCTGCCATTCTGCAAATTCACAGCCAGGAGAAGTCAGGGCGGGGTGGAAGAAGGAGTGGCGTCGTTTCACAAAGAAAGATGACAGCGGTGCTTGCTGCAAAGACCATTTCAAATGAAGATGGAAACACCAGCGACATGTTGAAATATTTATCTGTGCTACATGCGCATACGTTTTGCAGAATACCGTGAATTCGACACTCTATGCGCGAGTGCAACAAATCCAGAGGAATAGCATGCCGTGTTACCGAGGGTAAACACCCCGTGTTATAACAACATTAGCACTAGCAGGCTTAGTGCCTGATTTCTTCTTTGACTAAGCAAACCCCAAATGAAAACTAACGCAGTGCAAATATAGTTTCTCATTTCATCCATACACAGATGCTACGGCAGCTCTCAGGCTCCAGCCAGCTCAGCTCTCCCATCAGTTCCCAGCCCAGCAAAACCCTTTCACGCTTGCTGCACAGTGTTCACACTCACAGATAATAAAACTGTTGCGTTAATGCTGTAAACCTGTTTTTGTTTCCACAATGAATTTGTTAGGAAGTGTTAGTGTTATCAGTTTTCCTAGTTACAGCTCCTAGTAAACAGCATTTCCACTGTGTATTATTTTTATTTGCAATAAATGGGAAAAGATCACCTGCTAATATTAGCGTTGCCATTATGAGCAATCTTGACATTAGGATTTAGCGCGGAGCCTCTTGCAGGGCTGTGGAGTCCTCGTCCGCTTAGAAAAAGGAAAACAAGAAAAGCCAAACTCTGCCGACACCGGAGTGAGCGATGGCTGTTTTGTTGAAAACCATATGTTCCGTGCAGAAATCCTCCTGTCCTCTGCTCGGAATAAAAATAAAAGTTGCACATGTACAAAATTAACAGATGGTTTTGTAATTGTTATTAAAAAATGGGTGGTTTTTAAGCCGGCAGTTGCGCATGCAGACATTTAGTTGATTAGCAGGATAGCAACAGTATTAATACATTTAACGAAGGCACTGAACTTGGCAAGGGATTGTCTTATGGGCACGTCAGCCCAGGGCTCAAGGACTGTAATTGGAAACAGACAGATAAAGCCTGCTAAGACTAACAAAAGAAGCTTTATTTTTTCCTGTAGCGCCACCAAATTACAATTGACTGTGCTGGGTTTTACATCCCAGCGGGGATTAGAGGTCATCTGTTACCACAGATTTCAATAGTGGGTGTTGGGAGCATTTGTAAATGAGGATATTGAACTCAGTAACCACATCCTAATGGAATACCCAGGGATCTTTGCTACTTTTGCCACCAGCTTCTTTGTGTTGCTATAATTTTATTGTTACCCCTTTGTCTTCACCTTTCGGCATCAAAATGAGGCAGTTAAAAGGAGGCTGCTGGATTTTTGCCGCCATGACTGCGGTGACATTTACCAACCCTCATGAAACAGCAACCCCAGTGCATGATAGAGCGCTGGTTGTTCAATATCCAAACCATCAGCTGATCAATTTTATTTATTCTCTATATGCCATGTTCTTTTGTCCTTCCACTGGTTAAAGTTAGATTCATATACTTTATGAACACCTACGTTGCGATGATGGAGTCAGTGAGTGGAGGCTCTCTGAGCTGTGTTTAGCGGACAGATGTTTTCAAATTGTTTTTGCAATGGGTGCCATTAAGGAGCATTCCTTTGGCAGAGATAGCCTAAACTTCCTTTAAAGATGGAAAAAAAACACTCAAAAGCTTAATTAGAACCACTTTAGCCACCCAAACAAAAAGGGAACTCTGAATTCAAACCATAACAATCATTCAAAAGTTGAATTATAGTTGCTTAAGTAGAGATTTACTCATCTTGGAACGGTTTGTCAAAGTGCAATTATTTCCACCAGGACCATGGTTATCATATAATATCCAGAGTGGCACCTGGGGAGTGAAATAATTGGAAGAGGCTCATCAGGTGAGTCTCTAAACGGAATCTATTGAAATTGGGTTTATTCAATTAGTCTTGGAATGTCTATCGCTCTATTTGCGCTGTCTTTGGCATTTTCCTTTGTTTTTGCAACTTCATTTGAAGCAGAGAGGCTTTCAGATTTGATTAGTTTTTCTTGTTTGTATTTTTTTTTCTCCTCCTATCACTTTAACACTCCGGCCTGAACTGCAGCCGCATTCTCATTAAAGCAGGCGTTGACGCGCAAGCGCATGCGGATAGAAACGTAGCGGTACGCGCGCAAAGGTTGTTTGTCTCCTCGTTAATCAACTCGACTCACACCCGCTGGTCATCACGACTGATTGACACTCCACTCTGATGAACTTCTTAAAGCCAGAGCTGCCATAATCAGACTAAACCTCAGGTAGGTGACGAGCTTTCAAGTCCACTCTGCTTTGTGTCTTTTTACCTTTCATCCTTTATCAGGGTGTTGGAGCTAATCAACATATTGATTTAAAGTATTCCACGGAAACATTTGCCTGACTGTAAATGAAGATAACGACTACAGCAGAACAATGCATGCAGGTAAGAGTGCAGCTGAGCGCGTGCAAGGGTTTGGTTTGTGCTTCAGGCTACGTCTCATGTCTAAAATCTGAAGTCATGTCAAGACAGAGAAAGTCACTAGAGAAAGAGAATCGCTCTAATAAAAGCCAATAAGAGGTGCAGAATCATTTCCAGCCTTTCAGAGAGGCCTTGTTTTTGTTGTTTAATATCATGAGGAATGGTTCAGCATGAGATGACTGTATTTTCTTATCCACCTTTACAAGAGGGGTGCATGATCCAGACCTTTGCCGTCAGTGACAGCTCATGTTTATCCTGAAACTCCGGCTGGTTTGTCCGTCTTATCATCTGACAATGAGTTGTTTTTTTCCCCAACACCAGCTTCAAGGTCAAATCCAAGGTGAGACTTCTTGAAGTGCTGCATCTGTATTCCCTGTACCATGGTCATTCTCCCTCAAAGTGGCTCGATGGTGAAGCAATTCACAGTATGAGAGGGCCAGAGGGAGTCTGGAAGCTCAGTGTGCCAAAAAGGCAGTTGTGCGAACCGTCACTGGGAAGCTGATTGTGCTTATCTGCCCAGTGATGGCCTGCCTCGAGCCAGATTTGTAAAAATATATACAACTCAGAAGGACTAAAAGTAAATCCTAACAGGCGCGCAATGTCTTTTTGACTGGAAGTCTGATTTAAGAGAAAATCTGGAAGCTGCGGGCTATTCCTCAATCAAGTCACAACACTGCAGCAAATGAAGGTGCCGAGTTATGGCAGCGTGGTGCTATGGCTTACCTAACGCTTTAAAACACGAGCGTGACCACATTCCACATATTCAGATGCATGCAAATATGAAACCATCAGGGCAGTTCGTGCAGTTTATTTCCCCCTCTGTCAAAACCCCTTTGACCCGATTATACCGTTTTTTTAGAACAATGGTTTACTTCAAATTGTGCACCATATATTACAGTGTCATGAATTATTGATGCAAAAACACAGAGATGTAATCTGCATCTCTAACACGATTAATGCGCCACCAAAGTGGGAACCTATTCATATCCATTTATCCATTTACCAATGACAGAAAGACACAGTCGAGAGCGATTTACTGCAATGCAACCTATTTGTATAATCCACTTCTTCCCTAGAGCTTAGAAGGCGCACAGCACAAACATATTGACAGAACACCTCATACTTCATGCACTTCCTGCATAACTACCACCTAAAATAGATTTTCTGTCGAAGACAGTGCACGTGGTGCTGCTGCTCAATCACTGCAATTTTTGTTGACAACCGGGGGGGGGGGCACAACATTGTTCCCATGATGCACTGTGACTCGAACACCTTGACACAAACAGCTCTGAATCGAGCAGTATAGTGCCATCCCCTGTGTCATGCCTTCAGCATCCAGTTAACTGAACGACCGAGATCAAAGCGGGGGGACCCTCCTGCACCAGTCAGTGCCAAACAAAACTGAAAACTCCTCCAGTGAAGAAATCTCGCCCACAGGATTTCTCAGACACAGACATTTATGAGACCATTAACCTTGTCAAGACAGTTAAAATAGATGGCGGTACATAAAATGAGGAGGATCCCTGAAATGCCTGAAAGGAGCGAGGCAGTAAGGAAAGATGCTCGACAAACAAAGATAAATGTTTGCTGGCAGCTGGATGTTTACCGAGGGAAGAGATAACTTTAGAAAGTTTAGATGACATTCATAAAATTGCTCAGGTCACATCCAGTGATGACGGAAGTGGTGTTTGCAAAGGTATACGGACGCACTCCACGGTATCTGATAACGCATCTGATGACTGACACTGTCGGACAAATAAGATACAAGGTAACTGGGTTTGCTGATGAATCTGCAGCTTATAACTTCCTGAAGTTATCCTCTCCACCTATAAGAAAGTGCAGATGCAATAATATCCACTGGCATATATGAGACAGCATATTGTTTTGAGCAATTATGCCTCCTAGTTTCCATGGCTGCAGTGTTTCCCAAAACAACCATTATCTCGTGCTCTCATTTCCTGTGAATATCAATATGCCTTCTTGGTGAAGCAATCAGCAAATCATTGCAGTACCTCTTTGAATTTGAGTAGAACAAATGAACTGCAGAGAAATCATTGCAGTTATGGTTTCCTTTTTTAGGGGAGGGGGGTGAAGTGAGGGACTTCCTTATCTAATTTTTGTGCTAAATCTGTACTTTAATTATTGGAGCAAATAAAGACCAATGAGAAAGGGTGCGCAGGCAGACCGCAAGGAATATGTTCGTTTATTCCACCTCCTATTCTTACACGCAGGAAGTAATTATTAGCTTCTGAGGCAGCTTAATATTGATGAACAACATCTGAAAGCTCTCTTTGAATTAAAAAAACGCCTTTGTTGTTGTTGTTGTGGTTGTCAAAGTAAACGGGGAGTATTCATCACATGGGCCGCATCAATTTGCCAATAAGGAGCAGATGAGCGCATGTCCATCGCGATGAATGGCAGCTGGAGAGACAGCGCGTATGGAAATTTGGTCTGCTCGAGGCACACCGACGTTACACACAGTTAAAGGCGAGCTATACTCTGCTGTAATACCTCCGTGAGCTTGCTCCTTTATTCCTCACTTCCCTCGGCCTCAGACAGTGAAGGGGAGAGAACTGACAGTATCTCCTTGCTACTATCTAACCACCCACCCTGCTTTGACCTTTCCATTAATAATAGGCTTTCAGTAAGGGCTTGCACTGCGCAATCTGGAAGGCTCCTCCAAATGGTGTACAGCAAAAGGCTCTGGCCAATGCCTCAGAGAGATTGGCTGCAATGGGAAAATTAGCTTCTTCTTGTACTAACCCCCGAAGCCCAGCAATCCTCAACACAGACATTAAAGTTACAGGTGACTGAGGAGACTGAGAACATGAAATAGGAAAGGCAATAGAGTAGGAATGGAGGCCCTGGAAACTTTGAATGGATTCCATTCACTAAAATACTTTTGGTTAAAGCTGAAACCCGGGGTTTATTGAAGGAAGCCGTCTTTTTTTTTTTTTCATTGTATGCCACCTGCATGATTCAGCGTTAGAGATTGCAACACACACATTTGCACATTAACAGGGTCTGAAATTGCACTCCTGCAGTCACATTGATTTGAGTAGTGACTTACTGTCTATCTGGTGATGCCAATACAGCCTGTAGAAACCAATGCTGCTGCACAGGAAGGGACTGATTTGCACTGTTTGGACACAGCACAATCGAGGGAAATTTTGAAATGTGTATGGTGACTGTGGGGAAAATGCACTTGTGTAATGGCCAGTTTGAATAAATGGCATGCTGCAACCAAATCCTCAACCAACAACCTAACTTCACCGTTTGCAGCAGGCAAAACTACTTCCTGGATTAGCAGAGGAAGTAGGCGTTAGATGTTGATCATGAATTTAAAAAGAATAAATTTCTGGGATACTAGGCAGAAAGAAGCCTTAGGATGTAAAATTTGCAAAACAACAGCAAAGTCTGCATGTTGCATAAAACGGTATTTTTAAGGAAGAGAAGACTGAACTATCATCAACTCTTGCTGCTCGACCATCTAGCTCAACATTTCACTGAGGTTATCAACAGCTGGCATGAAGCTTTCACTGGAGCTGAAGAGATTAGTCAAATAACGAGTTGGCCAATTATTAATCTATTGTTTTTCAACCACATACATTCCACAAATCTAGCTGATCCAACTTTTAAAATGCAAAGATGTGAAGCTTTGTTTTACTGTGACAATAAATCCAATATATGTAGGTAAAGAAAAGAAAAACTATTTGTTGAATAAATGAAGTTGCATTTTATTATGACGGACATTTCAGATTATGTGATTGCCCAGACAATCAAGTAACTAAGTCAAAATCACCTTTGGTTTCATGCTAGGTTTCAGCATTTTAAAATTAAGCTTCATTATGTAAGTCACAGGGACAGATTTTGTTTCTGGTAACAGCATGAGGCTCTACAAATATTTGATAAAGTAAATATGCAGCAGAACTTATCTTGCGAGAGAAAACCACTGTTACTAAGTAAAGCTCCTGTTGCCATCTCATTTCTTTAACTAAACACTGAAAACACCTTGGTGCAGCAGCCGTTTCCATCCTAGTGTTGCTTCTTTGCTCGTGAAAACTTTTTTTTTTTCCTTTTACTTCTAAGTTTGTTTATCGCGCTGAAAGGTTCTGGAGTGTGGAGTAGGATGCTTTATAAACCTCAGGTCCCAATACCAAACATCAACCGAGCTGTGATAAAACAACGCTTGCAGAGCAACCGCAATCACGCTTGTTTATCTTATAGGGCACTCCTTTGAATGGTGGAACTATAATATCTAACCTACCTGTTGGCCAAATGTAATCCAATTTTATGCTTGACATGACATTCAACACATGCCGCATCCCCAAACATCTTGACAGCAGCGTCGAGGTGCTGCCAAAATTGAAAAATGATGGAGGTAGAAACCATAAATGTCACAGCGCGTAAAACCTTGTTCCCTGACTTCTCACAATAGAAGGCTATTTTGTATATGAAATGTAAATTTCCATCTGCGCTATGTATGATATTAACCTCCAAACACCCGGATATGTACACGCTGACAAGGCACCTTGCTTTGTTTGCGTTGGCTGATTCCAGTTATGCCTTCACTGCATTACATTACTGAAGCCTCTTGTTGTTTTCCTGTGGTAATTAGGCACAAGGTGGTTTCCATTTTCAGGATGATGCAGATTAATTTATATTTCACATGGATGCTTGGTTTTTTAAAATGATTTATTTAGTAAGCTGATCGGAAAACATCATTACGGTCTCAATATGGAGACAGCTTGATGGACTTAAAAGGAAAATGTGAATCTTTCCATCTTTGAGGTCCCCTTTCCAACGTTTTCATTTCAAAACCATATGCAGGCTTGAACGTACTCAGTGTTTTTTCCTTTCTCACCATATGTCACACCTCAAATCAAAGCTTAAAGATACAAATGCTGCGTCCAACACGGCCATCCGTCCTCGGTCCTAACTACTTTAAAACGCACTTCAACAACTTATTCGTGGCTGGGTTTGTGTTCAAATGGAGAGCGTTTGTCGTGCTCGTCACCAGAAGCACGGGCTTGTTAATTCAGGTTCATTATTGAAGGGCTAAATAGGGAGAAGGAGAAGACATTAATCACCCAGCGTCTGCAAGAGTGGGTCTTAATGGCACATTGTCAAACCAGAGTGCCTCCCTTTACCCAGCATTTATCAGACGAACAAGCAGAGTGGCTGATGACTAGGATATGCACTATAAGTGGAAGCCTCTTTTGCCTTTATGAATCCTCTGAGTGATCATTGAGCAAAATATTAAATTATGTCACGGAAGGCTGGAGTGACAGGAGGTAATCATGCTGCCTGAATGATATGTAATTGTTTTCTGAATTGTAATTATAGGGTGAGGGAAAACATTGGCCTGCTGTAATTAACGGTGAAGAACAAAGTTTTTCAGTGGAAAATTGGAATTCTCTGGGGAAGTGAGCCCATGGAGAGAGGGAGAGAGCAGTGCGTCTGAAAAGCAAACCAGTGCTGAGGCTTTATGAGGCGGAACAACACAGACCTTAACATTATGAGTGTTTATCCAAACTCTATATGTGGATGATGAATACGGGTAGTTCCTCACAATGGTATAGCCTGTTCTCATATTGCCAGTAAGGGTGAGGAAGTTAACTGCACACTTACATGATTTTATTTAGCCTGCAACATCCATAACATGTACTGCACACTGCTTCCTGCCTGCACTGAAACATCTCACCTGTTTTCCTTGTACTTACATTTCCTGGAAAATACTTTAAATTACAACTCTGATTCCAAAATAGTAAGGACGCTGGGTAAAATGAAAATAAAACTGGATGAAATCATAAAAATAAAAATCAGCTATACAATATCCTGAAATTGATGCTGGCAACATATTGGGACAAGGTACACAATCTGCACATAAAGGTCACGTCCCAAAAACTTTCATTGCACTGGCATGAAAGACTGACGCGATTCTGCAAAGGATATAACTGCATGGGCTTGTGCACGCCTCACAAAACCACTGTCATTTTGCATTTATCAGTTCAATAACTCAGTAAATTATAATATTTAAAACTGCAACATTTAGCATCTTTAACAGAGCTGAACTCTCAGTAACCCCCTTCAGGATCTGTTTCTAACTTTCATATACATTTTCATTCTGTGCATGCCCAATTCAAGGTGGCTTGTGACGGCCATATGCTAATCAGCTGAATTGGCTTTGTAGGACCTTGTACTAACTGACAATTAATACCACTGCCATAACCTGCAAAAGGGAATTTAAGACTGCATGAAAGCGTCACACAGCCCACACTTCAAAGACCAGCACACACGGACTAAGTTGATAGAAGCAGCGTGTGTGAAGTCTGGTTAGGTTGGGGGGGGAGGCAGGAAGGCTCAAAGGAATGCTGATATCCACCTTTTGGTTGGCAGCCCAAATCTGAGCCCTGGTCGCTTCAGGCTATTGGGAAGAGGAGCCATGTGAAACAGCATGGAGCATAGTAATCATAACTCTCTCACTCTCTCCTGCATTGCTCCATCCCATTTTCCCTTTTCATTCTCTCATCACCCATCGCGACTTGTTCCTCCTTCCTCCACTCCCGCTTCCTTTATCTCTCCATCTCGTCCTCTCTCTCGTTTTCTTCTCCCTGGCCACCTCCGTCTCTCGCCGACCTCCCTCTAGACTGGTCCTATAAGCACCTAGTGAGCTGCTCTTCCCCTCTTCCCTCTGAAAGCAACCGTATAAAAAAGCAGCTTTATTTTTCTTTGGAATAAATAGGTTGGGTCCCCTGTGAGAGACAAACAAATCAGCACGAAACACAGATGGGCTCCGTATCATGTGAAAGAATATGATGTTAGTGGGCTTTTGAAAGGGAGGCTTCCTTTTCACCTCTTTTACAAAGCCCCTTCACTGTCTCACTCCCATAGCTGTGATAAATAAATTGGTCCCGTCATTGATACTGACCATCCTTTCTCTATGCAAACAACTGGCGTGCCGTATCGACTGCCTTGTATTTCTTCAGGGGTGGAGAGCGGATGTTATATTGTAGTAATAAAGTTATCCCTTGAGGAGGGAAATCTCATCATATATAAACTAGTAATTACTTTTCAAAGTCATGCGGTGCAGGAGATCAATAATGTTAGAGTTTCTCTGGGTATTACGAAACAAATGGCACCTCCACCAGGACTTCTGCCTCTGACCTTTGAGTCATTACCATTCTGTATTTTATGGGTAGCGAGTTATATCACAGGCCAAATAAATGACTTTGGAGCATGCAGGAAACGAATGAGTCCTCCGTGACACGGTGTAATATCTATTTATGTCTTTAATCAAAAGGTGTAGGCCATTTTTGATTGGATATTGGTTATCATACGTGACGAGGCGAGGTGAGAGAGGAGCCATGTGGTTTGCCGTGATGAAAAACGCCTTCCTGTCAGACAATCGAGGCTGTTTCATTTTGAGTCCTTGGGTTCGATACCATACAAAAACACATTCCAGTGGATATAACAGGTCAATTTTCTACAAAGCACAGCCACTGTCCACACAGCCAGTCACATGGCAGCCCTTTCTTCCAGGCTTTCTATTGCCGACCTTTTGCACCGCTCTCTCGAGGGCAAGGAAATCAGCGAGCTTGCCAAGAGCACAGCCGACGCTATTTACCAGTCCATCAAGTGTTAAACGTGTGTTCCGATCCATCGGCCCACTCGCAGCGACTCAGCTAGGCGTGTGGAAACCAGCGATGAAGGACAGCTAACTGTGGGATACCATTTTACCCGTTCAGTAGCACACGCGCTCGTGCGCACACCCACCTCGACACACGTAGCTGAGCAGAAGGTTAAGAAGACGCGGGGGCACAAAACAATCATGTGCGCTCATACACATGAAAAAAAGCACATTTGTGTGCGCAGGAACGGCCTGTTAAATGACACCAGTGCTGATGGGATTGTAAGAAATCCACATGTAGTGCAGAATCCATTTGTACACTTTTCACTTTATGTGAAAATCAGAATTTCAAATGACTCCCAATCACTTTTTCCCCCGACCGGTGCATTTCCATTTGCCACCTAGTACTTTTATCTGTAAAGTCCTGGGTTTGACATTTCTGATTTTTATAAATATCCTTGTTTTTCGGAGCTGGCATTGGTATAAATAATTTAAAAGTAGCTCTCCTTTCTGTATCCATCAGACGTGGTTGCTCTGTGTGTGTTTTTTTTGTCTCGGTTACACAAACAACATGAATTAAAATGCGGGGGGGGGGGGGGGGGGTCGCCTGGCAGGGGACCATCTGAGCAACCGGGCAGCGTGTTGCTCTGAGCAGCACGTTCAGGTAAAGCTTGTTGTCTAAATTGCTGGCTTCAGTGGAGTAGAATAAGCAGACGCAACCCTGTCTACTTTACTGCACCTTTATCCACCCGGGGTCCAACGACATGACGAGCACGTACTGAAGAAGGAATTTAATATGCCGCAAACGTCTGAGCTCCTCTCATTTCTTCACGAGACCATGCACATCCAGAGCGCGTCGATATCAACCCCCTGCAAACACGCTTTGAATCCCCGAACGAGGTCCTCACCATCTTTTCTGATTTCATCGTAATGAGACCTCTACCCAATCTTACGCATACCATTACATAAACATACAGGACTTGTGCTGCTGATGTGTCATTGCTGAGAAGGTGAGGGATCCCCCCCGAGCCAGTCAGGCAATATCTTAAAAGTCTGAACAAAGAGGCGGTGGGAGGGAGCAGGTAGCGCTGGGCGAGAGGACGTTATCGGCATGATGCAGTAAGCACCTCTCTGCAGCTTTCTCTGAACGGCTTTAATTTTTCTTTAGTCTGACAGCCACCAGGAGAGCACGCGGAGATCCATGACCTTAACTCTCCTGCTGAACTTGGTGGATATGTGTTTGTTTGTGCGGTTGTGTGTGTGGCAGTGGGGATAATTTAAGGACACGCTGGAAAAAGCTACTGTTGCTGTGTTGTGCACTGCGTCTGCTTGTTGCATACAGATGCCCTCAGTCTGATGCCAGTAATCCAGTTCCTTTAGTCTGAAAGGAGGAAATGGCAAACACTGTATTCATTAGGCTTTTCAAAAAATGCTCCCATTCAGCGTGAATTACGTTAACAACAGCGGGGTAAATAACTAAAGATCGCGGCGATCACATGTAGGCATCCCAATAATCGTTTTCTTCTATTTTCCTTCTTTCTCTGTCTTTCAAGTATGAAATTACACACCCACATTTTCAATTTGTCCAACTAATCCAGCTTTATTTCACTGTGCAGTGAGTTGCCGGCCAACCTTCTGAGTGAGAACTGTATTTCAAGGGCTTTCCAAGATAATGACAAGAGATTGTATTTTTGATAGAGGGGATTTCACTCTATATTCTTCTTCACATTGGTAAACAAACCCAAGTCATGTCACACTGTGCAGAATGGCTCATCATTCAAACAGCACTTTGAATTGTGAAGGAAAGAGGGCACGGCTCGGTGTGATCAGAAAAGTAGGAAACGGACTCAGGATGAAGTGCTGAAATCTGTTTTCGTGGATTTATAGTTGGCGGATGTGAGCGGTGGGTGGGAACATGTCATCTGGGTTTCGATTTAAATGGCCGATGCATGTGATCTTGTCATTTTACGACAATCCTCAAGCACTAAGACCTTGTGTTATGGACCAAACACTGCATGCCCACTTAAATACTGTAAGGCAGACCTGAATATTAACCTTGTTTCATTCAGAGAAATCCACTACAAACGCTCTCATGGTCAGCAAGACTGTGTAATGTGCTTGATTGGATGGATCTCCAGACCCTTCTTGAGAATGATGTGTGGATGTCCAGTAACGTTGTAACAACAAGGAGCCAGGAAACACATCGACCACAAACGAACATAAGCATTTTGGGGAAGCAGTAGAGCTTCATTCCATCTAAACATGCAGTCCAGTTGATTAGGTTTTGGAGTATTTAGAAGAATCGCTCCTTCAAATACATCAGTCCCTGAACTCTGCTTTGTAAAAAATAAAATACTTATTTTTATCTCCACTCAGGAACAGAACAAAATCTGGGAGAAGGGGCTAAAATCCCGAGTCTGTGGGATGGCAATTTTAAAAAATGTTAACAGGGTAATTCTGTGGCTTTTTCCTCTTCATAGGTGTTGTCGTTGATAGGAAAGAGAACATAAAATGACACTAAAGAGCACCCCTATGCTAATACAGTGCTACTTGCCAGCAGTTTCATCAGACTGTTGGAAGGACATAATTGAGGAAAATGTAAAAGCTGTTGACAGAACTCGGGGCAGACAGAGCTTTTTATGGATTAAAAAAGCCTTTGGACTCATATTTTGCATTGCTGTCTGCTTGGCAGCCGCTGTATGTTGTGTAAGTGGATCTATCCCGCATAAAAGAAGCGACAGAGTGAGCGGGGGTGCATTGTGTGAATTTTTTTCAACAAGAGACGGGGCAGCGAGGGGAAAACGCTGTCGCCCCAGCAAGCACAGCGGTCCTTGGCGAGGTGAGAAAAAAAAAAAGTGCTTACTCTCCAAACAGAGTGGCCTCTATTAGATTTGCAGGATGGAGTCTGCTCATTTATGTGTCTTGTAATAGGATTACAATGTTTGCTGCTCCCCACTGCTACAGACAGACGCTCTGCACGGCTTGCACGCTGCCAATTTCAATATTGTCTTTCAAATTTTTCTTCCGGTTAGGATGGTCTCTTATTTGATGAGCAGTTGTCAATAAGGAGCAGTGTCACAATGTCTACTTAGTGGGTAAACAACCCCACTGCTTTTAAAAGGATAAGATGATTGACCACTGAGAAGGAACTGACGTCTTTAGACTGCCAAACAGTGTGAAGAACATTCGCCCATGTCCAACACTGTTAGCAGGTGACACAAGTAATTCTGATTTAAGTTAAATGCATGAAGCCTTGACTCATGGATGGAAGACAAAGGGTCGGCTAGAAGGTTCTCCACTTCCTCTCTGTTTAGACACAACCTGACTCTTTTTTTGTATTGATGGTACTTGAACACATCTGCTCAACAGTGTTTGGTCTGAATGATTGCTGATGATCCATGACTCCTTAACTGAAAATGCATTTGCCAAAGCAAGAGCATTATCTCAAATCATCAAGCTTTGCTGTTTTGATGATTGGCATTTGCTACACTTCTTCATAGTTGAGCCCTTACATTTAAAACTGCAGCAATCAATATTTTAATATTAACAAATGATCAAACGACTGTGTTATGTGAGCAACTTTGCTCTTTGTAGAGAATTATCATCTTACTCTGAGCATTTTAGCTTGTTATGGTGCTAGAAACCTGTGACTCCACTCTTTCGAAAGACCTCCACATACCCACTGTAGACCCACAGCTCAGCACCACACAGCAGATAGAAGCAGTTAGCTGGTAGACACACTGGGGCATTTAGCAGCTAATGAGCCTGATATTTCAAGAGCTGGATGAGACCAAACACATCTAAGAGAAGAGAGAAGTATTGAACTTATCATTGGTCAAATGGGAAGCAGCATACTGCAAACGAATGGTAACTTATAATATATAATAACAGTGAAATATTAATGCTGCGTTTTTTCATTTATTATAATCTTTGTTGTATAAAGCGAGAAAGCTACACGTCTTTAATGCCGATGTGTCTGTAGAAATAGAGTCAGATGCTTGGGTCCTTGATAGGGAAGACGTCTGCGGAGAACCGTTGGATGTTTATGTCAAGAATTTGTTCGGTGGTCACGGCGACGACAACTTAATGAGAATTCCACTCCTCACACAGGATGTCTTTTTGCAATATCTTGCAATTTCTAGGAAAGCGTCATAAGACCCACACAATTACCTGTGCATACGTTTCTCCTTGAACACAAGCAAATAAATACATTTCTATAAGACAAGTGTTGTTAATAATCACATACCCACCAATGTTAAGCTTTTATTTTATTTAAATGTTTCTGAAATATTCAGAGGACAGGAAACTTTTAGGGAAATGGCTGGATTAACAGATATGTGATTTTTTTTTTTCCTTAGTGGAAGTACTAATCTCTGAAGAGGTGGGTTTAGTTCTAAAGCTGGCCGCTGCATAGCATAGGGTCCTTCACACTGGTTTTAAAATTCACCCATGCTTTTGGCTGCTTCTAGGAAGCATGCAAGGACCAGGGGGTGTTTATCATTTGAAATGTTTCATTTGTAGTTTCTTTCAAAGCGCCACAACCATCCTGGGTGACTTTAGCAGAGAATGACGAGTCCTTGTTCATTATTTCAACACCACCTTCACGTAAAAGCAAAACTCTGAGGGAGAAAAATGGGGCAGTGCGCAGTCCACACCTGGGCAAAATGTCAAAGCAGCTCTCCTGAAGAATAAGTGCTCGCCGAGTTACTTGAGCTGGTGTTGATAATGGAGAAACTCTTGGATGTTGCTGGCACCATTTACCTCAACATGTTTTGATAATTGGCGATATCGATCTGGTGCCCTCTGCAACAAAAAAGTACCAACCTTCAGCATCCTGCCCCGATGAGGACTGTGTTTACCACTCTGCTCCTATGACAGTGTTCTCCTTCATCCTTCAGTGCTGCGCTCTTTTGTGTTGGTTAAAAGAGGAAACCGCTGCATTAGCACAAGTGCATGAAAAGCCACTTCCTTGCTGCGACATGTCTCCTGCCACCTCCACTAGTAAATACACTGAGCAATTAAAATCACTGACCACCGTTGTCCACTGCAGATTTGGTATGCATGACAACAAAATCCTATTATAAAACCATATTCCAGGCCTTCCATTTCACAAGCAGAGGCAGTGTAACTTAACACCTGATTAGGCAACAGGCTGCTTGGCTCTCATCATCTGACCTGAATAGACTAGGATGTATGAGTGTGTGTGTGTGTGTGTGTAGGGCCAGAACACGTCGTCAGCTGGACTAAACAAGTGAAACAAACCTCTTTCAATAAAACAAAACTAACACAGGTTCTGTCCAAGCTTTACAAAGACAGCGTGCATGTGACAGCACAATGGAAAACTATTGATCAGATTATGTGCTTTACTTCAGCATCTGGGAAAACGGATTAATACCTGTTATTTCAAAGATGATAAAGCCGTAATGTTGTTTTACCCTGCACCTCAGTTGCTTCTGGTATTTACAACAGCCCTGGTCTGGGAATTCAGTAAGCGGACAATCCCTGCTTATTCCGCTTTATTATATCATTATTTAAAACGTGTGGTACTTGCTAAACAAAATATTAACATCAATGCGAGAATCTCCAGTGTCTCGTTTTCAGCGCTGGGAGCTTCATTTCAGAGGCATTTTCAGCAGAATGTGCGAGATAGCAGAATTGATCTGACGCTGAGATTGTAATTACCAACAGAACAACAAGCTCACTGCCTCTCCCTCGCATTCCCTCTTCCTCCTCTCGTCTGTATCTAAACAAGATAATCTCTTGTTTCAAACATGACATTACCGCAGCCCGCGCAGATGCTCCACTGACCTCACACACTGCTTTAAGACTTAAAATGTGGCTCAAGATGGCTGAGGGCTCCTGAGGATGACCCCTGCTGGTGCAGCTGCCCTTTCTCCTCCAGCTCTTCCCCCTCCCCTCTCCACCTCCTCTGTAGTCACAGATAAATATTTTGCAGAGACAGGCGCTCTGACTGCCTTTTGCTTCATTGTCACTACAAGTTTGATTGTCAACTTTGTGCGACCTTACAATTAGTCACGCTTCACACGGGTTCTTTAGGTGTTTTAAAAGCACACAAACAACAAACGGGACCAATTTAGTTCCGTAGAATAAAAGTCGAAAACCAAATAAACCAAACCAATCCAATCACGAGGAGGTAAAAGGTCATAAAACTAATGAAGAGTACAAATAAAAAGATACCCATTACTTCTATTTTTCCAAAATTGCTTTGGGCAGAATTAGACTGTCACAGGTTTTTATTCAGTCAGTTGCAACCTTTAAATAAAATGCTTTGCCTGATCATATGCGTAGAGGAATTTATGTTTAGCTAACACCTGGCAAGAAATCCTACTGCCCGAAATGCCCCAAACTTTTCCCTTCATTTAAAACAAAGGCTACCTGCCAGGCCAGTATAAATCATTTAACAGTGTCCACGTGACTTGTTCTGACCCTGTACAGAGGAGCTATCATATACACATTTAGAGCCAGCAGAGACGATCGTCCTAGTTTTATTAGTTTTGGTCCGTTTCTAATTAAGACTTTGGTTATTTATATTCTTATTGCTGTGTTTCATATCTACCCCTTTGAGTTTACTTTGTTTGTTTTGGACATGAATTCATTTGGCTGCTGTAACGGTGCAGTTTCGGACTGCAATTAAAAGGAGACTTTGGGGGTTTTGGAGTGGGGTTTTATGTGGTACTTCCCTCTATAGTCACCATCAGTAGATGGTGGTCAGCAAGACCCCAGTTTGAAGAAGCAGCAGGAGTAGCGGTATAGGAAGCTGAGCAGGGTAGTGGACGGGGTTAGGTTTACATTATATTTATTATATTTAAGTGATATCCACAAAACTGTGTGGCATGACTGTTGTAAAGGGTTAGTTCGCATAGACAGAAGTCACACAATTGGACAAACTAACCTGGCGAAGCAGTGGCAGACAAGCAACTCCCTTGTTCTGAGGTGAAATTGCTGTTTTGATCAAAGAAGAGCACAACATAGCGCATCAACTCCAGTCTCCTGTCAGTCAGGGCTGTCTGACAGCAAGGTAAATGTCTGAAATACATTTTGTTTCTGACTCCGTCCAGGGCAGTACGTTCCATGGCTTCCTACACCTGGACTTCGTGTGCTTCTACAAACTGAGGCCATGATGACCATCGCACTGTAGGTAAGCACCTCATACAACTGCGGTTCAAAAAACCCTGAACTGACCCCGTCTATGTGGTCAATTTGAATAAAGCAACGTGTAACTACACAGTGGTATCAATATTAGGAGGTGATAAAAGCTTTTAAACTAAGCACATATACATGTATGAAGTTCATCTCAATTCAATCATTTTTAACGGAGAAAAGTGTAGTTCCAGTTAAAACCGTTTCACAAAACATCCAAACAAACCCAATGAAATGGAGTTATTATCTCATCCGGAGTGATCTGGATGTGGATTGTTCACATTTTCTACTATATTAGCCATGTGTTCATAGATGGTGCTAGCCCAAATGCTAATTAGCGCAAAACAATCAATGGCACTAATAGGCAAGTTGCCCTATGTAATGATGAGACTCTCAATGCAGCCTTTGCTATATTAATTTATTCAGGAGAGACTAATGGAGAGTATGGAAGCCTGACTTATGTGGTGCACTCTGCCCTGTTGAATGTATGTCTTCTGTCCTATCACTACCCCGGTCATGGTAAATGCAAAAGTTATTAGAGTATTCCATATCTGTTTTACTTTTGAAAACTTCCTTCAGACTAAAACTTGAATCAATTACAGTTGAAATGTGAGGCTGTTGGCTCTAAATGTAGGAAGGTGATGATAACAAATGCTGTTGTGTGAGGGGTTAGTTGAAAAAAAAAAAAGAATAATTTGCACAAGCTCACAGGCAGCCATGTTTTCATAAAGAGGTTGAAGCCCTGAAACTCCAGGGGCGGGAATATGCAATTTCCACTTTGAACAAGACGTAGCATTAGATCTGGTGAGTCCACTGCTCCTTATCTAATAAAGCAATAGTCTGTCTGGGACAAGACTGGAAGGGGGAGGGAAGGCCCAGAAGGAGGGAGAGAATATTGATAGCCAAGCTTCCACCTCTGGCTTGAGCCGGGAAACAGACAGAGGAGTGATTGCCAGGCACTACACTAAAGCCACTTCTGCTTTATCCCCTCAATGGAAGCCTGTGACATGACTTTACAAATTCACTGCGAAAGGGTCCAGCATCGCCAACAATATGCACTGGGCTGTGCAGCAAGATCTCATTGCGTCTGGGTAAAGGATATGACTTTATCAAACTTCTAATGTGATTTTAGTAATGCAGATTTGCCCCTGTGCAGTTCTGCCTGTGTAGGATTTGATGTGAAAGCCAAAATGATGCAGTGATTCATGTGAGCACGTAGGCGGGAGAGCCACTTAAGAGAAATCCTAATCACAAGCCTCCCCTCCGGCTTGCTGCGGGGGGTTTGTGGGGGATTTAAAATCACAACCACTTAAGAGTTACTGTTAATTAACTTTACAACTAACTTGCTTGGCTTAGTTAAGCACATGCAAACACCCAACCCCAGTAGCCCACATAAAAACCTCACAGAACCAAAGGATCACAATCTCACTCTGAATTTTATGAGTGCCCCATTATTATTTACAATGGAGGCTGTGCTTGCTAGGTGAGGAGCCCCACAAAGAATGGAATTGGAGCCGGTGGAGACAGTGTTTGAGTTGCATAAATGTAAATTTGTCATGCTGATGGTGTCTCGCTCTTTTTTGCATGTGTGTTTTTTAGTGAATATATTAAATCTGAGTGGAACTTTGGCAAAAAAATAACTGAATGCGGTGTCTTCAAACTACTGTTATCCTTCCTGAATTCAAACCTAAGTGCATTTATTAGTTAGAGCTTAAGAGCTTAGATGAATTGACATGTTGTGTACACTTGTTTTGTTCCCTCCTGCGTGATGTCACCATCAAAGGCTATGAAACCATATCTTTAAAGACGATTACTGGTAAATGCATAGGTTACACCCTCTAAGAGACGCTCATATTGGAGCTGCTGCTACTTATATTAAGCCATCACAAAGTCCAAGTGAAATCAATAGCAGGAGCAGAACTCATTTGACTTCTACTTAATAGACCAAACATTAAGGGCTGGAGCACAGAAGCAGCTGTCTGAGCAATGAGAGACAATGAAATTGCCTGGCACATGGGGGGGAAAGTATTCTCAATAAATAGAGCCACATTAAACATTTTCAAGACCAAGTCTTCAGAAGACAAGCACGGGCCTCCCTATCATTACCTGATTGCAGGATATCTGTTCTGACCTTGAGTTCTTAATGACGTCCTCTTTTTGCTCAGGTTGAAGAGTCGAAAAGGTCGAACATGTCGGAGTCCGGGCCTAATAATAAGCCTGTCTGAGGGATCCTCAAGCACTGCTCCTTTCTCCTCTGGCCAAGGGCGAAGGGGGGCTTATTTTCATGAATTTAGCGGGCCAAGCTGGGTGAGCCTCCAACAGGCTACCTGTGAACTGAAATCTAACGTCAGGAGATGACATCCAGGTTCCCTTACTTACTTGCAATGGGTTATTATTTACATACAATGACATTCATACATATATGTATGTGTGTGCGTGACAGCGAATGACGTGTTCTACACACACTACATGATGATATCCAAGTTGGCCAAAAAACGTTTAATAAGTCACTTTGTTTTTTGTTGTCATTTGTCGTGGAGTTCTGCATAACCCCTCGTTGTGTTGCTCCCTGGCTTTCCCCACCACACGAGGGTTAACAACAGGGCCTGTGATGCATTTGTAACATTTGTGGTGGTGGTGGTGGGGGGGGGGGGTTCATGCATTTGATATCTGACAGCAGACTGCGACGGGAAAGGTGTGTTGGACGGACAGACAGCATGCGCCTGTTAGACCACTGGTCCACTTATACGTCCAAACAAGCTGTAATCACGCCGGAATGATGAAACCACAGGTCATATCTTGCGAACATCCTCTGACGGGGGACTTACAGTTTCCTTCAGAACGATTGCTGAAATTCTTTGCACAGTTCCTGAGCAGGTTGCGCTGCCAGAGCTGCTCCGTTTTCCAGAAACTTTCTCGCCTAAGGTGCGGTCTATGTAAGGTTGCGATCCAGCGGAGGCACACGGTTTATTTTTCATTCTCATTAAAACATTTGCACATAAACTCTTCTCCCTGTGCAGTGGCAAGCTTATTGTGCAGATAGAAACGCTTCACCTTAAGATCAAGGCACTCACTCAGAAATGGTATATAGCATTTATTGGTGTTTACCTGCCCTCTGAGGGGTCGAGATGACCCAAACCATGACAATATAATACAGACCTCCACATAATGGTTTAATGTTTGTTGACCATGATATTGGTTTTCTTGGTGTAATCCCCTGCTTTGCTTTTGTCCCTGTTCTCTTCTCCTCTTGTGTAACCTTATTCCTGCAGCTTTTGGCAGTGAAGCATGCTATTAAAAAAAAAGGTCCTCAGATTAAAAAGAGTTTTTTTTCTCCTTATTTCGTGCACAGAAAAAGTTCTCTCCCCATGCCGTTTACAAGAAATACATTTTCATACTCGAACAGCAACACAGCGCTGCCTTTCGCCTCCTAATTCCAGACATTTTGTATAGATCACACCTTCATGCTGCATATCTCACATTGAATGTAAAAGTCTCCCGGGATGCTAGATACAACACAAACACCAGGAGCACAATAGCGGCAGATATTATACAGTATTGATTTTAATATTGCAATTTTTTTGCCCCATAAGAAGGCCTCATTTGAATTACCCACTTTGGTCAGGCAGAAATCTGACAATGAGTCACAGTAAACGAGCCCAAGGTTTATGAAAAAAAAAGAAAAAAAAAAGGCCTCGGCATCTCTTTGCATACTAATCGCAATATTATTTCCCGGTGCTTGTGGTACCTAGTTGTAGAGCAAAAAGAACCCCTGTGAAAACAACTTCCGAGAGGCCCACCATCTGGCGGGAGAGATACAGCGTGTCAGGATTTTCAAAGAGGTGCTGTAGAAAATGCTATGAGACAGGAATGATTCATTTCAGTCTCGCACTTTGCAGAATTTCCTGATTTAGATATTATTTTAACCTCTCAGCTCAGCCACCACAACGGTGCATCAGCCTATTGATGATCCCGGTGTGGGCTCGCCTTATTTTAGAACCCTGCGTACATACCAATGAACTTGTCCACCGTATCTGCTTTGCGTAGGAGTGCGTACACCGAGTGGGGGGAAAGCGGCACAAAAAGCACGCACCGGGAGGATGCATTACACCGGTTATGATAAGACTATGTGCCTCTCTGAATGGGTTTCAGCTGACAGTCGCTGATAGGGAGACATAGGAGTGTGAGCACATTGTGGGAGGAAATCAGACACACTGAAACCTTTAGCCAATCAGCCTTAATACAGCAACAAGCTCCACCGCTATTACCATGAGAGCAAATAGGCCTCAGTCAATCGACGATATTGAGCAAGACGAACGCACAAAAGGCGAGCGCCTCAGCCTTTTCTCCGTGCTGTCTGGGACGCTGAAGCAGAAAAAAAAATTATGGATGGTGCCGGCTGGTGTCCACCTTCCCAGAGGGCATTACCAATGCATGGCCTTCCGAATAGCTGCGGGCAAGCCTAAAGGATATGACTGTCCCAATCTGAGACAGTTCAAATCGGATTCTGCAGCAGCTGCTTTTTTGTAAGTTACTTTAAATATCCTTGTGAATAAATTATTGGGTCGGCTTTATCGCATTTTTCTTTTTCAATTTCGGGAAGATATCGAGGGAATGCTCGAGAGAGTGTCTGAGAGACAGATGAGAGCTCTCGCTTTGTGTGTGTGCTCAGTCCCTCGTAAGCAGTCGGTAACTTGTTCATTTTTAACAAGGAGGATGGCCCAAAGGGGAAAGACCCCCTGCCCCCACACCACCAACTGACCGACACACACAAGCCCGCGCACCTACACCTCAGAAGCTTTTCAGCAGCACCGATGCTTCTGCATGATCACAGAGACATTACAGAGATACCAGGATGGAAATACTGCAGGCTAGTAGTGTATCTCTATGATTCTTGTTATCGTGATCATGATTCTGTAGATTGTAGAGGCCATGATTTAGTATAAAATGAGTTTTCAGAAAACTACAGATCCAAGATGAAACGACAGAAGGGTTGGGATTTGAGAGACAGACGATGCGAACACAAGTGACAAACCCATGTGCCACTTCGGCACCGTGGATTTATCGATGCACGGCAGCTAGCCTACCGATGTTTCAGAGCCGAGGCTGGGGTCTTAGACCTTAACGTGCACCAAACTCAGTTAGATAAAGGATCAATGACTCGGGCAGATGAACATTATTCAACTAACACACCCCCTCTGCCCCTGCCCTCTGTGGGAGGGAGAATGGAGAAGGGGGGATAGCAGATTAAGGGGGGATACAGTTCGGTTTAGCTAACGAGGAGGACGCCCCCCCCGCCTGCTGCCACCACACAAGTAAATCCTTTACTGTATAGCTCTGAAATAATCCCTGGATGTTCCCCTGCAGACAGTCATATGGAGTTGGAATACCCATACATGTGCGCCTGCAAAGGGTTCCTTTAGACTTTATTGCATGGTTTGAAAGTTGATAACCCAGTGTTTCTCACCGGTTTTGCACACACCAGCGTTCGTGGTTCACATTAGGAGTGGAAAATTACACTGTGCTGTTTGGCTGAGTCGACCAACGCTCGGATTGGGGTTAATGACAAAATTGTCGGAAAAGAAGAAGGGAAAAGAAATGTTCTCCGAGGTCCGAGCTATTTCAGGCACGCCACGCTACATGCAGCCAGGAGCAGCAGCGGTGGCGGGAGATGGAAGAGATGAAACAGAGGTGGAGATATGTGGATCTGAACTTCCAATTGTGACTGTCTGGTTTCACGATTAACCCATCAAAAAGCTGCATTTACAAATAAACTTTAAAAAACTAAATGTTAAATGCCAAAGTAGACACAGCATAGCCGATATTTTTAGGAAACAAGCAAGACTATAAAAAATTAGGTTTGCACAAGCTACAGTGAGCCATCCTGCTGTGGATAATGAAGATAATAAGGCCGTCCCATCTCAGTGCAGACCCTCACTACTGAACATGAATTCTAAAATCTCAGTTCAGCTGGCTGACCTTGAAACTAAAAGACAGCTAACAGTAAGTGGTTTAACTTCATCAGGCGTGTGCAGGTGCATGGACCTAGACAGTGACAGCTAATATATATATAAAGCAAACTGACCTCTGCATGCTAATTAAAGGACTGTACCAACAGGGAAGGAAGATGCTGCTGGTATGAACTTATCTCAGCTCTTACAGCTGCGTGGTGGATAGTGTTAGCACACAGGGTAAACAGGCTGCCGTCGCCTGGAAACGCAGACGATATCGGTCCCATAACAAGTCATTGTTAGCTCATTTTAGAGTCGTTGCAGGTAACGTGATTTGACCACACTGACTGTAACTTTCATGATTGTCGTTGAAAGCTGAGTGGCACATTCTTAAATACCGCACTCTGTGGCACGGTGACTCAGTTCAAAGTGAGGCCTACCCCTTCCTCTGTAGTGTCTCCTCTTCACCCTGATCTTTGAAGGGTCTGTCCTCATGAATCGCTAACATGCATGGGAAAACTGCATGCACACACACACACACACATACACAAACCTATGAATGATTTTATGAACTGATCAGTGCACAGTGCTATAAATAATAATTTTACTCAACACTACATGAAAAAACTTTGGTCATTTGCATAATTATCAGAAAACTGCACCCAATCCAGAACATACGCTGAATACACACTCAATAATCATCCGCAGAGATGATCTGTTGCTAATATGTGTTCACACTCTCTGTGAGGTGTTTCAGTTGTTAGTCGTTGACCTGCTGCATCTTTGGAACCGGCCTCATGAGTCTTCTTTAGCTGCCCCATACCCCCTCTGCTCTCTCTCTCTGTGCCTCTGTGTCTGCTCTTTAGAGGTAGCTATCAATGTAAACAATGTGCAGCGAGCAATATGAAGCTTCATTTGTAAGGCTACATTAACCTTTGCTAACCACCATCAACAATTAGCCTATTACACCATTAAGCAACTGTGAGCACGGTATCTATTATGCAACGTTAACAAAATCGGTGATGAACGCTTTTAATAGCGTGGCCGTGAATGCAGCGCTAATTACATGATTGATAATAACTAATTATGAACAAAGCAGGCATACAGCATATAACCTTTGTATCAGGTAAACGCCGGCCCCACTGTCCAAGCGAGCATATTGATTATGATGATGAACAACACTGAAGGGGTGCGGAGGAAAACAGCACGGGGTTTAACGTCAGCCACCGAAGGATATAAATGCTGACACTGAGTAGATCATCGCTAATCAGAGTCACAACTGCAACAAACAGCAGAGGCACCGACGAGAGCAGCGGCAACTCTGACCACAGTTCATTTATTCACTTTCTTGCTGAGAGGTAGAGGAGAGGCATGACAACGCTCTAATGTTTGGAAGAGCTGGTTAGCTTAGCTTAGCATAAAGGGAAACTCTGCTGAAGTGGGACATATTTAAATCCCTCCGGTTATGATAGCTAGTAAATATTTGTCTCCAGGCATAGTCTGAGACAGTGCAGTGAGGCTGCTTTGAGGAGGACAAGGTCACGAGGCTTGAGGCCTGTTTAATGCAAAGGCAGAAGACAGATTTACCTCACTTGATAAGACTGGTATGGAGATAATATCAATAATAAAAAGTACTGCTAATAATAATAATGTCTTCCGGTGAAGCTGACATGAAAATTGTTTTGGTTCTGTAAATGTCTGCGTCTGCTGTCAGTCAGCCCAGTTACAGCAGCTTGTCCTCCAGGCTCCCCAGGATGTGCTGCTGACAGACAGCGGCTCCTGTGCGCAGAGACGCTGACGTCAGGTCATGTAATACAATGTGTATCTTTGATATTACAAAAAGCCTTATGCACGTAAATGGACATAGTTTACTTGAAATATAATGTAACACAGACATTTTTTAATGAAAAATATTAATGGTTTCATCATATTCTCTATACAGACAGACTGTTAAAAACAAAAATGATAATTTTATCATTTCTCTGAGACACATGGACCGGCACCTACACAAAGGTCATAAATTTCACAAATCAGCATATCTAAAGTTCACATTTTATATCTGGATTGATGATTCTATACAAAATAACAGAATGTGGTTACAGTGATTCAGATGGCGAACCTGTTTCTTGACTGGGGCCAATCATTAGAGTCTTTGCCGGTTTCCTGGCAACCTCAAGGTTACAACGAGGCGCCGGAAAGTCAGCATACCTGGTCCAGCTCATGCAACGCATCAAGTCATGAGCTTTAGATGGATGGATGGATGGATTCTTTTTTTTCCTTTGGACAGAATCGGGCTCGGTGTTTCCTCCTGTTTCCATCTGAATGTTAAGCTGAGCTGAGAGCCTGCCCACTGTAGCTTCATATGAGGACAGTATATTTCCCAATATTCCAAACTATTCCCTCAGAGTCATTAAGAAATGAAGAATATTTGCTGTTCACAGCTTCCAAAGTGGAAATCACCTCAGACTCCGGTGCCTCGGGTTGGACGTTTCTCTTCTTTTTTGTCACTTCATCGACTGAACAATAAATCCAAAAAATAATGAGATTAATTGATAATTAAAGCTAGCATCCTTTCAGACGGGATAGGCTCTTCAAACACTGGAGCGCTCTGAGTGTCTTTGCTAAATGAGGAGATTTTCCAACAAAAGGTAGGAAGGAAGAAAAAGAAAGAAAGAAAGAAAGAAAGAAAGAAACCCCCTCAAGGTCAGATGTGAAGATCCTATCGCTCCTGTCATTGCTGATGGCAGTATTTCACCTACAGACATACCCACATCAAACACGACGCCACGAGCAGGATACACACTCAGCTCTCTCGGCATTAATTCATGCTGTGCCAAAACTCTCCCGCTCTTATTGTTAGCTGCTGAAAAACTTAATTAAGCTGTTAAGAAATGAGGGAGAGACTGGAGTTTTGGGAAAAGAAAGTATCTAGATCACACTTGGGTGTGTGAACACGGCGTGCAATTAATATACACCAAAACAAAGAGATGAAAGAGGAGACGGGGCTGCAAGCAAGAGTCTCTTATTGGTCTTTTGCTGCCTCTCGACAGATGGCTTCAGGTAAGCCGGAGGAGTAGGTGGAGCAGTTGGAGGCCAGTATTCCAGGCTGGATTTTAGATTGCATCTGCTAAGTTACCAAACAAGCTAAGTCACCCATTTAGAGGGAACGACACAGCCCCCAGTTCCAAGGTGCGCGTGCAGGAAGAATGACCTTTGTGTGTCTTTGAGAGGCAGGTCAGGCGTTTGGTTCACAACAGTCCGGGTAAATAATCCTTACGCGTGTGCACAAACGTTGCGTGCTTTAAAGGATTTTATGCACATTGCATTTTTTTCAGGTGTGAGCCAATCACGGGAGGCAGGTATGAAACATTAAGAGCACGCTATGATCTTACTGTGAAACAAACCCACTGAAAAGCAAAAGAGTTCGTCGTGACGCCGTGTCTGTCAGCCATTCGGTAAAACCTGAATGATGGTTTTGAGCTGAACACACAACACGTGACTGAGCGCAGGTTGTAGGTCAACGGCAGTTTCTCCAAATCTATGATGGTGCTGGACTTACGTTTCTTCCTAAATCCTAAATCTCAACCGATGACACAGTAATTATGCTTTGTCACATTGTCACAAATGACAAACTGTAAATGTAATGAAAGCAAACATAGTTGTTATGGCAGAGTGGCTCTTTGTCAGCCTCCTCCAGTGTTTGTGATCAAATTATTGCTTTCTCTGAAGCGGGAACACGCCGGTGACACAACTACATTCACCGCCGAGGAACCGCGGGCTGCAACAGCGTTGGTTTGTGCGTTCCTGTCTGCTGAAGAGCCTATCTGCATTAAACCATGCCGCATATCTCTCCAGGACACCGGGCTTTGTTCACCAAATGTTTACCGCTATCTCGCCTTCCGCAGGCTGGCGCAAATAGCCGCTCTCTCTCTGAATTCCATGTCGAGATATGAAATACCGAGCGAACAGCTATTTCCAACCTGTAGCAGCGCGTTGAGGGTCGAGCCCCTATCTGAAAGTTCCGACATCCCGGGTTTCATGTTTTCCCCAAACGCAGGTACAAAGTGTCAGAACAGAATACACTGCAAAAGTGATTTCTTCCTCGGTTTATCGTGTGTGTTATGGCGATGCAAAGTTTAGTCAAACGGCTCCTCCAGGTCCAACAACCTAATGGCTGGCTGTATGCAATTTGTCGTGATTCGCTGTGAATGTCTGTTTTTGTTGTACATAGCTCAGTGCGGCATCCGGACACAATTTCGTGCAGCAGCCTTCAGTCATGCCACCAAAAGCTGTCTTGCAGATATTTAAGTCAGCGCTATTATCCGACCCCCCGCAGGTAAATCAAGAATCATTTTCTTTCATCAAACCGAGGCGCTGTAGATGTGAAATTAAAATAGATTTTTCATATTCCAGGGCGGCGTAATTCTGTTTCCAACTCCACGTCTTCACTGCACAATAAACCAAATGACTCATTCTCGCGAAGCTGTTCAAAGTCCATTTTATCATCTTTGTAACTACATGTGTAATATCCAAATCTAAAGACAGATATAAGGAACTGTCAGTGTATAAGATACCTAAATGACCTCATCCTCTGGTGAATATATTTAAAGCCCCCCTCGTCTCAGAGTGCGTTTGCTTTTCTTCTGGACCTGTGAGCAGAATGACATCATTCACGTGCAGGGTTGGAATGATTGTTTTCACCACTATCTGCTGAGGAGGCAAAGCTTCTCTGCGCCCACCTTTAACTTGCATGTATGACCAGGATTTTTCAAGACACTATATAATTTACATTTATGGCATGAAAACTTAAAGACTCTATCCAAATGGAATGAGAATGGAGTGGGAAGGTAGGAGACGTTCATCCATATCTGCTTCTGATTTGTCTTTAGGGAGGAGCTCTGAGCATTTCTTAACTCTGGTTATGAAATGTATAGCAGGATAGAATCACAACTGGACAATCCAAGGAATGCCTTTGTAATAGCTTCAGCTCGGAAGCTGCTAATGCACTCTTGATATGAGCAGGGAGAGTTCCATGTGTGCAGGATGCGGCAAGGATGCTGCATTAGCTATCCCTACAAGGCTGCTCCAGTTTGCTTCCGCGTTCTGCAGTTCAAAACAGCAGTAACATAATGCAACTGTGGTACAATACAACCGGTTAACTGACTACACATCTTTTCCTGGTTAATGAGGGCAAAGACGTGTGAAAAAGTAGCTTTCAGTTGTTCTTTTAAACAGGTCGGGCTGTTGTTTTCTTATACCAGGTGGAATAATGAGCAGTTCGCACATGCAGTGCCACAATAAAATTTACTGAGTGTGTTAGCTTTGGTTCAGGGCAGAGTCACTGATTTTATGACTATTTTAATTGTACTCCCATTTGGAATGGTAGGATTGCTGCACATTTGGAGACGGTCCAGGAAGCCTTTTTAAAAACAGGACTTGATCATTAAAGCTCATTCTCCCACTGAAAGCTTGCTGTGGGTTTTTCAGACCAACAACGCTGTCTTTTCCAACCCCCCAAAAGATTTCCACATTATGAGAAGGGAAAACAAAGTTATTTTCAATTTGGGGCAATGGCTCTTTGGCCTAAATGAGTACTGTGTTATAGCAATGCTAAGGAAGTGGCTCACCAGACATCACAGCAATGGGATTTTGATTAATGAGAAACATTCATTTTTGTATTGACCATTTAAAAGACTATTAAGATTGCCACTCAAGCGTTGAACATTAATTATAAGGCAGGCCTACATAAGCTTCTATGAAATTTAATGAGCATTGTAAAGTCTGAAGCAAAGAGCTTTGTGGAGAATTAGGTTGTAAATGAAGTCCTGAAACAATAGTCATATTAAACTTTGCCTGCCAAGTTTGTTTTTGCTCCACACACTAACGATATCTTCTTCTGTTTTTTCTGAGGCAAACATGCTTGTTATTCCCACGCAGTACTCCCGGTATAAAATATAAATCACACTGGGAGAACACTGGAAACAAAAAACAAAATTCAGATATTGGCCCTGTGATGATGACTACCAATACTCGCAGCGTATCACAGGCCATTACAACAAATAAAATATGTTTTCTCAACAATGACACCCACTGAAAGGCAAGAGCAGTCTAAATAACTTACCTCGCGCTAATATTAAACCTTACATTACCTATTTTTTGCAAAATCACGTCAAATCGATGAAGAGAATTGAATTAGAGCAGTCGCAGCCCAGTCGGAGTACACTAAAGTCGCGGTCGGTCATTGGCGATGCTTTGCCACCAGGAAATCCCAAACGTGCTGAAAGTAGCGCGTTCACTCTAATCAACCGGTTAAATGGGTTCATCTTAGACAGCTGCTGCCGCTGTGATTGCAATTAGAAAGTGTGCATTAGTGCAGACTCGCGAGCACAGCGTACCAGCCCAGATGCCAAGAAGCAACATTTCTCAGACACGAGTTGGGCATGTAAGCTTATCTAGACACTACTCTGTCTGGCCTATAATACAGTAAGTCTCCTTGGCTTACCCGCACATCATAAATATTCATTACCGCAGGGTGGGCCCACGGAAGCCATGTGCTTTGTTTCTTCAGCTGAATCGCTCAAGACTAAAACGTGACTGTCATAACATCCACAATGCGGGAGATCCTGATATAAAATCCTGCTTACACGTTCATGAGTTGACATATCGTGAATGTGCAAATTCATGAACAGCAAACAGGAGCACGGAGCTTCTTGAGGGATTGTTGGTCCTCCCTGCTGTCTCGCTTATCGGCTCTGTGGGGAGCCTGTAGGTCCTCTCAGGGGTGCTTTAACAGTTGTATTGATCTGTTAACTTTGCATTCATCAATCACAAGGTTAGGGGAATGATTCAGATAACATCTGCCCGTTCTGTCTTTCTCCAGTAGGGAGTTCAGAATGAATACCTCCATGTCCTGGTGCTTGCTCCTTCTGCTGGGAAAGACTGTCACCTTTGTTTGTAGGTGCGGACATATCTGAGCAGACGCACAGACACCAGAGTGAGATGAAGGAATGAAGAGCGGCTCCTGCTCTTGGACTCAAACATTTCCGCAGCTCAACTATGAATTTTTTGAAGGGAGGAGAAAAAAAACCTATATCTTTAATGAAGACTCCTTCTCTCAGGAGGCCCGAGCGTTTCCTATTAACACTCTCAGATTTCACCACAAAGGCCTTTGCCAAGGGCCTTCCAGCGCAATCAATGATAGCGCTAATTGAAATATTATCTCTCATGCTTCACACAAATGCCCAGGCAAGCCCCCAATAATTGCGCACAGATTATTCAACAGGCCATGTGCTTTCTAACCAGTAAGTCTGCCATCTGCTCCAAAATTACAACTACACCACTGCACCAGTTAAGCGCCCCCCCATTCACAGCAGCTCCCTGACTGCGAGACGTCTCCCTGCTATTAGTGCGTGAGGGCAGGCCGAGTCTCGAGTGGCTGCCTTATCAGTGTCGATGTCAAGGATCTGGGCAGGTGATGGTGGAAGACTGATGTAGGTATCTACTGCCTGCCCACCTAAATTATATAACTGCTTCCTTCCCTTGTGATTCCAAATCAGATAAAAAAGAACTTATGGAATATTTAGTTTGCTCCTGCAAGGCTGGGAAGTCTCCCCAATGAAGTGGATAAAGAATAGGAGCAAAAACAGGTTGATTATATCAGCGGTGCAGGCTGGAGAGGGATACAATGAGAGGATGCTGTATCCCACTCAAGACATAAGACCTACAGGTAAGCTGATTGGAATACAGACGAATTCTCATATTATGACATGGTCACTCTGATCAGGAAAACACAATAAAGGAAACCAAAGACTAATCTGAGGCGCAAAATAAGACAGTAAGCTACTTTTGCTCATCACAGGGTTCGTGTTGGGGATATCATTCATTATTTATACTGTATCCTCTTTGTTTCTTCCCGGATAAACTGTTGTTTCAACTCATTTCATTATCCTCAGGCCAGTCGGTCTCATTTTGGTTGCTTCTTCCTTCTCCCTTGATTTTGGGGATCCTGAAATAGGTCTCCAAAATACTATTTTCCACATGAGGACCCAAGTTTTTATGTGTAGCTCCATAACGCCGACTCCCACGGTGCAAGCATCAGTGATGGCTCCCATCAACAACCCGACTGCTGTGGCTCCAAGTGTCCGCAGCCCAACACTGCACCACAGCGGCTTGATCTTCCAGGCTTCGCCAAATTGCTCCAACATACACGTGTGTGCTCTGATGTCTCAATGCTGGCCGGCCGACAAAATACAAAGTAAAGCTTTAGAGAACCCCCCCTATGACATGCAGACATTGCAAAGTCCTGTGATCCCTGTTGTGTTTGTGCTGTCAGACAAATGCGAGACAGCCATTCACTCCACGGCTCCTTGTTTGCCTCTCACTCCTCCCCGCTGCATCCTGTGCTCTGCCGTGTGCACGGGTCATGTGTGAAGCCTCTTTGCCATTTTGCTCACGGCGAGCTATTTGTTACAGAGGTGGAAAGAGAGAAGAGAAACGCTTTGATTGGCCCAGTTACGAGACTCGATGCAGGAGTTTCAAAGCTACAGAAAAATAAAGTTGAGATGAAAAACAGCGTTTCAACCCTTTCACAACAGATCTCAGGGTATATAGTGCACCTATGTAACAGTATGTCAAAAAAAAGTATTTCTTTGTGTTATTATTTCAAAATCTATATGATGTATGTTTGTGTGACCTTGAACCAACCCTGTTAACCAGTGATATGACATCCTCCCATTGACTAATCATCCTCTTTAGCGGCACAGAGCTAAGATTCATTCATTAGCTAGCGCCCTCATCGACCTCCACTTCCTGCAGTTCCCGGGTACAACAGCCCGCTCCAGTTACGAGGGTGTCAAAGGCGCTGAATGAGCCGAGCAGTCCCCTACGACTGAGTGGAGGCTAGCATTCAGCTTTCCACAGGAGACATACTGTAACACAAACGCACCGTTCACACCACTTAACATTCACTCACAAAGGAAATACAGAGAAGACTCTTTAGAGGTAGTAAGAGTCAGTCTACTTTAAGGAACACGAGTACAGAACACGTTGGCTCTAATGCTGTTGATTCCTACGGCAAGTGTTTAAAGATGATAATTGAGTTTGTTATTTGATTCCTTTCAGAGGTCACAGCATGCCTCCTCTTACAAGCTAGCAGGATAAAGGAATTATCAGTCTGATTACGTCTCAGTGTTTTGAGCTTTGCCAAAAAAAAGAAATGACTTGAAATAACAGATGTTATGTTAGATTATGCAAATAAGATGCAGAAAGCGGCAATAAAACCCACAACTCGCGGCTCCGTATACTGTAACCGCCTCATAAATAATGCTCCGAACAAACCAGAATAGCATGTGAAATTCCTGGCAACTTGGAATATCTGCCTCTCAGCGATTCCCACTTTACTTCGGCTCCTCCAAACTCCTTTGTGTAAAAAGTCAAAAATCATCGCAAGAGTTTGAAACTCTGAGAGCTTCGTGTAACTCTTCTAAACAGCCTTTGGCGTTCCCTCGCCCCAAAGGACACGCATAAATATACATCCAGCAGCGTTTCTATAAGGCTGCTCACACAGAAACAAACGAGCTGCGGGTCTCTCAAGGAGGCAGCATTCCTCAGACCCGACAAGCTGGTGAATGGACACAGTCTGAAGTCACTATCCCTGTTGCTTATTAATCAGCCCACCCTGGCAAGGTCCCCTGTGGCCACTAAGTCACATGACCTCTTTACTTGAACTTGGCAAACTACGTGGGGAAGGAAAAGCCTCTCAGAAAGCCTTTACTTCTGTGCAACTGGAGGTGCTGCTGCTGTGTGATGACGCTGCATTATTTGATATCCAGGAAGTGGAAGTGAAGCCTTGTGCGAACTAAGGACTTTGTTCAGCACATTTCCATCACCTACAGTATGAAAAATAAACAAAAAAACTGATTCAGGTTGCATTTTTCCACCCATGACCGATTTACACGGGAATGTTTACCTGCATTTCAAATATCAACGTTTCAAAGTTTCCTCTAGGAGAAAGCCTGTGTGTCGGTGCGCCTGGTTCCTTCCACTCGTGGGCCTCTTGTCATGTTAAACATTAGCAATGAAAGGTAGAATATACAGGGGAAATCTAATTATATTCAAGAAATATGTTTTTCTCAGCATCTCCAGAGAGCTGTTGTTTTCCTTCTTTGTCTGCTGAATTGTCAATGCCACACACAATGCAGCCTCCCTCCTGAAAGCCCTCAGTGAAATTCCAGTACTGCAAATTGATTGTTGACCCGCACCGAGTGTGAGTAAATCAATTAGGCGTCCATTAAACTCTTACAACAAAACTTTCCCAAACCCAGAAATGATTCATTTGCGATATGAACCTGCCAAAATGCCCAATGCACACAAACAAAAAAGCATTAGTGAATGCAGAAATAGAATGCAACGCAGAAATTACTTCCCACCGCAGGAATGGAAAAGACAACTGGATAACAATTACCTCCAATTTGCAATTTGCCTTTTCTGAAAACAAACGCGGCCTCTCGTTGTTCCCATGAAACAGGAAAAAGTGGCAATTTCACATCTGTGAAAGAACAGTTCTCAGTTACAGACACTCATCGTATCATAATGTGTCTAATTTCCTTAATATTAGAGTTTAATGAAAAGGTTTTACATCCAGGGCGACCTCTGGATTAAAGGCGCGGGACGACAGGAGGAAGAAAACACTTGAGAAAACAAAAATAGCTCCTCTTGGTGATCAATCTTTCATTTCTGGGGCCATAGTGTTGCTGGGGCCTATATTTTTCCTATTTCATGGATGTCACGTTCAGATATTTTCAACTCGTACAGAAGAAACAGCAGAGGCAATTTTACCTTTTACAGCTGACTCAATAGACCAGAATGCAATGCAGCCACAGGGCACATTGTATACTGGGAAGGTCAAAAAAAGACAAAAGCAGCCTCTCTTGGTTATTTCCACCACAATTTGTATTGCTCTGTCTAACTGCACGTCAGGGCTGTCGCTCTGCGGGTGGGGGAATTTCAAATTCACGGAGAATCAGAGCGTCCACTTCAGCGGGGGGAAAGTGCACTGTTATTCGTGCCTGTTGCTTGCTCTGTAACACTCCTTTCCCTCTGTGTAAAATGCAAATGCCTTGCTCGCTAATTCCCTCCAGATACACCCATTAGCAGCGCTACAGCAGCATCCATCAGTTCATACAGGCCGGGCCCTGCATTCAGCTGTCACTGTCCTCAGAAAGGTTCAACTGAGGTGATGATGAAGCCTCAACTGGGCAAACCAGATAAGTGCCCTGGGGCCAAAGACCCCCAAGGTCCCGCAGAAGCCCTTAGGTGGACTTCATAATAACTGCTTATGCATCCTTTCATTGAACTGTCTGCAGATCTGAACAGAGTTAAGCGACCTGTGGTGTGTCCCTGGTCTTGTAGAGTGGAGAACTGCTGTATGCTGGTTGCTGATGGACAGGTGCTGTGGGTATTCACAGTGGATTCATAATTATTATTAATCTTTTGAGGCCTCTTTTTTTAGTTTTCTTAGTTATTAGTTAGTTTATGAGTTCATTAGTTAGGTTTATGTTTTGCTCATTTCTCCTTCTAAATATAGCTGTAACTGTAGCAGAAAAATCTAAGGACGGAATGCAAATGTATTTTTATTTCCATTTTCATTAGCAACAGACCAAACATTTAATTGAAATGAAATAGATACAATTCAGATATAATTTACAAAAGGGTGAAAATAAAAATTACTGAAAACAATTATCCAATGTGGTGCATCATTTTCTTATTTTTATGGGTAACGAAAGCGAGACGTAGCGGTGAGATATCCAAGGCTGAGAAACGTGAAGTAGAATTGAAAGACGGAAGGAAAAAACAGCTGCTGGTGAACTAAATTAATAACGAAGTTCATGATATGAAGAACTCAAGCGTGTGTCCTCATATGTCTGCATGCTACGTGCGTAAAAACATGCCGTGGTTCACACTGACATGCATAATTATTTCACCCAAACCCTCAGACCACCTCCTTTTTCGCGTCCATAAATTAAGCAGTTAGCATATTTTAGCTCAACAGTGCAGGGTGTCCATGGAAATTATAATTAATCTGTCATGCATATAGTGGGGGTCAGCAGGGGCCCCAAAAAAATGCCAACCTTCAATGAGGTATATATATAGTATGCAGGATATGAAATATGTGTGTAATTCAAACGGCTGCCTACATTTCACCCAAAAGAAATACGAATGGAAAACAGTCAGTGTTGATTTCTGCAGCAGTGTGAGCACAGGCATATCTACTCTGTGCAGCAGACGAGTGGCAGGTCTAGAAACCCTGTCGGTGTGCTCATGTCGTTTACAGTAGCATCACCACATCAACAAATCAGAGCCGCCTGTAAGTCTAAATGAGGCCCTGTGAGTAGCTGAGCGTCTGCGGCGCGGTTTAGGGTTGCAGGCTGGGTACCCGGGCTGCGTTTGAATTAATCTGATGGAATTAAATGCTTGTTCTCGTTCATTTAGTTTTAGAAGCGACGCGCCTGCAGTGCGCATACCTTAGTGCACAGCTGTACGGCAACAGGTTTCAGTCTTTGGGGCGCATTCTGGAAAGTGTTTAACATCGCTGTTCGGAGCAAAAGGTGAGGGTAAGGCGGCTTCAGGGAAGGTGCATGGAAAAGAAGCTTCCCGATGCTTCAGGTTGGAACACGCACGTCAGCACGTCTAAATGCAACAGCGTCGGAGGCTGAACTCCCGCTTCCCAGCCGAGAGGCCACCTGGCTTTAATAGCATCTCGTAGCAAATTTACATGACATTCATTTATCAACTTCTGATATCAAGCCACTGTACACAGGTGGCAATATCTACCTGCCATTGTCGGCCATCTGCCGGCTCTGCCCGTGCATTCTGCTCCCAGGCTTTGTGCGGACTGTGCACAGGGAGACGGACAAAGACATTTTTTTACAGCAACAGCTCTGCCTCTTTTGCCTTGAGATCCCTACTGAGTAGCTGCAGGCCTGTGATAAGAAGAGAACACACTCTACCCATCAACAATGATCTCAATGTCTTTAACAAAAGGCTGCATACAACGAGCGCACCATGGCTCCCATACCACCGACCCCATCCATCTCCGCTCTCTTAGCTGGTCATCCAATAACAGCTGTTGCTCCAAATTTCGTTCTAACCGACTATAATTCTCATCTTTGGCTGACACGGGCTGACGGAGGAGGGACAAGGGCACAATACACAGGCCTGCGAGGGTCTCAGCCAAAAAAAAAAGAGTTTGTGCTGCATCCTGGCAACACAGCCAGCACTGTCTTCTCCCAGCCACATACAGAGACAGAGGGAGGGAGGCAGCCCGCGTAGACAATGAGGCTGCCTCATTACCAGCGTTTATCTTAAGCTGGATTAATACTCCAAAAAGAAATGCTTCTCTTTCCTTTGTTCAGAAAAAAACATGCGCTTCTTCTTTTAGAGCAGTTTGATATGGGGATGTTTTTATTTTTCTTGCTATCTGCTCTTTCTAAACTTCTTCCCCCTCCCACTAAAGAACACAACGCTCACTGACGTCGGTGTCTGATTGTTTCCCGCATTCCCTTCACACGTCGGAGTCATGGGGCTCATTTGGAGAAGATGATCAGCTGTTGGGGGGGGGGGTTTGGTTCAGATCCTTCCTGGTTTCAGGGAGCGTTCTGAAAGCTGCTCGCATATTGAGCCCCCTGACAGAGACGGTGCAGAAAAGCAGGGGGTGCTCTTTGTTTGAGCTCCCTCACCTTACAGAAACCCCTGATTCCAGGCACCAAGTCATTGTACTGATGCTTTTTAACCACGTGTGGCTCTAGTGTCAAGCGTGAACCAGCGCTGTCATGGTGAATGCATACAACTGTCTGTGCTGAACATATTAAATGGTTGAAAATGCTAGACTGCATTCAGTGAGGGGCACTGTGAAGGCTGACCTTGACTTACTCGCACCTATTTTCCTCCTGAACATGAGAAAGCCAAAGGACAGTGTGACATTATGATGTCCCGTCCACCATGACTATTGTCCACCTGAAATTATTGCTTCATAAAGAAAGAAAGGTAAAGAAAAGCTCTGTGATACATCAACAGGAAACTGAACTGATCTTCATTTTGGACACCTCCCGCCCTCTCTCCAGTGAGCTGACGCAGCCCCACAGCAATTTTAGCCTGCGGCTCATCCCCTCAAGGTGCACCGAGAAGCGCTTCGAGCACTTATTCGTGTCGACTGCCATCCAGATGTACAGCGCTTCCTGCCACAGTGGCTGCAGCTTCAGCCAGCCAGCTAGCAGAGCGCGTCACCCGGCTGCCTCGCACTGTCTCCATCAATCGCTCCGGATTGCTTTTCTCTGCTCCTGTGATCTGCCCTGCTCTCTACGCCCGCCCCACCCTGAATAAGTCTGACCCGGCGGGCTCCTCCGTATGCTCCCCTGCACATCTGTATTTGAGCCAGTATATCAGCATTGCTCTCATGGGCGGCCGCGGTGCGAGCAGGCTGCTTCCATGTGTGGTTATAATCAGATCAGACCATGAAAGGCGCTACTGTAACAGCCACCTTCTGTTTTAAAAATAGACTCAGAGTCCTGCATGTTAAAACAATGATGACAGCACACTTGGCAGCCAAGCCTGTATTGATACAAAGGGGTTAGAATTCAGTAATGGAAAATATGCCACAATCATTGCTTTAAATATAAGATGACTGGGGTTTGGTTCTGATAGCTGTTTTCATTCATTTCATGTAAAATGATCCAGAGTTGCAGAATGCTAAACAATATCTTGGGAAACCTAATGTATCTTTAAACCTATTAGCCAAGAGTGGGATGTCCAAAATGTTCAAGTAATGTTTGGAAGTGTTTTTTAAACTACTGCTGACCAACACGATTGCAAGTTAAAACGGCAAACATCTCCGGAGACGTCGATTTAAAGTTAGACGTGACTTAATTTGGCCACCACGTAAAACTTTTTCTAACAGTGCTTGTAAACCTAAATCTAAATTAAGTTCAGTATTAGATCTAAAAGCATTCTGCCTCGATTAGCACATTCTTTGCTGCGACTCCACAGCATTAAACAGGGAATGCTGTCTCTCAGCGTGAGAGCTGGTGACGCGCTCGCATGTCACCGCGTTAAGCACGAGTCCAACGTGATCGGCATTGGCCTCGTCCTCACCTGTGCCCTTTACTGTTGTTTGACCCAGTTTCCCAATGGGAACCATGTGAATTTCATCTAATCTGATCCAACACATCTCTGATTCTGCAAGAGATCTGCTGATATGCAAATGACTTCAGCGCAATTTTGGTGCTGTCTAGCGAATGGATTGGACTTGAAATGGGAAGGTGTGTGAGTGTGGGTGTGTGTGTGTGATGGGGGGGGGCGGGGGGGCGGTGGGAACATTTTTTTTACAGGTGCAGTAAAAGCAGATATTTTTTAATAGCGCGGCGATGTAGCACAAAATAAAACGTTATCTCCCTGCCTGCCTGTTCCGGAGGTAATTTGTGTATTTTGGAAAAACGTTGTCAGGTATGCAGAGGTTTTCTCTCACCTGACACCAGCTCCTGCCTGCACAATAATGACTAGACTTCTTCGCAACGTAAGTAATGATATGTGGTATTAACAGTGACAGTATGTGCTGAATTTCATTAAGCGCAGGTTAAAACAAGCTCTCTCTGGTCTACTTAACCACACAGAGTGAGTCACTTGATTAATTCCATCTTTTTTGCCTGCGACTGACACAGCTCAGACACATAATTAGGCTGAAAGGTGCAAAGATTTGGCGCCACGTGATATGGCGCTTTGCACGATAAAGCTGAGCGTCAGAGTTTCAGGCTGGCAGTGCAGCAGTTTTTATAAAAGGTTCAGGGCGTCAGATTTAGAGGGCAGAAAAATAATATTATAGTTAGAACTGTTGTGTTTTTCAAGGAACGAGTCCTTGTCCATCCAGGGAGGGAGCGCCACGTTGCGCTGCCGTGTTTCTACAGTAAGCCCTGAATGGACACTGGCTCATGTGTTCCTGGACACCACAGGATCCAATACAATATACTACTATTTTCATATACAATCTGATATTTATGCCATCTGGAACCTCACCACTAGATGCCCTTAAATCCAATACACTGGCCCTTTAAATGTGGCATTTGTTCCAAAGGCCGAATTTTGAAGTCAGCGTATTTTACACTGAGGGTGGACATATTAACGGGCCGGGGGTATAATTTATTTCATATCTATTTATGAATTAAGTGTTGACTGCACAGTGTTGTAGCTGCAGATTAATGACACCGTCAGTGTTTGGATCGGTTCCCTATAAGCGTCGCTCTCACAGCACAGTTCTGTCAGCCCCTGGGGACGCTGTCCT
The DNA here is from genome assembly GCA_008933995.1 of Datnioides undecimradiatus. NCBI lineage: Eukaryota > Metazoa > Chordata > Actinopteri > Lobotiformes > Datnioididae > Datnioides > Datnioides undecimradiatus. The sequence goes on from WARS01000981.1 coordinate 1,547,866, forward strand.
CCTCCTGCTCTCACGTCTCCATTTTAGACTAAATGAATAAAGTTTCCCTCCACCCCAGCGCCAACCTCTGCTGTAGTTAGCAATACTCAAACTGTGTTACTGCTACAATTCCAATAGTGATCATTTCACTTCCTCGTCGCTCAACATGCCTCTTTGTTCTCTCCTGGCGGTCCTCTTTAAGTGTTGCCGATGGTCTCTTCACAGAAATTTGAGTAGTGTGTCCTGTGTTGTGAGCGATCCAGCTGGCTTTGCAGCAGTGACACCAACAATGCCACTTGGAAGCACAAGGGTGGGAAAAGTTGTCTCAAGAGCCGTCTGTGTATCTTTAACAAGACGACACAACGAATTACAGTCAAGGAGGCAGATCTGGGACCTGTTTCAGATGAGAATATTTTTCAAAAACCCAGCTCTTCGTGCAGGAATCATTGGCTGCTCAGTTTGCTTCTGTGCAGGGGATTGACTTTTCACATGCTGGGCAGGACTTTGGTCCTGGAGGGTGGCGTTTTCTGCAGCCGAACACACATCCAGAAAGATCAAAGTGCTGTTGGCCAAATAAAGCATTGAGGTGTGGAAAGCTGATGAGGAAAATGCCCCCTGCATCCCTCCTACAATTCACCGATTCACCCACTGCATTTGTCTGTTCGCCCGATTATTTATTTAGCAGTTCACTTCTGACTACAAGGGTCATTATCAAAGGACAGGGAGGGTTTAATAGCATTAATCTAGTCTTGGAGTCGCTATTTTGTTGTGGACTGGCGATGAAGCTTAAAGAAAAAGCCAAACACGCAGGTTGATCTGAGCTTATAGAGGTGAACTTTTCATTTTCCTTAGGTGGCCTTTCTTTGCGCGGTTTTTAAGCGCGCCTCTATCTGACCACAATCTGGTTATTGGATTGAATTTTTAATGTCAGGTGTAAACAAGGTCAGGAAGACTGAGCTGCTTCGCTGCTCTCCCCTCCAACAGAAAAGCCCTCTTGCCTGCCCGGAGAATACACGGCTTAACTTGGATGACCTGACCGCGCAGTCAATGTGGATTAAGAACTAATACTTAATCAACTTTGCGGCAAAGACCTCCCGTCCGTGAGATTTACCATGCGTCAAGATGATCCGCGCGCAGAAGGAGCCAAAAGCGCAAATTGCTCGATTTTAATTGCAGGTGCATTAAATAAAGAGCTGTGTGTCTGAAGGATATACAGGCAGCACGAGAGGAGCGTGCTATGTCTACTGTTCTTTGGGATTTTTTTTTTCCATTTGCAAAAGTGCACAATCAAAGCAAAACTAACGGAGCCGAGAATTACCTCGGCAGGATTAAACTTTCAGAGAAAAGGCTGCAGCCGAATATAACCGGTGTAAAAATACATTCAAGGCAAATTCAAGGATACTTAGAGAGTCAAGCCACTGGCACCAAGACCGCTCAACTTCACTAATCGCTTAATTTAAGCTGCGGCTTAGATGACAAGCATCCTGGTGTCAGATGCGGGCGCAGAGACTGGCCGCGACATGCACAAGGCAGCTGATAAACCGGCAAACAGTCGCATCCAAACAGAGTCGGAGATAGCGATAACAAGTGCCCCAGTGATGACAAAATCCATCACTTACCTTGCTCCATCAGCAGGATGGTCATCCCGACCAGCATAGCCCAGTACAGCGGATTCTTCATGTTTATCGATCTGTTGTCTGTCTGCTGTGTGATGTCGTCTGGGGAAAATAGCCTGCGAGTCTCTGAAAATCCCGAAAAGTGTTTTTCTCCAAGTCCCCGGTCCTCCTGTCTGACTGTACAGCATCCACCAACGCAGCGCTCAACAAAGTCCCTCCTTCAACTGCGAGGTTATTGGCAGCGGCGCTGAAGACAAGCTGGCAGCAGCGAAAACCAACACTTCCGGTTTCTCTGTTTGCCAATTAAAGCGCCCCTACTGGCGTCCAGTCATTCCTTGAGTCCACGAACAGCGGCGGTGCTTTTATTTTGAAAACAAACACGACCCACTTCCCGTCCTGGCCCGGTTGTGTGCAGCGAGCTTGAAGCGGTTATTAGCGAGCACTACTTGTGGAGGCGCTGCCGTCCGCAGTCCGCCAATGTTTTACTAATGAACAGCAGCTTGTTTACTCATTATTGTGTCATATTTATCTGAATTCTGTTCATCAAGCAAAGGAAATGTTGTAAATCAAAAGTCAGGTACAATACGGGTCATTTTCGCGTGACCCGGGATTTACAGCCGTCATTTCAGGATGTTTCCGTTTCTTTAGTTTCCAGCAGCGACAGGACGGTTTATTATTAAATGGGCTGATTTTACACTGCTGGACTCAGCTGCTCACATGCTTCATTTCAAAGTGTCACAACAAGCCAAAGAGATTGAGTATCAGCTGTGTGCAGGTGTTTGTGATCTTCAGTGACTCAAACATCTGCAAAGTCAGGGCCATGTTATTACCAGCAGCACCGGGGCTCACAGGGCCAAACATCTGACAAAAAGCAAATAAAATAATACAATTGTGTGTGCACATCTGCACCAGCCACCTGCTCTCCAAATTTACCTCCTCTGATCAAATGCCCCAGTCTCAGGATTGATTTTTAAAAACAAATAGCAGAGCACGCACCACACGGCAAACATAAGAGATTCTAATATCTCACCCTCACTTTTCGCCAAACTCCAATAAGATGTTAATAACAAGTAACGTCTTGTGACACCGACGGACAGCAGGGGGATTAAAGACTAACAGCAGATTGTTTTTCTCCTGCCGTCAGCGCTCATAAAAGAATTTTTTTCAGAAGGTGTCTCTGTAACATAAAGTTAGCAGAGACAATCCATCATCTGAACTTGAATTAGCATTTGGTTTTCTAGTCAGTGACTGTATGAAGCCACAGTCACTGCAGTGGCAGTTTTATCAGAAGCTGTTCCATGCTGCCTTTTAGTCCAAACCAGAGGTGACTGACTTAAATGCGCAGTTTCTATAACCCATTCATCAAATACCACCTTTGGCACAGTATGGTACCAGTTGAAAAAAAACAGTTCTTTCACTGTGCTGATCATCAGTGTCCATCAGTGGTTTTAATCTAAAGGCTGTTGTCCAGCAGGACTCTCCAATTTACAAGTCATGCTAGGCTGGTTGAGCTGTCGGCCTGTCCTAGCTTACTGTAGTGAGGATCTGTTGAAATGAGTGCAGGTGTGCAGTCGCTCCTCTGCTGTTACTTCATCTGTTGCTGTCTGCTCCTGCTTTGATTCTGTTGTGTGTGTCTGCACCCCAGAGGCTCTTTATTTCTGACTTAATTCCCATTGGGGAGATTATTTGCAATGCTCTCTGCATGTTACTTATGTTCCCAGGTATGCCGTGCTGTTATTCTGTATTGCCACAGCAGGGAGGATCCCTAAGAAAAAGAATAGAACCATACCATTAAGTTAAATGCCATTTCTATTTTCCGTTTCCTATAAACATATCCATCAGCGCTTAGAGTGCAGCATCTATTTGTATCTAGATATATTTCTGAGTTGAAATCACATAATCCTGAACTTATATGTTAAGGTCTAATAAGCTCAGAACCTAAATGCAGACATGGGGACAAGTTCGGGGGCTAACAAAGGGGGATTTATTCACAGGGGGTTTCTACCAGTAAAGGGAGGCGAGGAACTAGGGAGCTTGCTGGTGGGGGTCCTTGTGGAGGAGCAGGAAGCTGGTGAGTAAGTGCAGCAGTAGCAAAAGCATGCAGGCAAGGAGCCCTCTGGAGAACTGATGAGTACCAAGGATGAGGGAGGTGCAGGCAGAGAGGGACGGATCCAGAAAGGTGAGCCGGGGCCAGAGTCAGGCGGGCAGGTCCGCAGACAGGGGAAAAAACCACTGGTTAGTTGTAAGCAAAAAGACTGAAGAGCAACAAGAATAGCAGGGTGCATGTGGAGTTGCTGGATACTTAAAGAGGAGGCTGATTAGAAACGGAATACAGCTGGAGAGGCCCTGCTCCAACTCCGGCACACCTGCAAACACTCACACAATCAGACACACACGAGGAAATGCCACAACCAGTGACAGCAGGTCAAAGGGGCGGGAAACTGGAGACTGTGGTCCAAGCAGACCGACATTACTAAGCTCTTTTATATAGAATTTTGGGACATAGTCAATGTGTTGAAAATCATTGCTGCATTAAAGTTCTTTAAATTAAAGAAACATTAACAAAAATTGAATTACTAACAATGTAAAAAAAGGTAGTGCAGTGCAAAGCGTGCTTTTAGGGTTACAGGTGTGTGTTGCCCTATAGACAGTAAATAAATACATACATGTCGTCTGTGTGTACAGTGGCTCTTCCTCTGCCCTTCAGAGATTAGCAATATTAATCACGCCTCACTGTGCTCAGTCTGGCAGGATGACAGCTAGCTAAAGAACCAGTTGATACATAAAGTATTAGTGGTAGTGGTGTTGTAACACCCAGATGTCTGATTTAGCTAGCTATCCTGGCACATGCTCATTCCAAGCAACCATTCTGACGACAGGCTAACAGTGCAGCATATGTATTTCTACATATCAGCTCAGTGCACTCCAGCTTAGGCAAACACATGCAAACAGACCAAACACAACCAAATTCAGGAAACGCCTTCATCAGTTTGACCACACATGCACGGCATTTTGAAAACATACTACAAATACAAACCTGCTGCAAATACACAAATAATCCAGAGTCTCTTTTTTATTTGTATGTCAAGGATTACAAAACACACATGGAGATTTACATTTTTTATTTTTGATGTTTTGGGGGTTTTTTTTTTTAAATTTTGTCAGCAGTGGGTTTATAAAGAAGAAGACAGAATGCTGTCAAAGTGCAAATAAAGCTACGGTGGCTGAGAGAGCTCATAATACTGTGAAAACACATGAAAACAGACAAAAGCAAATTAAGGACACATCCTTGTCGCACTGACAGCGTATACCTAGCAACTGAAAAACACACAGGGATTTGCAGCAAATCCACACAACACAAATAAATATACAAAACAACAGAGGAAGGGTTTCCAGGGGACACGGAAAACAGCTCTGTTGTTACCATGGTTCTAATACTTTTGTGCCATTTCTTTACCTTTCCTCACAGGAAGATAGAGATTGAAGGGAGAAGTTTGAGAAGAAGAAGCTAATAACCAGGTTTATCAATGATGTCAGACCCACTGTAGCCTGTTATGATCATAGGAGTGACCAGGTGCACATTAATAGCGTTTCGTGTTTCCTGAAGCCCCACCTGTGAATCTATATGTCGTCACCGATATGCTTTTGAGCGTGGGAGTTTAGACAGATGCACTGTGATGCACTCTGAACACTTCTTTAATTTGACCAATTCAGGTTGCACAGCTGTATCTTGTGGCCACAGTTATCAAATCAGCTTTGCAACCAATTCAAATTTAAATGAACTACTGCGGGAATTGCAGGGACAGTATTGTGACAAGCCTGGATGTAGCCAGCAGCTTAAGCTAGTGAGCTAGTTAATAAGGTAGTAAGTTGTGAGGGTTTTAATATCTGTCATAAACGCACAAGTTATTAAAATGCCTGATTGAAACCAACTTTGTCGCCCTGCACTTTCTTTGGAAACACTTTGCTGTGTGTTTGGTTGTGTTTTACTTGCAGCAAAGAGCACCGCAGTGCATTGGGCTTGCTCAGCCGCCGTGGCTGCATCTGTACTTTGAGCACATGCTTTATCTTCCTCTTTATAAACCAGTGACAAAGTTAGACAATCTCAAAACATTCAGTAATGAAAATGTAAATCTCCACAGTCCATGTGTGCTTTAGAATCCAGTTCTTACACCACTGAGGCTCAGACAGGTCACCAGACAGGCTGGCTGAAGTGACATTGTGCTGACAGTGCTAGAAATGTTCGTAGTATTAATAGAATGGGAAATTTTGTTTAGCAGAGTAGCACGGCTGTGACACACAACCACGCTAAATACACGTGCAAAGCAGCAGTTAGGAACACACAGCTTTTAGCATGGCAGGGGCCCCACCACACTACTCTGTGACACTTCAAATTAACAAAGTATACATCCTGAAGAACATTGACCTGTCCATCATAGCGGATAGTGAGGAACAGGGAAAGGATGAGGAAGGCAACAGGTGCGCTTCCTTCCACCGGAGGCTAAACCAAACCATCTCAACCAAGGAGGAGACGCCCCCTGGACGTAACAAATGGGACTCCAAACATGGTAAAGTTGGCAACAGCAATACAGTTAACAAACGGCACCCGACACCTTAATGTTTGCTCATTTAACAGTAAATCCTCTTACATTATGTGTGTATTTATGTATATTTTATGTTGAATTAGTAATGGTTACAGCTATTGCACACTCTGAAATGAATTAGACATAGTTCCACACAGCATCTTCCCTGTTTTCCTATGTATTTTCTCTATAATGAAGCCTGAAAGTTATGCGGCATTAATTTCCACATTTAATATAGAACTTAAATTGTGATTTTTAATGGTTTAGGGCCATTTATTTTGATTTCCCTCTCATTGTTTTTTTTGTATTTTCTCCATGTATCTGTACTTGTGTCTTGTGTCTGTTTGTGTCTTTATGCTGCTACAACAACTGAATTTCCTCTCTGCGGATCAATAAAGCCTTGTCTTATCAATACACTGTTATTATGGAAAATGCACGCGTTTGTGTTGCATCTTTTTAGTTTTTAACAAGTCGATTTTCTGTGTTAAAAATCATTGCAGCATGAAACGCCTTTGATAAATGTACGTTTGGGGACTGAGCACAAAGCCCATTGATGAGTCCCCATCCTGCCACAGTGTCCCTCCAAGTCAGTAGTTTTCAGTAATCTGTACACACAGCTGTAGGAAACGTGTTCAGGTATTCAGTTGTTATAGGTGAAAGCAAAGGTCATTTCATTTCCTAGTATTTACGTTTCACTGACTTGATATTTCCTCTAACTAAGGCAGAGACTGGTGAGAAACAAGAAAGATGGGGCTTGGATCTGATCAGTGATCTGTGTTTTCATATTCAGCAACTCAGCTTCAACTGGACCTGATACGCAGGTGTGGGCAGACTCCTCCAACACTAAAATGTATCTGTGTGTGATATTGATTTGATAAAAGCATTTGAGGTTAGTTTCCTACTTTGCAGCTCTGGGTCCAGATACCTGGATCAGTGTAGTTTTTAAATTAAATTCCCTGCTCACGCACTAATATACATTAACAGTACATTTAATGAGCTGCACTGGACGCTGAATAAACTAGAGTCAATGGATGAATCCCTATGTAGAGTCTGTACCTGTGAGGATTTAATCGCTACACAATGGAGTGGCTGCATCCACTCCTCCTTCCCCGTTGAATGTGGTGATTATCTTTGAGCTCTGAACTGTGAGACAGTGAAGTTACATGACGATCTTTCCATTTCTCACCTGTCCATTTGATTGTTGTGTGCCACAAATCACTGGCTGTGAGTGACTTGTGAATTTGAGCTGCCGGCTTTCTCCTTCAAAGAATTTCTTGCTTCTTCACACTTGGTGGTTTCTGAGTAGTTACAAGTCCCCTTTGTTTTGTCCTTCTACGCTCTGTCTCGTATCATGTGCTTTATTTTTCTCCTTCAGAGTTCAGTTTTTGTACAGTGTAACATGTTTTATACCACGCTAGCAAGGTTTGCCGGGTGCTGGCCCTCAGCTCTGACGGGCTCAGAGGTCAACTGATTCTCCTGTGGTGGAAAGTTCGGCCCTCTTAGCAGCTGGAGGATAATAAACACTTAATAATTCTGGTGACTCTTACCCACATGAGATCATTCATTCACTTATGATTCATACACTTCCTGCTATGTTAAACATACCATATCAATCAGCTTACGCTCACATGACTGATTCCATTGTTTCTTTGTCTCTCGGGGTCCCTGATATAACGCAGGTCAGCGCACTGGGATGTGTGGTTTTCAGCTTTTATCAGATCAGCATCGGCCCACGAGACGAGTCAGGTCTGCTCACAGAATCCAAAGCTGTTGCCTCGATGCCCTCGGTGCAGAGATATATAGATGAGAGTCACTCTGGCTGGGAAGCTCATTCAAAATAAATATTTTATTCTATTAATGAATATCATTTGTATCAAACTGTCACCCGATTTTCAGCGAGGACAGTAATTAACTACAACATCTCCAGGTATAGTGGGTTCTGCAGGGGAACACACTCAGGATTCTGCTCCTGCTGTTTCCTACAGGGCTTTGGAGGCTTTGAAAGGGAATAACGTCAACTTATTTAGCCATATTTTGGGAATATTAGTGGTTTGAAAACTTTCTCGGGATGTTTTATTGCTCCTGTGACAGTCAGTTGCCTTTTGAACCGTTCTGACGTCAGTTGTTCAGGAGCCCACCCGTAGGTTTTTCTCAGCCCCTCATCAGGACACAGGCAGACAGGAAGTGTGATACTGGTGAACACAGAACCTGGCAGCAGAAAATTCCTTTTGTTATGAGGTTAAACAGATCATTTTCAACCCGATTGCATATTGCAGAAGTGTTGTATTGGTGCCACCACAAATAACAGAATAGCAAGCATCGCGTGAAAAATATAAGTAAATCCTCTGCACACTGATGCTGATGCACACTGGCATGATTTCAGCATGATGATGATTTGCAATCATATGAAAACCCATTGTTCTTATAATATTGGCTGATTGCACTGTATGACTCATAATAACCCAGAAACTGCACATATCAATAGCTTATGTACAGTTGATCACCAGTGGTAATACTTTTAAGATTTCAGTGGAGCTTGTACTGTGTACAGGCCCACTGTGGACTTTAATCAAAAATATAATTCATACTTTATTATAAACCATGAATCTCATCATCATGAGCATTTTTAAATTGTATTTGGAGGTTGCAGTGTGCCATGAATACAACAGGACTGAATAGGCCTCCATGGACTTTAAGCTACATTGTTATGTTTCTTGTAATGACTCAAACTGTATATCTCAAAATGAGCAGAGTCACTGAGCAATACTTGCACTGTATTTTCTGAGTCATGCTTTTCCTGAACACGGGTGTTAATATAGGATCTGGTCTTCGTAGACACGAATGCATCATAAGTCAGTGCAGTTTTTACATTATGTGTCAACGCTTGGGTTACAAGGGGAGAGCTGGACCCAGACGCAGGCAGGGACATGGATGCAGAAGATCTTTTAACCGTTTATTAAAAGGCTTAGGCGTGGTCAAGGCAGGCAGGGTCAAAAACCAAGGTAGTCAGTCCAAAACAAGGCGTGGTAAGTAAAACTCCAAAAAAAAGCAAAAACTAGAAATCCAAAAAAATCTATGGACTATGGACACGGACTCTAAACTCAATAAACAGAGCATGAACATGAACTCTAACTTAGCAATGCACAGACACAGAACAAAGGCAATGGCACAACTTAAATAGACAGGTGAGGGCAGGAAAACGAGACACAGGTGAGACCAATCAACTAATCAAGAACAGAAAGCAAGTACACAGAAACACACAAGGGGAACACTTTTCAAAATAAAACAGGAAATAACAAAAGAAGAAGAACTGAACATCAGAACCCTGACATTATGAGCTTATGTGCAGTCAGTTAGTGTGTTGAGTATTTGATATGTGAGAGAAGTTTCTACTCTGCTTATACAGTGGCTGAGATATAAATACAACAGATGTCTGTGGGGTCTTATTGTATATACTAACAGTTACAAATGCAAAGAGTGTCAGTTGTCCTGGTGGGAAAGCTGTGGGAGGAGATACGAATCAAAGATGTTTTTGAAAAATCATGTCTTTCTCAGGATTAGCTTGTTTAATATGCAAATGTGTTGCTGCTGCATAGCAATTACTCTAACTACACTATCACTATACTCTATGACTGAGGACCACAGACTCATTGTAGCAAAGCCCTGCAGGCTCCAGACAGCAGGGGGCCCTGGGCAAGATCTTCTTGGGGTGCGCTACTTACTCTGCCTGAAGCTGAGAACTATGATAAAACAATTACCTAGATATACAAATAAACTATATAATTATATAAAGTTATTATTTTTTTATGATGACAACACGAGAAGCCTTTAAAATCTAACCACAATATGGCAAGAACATTCCTGCAGTTTGTGGAAAAAGCATAATCCTCGCATGACATTGATACACAAACACATTGTAGTAAACGTGCCCGGAATCAATTATGAGTTCAGACCTTTAAACAAAAACCAACACCCTCCAGGTGCACACAGACCGCAGCACGTATGGATATGTATGGATATTGCCGATGTGAGAGAGAGAAACTGATACTCGCAAACAGTTTTTCAACCGGTTTCCCCCCAAACAATATCTTAATTATCTGTCCCCTCTTCTGCAAAAACCTAAATCTCAACTTCCCTATTGCTCATTTCATTTTTAACCACTGATACAATTAACACATGCGGCCGTGGATCAGAGAGATGTCGGCCGGCTCGACAGCCTCTTCAACACATTAAGCAGCAAAGCAGGCGCTAATGCCACTACCACTAAGGAGCTGTCATCTGCAATTCTATGACTTTGCAGGAGGTTAGTGTTACATTAAGTGCCTCCAGCTGATTAAGAACTTGAAAACTTAGTGTGATTATAATGTTATTACTACTAGTTTTTATGCTTTTTTATAGTCTCCACCCGCAGCTGCACAGCCAGGGCTAAACTAACCCTAAAGATGTCGTCAAGTCTCCCATTGGCACAGCCTGACGCGCTGGTTTTTGGAGGACACTGCCATTCGGTAATTCACCTCTCAATGATTTTTTTTTTTTTTTACAAAAAAACTTACATTCAAGTTCATGCTTGAGACTATTTTCAAAACATCACATTTACGAGCGTGCCCTTGTAAAAACGTGTTCCCATTTAATAACTCGTTTCTCAGTAAAACCTTTAATTTCCCTGTAATTCATCATGCTTTAACCTTTGTTTGCGCACACCCACATCCACACACGGAATTAGATTTGAAGCTGAGTTGTGTAATTGGACCCATTTTAATAACATATTGAGGAGCTTGTTACAATAGAATGGGCCTAATTAATTAATGCTTCCAAGCTTTTCTGCCTGTTTTCAGATGGAGTGTGCGGTGCTGTGCAGTCACTGTTTGCTCTTCAATATATTATGAATATAGTTTAATGTGTTTGGGGTTGTCTTGCCATTAGTTTTAATGCTGAAAATGTGTAGCTTGACTGCTGTAATAACACTGAAAGACAAGAAGAGAAGCAACATGTGATCTCCAGGCACACACTGCGAGAGGCTTCCTGCATTAGTTCGGGGGATTTCAGAGCTGTACTTGTGTATTTGTTCTAGCGTCAAGAACTTGTACCTCTAGCACATCTTCTGTCACGAGACAGGAGATTGCAAATAACATGGAATGCAGTTGAGTCAATAAGTCATCCAAACTTAATAAAAAGATAAGCTATTTTTATTGCCCTCTAAATTTAGGTTTTGACATTTGTGGTTCAAAGAAAAGAAAACATCCAAAATGCATTTTGGCCACCTAAAGGCCCACCTCAATATCAGCGTATTCTATATTTGGAATATATTCAGCAGTACTTATGATGTTGGCCATAGACAGCTGTGCCTTGTTTCTCTGAATATAGACGTGAACACTGTACTACACGCAGCACCGACACAACTTCACATTTGTAGTGATCATTTCTCTGAAGTGGGTTCTGTACAACTGCTGCCAAATATAAACCGGGTAGACACTCGCTGTCATAACGGCTCCTTTTTGCTCTCTTGTATTTGTTGTCCTCCATATAAACCCGAGTCTGATTATGTCTTGGTGTTGAATTAATGCACACTTATATAAAGAGTTTGGTCTAGACCTGCTCTGTACCTGAAGTGCCTTCAGATAACCTTGATTTGGCACAATACAGATAAAACTGAATTGAACTGAATTAATATACTATCACCTATTCACAGATTGAGATTCTCAGAGATGGAGGAGTGTTACATTGAAGTGACCTGCATAACATTCTTTCTCCAGATATAAGCACAACAGGACTACAACAGTTAACATTATAATATATGTAGAGGTGTGTGTGTGTGTGTGTGTGTGTGTGTGTGTGTGTGTTAAGATGTTAATTGCAAACTTTTTTCTTTCTTAAATATGTCTTTGCTTATATAACTTACCCAAAACAGAGGTTGTATCATAGGGATTTTATAACTTTACAGATGAGTAGTACTTTCATTTCCAGTGGGGGATGCAAAACTACAGAGCATCCTATGTAATTTCATTGTGTTATTCCAGCTACACAGGGCTGCCTGTCCCTAAGCTAACAGAAATTGTTACACATCTTCACAAAGAAAGCTAAAACAAAAAGAGGAGAGAAAAAAACTGCACAGGTGCTTATTTTTGTCCAGCACCAGACCCACATTTGTCAAATCAACATTAAAACTGAATCAGTATCTTTCAGAATGACAAATGCCTTTCTGCAAAGCCGACCTGCACAGAATGTTTCAACACCTGCCTGTTAAATTAAACGGAGGCCGAGCCAATTTCGGCAAGATTAGATCCAGGCAGAAGCTGACGATCCTTTTATTAATTCATTGTGTAGTAATTGGCTACTTCTGTGCCGACATTTACATGCTCATTTCTGTTGAGTTTTGTTGATTATCCAGTTCATTACTGCACAATTCCCACCTGTGCTTTAAATTCTGTGAATCACACAGTGGGCCATTGTTTAAAGTGCATCTGGGTATCTTTCCTTCATTATCCCATGTTGAAAATCCATACTGGCTTAAGTTGAAAAGGAAAGTTGAGATTTTGATAAAATCGTGTTTCTCTGCTCTACAGCCCGGTCACATATGATGCTGCCTGTCGCCTCTTTGAAGTAGAACACGGTGCTCCAACGCCCCACAAACTGCCATCACTTCCAAGCTTTGGTGACATGCTGTGGTTTAAAGCAGTCCTTCATAAGACTCTGCTACTCTTTAGTCAGCTCCGTCACAAACAGCTTTCATTTATAAGCTTGCTTACTTTGGTTCCCAGAGCTCTTTCAAAATACTCATAAGTGTCTGCCATAAGCTGGCCACATTCCCACGTGAACCAATCCTTCAATCGATTTCTCATTTGAGGAAAATTTAGGAACTTTGATGTTTGGCGCGGACCAGTGGCCTGAACTTGGGTAAAGATGTATGTTCCTCTCTGTGAAGACACAGTGCCGGCAAGAAGTGGAGTCTTTAAATTGCAAAGAGTTATGGTGCTCGGCTGTAACCAAATCCATTGCATCTCAACAACCCCCCTGCAGGAGATGAATAGTGCCTGCCCTTGAAAAGATATAGTTTCCCCCCAAAAGCAGTCTGTTGCCCTATAATAATTCTCTCCAACATTTCTAGCCCCTTTGGATGGTACATTTGTCATGACTCTCAGTGACCGTGGCGGCTGTACACACTGAATTACTGAATTGTGAATGAATGTTAATTTGTTCACGAACCAGCGCATCTACTCGCTCCCCTCGAGAAGCCCCAGACCAATAAAAGAATTCATTTTATTCGATCTCTTCCCTCTGTTTGCCTTGGATGTCTGCTGCTCTCTGTTCCTCAAGGTGAAGCACCTCCTCAGTGATGTTGCCGTTGATAAATAGCTTCCAAGCGTCTTTTGATGAGACGGTAAAATGCCCTGCTAGAGATACCGAAGGGCTCCTCAATATGTTATGGATGGCGAGCTCCCCAGCTATCACTTGCTTCAATTACTGGAGCTGCAGGAAGGAGTCAATAAAATGCTCGCTTTCCTGAACCTGGCAGAAGTTATGAATGTGTCCTTCAGGTTCAGGTGCCTTGTTCAGAAGACCAGCACTTTTACTGCACCTTTACAGAGACGCCATTGATCTGATGTGCTGTGTTTGGTTCACTCTGTAGACGCAGGGTCAAGAGAGTCAACAACAGAGATTTTGGGAACAACAGATAGCAGAGGACCAACTGTAAAACACATGCCTTTAGGGAGTGACGGAAAGCTTTAGATCAATATCAATCATAGAAATTCAATTACAAAAGTCAGCAATCAAAGCAAACTGGTCAGTGCCTCTGTTCCTCTTCTGCACAGGCAACATATTTACTGCTGCACTCTGCAAGAGTGAAGGATACTAATCAGGTTTTAAAATGCCAGGCCCACTGGAATAGAGTTTAAAGAATGACGTGGAGAGCTTGGATGGTATATTGCCTGCAAACTTCCACATCCGAATGCAGTGAGGAAATCAACATGCAGAGAAGATTCAGACCTAAAAAGGATGCAAGTACCTGCAATTGAGTAAATAGGCAATAGAAAACCATTAAAAATGCACACACAGCTACTTGTGCATAGGCATTCGTGACAGTGTAGCAAATTAATCTTGAAAGCAGCAGAATAAAAATGTATTTTTTCATTAATACTGAATTCCTATGAATTTTAAACTTGTTCTCATACCATTTTTACTTTTGTAATCTGCAGTGTTAATTTGAATAACAGTGGGTATCACTGTCAGCCCTGAAAGCTCTGAGCAGTTTTTTAATTTACATGCATAAGTGTTCCCTCCTTGCTCAACGGAAGGCAGTGGGGTTTCTAAAAAATCTGTCACTCATCAAGTCTTTAGTGTCAACACCACACCCATCAGGCTAAAACATGTCTGTAGCTGGACTTTTATTCCATTGTGCTCAGAACTACTCAGCTTTCTACTCTCTGAGCTCTTTTAGTGTTATTTTAGCAATGTTTTTATACGATCTGATGTTTGGGGACTGTAATTCTAATAGATCACCTGTCAGTCACAGCGAGGCTACCAAATGCCAATTCCAAAAATAATTAAATGCTTAAATACGATGCTCACAACAACAAACACAAAATATCAGAATCAATTTCACTCGCAAAAAGCATAACCTCTGCAATTAGTCATTAGTCATACAATGCAAATTAATTTCCAGCAGAAAGCACGAAGGAATAGCATTATTCATTTCCACCTCAAACATCCATGAAAACACAATATTCAAAAAATATTCAAAGCGGAGTGTTGAAAGAAAAAAAAGAAAATAAACAGTGGTAAAGAGTGAACCTAATGGGAAACATGAGAATGAGTGTAAAATGGTTGGTTTATACTGTTTATATGATGAGCTTTGCTTAATGATCCCCTACACAGTCACACAACACGGGGGATCAACAAGCACTGTGCACTGACGGGGCCAATTTTTGTTTCGTCCTTGAATGAGACATGCTGTAACCTACAAGAGATGAAGCTGGGAGAAAAAAGTTAATGCTAGAATCCCTTATGAATAACACTGCCGCTGCCAGTCTGAAGTCTCTCCCATCCACTCATCCATTCTTCTCTGTTTTTGCCTGGTCAGGACTTTTTACTCGTTTGATGTCTGCATTGACTACCGGTCTGATACACTGACGGCAGTGGCTTTTGTTTTTGTCCTTGCACAAAATAAAACTCGTTGAAATGGACTAACTGTAAGTTCACAAGTTTCTCAGAGTTTCTTAAAAGACAAGTAAAGTCGGCCTCGGCACGAATCTCATCATGCCTTACTGATATCTCCAAATGGATAAAAGAACACCACCTTCAGCTCCAAACCAGCTAAACAGCACCAGATTGCTATCCAACCTGGATCAACTGGTCTTATTCCCACAAAGTCGGCCCAAAACCTGGGCATCACAATTGATGACCATCTTAGCTTCATGGCTCACGTGGCCTCAGTTGCTCGGTCGTGTTGCTTTGCCCTGTACAACATCAGGAAGCTCAGACCCTACCCATCTGACCATGCAGCACAACTCCCGATACAGGCCCTTATCATATACCACACTGACTGCTGCAACTCCATACCTGGTCTTCCCACATGCACATCCCAACCGCTGCAGATGATCCATAATGCAGCAGCACGTCTGGTCTTCCCTCTGTTCAGATCCCTTCACTGCTGGTGTCAAATTCAAATCATTGATGCTTGCTTCCAATGCTATAACTAAAACTGCTCCCGGTTACCTGAACTTATCAGCCAGGTCTACAATCCATCAAGCTCTCTACGCTCAGCCAGTGAAAAACTTCTGGTCCCAACATCACAACAGGGCCCAAAACCACAAAAGCAATCACTTCTGAACATTTTATAAGCTAATAAATGTTTTTTAGTTCAATCTCCTACTTTCCATTGACCACTTGTGTTAGATAACATCAGAAAATTACAGCTGAATTCCATCACAATAAACATTTGATGTTGTTTGTATTTTTTCCAAGTGTCCTTGTTGTCGTGATGCAGCTGCAAGCAGGCACTCTTCTGAAAGCTCTTCCTCTTGGTGCTTTCACGGACACTTTGGCATTTGGCATTGTAGACATGGCTGCTGAATAGCCTCCTTTAAAACACAAGGAACAACAACATAACCCTCAACATAAACATCTTGTATAGCATCACTGCATTGCTTTGTGGTGGTTAGAGCTTGGACGTCAGAGTGTCTTTGAATGCAACATCAAGCAATGTTTCTGCTTGCTTGCTCGTGTGCATGGCCGCACACAACGGTAACATGACACTGACAAAGTAAAGGATTTCAACAAAAGGCCAACTAATACATCTGAAACCAGCAGCATGTTGCATTGAACTGTCTCTCTTGTGTTGGGTTGCAGCAGAGTAGATTAACTTTATCTGACAGCCTTTACTTTGATAACTAGAGTGATTGATTCATCTGTGTTTTCACAGAACGACAACACATTACCGGTGTAATCCAGAAACGTGGTAAACACTATAAGGACATCCAATGTGAAGCATTCAGGGGCTTTGTATATGGTATTGGAATTGGTAATAGAAGCAAAGCAGATGTTTATTTATATGAAAATATTAGGAATTATTATTTTTAATTGGGCCCTCGCATTCCCTGCACACTCTCCCAGTCACTCTGCTGGTGTCTATCAAACAGTTCATTTGTGAGGCCACCAGATACATTATTGATGCACTATTAGTACCACTCTGCTTTGAAAACACAGCCATCTCAGTAGATAAATATGCAACGAAAGAAATCATTAAGCAGCCTGGCCAAGCTTGACTGCCACGAAGTTCAGCAAAGTGCAACAGCAGTCAAGCCCATGTGTCTATAAAATCCCCTGGATCAATTGAAGAAATCAGAGACAAATCCCAATAGGAATAGCACGGCTGTTTGGCATAAAGTAAGTCACTGGGGTGAAATTGATTATTTGACAATCCTGCTTAACTCCACATGTCAAGCCAAGCCTTATGGATTATCATTACACTCATGGACAATAACTCACACAAATAGTGTGCAGGCCAGCCTGAAGATCAGTAACAGTTATGTCTAGCGCAGCGGATAACACACAACTGGTGGCCAACAATCTGATCTCTACATGTCGAATTAATCACCAGCAACCAGCTTAATCCACAATATCAGCCTCCTCCCAGCCTCTGCAATGCACAGAGCACATTCAGAGCTGTTTGAACAATTAACTTCTTTCATTTGATCCCACATGGAACTGTTGTGTAAGCCTCCCACACTTATCCCTGCCTACTCTCATAGAATCTATATTGCTACAGAGACTGTCAAAACTGTGAGCATTTGGCGTGGGTATCAGAGTCCTTAATGTTTCTTTTTTTAAATTTAATAACCTATAAATAACTAAATAACAACTATGGATGTATCAAATACCCCGTGATGGGAAAGGATGCACAGACTGGCAATTTGAGTCTCTTAGTAAGTGATCCTAAAAATGCATTTTGGGAGTAATGTTGAAAAAGCCACCTCATTGGATAGAAGGCTTTTTTAAATGAGACCACAATTTTACATAATAGTATTTTAGTGATATGACAACCACTTATTCAGTCCTTCAGTTGACTGGTATGGAAATAATTCAGAAAACACTAGTGGAGGGAAGTTAGAAACAACATAAAGCATTTAACTGTTAAACTTGGACTTGTTGTTTTAAAGGACTTGTTGCTGTTGGTTCTGTCTGACAGCCGCAGAAAAGGCTAGACACTGTTGTGCCACATGCAGGTCTGACACACACAGAATTTGTAGCCTCGGCTTCAAAACTACAATATTTTTTTGCTTATGAGACCCTTAACATGATCAACGCTGCTGCTCCCTGCTCTTGAGCATCCAAAGGTAACAGTAGAGGCCCAGCAGGTTGAATGTGATCATTACCAGAAGTGAAGTGAGAGCTGTCAGGTTGGGGCCTCAAGAATCAACCCCTCTGCTCACTGAACCATCAGTTTCATCTCTAACCCCACTCATTTGCCCCTCTGTGTGAAGATCCACGAGGCTTGTACGCTTCCATGCATATTTCAGCTGTCTCCACTGATGCTGCATTCCTTACAGTAACTCAGCCTCAGGACCCCTGACAGGACAGTCACAGAAGAGACACAGGCAGATATTTCATGCAGCAGCATTGAAAACTGAAAAATAAAATAGCCCCTGTATTTCCTATGATTCATGCCTGCAGTCCTCCCAGAGAGTAAATTGCACTGTGTCAAATTATTTGCTTGTATGCCAGAAAATAGCAACCAGCTATCTATTCTAGCAATTCTTCCAGCAGCATTGCTATAGAAAGAACAATTGTTACAATATTTCAGCATTCTGGTAACCATGCTGAAATCTAGCTGGAGAAAGAAGGTTCAGGATGATTTTCAGTTTTGTTGGGAGCGCTGAGAAAGAGAGCAAAAGATGAATATGCCAGAGGCTCCAACTCCGGGGACCTGGGGGGAGAGGATGGCATATTTAATGCCAGCATTCTCATGCATTTTTATTCACCACCAGCATCTCTTGTATTGCATACAAAAGCGACCCCCCAGTCATATTAATCCACATGTAAATTTCAGTGTCAGTTTTCTTTCATAGGGACTGCACAGGGATTTGCAATGACTCCAAGAAGAGAATGGCAGATGTGAGCGCCGGGAACTGCAGAAATATGTCTGTGTGTGCGTGTTGGGGCTTAAAATAAGGGAAGCCCCACAATCCCGAGCTGGATAGCGACGTTTAAGTTGTACAGTTTAGAATATATGATGCACTTGAGATGGAAGGCGGGGTTGGAGAGGTGCTGTGTTGGTGCTGCAGAGGAAACGCTGCAGAGAGCGCGCTGCCTGCTAATGAAGCCCTGAATTGCATCTGATGAGTTGACGGCTGCTGAGTTCACGTGCTTCAATGTTCTCCAGTCATAGTTAATCTTTTTCATGGTAAATGACGCTTCCGCCCGAGAGAGAGACAGATGAATGGCCTGACTTTTTCTGACATTTATTTGTGTTGCTGTTTGGCATGATAATCACCACTGGTCATCTGATAGGCTAGCTGTCAAAGCAGACCTCACTAGGAGCAAGGTGAGGCAAGGAGGGATTTCATCTCATTGTGTTCAGCCGTGTTCTGCTCAAAGCTTCAGCTTCACGTCTAATTAGCTGGTAAATAATGTGACTGGAGGTGCTGACAGTACATCTCAACAGTGTTCTCCTTTTAGCAAGCACGAACAAGAGATTAGCTGATACTGCTGGCTTTGTTCATGTAAGCACAACAGATCACAGAAGGGACTAAGGGACAGAGTTCGGTAGAACTCATCCTGTCGACTGACTGTGGGTGTAAGTCGTTGTAGAGAGGATAGCGCTAGCTCATAAATAAAAGGTAATAATGATGTGCTTAAAAGAAGTTATAAATGCTTTCTCATGTCCTCAGGCATCAGTTTGCCTGAGCAGCTCAGCGCCCAGTGGCTAATAGACATTCAAATGTATCTTCAAACTGGAGCTTTGTAGAGCCCAAGGCAAGAAATCTACAGTTTACTCTTTTCAAAGGGAGCTAAAGGAGCAGCAGTATACAGTGGATTCAGCCTATTCACAGCCTGCTTAAAAGTTTAACAATATTAATTTAAGATGATATTTCATTTGGATTCTTGTGAAGAGCCGTGCAGCTCTATTCTAAAGGGGAAATGAAGATGATTACAGGATGAGAAGAAAGACAGTAGTTACAGTAAACAATCTGTTTTTTGTTTTTTAACATCTGAAGTTCAGTGCATTTCTTCATCTTCTTCTATTTGCTCCTGATTCTTTGATCTTTTTCTACCTTAAGATCCTTTGCAACTCAGACACTGCAAGTTTTAGACCTACTCTAAATGAGGTTTAAAGCTAGTGAAATGACATGTTTAAAGCAGCCACACACTTTGGCCAGGAACTGCTGGACACTGATCAACACCACACCTCATCATCCTATGGAAGAGCAACAGAGGGCATCTCTCTCACAGAACTGACATACAATGTAAGTTATGTGTATACAGAAATGATAATAGAAACATATCAATAAGGAGAAACACAATGACCTTAGTTATAGTCAGTACACAAATTGTAACTATATAGTATCTGAAAAATCCTTCCTGTGTTCCTGGGAACCAACATTACTTACCTGGTAAGACCTAAGCCATGCAGTCTCCTCTCTAGCACAAATACCTGGAAAGAGGACAGACGACACACAGCAGAGATGGACTCATTCAAATCATTCCTACAGAGGGACGAAGACAAGGACAAATCTATTGTGATCTCTTTTCACAGTGGCCTTCTTTGTCTCTCCATTTGCAGTACCTGAAAAAATAAAAAATAAAAAATATGAGTTTTCACCATTTCTCATGCAAAACTGATATAACATAAAAAAAAATAAGATTTTAATCAACAGGCAAAGCATACATTGGTATAATATGATATAACATTGTTATATAGTATAGTATAATAATTTAAGATATAGAACCCCCATCCCACCCCCCCAAAAAATTTCCATTTGGTATTGAGGTGGCTTGTTGAATGATTATAGGTTCATATTTTTATGCGTGCCCCCTCTCCGTTTTAAGCCCAAAATTTATGCTCTTGCACATTTAATTCAAGCCAATAAAAGAGCGTAATAGACATCCCATCGGTTCAGTTTTCCATGCAAATACACCTATGTGTGATGAGCTGATGAAATGAAACTCTCTTCTGGAAAGCTGGTAATTCATACGCTGAGAACAAACTTGAACTCAGCGTGGAGTCTTTGCGTCAGTCGCAGTAAACCCGCGCCAAGGAAGATTAAAAATGGTGTGGCTACTGTCAGACTACTGATGGTGGGGAAAAAATGGAGAGTCGATGAAGAGTCAGAAAATTGGATGGAAATGAGAAGCATAGATATAATTCATTATAGTGCATGAATAAGATTAAACGCTGGCTAAGGAAGTGTTTTGACTGAGAAGAATGAATGGTGGACAAGTTGGAGGTCAAATGAAACACTGATGGATCTGATGCATATGTGATAGCTAGGTGGAGCCATTCCAAGACCATTTAACTAACCTTGGTGAGTTCACAGCCACTTCGGCGCATCACTTCAAATAAAAGTTGTCCACAAATTCCATATAAGTTTGGCACTATTCATACTTATTAAATTGTGCCCCCACTTATACTGTTCATCTTTGTGATCAATAATTAAGTTGTCCCTGCTAGTCACATACTGCACCACTCAATGGAGCCATTAACAAAGGCTTCTCTGTTCGGAGCAGAGTATTACAATGTGTATAATGGTCTGCTGAATCCTAATGCAGGGACAACTCAGATCTACATGCATCAAATGAAAGATGAGCACAGTATTAGAAAAGCCTCCACCAACAGGGGGGATAATGGAAAAAGCAATGGTGTTTCAAACTGAACATTCAGCACCACCAGGAACCAAAAGCTAATAGCGCTGCTACAACTTTGCCTCTGTCATGATTTTAGGTTTGCCTGTGGCCATGTTTCCTGTCCGACTGTTCTTCAGCTTTTTCACTGCACTATCTAGAAAAATGAAAAGCATAAAAAAATCATCCACCGTAAAACAAAAAGCTAATAACCAAAAACCATCATCTCTTCAAATCAAAATGACCAATTTCCGCACATGACGTTTCTTTTGTTTCCACTCAAAGGTAAACCTGCTGTGGAGCCAGGCCGTGAACGAAACTGGGACTGATTCCAGGACCAAAAGCAATATTTCCATCGGTGAACCACCACAACAACAAAAGCGGTCGCCTTGTCCTGCTTGTTTTTGGAACAATATCTCTGGGTTGTCATTTTTAAAAATTATTGATTAACAGCTCAGAGCGCAATATGTTAACTAAAAACAAACAATATTTTCAGATTGGAATAGTTATGTGGCAGCTTCCTTAACCAACAGTTACAGTCTAACAATTATATTGAAATTTTGTGGATTACCACTTCTGTCATTCAAAACACACATCTCACTTGATAAATTGCTTTTATGCCTCAGCGTCCACTAAGCAGGTCTCTACTGCAACTGGTCTACAAATAAATTCTGTTCAGCGCCACTTTTATTAAATTAGACCATCACAGAGTGTACCAGTGCTTCCACTGAGAGAGAGTCTAGTCCAGTGCTGTTTTCCTCATTTGGTCCCACTATGACACTGAACTGTGTTTGCTGCCACACACCCACAGGAGCAGTCGGTGGAGCTGATTAGAAAACTGTCTGATGAGGGTGAAGGATGAGCCCCTAGACCTCTATCATGTGGATAGAGCCTGCAGATGAATCCACTAAACTTCATAAGCAAACTCAATCAATTGCAATGATAAGACCATCTGAGTGAGTGTGCACACCGGAAAGGAGACAGTTTTCAATATGTTTTCAATTCAAGACCTTGAATATTGGAATATTAGGGCCGTTCCCATGGATTACCATAATTTCCAATTAAGCAATAATGTAGTGATTTAAAGCAGTTTCCAAAAAATATAGAATAGATCATGTTCCTATCTTATGATGCAATCACAGCAGGCTTAACTCCTATCAGTATGTTGATACTGAAACTGAAAACATCATGTTTTTAGTGATGATTAGGAACACAGTGATAATTAGGAACAGAACATGACATACAGACCTTGCACACAAGTATAGATTGGTCTTGACATGTCAACATTTCCAGGATCAGTAAGCTTAATAACTAGATATACACATATGAGTAATAGCAAGTACAGGTATTTTTATTATAACAAATTTACCTTCCTGCACAGCATTTATCACCCTGTATCCTAAGCTCCAAGGAAGCCAGAAAGGAAACAAAACAAATCAATCCTCAGATTCAGAACTCAAACTTTGCTCTTGAACATACCATTTTAACATCAACCCCATATACACAGAAAAATACGCATACATATCTATTTATACATACCAATTTATAAACACATCTACATCACAGGAAGTAGATATCAGTTTTGTAGATAAGTGTTGTGCTGTGCACGAATGTGCAGAGGACTGGGTCTGGCATTTTTTGAAATGATGTGTTTTGTGGTTGACAGCGTGTCAGTTTTTCCATTGTTATGTGTTCCAAGAAGAGGTCTGTCCATAGTGAGATAATTTTCCTACTTCTGCAGTTCATAAGGACAGTCTTGGCAACAGCCAGAGCACCAAGTGCTACTTTTGTGCTCTGGTTGGGGAGTGTGATTGAAGATGAGTTGCCTAACAAGCAGAGTGATGGGGAATCTGGAATCTGGCAGTCCAATATGAGACGGTTCATCAGTGATTTCTTTCCAGAGCTATTGAATGGCTGGGCAGTGCTAGTTTGAGGAGATGTAATTGTCTAAGATGTCAAGGGAGAAACGTGAGCAGTTATTTGAATCAAGCATGTGCTTATTTTGAGGGTGATGTATGTTCGGTGGTTGACCTCGTACTGTATGAGTTGGAGGTTGGGTTTAGCTGCTACTGAGAATTTTGGTTGAGGACTCATTGTCTGGAAGGACAGAGTTAGTTGAATGCTAATAAGAGCTTTATAATTTTGACAATGCTGTGCAATATTTAATTTCTCCTCATTTTAAGTTGATTGTGTTGTGACTGATTTAAGCAGTAGATACTGCACAAACAGACTTTTGATCTGTTTTGTACTCGTGAGCCAGTTTTTCAGCAGGAATGAAAGCTGAGTTTTGAATTATGTGTTTAAGCCGTGTGATACCTTCGTCTCTCCGGGCAATGAAATTCTGTGATGCTTATTTCAGAAGGAAATCTGGATTACAGAGTGTGTGATTGGTACATTATTTTGTGATCTTTGCACCAAACTGTTATAGTCTTAGCTACGGTAATATTCTTGAAGCAGTTATGTCATTTTATGGTGCTAATAATGAGAGGGTTAAGATATACATATATATAAAAAAAAAAAAAAATCCCATCTCGCCCTCCGCGGGCAGTTCCTCCTCTGCAAGCTTGGGTCCTCTACCAGAGGCCTGGGAGCTTGAGGGTTCTGCACAGTATCTTACATACTATATATATATATATATATATATATATATATGTGTGTGTGTGTGTGTGTGTGTGTGTGTGTGTGTGTGTATTGTTGTTCAATATCTAGTTTGAGATTGCATAGCTCAATGGGATGGATCCATTTGGTTATAATTAGTAACTGATTGGCCAGAACAGTAAGTGTTAATGTCAGTGGTAATGAGTGTGCAGAGGTGATCTATTTTGAGGACTTTTGTCATCAAATTAATGAAATAATAGATTTACCCATCTGTATATGACATCTTCCATTATGTTGATAAGTAGGTTAAAAGTACACAACATCTGACAGCTCAGAGGAAATATTAATACTATCTTGTGGACCCTGTGGAGGAAGGGATGGGTGGGAGGGGAGTTTGGGGTGTTTTAACAGTGTTGATTTTGACCACTGTGTTGAATCATTTGAAATTTAAGAAAGTCTCTTAAAAAGATTCATTGAGAGACTTGTGGGATCTGTAAAAACACTTGGATATCATCTGCATATAAACTCATTTGATGGTTTGTCATGGTGGGTTAGGTGCCTTTTATGTGATTATTTTGGCAGACAGCTGCAGCAAGTAATACAAATTAGATATCAAAAACTGAAGGACAGAGTGCCTCGTCTCACTGTAAAGTATAAAACTTGAATCTGGCTTTTAGAGAGCTACAGAGTTTTTTGACCTAGATGATAAATGACATTCCAAATCCGCATTTTTGTACGGCAAATGTCCCAATGGCTCGTGATCAGATGCTTTCTTCAGAGAAGCTATCATTATTTGTTCATTGCTTTCATTTCATTGCTGATGAATTATGTTAAATAGCCTTCCTTTTGAAACCTGTATGATTATGTGGATTATACATAGAGTGAAAATTTTCATTTCAATGAATAATGCTTTGGTAGTGATCTTTATATTGATTAGAGATAGCAAAGGAAAGCTCAATAGAAGGTTGAAATCTTTATCTGGGTTCTATATTACTGTAATGTTAGCTGCAATTATATGTGGTACAATTTACCAGTTTCTATCAATTCTGAGATCATTCTGAAAAACAGGCGTGAGATGGTACGCCAGATATGTCTAGAACTCAGCAGGGAAGCTATCTGGACCTGGTGCTATATCACAAGGTTGTAACATAAGTGCTTTGTAAAATTATTTTGCTGCAGGTTTCAACAAATGCTTCAGCTTGATCTTCTGGTACCTGTGTAGGTATATGTTATGTCTATGGGGGAATGTTTGAATGCTATCAAAATATTCTTAGAATGTGGTCACTGTCTGCAAGGAGACACTGTTCACAGCAGTTCTTCATGCAGCCAGCAGGGGGCATAGGGAGCAATGATTGTGTTTGTGCAGCCGAAAAATATATGTGTTTTCAAGGGCTGTGCACCTGCTCTGTGCCACAATGGACAACCAAAGCCATCGCACATAGCTCATTCACAGATCACAGGTCATTTGTAACAAATTTACTCCGTCAGAGGCTTCGGAACTGTGCAGTAGAGCTTGTCATTGACAGTATGACCCTGGAACACTACGTGAATGCCGGAGAAAACAACCACCATGCTGGTCACTGACTTGCCCCTGTAACACTGTTGGCTGCTTCTTATCTATAGTCAATGTATTACCTACCACCTACTGGAGATGGTGGC
The DNA here is from genome assembly GCA_008933995.1 of Datnioides undecimradiatus. NCBI lineage: Eukaryota > Metazoa > Chordata > Actinopteri > Lobotiformes > Datnioididae > Datnioides > Datnioides undecimradiatus. The sequence continues at coordinate 1,573,640 of WARS01000981.1, forward strand.
CAGCACACCCCCAGTTTGGAATAGCAGCTGTACTAGTGTAGGAAGCAAAGCACAAGCACAAGTACACTGCCGTGAAAGTAGGCAGCAGAAAATGCTTTTTAGTCCCCTAAAAGAAGGTCAACCTAAAAGATAATCAATAACTGTTTAAGTGTATGCCATATTGCGAATATTTTCAGCTTTACCACCAGAGAGCCCTTTCCGAAGGGAAACTGAAGCTTTTATGTCTACGCACATCCACCAGACTACTTTGACAAAAGAAGTAATTTTACCTTGTAGAACATGGGGTTTCTGGTCCACTGCCACTGACTTGGGAGCCTGGGTTTAAAGGGTTACTTCAGATTCACTAAAGTAACACATTAACACAAACAGACATGTCTTGAATTGGTTGACTGTTGGAATGCATGTGTTTTGCATGCATTTATGTAGGTGTGTGAAGTTATGTGTGTGTGTGTGTGGGCTAATGAGGCAGCTTTGTGCAGCAGACCAGAATTTGGTTCAAACAGGCTTGGAGAATGTAAGAGAGGAAAGTGGGTGAACAGCGTTCCCTTTTCCCACAGCAACTAATCTCCAATTTCTCCACTCTTGAGGAAAATGTAAGCAGTGCCCTGACTCTGACAGAAGAAAGCTCATTTTCAGCGTTTGCTGTGTTGAATATATGAACTGAGTGTTCCTTCTTCTTCCTCTTGAAAGTGGACAGATAATATCAGAACCTCTAGTGTTTCATTTCTACTAATTATTGCAATGGCTAAATAAAATATTCTCTGTTAACCCATAAACCAGCGTTCAGAGTCATGTATAAAATGATCGAACGTCCTGTCATAAAACTAAAATGACTGCCATTTTTATTTATCTGTAACACAACCGCCATAAAATTGAGTAGTGTTTTATGTGTGAATGCTGCATGCCACAGAGAGAGAATAGACTATACAATAGCAAACAGGCTATTTAGTATAACAGTGGTGAATTGGCTATCAGGCGGACAGAGATAATTTCCAGTTCAGCCCACTGAATGAGACGATGCAGAGAGAGCATTGTGGTAATCTGTCTTTCCTGTGCCAAGCCATTTGTGAAAATAATTTAAGAGAAGGACCTGCGGTGATAATCATTCCTTATTTGACTACTGATGAGCCACACCACATTTGGGAGTGGGCTGTTTATTTATCTCTAGACACCAAGGTGTCAAATAGGATTTAACATAGGAAACTGCCCTGCATGAGCTCACAAGGAGTCTTTCTTTATGTGCTTCTTTAGAATCAGGTATTATTCAACAAGAACCAGCACAGGCCCTTACATGGATGCAAATTCTAAAAATAGGAAATGGGAGACAATCCAAACAAAGCTAGGCAGAAACAGATGTATAGCTTTTACATCAGTTCACTGTTGCTAAGAAGTGTATCAAGTTTTGGTGTGGTTACTAAGGTGTTTCTTCACAAGGTCAAATCTAAAGAAAACACTGTAGGAGCTGTGAAGCTATACTTACAGCGGTGCGTTTAGCTAAATCCTGCATGAAAGCTAACATGCTAAAAGTAATATTGTTAACATACAAGTGCAGCTACAGTGCTATTGCTAGTCCTTAGGCCCTGCAATGTGAGCAAAACGTCAACTTGCCGGTGTTGCTGGGAGAAAGTGAGGAACAACAGGAACAACAGGACCAGTAGGATTCATCCTCTGAGGACCAAGAATGTCTGTACTAAATTCCATAAACAACATATCACCAGGGTTGACAGAACTTATCCAGTAGCAGTCTGGTGAAAGGTGCACATTTCCATTTACCTTTTCATAACAGCAAGCAAACACACCATGTTCCTATTAGCTGTACGCTTGATAGACTAGACTGAAGACATAATCATTCAAGTTGAAGATGTGTAGGTAATGTCATGAATTGACCAGTAGTAACATGGAGTGTGACAGAATATTATAGAAACAAAGCGCCTGAGAAAAGCACAAAGCCCAAAACAGAGTGCCACATTTGCAGCCAGTTGGAACATTCCAACAGAAAACGATGCAATCGAACAGACACGTCACCAAAACTCATCGTGTTGCATTCAGTTAGCCGCGCAAATGTGACTGGCTCGTTTATCGTGTTTGCACTTTAAAAATCAAACCTGCTTCACGTGTATCAATTTTTACGGCAAAACCCTTTCAATCTTTACTACAACAGCTGCCTTGTAGTGCAGTGTATCCTGTGCACCTGTGCATTCTATTCAATTTCTTTTATTTTCGTGATCAGCCTTACAAGACAATGTGTCACTTACAGATCGTGTGTCTTCCTCAGTCACCTCATGCTATGATGCTTTCAGTGACCCTCTAACCAGTGAGGAAAAAAGAGTTCTGCCTTGGGGTGGGAGGTGTTGGAGAGGACCAAAACTTAAAGATAGATGATCCAAGGTAGCTCTGGAGTGCTGAGCAGTAGAATAGGACCTGGGTCCGTCATGAGTCACTGAGTTTGCTCAACTGCCGCAGGAAGAAATCCTTTATTGGTTTTTCTTGATTAAACAGATGATGTCTTCCCATTTATGGGTGCTGGTGATGTTGGACACTTAAAAACTCTATGGCTCTGCTGAAGTCACAACTGAGCAATTTCAGCTGCGCCAAGCACCTTTTTCCTTCAGACTTCAAAACTCAAAATATCACAACTTCTCTGAACCTAAACTCATTTTCTCAGTGGCAGTCCAGCTTTCTCACTGCTATCAAAGAGGAGTTCATTTTTGGCTCTCAGCTCTTTGTCTTTGTGACTTGGTATTGCTCTTGCAGCTCTACCTTACAAACTTAAATAATGTAACTTGCGAGGTAGAGCACACATCCATGTTCTCACATGTGGAGCAGCTTGAAACTGAGTCACTTCATCTGTGGCTGATCCTGGATCTAATCTCCAGTTTCAGTCATTTTTACAGCAGAGTATGAATGTGTTCATACATGATATTCGTGCATTTCATCCCAGAGTTCTGAGAAACGCAGGTCAGATTTACTAGAGACTATAAATTGAAAATTCATGTGTTTACAGGTGTGTGTGTGTGTGTGTGTGTGTGTGTGTGTGTGTGTGTGTGTGCGTTTTGCCCGCAGTGGACAGTCCAAAGTGTTCCCTGCATGAAAGGAACATGAAGCAGGTAAATCAGTGTATAAATGCAGCAGCTGCCAAGAGCAATACAAATCAACCCTAGGTGGAGAAGGTCTTTCATAATTGGCATCCCTGTGTTACTCATTTCATCCACTTTCCCCACTCTGCGTGTCGTGTGTGGAGCAGTGTGCTTTGTCAAAAAACAACGCGCCCTGTGAGGTGAAGCTGCTGTGGCTGCAAATGCCTTTTCATGCACCAAGGTGTGTGTGGTTGTGTGTGTGTGTGTGTGTGTGTGTGTGTGGTGGGTGTGGAGGGGGCTATACCCTCTTTGTTAACAAGAACATTTCTTTCTACTCATTTTTCTCACTCAGGGTTTCTGTTGTGTTCTGCAGAGGCGCTGCCAGGGTTGTTGTCTTGTAATGTTTGAAACACATTTAAAAAGCCTAATGAGATGCCTCATTTAACTCGGTCTGTGTCTGGAAGGAGTGGAATATGATCTCTGACTGCAACAACAAATTCTAGTCTTTTCTATTGTATTAGCATAACAAGGCAAGACTCTGTTTGCACATTTATTTATTTATATCTCACAGGTCTGAGTATGTGGGGCTGTGTGCAGGCTGTTTTCCGGTTACTCTATTAATAATCTCACTCATTTAAAGTATTTTTATATGAAATGAAAAAGTACTAATGAGTATTGGTGTTCAGTGTGTCTGTGGTTATGTTTGGTTATTATATATTGGGTATTATAATTCTACATTCTAGTTTTTACACCATTCTAGCTTCTCTCATATTTCACAACACACCCTGGAAGACAGACTTTCCATAAAATGTTATTTCTTAAAACCTCGTGACCTGTTCTTTTACTGTAGCTGTTGTCACCCATATATTCACAGGAGGGAGACAACAGACAGGGATTTTCAAAGATTTGATGTGTGCGCCCTCTGCTGCCTCTTCCTAAAACAACACCTCTGAAGAGGCTTTATCTCAATAAATACGATCATCCATCGGCAGCCAGATCACAACAAGTCTGCGTAACTCTGGGTCAGGAGAGAGGAGACACACCTGTGCCTGCTTCAGCTGACAGGAATCAATTCCCCGCGTGTAATGTGAATGTCGTCCACGTTGGTAAATCATCAAATGTGCTTGTGAGATCACAGGAGGCGGATTTAACTCGGCTCCCGTGTCAATATTTGCACTTGAAATGGAGATTTGTCATTTCACATGATCTTTGCTTCGCTGCTGCTAACCTTTCCTCTGTGTCTCCCTGTGTCACTGCCTCTCCTGTTTAAATTTGATGTGAAAGTTATTTAACAGCGGCAGCAAGTGATTGTGAAGGTGGAATAGCCGTGCATACATTTAGCCAAAGCCTCTCAGGGGTATTTTTCATGCACTTTAGGTGCAGCTTGGAGTTAATGGGAGCTGTGAGGCAGGCATTACCTAGAATAATGACCCGCAAATGGGTTGAAATAGTAAACAGTATATCAAATGAAAGGAGACTGAGAGACATGATGAGATGAGGTAAAAGCTTTGTAACAACAGAATGATGCTGTCTGATTCCCAGGGGAAATTATGGGTGAAATGCCCTCTAACTGAGGCTAACGTTATGTATTTTTGGATGTTTGCCTGTGGCTGGCATTGTACATTGGAAGGAAAAATATAAAATATAGAACAGAGAAAAAAATCTCTAAAGAAGAAAATTTCTCATTCCGCCATGTGTTTCCCCTCTGAGCATACATATGCAATCCCGCAATCTCCAAGGAAATCCACTGCTGTGACTTCTTTGCAGATTTTAGAATATTATTTCTTCACCATCTGTCTTCTTGTCTCCTTCTCCAAACTACCAATATCAGGATGAAGTATAGGAAAAAAAGAGTAATTGGATGAAACGATTAGACGTAACTTTAATAACCCTCGGGAGGAAACTGACTGGCTAAAGCAGCGCAGATTAGAACTTCAGCAAGAATAAGAGAAGCGCAGAGCTACTGAGGAAGGTTAAAACAATAATTACATTAAGCAAACGTGGTGAAGATACCAAGATAATGCATCATCAGAGACAGATTTATAGGCCCTCCTGAAGAAATGAGGTGTAGCCATTCACAGCCTTAATGTTGAAACTAATGTGTCAAAAGTTGTCCCACAAGCATTAAATGAGTTTACAACCAACTGTACAAAGCCAACTTGTACGTATTCAGTTTCACTTTATTAGGTACACTTAAATAAATTGGATTCAATACAGTTGTGCCTCCTTAAAGTCTACTCTGATGATGCCTGTAGGGTTTATTTAAATGTCCAAGATGTAAGTTATTATTGTCATAGCATTTGGGTCAAAGGTAATGATGGTCAGAGATGTATTGTGCAGGTGCACTGTAGGAGTGTGTACTGTAGGGGTGTGTGTTGGTCAAATTCTGTGTGTGAGCACAGGGCAGATCAGAGATGTGCATGTGGTGCAGAGGGAAGTCAAAGAGAAGAACAAGGCAGCACAACACCAGACTGATCATGTGGACTTTTCGCTGTATGTGGGTAAAGCGATTAACTCCCACTGATTTGGAATCAACTTTGAAAGCTACCCGAATGTTTTCATCTGCACCATGAAGTCACAAAAGACAAAATCCATGTGGGGGATGCTAGTAACAATTTTTACGGAAGAGGAAAAAAAGTAATAATTCTCAGAAATATACAGATATTTTAGTATTCAGTTAATGAAATTCTAATAAAAATGACCTGCTTCTACTTCACTTTATAAGCAATAACCAGTGGAAACAGTAACAGTTATCTAGATGCATCAGTAAATATGAATTTGAGAAGCTGGTTTAGAGGCTAAACAACAACACTGTTAGTGCTGTCTGATTCCATATATTTTATCTCTTTATTTTCAGAATCATATTGCAGGTTCAGAATGTATTACTTGTTCCTGTGTCGGGGTCAGTAATGCAAGAATACTATTACAGTCTTCTCTCCCACGAGATAGCAGTATGTGTAACTGTCAGAAACCTCCCAAAAATACATTTCCGAAAACAATTTTAAAACTTCTCCCAAATGCTCATAATGCTCCTGACCCCACTTGCATTTCTGGAGTGCAGAAGAAGAAGAAGTGCCCTTTAAAAGATCGTTTTTATGGCCTTTTTCTTTTATTAACACTTCATACAGGGGAAAAAACACAGACTGGGCAGGGGATAGAGGGACGTGACAACCCACAAAGGTTCCAGGCCAATTTTGAAACATTTAGAGAGTTTTGCCCCTGCCCTTTTCAGATCAGCAAGCCACTGCATCAAAATGTGCTACATGCAGACCCCATGGCGCTGCTGAAGACAAATATAAACTGTGCAGAGAGTGTGCAGCCATAGTCTTAGTTTAAATTTTCCAAAAATAAAAGAAATTGAATAGAATGCACAGGTGCACAGGATACACTGCACTACAAGGCAGCTGTTGTAGTAAAGATTGAAAAGGTTTTGCCGTAAAAATTGATACACGTGAAGCAGGTTTGATTTTTAAAAAAAAGACTTTAAGTGCAAAATGAAGGCAAGGCAAGTGCAGCTGCTGTTGCACACCAGCCTGTCACAGAGAAATGTGTGAAGGATGCCGACATGTGAACTCCTCGAGAGGAGCGGGCCTCTTTGTAATCTGGCAGAGCTGCCAGGTTGAATCCGCTGATTCAATAGGCAACAATTTTCAAGGTGCTTAGAGGTTTTTCTTATGATGCCCCGCTGTGTCTGTCTATTTACACACTGCTCCAGTGCTTCATTGCTTGAGTGAAATTGCCGACCAGGAAACAGCTGACTAACATCAAAAAATCAGATGCGTGATTGATTTCGTTTATAGCATCTCTTCACCAAACGTTTCTTTCCATGCAACTGTCTTCCTTTTCTCAGCTATAGGAACCTGAGAGCTGGCGTTGTTGCTGTTCCTGCTAGTCACCAACAGATGTCATTAAAAATCAGTTTAAAACACTTCAACTCTTTGATTTCCCTCCGGACGGTGCACAACAGCCTTAACATAGACTCACACTGTTGTATTTTCTTCTAACATCCTGCTAATCAGCAATCAGAAAAGCAAAGGCCATTAATGACAGTGAAGAGAGAAAAAGGAAATAGATGAAGAAGAGGATGAAAATAATAATAAAAATCATGACAGCACAACACAAAAAACAGTGTTTGATTGACAGGCGGGTAAAATCAAACACATTAACATATAGAAAAGAACAGGTTAACATGTAGCAAATAAAGAGCAGAGCAATAAGATGATTAAAAACACACTACTGAGAAGTTTAAAGCTGAAAAACACGTTTTTACATTACTGTGCAAGATTTCAGAAATGAGATGTAACATGCTAAGTCGCATTCAAAGGTGCTGGTGAGGAGTTCGTCACCTTTGGACGGAGCCAGACCAGCCTCTTTCCCATTGTCTTAATCTTTGTGCTAAGCTAACCAGCTGCTGGCTGTAGCGTCACAGTTAGCGTACAGACACTCTTCTTCTGTAACTGAAACCCGGATGAGAAAATTTACCAAAATGTCTGATAATGAATATAATTGGATGACTGAGCGATAAGTCATATTACAGCTGGGCTTCACAGAGACAGCAGAAGTTGCAGATTATTGAAATCTGTAATATTTACCTGTCTGCCTCTGTCTGTCTCGTACTTAACTTCTCATTTTGCTTTCTAAGCATGTCTCGCTAAATCTGTTGTTTTGCACAGAGCACAGACAGCAGCACAGGTGGAACCACTGTTACAACATCAATCATGTCTCCGTTCCAGCAATTAGTTCAATGCTGCAATGATACCTGTGTTTGATAAGTTAACATATCTGCAGTGAGAAGCTCTGCTCAACTGCCTCTTTCAGTATTTCATGGCACCAAAGCAGCATTATGTAAACTTTTTATTTCTGCACCCTGGCCCTTCCTCCACCCTCTGCTGATTTATGCTATCCTCCATCTCTCATCTCCCTAGCCTGATTCAGCCCTGCTGTTCTCTTCGGCCCACTTTCCACACAGCCTCTGTGTGTAATCTCATTATCGACTTGCCAGTGGAAAAGGGATTTATTTAATGTATTTGAGGAACAAACCACCAGAAGCTTAAAACAGTGTCTCCAGGGATTCAGGGTGCTGTCTGTTTTGGGGGTTTTTTTGTGCATTGTTTCGCTAAAGCATTTTAAACCAGATGCTAAGAGTGCTTGACTCCCATTGCTCTCAGATCTGATGGCCACGTGGCTGCCAGTCAACACAGGAAGACTGAAGAAACCTGGAGGAAGAAATATGGAGTTATTAAGTCGTAGTCACTTTACTCCCCCTCAGTCAGTTTCAGGAGGCTGCCCAAGACTCTCAGAGCTGTGTGCTCTCCTGTTAGCCGACTGAAACGACAGACATTCTCTGTGTCGGGACAGTTGTGACGACAGGATGGAGTTTTCATTGTGTGTGTGCGTGTCGGCTGACAGTTAGGGGTTAACGGGTGAAAGGTCTGCTTGTTTCCAGGCATGAGCGTTAGCCCCCAGTCTCAGCCGGATCTGCGACAAAGCAGATCACTGCAGAGAAGCCTTGACTAAGGGGATTTGAGGGAGAGGCACTGCATGGATATCTTATCCCTCTGCTTTTAAACTGGAATCCTAATTGGTCCGTCTCTGTTTTCAAACATGCATTTGTGAATTCACCCAGTTGTGACTGTCGGAGAGGGAATGTGAGCTTTTGCTCTTTAAAGCAAGAACAATTACTCCATTCGACTGATAGTAATCAAGGTACAGTCTGCAAACAAGCAGGCCGGGTGGATTTCCTGAGGAAACTCCCAGGAAGTTATGCGCTTTCAGCAGCAGAGGTAGTCTGCAAATCAGTAAAAGGAGACATTAGTCTTTTAACGTGTATTTTTTTCTTTTTGTACAAACTGTTTTCCACCAGGATGTGCAACTGTCAGGATTACAATGTTAAATGACTCTTTACTCCTATATGAAATGGGCAAAATAAACAAACTTGCCTTGACTTTCATTAAAATGTGTTTTCCGGCGTGTTACGAAGCCATTTGCAAGGATTGAAACCGCACATGGTTTAACTCAGTTCCCTGCATGACTCGCATGTTGTATTTCACAGTGTCAGTCATGATCCAGTGACTGTGAATATGTTACCCCTGGGCTCACCAAAATAAATAAATAATCATATAAGAAGAATTAGCAGCTGTTGACAATGATAAACAGTTCTGAAATGTCCTTCAATGATGCTTTTAAAGATTCCTGATTCAATCTTCACTCCTCAGTCCGCAGTCAAGACATTTTTATTGATATGGTGCAGCGGGCGGGGAAGAAGGAGCTTCACTGCTGCATCGCAATCAACAATTCTGATGGTGGGACTAGTCACCTAGAACAGACAGATGCATAATGACACATTCATATCTTTTAACAAAACCACATAGATTCATAAAGACATGCAGAACCATTCCAGTGTTCATTAGGTCAATGACGATGCAACAAGGTTAAGAAGTATGTGTAATATATGTGAGCTGTCTCAGATGTTGTGGGATAGGATTATATGTTCATCTTTTACAATGGGACGTGTTTGGATCAAGCTTTCTGGACAGTGGGAGCGTGCCCTTCATGTGATGTATCTGATGTTTTTATCAGATCATCCTGAAATAAAAACATTTTAGAAGTAATGAAAGTGCAGCATTTCTTCAAAAGACAAAACGCAATGTTTAGTGAATTAAATCCTCAAATTTAATAATAGATAATTACGTTAAAACAGTGCCTTACATCATCATTGATGTCTCTATATTACCTTACCTACACTTCCAGTTGTTTTTATTCTGGGCTTTACAAATCTTTTATACTGGAGGTGAGTTAAACGTACAGTCAGTTTGATTTGAATACATGATACAAGTCTGATTCAAGCATTAGTCCTGGGAATGTTTCAGATCTTAAGACTTTGTTCTATTTCTGCAGCTCAGTGACTTTGAATTTGACTTGCTCCAGTTCCTCTGATTTTCCACCAGAGGTCACTCCTGCTAAAGCTTTGAAGGGGGATAAACCAAGTTTACCCCTGATGCTTCAGATCCATTGGTGTTATCTTGTGTAACCAAGTCTGCTGCTGAACATTCTGTGTTTACACTCCTTTTATATGCCCATACACGATCATCATCTGACAATACACCCATCAATCTGCCAAGCCCCCGAACTAGAACACCTCACAGATTAAATGCTCTGTCAGACCTATGAGTTATTATAGTACGAGAGGATGTACTGATGGTTCTCTGAGCCATGAATTAGTTTACTTCAGTGTTTTTAGAGGAAAGATCAAAACTGACAGTGATCTACGTAACGCATCAATACTCTCGCTAACACTCCCTGAATCAGCCACATTAAAAATGGCTCCTCAGAAGATCCTTCACTTGAAATACAAAACTAATGCAGTCTCATGCACATTTTAAATTAATCAGTTGCGAGACTATTCTCCTCAGTTTGCTGTGCAGTGAAGGTCCTGCTGTCTTAAAGTTAGAAAGCAGAAAGAAGCCATACCCCTAATGAATACACCCACACAGAATCTGGAATACACTGCAAACACTTGTTCATTCAGTCATGTCTTCAGTGAAACATGGACTGGTAGGTTTATGGAGCTTTACCAAAAACCTGCAAAAACATGATTTCCACATTCAATCAAACATTGAATATTAAATGGTACACCTTTGGGTGAAGAGGAAGCATTTTTCTGTAACAGCTGAGTGTGGTGAAAGGCTCATCATCATATGACAGAGGCTGGAACACGAGTTGAGTTTGCCACAGAATAGCTTTATATGAGTAGACTACAGAAATAACTGGCTTCTTTGCTTTAATAATTAATTTAGAATTTCATTTAAAGCAAACACAAACACCTTTTTAGCAGCTTTGTCGCTGGCAACAGGAACGTGTGTAAACATGCATACAATGCCTCTTTTGTTTGCCCTGACGCTGATTATGTTAAACTGTCTAACAATAAAAGAAGGCTCCATTATTGCTATTGTTCCGATTAAATACCCACGAGATGATGGATTTGCAAAAAAAAAAAAGGAAAAATATGTTAGCTCATGTATAGTACATATTCTAGGAGGGAGTTAATGTGAATAGCTTTAACAGGCCCAGGCCTAAAGTGTGTGGCTGATTGTCAAAGAACCATAGCAACCTATCTGCATCCAGAGCCAGAAACAATTCATGCAAAAAGAGATTGTAATGTGAATCACAGACACACTGGGCTATGATGGTGGAAGGGGGTCGTCTACAGTTTCAGTGGCGGGGTAGAGGTGCATTAGGGCGGACTAAAAGAGCACTTAACAATGCTGAGGGGGGCCGGTCTGAATGAGGGCACAAAACTGTCTGAGAATAGGAGCACAAAAGCCGAAGAAGTGGGATTTCAGTGCTGTTCCTCTCCTCCAGGGTAAGATTTATAGTGCTTTTTCTGTGAGATTGATGACATATAATGATCAGTATCCAACAGGACCCGTATGGCCGTGGGCATTTAGAGTGGAGGCAGGCTGAGAACAGCCGCAGTTAGCAGCACAGGTTTTAATCCCTGGCTTTTCCAGTGGACACACACACAACCCCAGCCCTGCCCGAGGTGAGTGTGTTGCTGGCCGAGGCTCCTCGCCCGAGCCACTCCAGCCTGGTCCATGATAGACAGCTCTGTTCATCCCCATGTGAGTGTCTGCTGCCTGTATCGACTCCCCTCCAACGCATAATTCCATTAATCAGTTCAATTTCCCTGTGGGCAGTGGTTTATTTCCGTCATCAAATGCCTGATGAAATCTTTAGACGCTGCGTATTAGGGAACAATCCCTACAAATAGCTGATAGTGTTAACCAGTCACAAGCTGCGCAGAGGCATCGCTCAGCTCTAATTTGAAGGGGAGTGAGGTGATAATGCGATGTGTCATCCTTTTGTGGGCGTGCATTAATGGCGCCAGCCAAGATGGCAATTGATGGCAAATCAACTTCTTCCAGCGGGAAGGGAACAGGGGAGGGAGGGGGGCTTGGGTTGGAGGAAAGCGAAAGAACATTGACTGGCAAACTGCAGAGCCACAGCGGCCTTTAATCCATTACTTCTCCTGATGGGGAAGGTTTACTGCATCTCAGTCGTAGATGGCATGTGCATTTCAGGCTCTCTTTCCACTCTTGTTCTCTCTCTCTCTCTTTCTGGCTGAGCTACTTGTTACTATTAGAGCCTGATGTGTGATGTGTGAGTCCAAGATTAATATGTTTAATTCACTTCTGTCTAATTCATTTGTTTTTCTTATTTGGGATGTTTGGAAATCTCTAATAAGGCTGGATTGACAGGTTAAGGATGAACTGTCTGGATAGAAGCACCGTGGCTACACAGAAATCACCAGAGTCAGAGACCAGTCATCAATATTCAGTGTCAAACCGACTCCAAAACAGTGGATGCTCCCTGAACTCCTCCGGCTTCATACTGGTTCACATGTCAACCAGCAACAGTGAACGCAACAGCTGTGTGAGACTGGCGAGCGTGCGCTAAAGTCGCTGGCAGCCCTGTATCCTCCACGTGCCGCGCACACTTGATCACTCACAGTTTTGCTGCACAGGTACAAATTAGTTTGAGTTCATTTTTCATGTTCCACTGACCACGCTGACCGACAAATGAACCTCTTGGTGCACAAGATGCATTCAGGCACAGTATTGATTGTAGGTCAAAGGCAGCATATTCTCTGCTGAAACGGAATTGATGAGGGTTTATGGAAATGTTGACACATTTGACTCACAGAGCTAAATCCAAAACCCTCCCTGGGCCCAGTATGCATCAGCATCACCAGTAAATCAGTGTCAGTCCAAACAGTCCAAACAGCGTCCAGTCAGAAATTAACGTAACCCTGAAAACACTTAAAAAATGTAAAACTCAACTCATCTCATTGTTATTTATGGTTGAGGTTATGGTCCTGTGTTACTGAAATGACCAATACCAATAGTGTAGCAGGTGGCTAACGTCGTGGCTAACCAAGATCAAATACCCCCTAAATATGAGTCTCTAGACTTACAGCAAATAGATCCTCAACCTTTAAAGACTGCCTCCAAAACACACAATATGGAGCTCTGCCTCCATATTAGCTTTAATGTTCAGCCACAGTGTTCGCCACTTGCGCAGCGTTCCGACAAGCAACAGTGTGTTATTATCCCTGTTGGTCCACAACAACCCTTTCAAAAGATGAGTTTCTCCTTCTACTGTGTAAATAATCACCGTCTGATGATATATGGAAGGAGATTTGTATCTGAGTGAGACTAACAGAGGCCAGGATCTTTTCAGCTGCAGGCTACACTATGCATTTAGTGGCTGTGTTTTGCTGTGTGGGCAGCATATCATTTTAAGTGATTCATACCTCTCCAAAGGCTCCTTATCTAGCAGCCACCCAAACACCCTCAATGGTGTTTTCATCATAACTGCTGGAGCAGCTGCTATCTGTCTGCTCAGTGGATCCACCTCCCAGCTGGGTCATCACACGGCGGCAACAATGACGAGAGGCCAAAGGTCTGCATCTCAACACAGTTTTCACAGCAGGAGTCCTGGGCTGTTGTCCTTGTCTCCAGTGAACGTTTACAGTTTTTCTGTTCTACCTGGCTCAGAGGTAGAGTGGGTTGTCCAACCGTCGGAAGATTGGTGGTTCCCCAGCATCTCAGGGCTCTGTTCCAAAGAGTCCTTGGGCAAGAACTCCAAACTGCTCTTGATGTCTGCTCTATCATTGCGCGAACAACTTAGTCTCCTCCCTTCCTGCACTGCATTGTATGAATGGGTCTGAACAGGTGAATGTCAACATGTATTAAAAACCTGCTTTGAGTGGTTTCTTTAACAGGCCAGTAACAGCAGGAACCAATGCGTTCTTGAATGTATCACTTGCGCATCTTCATCAGATTATGTGCTTGATCAGACTGAAGCAGGCTGAACTTGCTGGATAAAGCATGGTGTTTTGATGGTTGTAAAGCAACATTCTACAGACAAGTGTTGTGTGTGTGTGTGTGTATCTGAAGCCTGAAATACTCAGTGGGCACCAAATGGGGATTACTCCGCCGTTGAAAATAGTCCCCAGTCAATAGGCCCTCACTATTTCCTATTTGGCTGATTTAAAAATAAATTTTTGTCGGCTAAACGCACACAGTGAAGAGTCATTTCATGGGATTCGTGAGAGTCATTTTAGCACAATGAGTACCACTTTAATGCAGCATCAAACTGCGACACTGACAATTACGTAATGAACCTGATCGCAGTCATACTCAATAACTGACGTTCACTGGAAACGTTGGAACATTTATCACAAACTCAACGCAAACTGAGAGTAAAACCCAACAAAACAACCAAGTCAATTCACTGAATGACTTTGCCTACTAAAACCAGAAAATCAGTATGATTATTAATAAATAAAGGCAGTTGGAGTTGAGTCAGTACTGAATGATAGAATACGTGCAGGGTTTACTGTCTACTTAGGTCCATGTTTTCCGGCTCACATGGCTGAAAATACTTTACATAGATGCCAGCGTCCTGATGAAATGAAGTATCATACATCTGTTCTTTGTGATTAGAATTGGACAAGTCCAATCACACAGAAATGGGACAACAAACTCTCAGAGCTTCCAGCAATTGGACCCTAATATCTGCATTAATACATACACAGCGTCTTATCACAAAGACCCACACTTCACGCAGCTACCTCCAGCCTTTTCAATGTACACACTAGCACCTTATTTCCCTACGAGAGGCGTCTTTATAATAGCCAATTGTTTCTCCATCACAACCAACGCACAAACCTCAGCCAATAAAGGAATCTATGAGTAACCCTATGCACATTTCATCACACAGCTGCACTGAGTGTTCCCACAGTATGGCATCGCTGATAGGCAGGCTTCAGAGATGAAGAATGAAAGTAATATGCGGAGGTCTTGCCCTTAATTTGTACATACATTCTTCTGCATTTACACAAAAAGCAGGTGGGGGGGGACTCGGGCGGGGCTTTGCTAAGATTCTCCTCTTTGGCAGCGCTGCAATGAGAAAGGCAACAGCTGTTCATTTGATGCCGCCTGCACCTTTGTTGACCCCATCTCCGTCTGTGCGGTCGCTGAGACAGTGGAGAAATTAGTTGTATTACCCGCTCCCTACCGCGGCAGGTCTAGCTGTGATTCTGCCCAGATTCTGTCCATTACAGTGGCCCCTCTGTCTGATTAGCCCCAACACACTCACTAACATGCCAAATCACTGCCTCGCTCGTCCGACGCGAGCCTCCACTCTCTGACAAACAGACGGAGAAAACAGCAACTCCGCGGCAGAGGCATGGAAGACAAATGTGCTTGCTTAAATGCAGGCAGCAAAACGAAGTTGTTTTGTTCCAGACCAAACGTCTGGAAGACGATGAATATAACTGGCAGAGAGCTCACTAAGATCATTTGAAAATTAGAACAACACATCAAGATTCCTTTAGCTTATAGAATATCACAGCTGTATTTTAAGCTCCAACCCACAGGATACTGTCTGCTTTACATCTTTATATTTAGTTAATGGATGAACTACTATTGGATTAAAACTAGGCACGCACAGATGTCCATAAAACCCATAATACATCAAACCCATATAGCTGAAGTAAGTAAAAGATGAATGGGCATCTCCAGAAAAACTGTTTTCCCCAGAAAAATGATTTTGTGCACTTGATGAGCTGACAGGTTTAGGTCATCAGTTCAGAGTCCATGTGCTACGGCTGCTGTCCAGAGTGCTGATGCTGAGGCTGAGCACAGCTGGACTCTGTTAACTGGTGGCTAGTGTTGGTTTGTCACCAGCTCTTCTTTTGACTTTCAAATACCTGACTTTACCAAATATGCTTTTGAATGTGTTCTTCCTACACTCGGATCCAATTTAACAAGTGCTTTTACTATACTTACCATGAAACAGAGCAACAAACAGTTCTGTTGCATAATGATTGACCCCATATTACAGTGCTGAGAATGACAACAGGGACCCAGCCAACTTTATTGTGGGGGTGAGAGGATTGGATTCTTAAAAAATGTAATAATTATTGAATGAAGTTTGCCTGTGCCATCTCTCTTCACTACAATCAATAGGTAGATTTCATAAAAATTCTATGCATGTTGTCAGTTAGGATAATATTTGTAGACATATATAGTTAGAGCTGTTCTGTGGTATTTATGATACAAGTCAGAGATCATCAGACTTTAGGCAGCAACGTTCTTATACTTGTATGTTCCTTTAGTTAGTTCCGAGAAATGAGATATAACCGGTTATTATAGTTTTGATTCATATGGATTATTTGCAGCAGATGACTTTACATGGTTATTACACTTTTATTATGCACTCATAATTCCAATGAAATTATGGTTCCCATTAGAAGGCCATAGGTTTAGAGATATATGCACTTTACCTACTGTACTAAATGCTATTTTCTATGTGCAGCAGCAACAGTTTATATTGATAAATGCAAATTAACATAGCATGAACGAATGAATCCACTAATAAGTGCAGTGATTATTTAACGTGCCCCCACAGCCCCACCTGAACCACGCGACCTTCTGACAGGTAAGCGGACATGGCGAGTGGACGGATGGATGGAAAAGGAAGCAGTGAATCGCAGCGAGGTGTTGATGTGATACCCATGTGAAATGTTAGACGGTGAATCGGGCGACTCTGATATTTCTTGTTAAAAAAACAAAAATAACAGCGGTGTTCAGAGAGAACAGAGAGAAAAGAGGCGGCAGAGAAGGTTGCAAGGGTCGGGGGTGGTCACGCCCCAGCATGTTGACACTATATTATGGAAACAGTTTTCATCCTGTTCCATGGCTGACATTATTTATACAGCATTATTATGATTATTACGACTATTTTCAAGAAAACCCATGCAGATTCGGCAAATTACGCGCAGAACCGCGGCACAGAGTGTACGGCCTCCACCTCAGTCTACCCCCCATCCATTTTTATTGACTTTATGCACAAGAGACATTTTAACTGAAATACCCTTTTTTAATATTCACTCCCAACACAACAGCAGCCTAAGTCATATCGATTGTGGCTGAATTAAAAGTACCTGATGCAGGGCATCTCTAATCCGCAGGGTCTTTTAAGAGTCACCTGGTCTGACAAATGGGCCCTTTTAAAGGAGTATAATGTGTTCTTAAATTATTTTATTGATGGGAGGGGGACAGCCACTCCAGGTACCCATACAAACTGACTTAACACGCTGTGAAAGGGTCAATTTGGCCTCCATTTTCCATTTCTTCGTTATCTGCATTTAGACTCATGCTGGGAGGCTCGACGTGAGCCGGGATGGGCTTTGAGGAGGTTTGGCAAATTTCAGCATTTGCTCGCACTGGTGAGGTTCACGAGAAATTTGCCAGTGTTTTCTGTGCTGTGGGTTGTACACGCTGTTGTGGTACAGAATTGTCCTGTAGATATATAGATATCTACTTATTCTGTCTTTTTATTTATATTATTTTGTTAAAAAAGGAAAAGGAACGGTGCTTGACTTGCACTGCAACCCTCTTATATGTGAACTGAAACCTGTTTTTTCCCCTCATACAATGCTTTCAAGCTCAAAATGATCTTTGTGTCAAGTGACTTTTTGTAAAAAATCAATTTGTTCATACCTGAAAATGATCAGGGACACCTGTAACTTTAAAAGTAATGCTTGACCCCTCTTGGATTCTCCCTGGCACAGAAAATCCACAGTCTGCCTCCTGCTACAGTAGGTTAACACATGACACAAAGCTCCTCAGCCCTCCCCATGTGTACGTCTAACAAATTCACTCCGAGGAGGAACCTCACGTGGCGGCAGGCCAGAGTGACGTTTTGTCTTTCATAAGCCTGGCAATTTCCCTCTGAAAACAAATGATTAATGCTGAATGGAGGAGAAAAGGTGTGTAACGCTTTTCAAATCAGCAGACTCTGTAAAAGGGAGACTGCTAATTACATTGCTGCTGGTATGACCTCTGCTTAAGTGCATGAAAGCCTCCTGCAAACGACAGGTGAAATTGCATTTTCAAGTAACATTTTAAAGGTCCGTGTGGGCACTCTGCCTAATAAAGCCATTTGTAAATGACTCCTCTTTTAGACTCCATTAGGAAGTGGAGCAAGGAACATTTCGTCATAGGATTCAGAGTCAATAAGCATGTAATCAGGACATCCAGAGAATGTAGCAACCAGTGAAGGGGATAATTAATGAGATTGCCTCATGAACTGCTTAATTACTGACTGTTGGCCTCCTCAATTGTCCCTCCAAGTGCTGCATTTGTTCCCCAGTTGCCATTATGCCCTGATTGACAGAGGTGGCGAACCACGGGAGAGAATCGGGACATCTGAGGATATATTAATTGGCTATTACACATGGAATCCAGGCTGAGAATTACTGTGACCAGTAATTAATATGTCTGAAGAGGAGCGACGAGGCTGCGGCGAATACGCCTGGCAGTGTAAACATGATGCGCAGCTGGTCGTTAATGTACCCGTCCCAGTGATGAGCCGTTACTCCACACAGATGTTTCCACAGGTACGAGTGAATGTTTTCAGACGCTGTTGGAAGAGCTGTATTCAACATGAACATGATAGCGCCTTATACTATAGAAATCTTTACAAACAATAATGTTTCAGTGAGTGCAAAAGAGGTCCAGTAATGCCCCTCCAGCAGTAGTATAAGAATGTGACTATATATAACTTGTGATATATATAATACACTATATACTGTACTCTACACTGTATGTCCATTTTATGCATTATACACACTTTATTTATGAAAACTGGTATTTGGACAAATACAGGAAACAAAGGGATGAAACTAAAGTGGTGGCAGTGAAATCAGGTTTATGTGACTGATTAAACTGCTTTACACTGATAAACCATGTCACTAAACTGAGGACAGGGAAGAAGAAAATACAGTGTAAGTCAAAAAATGAACATGATATTAAAAACATTCAAAAGAAAGCATGACCGTCTTTTAAGAAATCCCTTATATTCTTATTTCTCCACGTATTTCAGGTTCCTTAGGTCACATGACAAGATGAAAAGATATCTGCTATCCCACAGCAGAATGTCAGTAAATGTAAGTATTCCTCCTGTACTTATGTTCAGATGCAAGGCTTCTTAATAGCAGTGATAGCAGCTTGATTAACAAATATCAGCATACACACAGGGTTAGGTGAGGAGAAACATTTGCTGTTTAGCCATGCACTCATATAGACAACTGGCTGTGTTGGAAACATAGTTGTTCACAATTGTGTTAAAGGAGGACACAACTACATGGAACATAAGAGAAGTCAGACTGTGTAGAACTTCTGTTTTTGCATTGATATGAACAATAAACAGCAACACAGCTCGCTGTAACCCTCCTCTTTCTAGCTACACCATCCTCATACTGCCCCACACTGCTCCTACTGTTCATGTGCACATTGCGTACCCACAGTGAAAAGCCAGTATATCTCCTGCTTTAGTCAACTTGTATAGAACTTACAGATTCACTGATTCACTGAGTCTGATTCACTGATTGTGTTATTGAGATGAAAGCTTAATGGTTATGGTTGCAGACCATTGAGTTTCTTCTAGAGCACAGGGGGCCAGGCAACAAACTGTATTAGTTTGCATGTGGTAGGTGTCTGGGACTACTCTATTTTTCACATTTTTACATTCTGACATTTTTAACAACTTGCCCTGACAAAGTACGCTGATGATTCCACTGTATATTAGCAGCAACCTCTTGCCTTAGATCAAATCAAGCTTTGTATAGCAAGTTAAAACTGTATTTTTGAGCCTGGTTCAGAGCTGCTGTAATAGAACTAGAACAGTCGCGCTGCAGGAGCCATAACAAACTGAAATACTTTACCCTCCCCCATCATCTGCAGACTAAATGTAACATGAAGGAATCATCAGGGCTGAAGAGCATAGACTTCGCATTCTATTTAAACAATATCTATACATTGATTTTAGTATTCCATCTTAATGTATGTACACTGTTGACTGTCTTTGTAGTAACAATATATGTTGATGTCAATGATGTTATTATATGTATATTAATATTCATATTAATATTCATCATGCGTTATATATTGTATGTTAGATGTGGACCACAGGAAACAACAAATTACCTAATAAGATTATTATTATTATTGTTATTATTATTGTTATTATTATTATTATTATTATTATTATTATTATTATTATTATTATTATCACACCATGACACTATGTGCAAATCCTTGTGTTGCTTGGGTTAGTATCACTGCTATGAGCTGCCACCATATATTACTACTATATTCACATGTATTGGATATGACATTGTGACATCTCCTCCACTGTTGGTTTACCCTATTATTGACTAATTTTATGTCTAATGTTGCTAAAAACACATGCATTAAAACACTGTGCATGGATCTTCGAGTGGACATCACAGAGACAGTTTTGACTTTGACATGTTAAACACACAGTCTTACCTTCAGCGTGTCCATGCCTCTCTCCAGGTACGTCCCGTACTTGTTTTTCTCTCCAATCGAGGCGTAAAACTTACTCCACCAGTCCATGAACTNCACACACACACACACACACACACACACACACACGCATTTTGCTCATTTGCTTAATACCCTGGCAGGATGGAGAACAAGTAGTAAGACTTATGAGAATGGTTAAAGGGGGTTAAAGCATGTGAGAGTCAGGGAGGAGAAACAATCCCAGGTTTTATGGTGTGTGCATGTGCGTGTGTGTGTGTGTGTGTGTGTGTGTGTGCTCATGTGTATTTTAGATTTTGAAAGTGGGAACCACATGAGTCCCTGCACCTCCAGGGTCCAGGTCTGGGGCTTTGTATATCTTGGCCAAAAAAAAAGGGAAATCACTGTGCGTATACACTCAACTGGAGTGGAAATAAAAAAAACAGCCAACCGCCCCTCCACCCACTGAACAGCACACACGCAAACACATATGCAGCCTGTTAACGTGTGTGTGTCCACTGACCCTTTATGACCTGTCCTTTCTGAAGGCAACAAAGGTGGGAGTGAAAGAGGCGTGAGATCACACACATTTAAATCAACTGGATGAGTGCTCTTATTCATGCGATACCCACTGGGGCGAACAGTGACAATGTCCTGCTTGTTCATTGCCTCCATGTTAGCCCGGGACAGGCTGACGCTGCTGCAGTAACTGCCGCACTGCTCATCAGCTTAAACCATTGTTTTCAGAATGTGGCCACTCTCACTGCGGACTGTAATTAGACCAATACCTGTTGTGCAGGCTGACTGACTGATTGATCAACAGTCTGTGTGACTGCCCACTAAACCTGTTCCCTTCTTCAAACTGGAGCTGGTATACACAGTATATAATTAATAAAGTACTTTGTATCTTGTATTGTTTAATGTACAGAAGGTAACAGTAAGTTGTGTTTTTCAGGGACAGTGTCGTTTGATCAAAATTTAAATTTTACTTTATTAAATATTGGATCCAAGTTCACATTTTTATTATTTTATATGACCTATATATTTTAATAATGTTACAATATTGTTTCATAATTAGTATCAGACAAGGGTTTATACATAAAAAGTATATTATCAAATGAAGCAATTAGTGAATAATTGTGTACATTATTCAAATGAAACACTTTCTGAAATGACTCAAGCTCTTCTCATTGTCATTTTCATCATTTTACTAGATATAATTTTTATTGAATTAAATATATTTTTTTGAAAATGAACTTTTTTGCAAAAGGCTGTTTTAATTTAATAATTTAATTTAATATTTTTTTTCCAGTGACACTTTGCATGACACATTTCATTTCAAAATGTTACTTTTCATGATAGTGGTGCTGTAAACAGTCACTTCATCTTTCAGCCAATCACAGACCCCCATGAGCAGGAGGGTCCAGTGCAGACCTCACGTGACATGTGTCAATGCCCTTTGGGTCCCCAGGCTGTCCACAAAAGTATAGAAACAGTGAGCAGCTACTGTCACTAAAAATTACAAATTAAACTCTCTGTGTGAACAATCCACTGTGGGTTTGACTGCGCTGATTTGACTGTGTCTCCAGCATTTTATGAAGATGTTTGCAACATTAGCATTTTAATATGAGCATGGTGTTGACAAGCATGTAGGGTCCTCTAGATATTTACATCATCCAGCATGTGAGATGTCTCTTGCTAAGACATCTTTTTAAGCTAACATAGTTGGCATATTGATTGATTGTCCTGATGAGAAGTTAATTTATATTTATATATACAAGGTAAGAACATTTTGTATTGATTTATTAAAGTCAGTCCAACGCTGAAAACAATATTCATCAATCATCATCAATCTTTTTATGCACACGTAACATGTGTATGAACCATATTAGCAATATTACTGAACTGCTGCTAAAATCCCAGATTTGTTCTTTAATGTATTCATAAATATAAACATAAAGTTATGTAACAATAATAAAACATAATATTTATTTTCCTATACGCACATACTAAATAAATATGGCAAATATAAATGAGGTGAAATGGAATGGTGATTCAGTCTGTTTATCACACCACCTCACTGTAACCAGAGGCTCCACTTCCACTCAGAAACACCTGCTTAGTGGGTTAGGGAGGCAAAGAAAGAGCAGAGAATAAGATGCATTTTCAGATTTGTCCATGTAAGCGTGAACATTGCCTTAGTTCTACTCTCCTAATTTGAGAGGCAACCCTCCCAGAGACAGGAAGTGTTGGACTCAGGGGGTGGCATGCTGCTTGAATGGGAGCGTTTGCTCTTGGAGTCGGAGTCCCTCGCTGCTGCGTGGATCCCCGCTGGAGCAGCCGAACAGGCCTAAGCCCCTCTTTTCTCACTGCCCTCCCTGTGGATTAAATGGCTTTCGCTCGCCTCTTTTTCCTCCGCTCGCTGCTGACAGGAGTGGCATTTCACTTCTTCTTCCCATGGCCTCAGCAGATGAGGTAGCAGTTTTCTGTTTTTCTTCTTGCTCACTTGGAAGGAGCAAATTACCAACAAGAACTCAATAAGCAACATGTCCCTCACTGCCGGGGGTCCGAGTCGCTGCTTGTGCAGCCTGCATCAGAGATCAACACGGCCTAAGTGAAGTGACAGCAAGTGAGAGAAAAGGGTAAACGAAGTGTGTGGGGAGGGGGGGTGGGCGGCATCTGCCCCCATACAGATTTGCTTAATTGGGTTTGACTCCCACAATTACAGGGTAATAATGGCCTTTTCAACCCGGCCATGTTGAAGTGAAAGGCAGTTGCTCGGCACACCCGCATGCTGTCAGATGGTTTATAGCAGAGAGCGAGCGACAGAGAGAGGGGACGGAGAGATGTGGGGAATTGGCAATGGACTTTGGTTAAGCAGTGGTTATTGAGTCTTTGATAGGACTCCAGGAGGCCAGGGCAGCAACAATGACAGAATTAATGGGCAAGGCACGATGAGAATGTCAGCTCAGCGGGGGGCTGCTGTGGCCTTTGAGCTGCCTTCTGACGCCTCTGTGATTGTGCTCTCCACAACACTGTGAAAAGGCTTGACCTGTTTGTTGGTGGATCTGATCTTGAATGCATTTTTTTTTTGTACAAGCTATTGTGTTCATCATAGCGCGACACCCTGGAGTTTATCTCTGAATGAGTGAGCAACGCAGTGAGGTCACGATCAAGTGGACATAATTTTGCTAATGCTTACATATACAGTCGTCGGATAATGCCGTGTTTTCAGAATAAGGTTAAATACACTCGAGCAAGTGGGGATGATGGACAAAGAGGAGGCATGCGAATTCCAATCACTTTGCAAAGTAGAAACACATTTGAATCATCATTATAAGGCAACTGTAACCTGCTTAAAGAATCGTAACAGATGGAAATGGCTGCATGGGAAAACAAAGAAACCCTGATTCCAGCTGCATCACAACAAGCTGCACAGCTTCAGGGAAATGCTACTTCATGTGCTTAAAATACTACCAGGAGTATAGTAGAAATCACTGGGTTTCATCCGACATAACAAACACTGAACAGAAAGCTGTCCATTACACACAAGAGCAGGTAGGCTGTGTCAGCGTATTATCAATAAAGGTAGTGATTAGGACATGTCAAATAAGCTTATTGTTGATCTCCTGGAGGTTGAGTGCGTTCCACTTTTGCATCTGTGTTGCATAGATTGGATAAAGTCACTCGTGCAGATGTGCATTAACTACGGCTTTTAATGTTTGCATCCAGTTTATGAAGCATAAAGGCAAACGTGTGACTGTCCGTCTGACGGCGAGGGAGCAGGAAAACACGGATGCAATGAAACGCGGCACAAGGCATGTCACTGTTTGTGCACCGGAATAAAGACAAAATCCACACGTCTAACACACACACACACGCACACACACCACACACAAAAGTTTGCAGTGTGGGCCAACTTGTATGGACTTTAAAGCACCCTGCTGTCAGTCATGATTAGCTGTAACGATGGGCCCATTTTGACACTTCAGAATCAAGTCTTGGCAAATAGCCCTGGGAAGAGGAGCCACATGCTACGAGATGGCTTTTCCCTGATATAATTTGTGGCTGCAAATTACAAAACAGAGGCAGAAATAATGTGTAAAGTCAAGTTTGGTGAGGGAGAAAATGGAAAAATTTAGGGTTGTGTGCCACTCTAATGGATATCCTTGTGGCTGGGAGAAAATGGGACTCAATAATATGTCCTTAATGTCTGCCAGCGCTGTTTCAGGGAACGTATCAGAAGAAATGTCCCCTGCCATTTCTGCAAGCAATCACTTAATGGGACGGGCAAATCTCAACAAAATGGATGTACTGATCTATTTCTGGGCTTGACAGATGGAATGAATCTGTGGCTCTTGGAAGACAAAAAAGAAAAAGGCAGAAGGCAAAGAAAAGAACAGGCTACAAACAAGAAAAGATAAAAACAAGCCTTTCACGATTCATTCAGTACCGCAGCATGCCTGCGATGTTTGTGTGCGGCTTAAGTGCAGACACTGACAGGAATTTCAATTATTTAATTAGGGAGGGAAAATGAAAAGACTTAAGTGTTGTGATTTCTGCAGTCTTTCATAGATCAATCTAATGTGCGCTCACATTGGAAATCAACCAAGATGGAAGAGGGGCAAGTGAAGTAGCGTCTTCCTAAATCACGCAATTAAAATGGCAAATTAGTTTCTTGATATATTCATTTAAGTGGTTAAGTGGAAATGTTTCTCTCCCCGTCCACGCGGCTGTCTCATGGGTGGGTGTGGAGAGGCAGCGCCATCCACATGCTCTTATGATTAGAGCCACCGTTCATTTGCTGAGAAAACGCTGAAAGCACTTGCTGCACAAATTAGCCATTTGAAGGCTTGAAAATTCAATTCCGAGGAGTTGATTTAAGCATTTAGGCGAAGCGTGGCTGGGACGTAAAGATTTAGAAGCATTTTGCCCACTAATGTCGATAACTTTCAGAGGCCATTATAGGTTTTTGTGGCCTTGTGCCTCGTGAACGGCACAGCTGGAAAATGCCAGCGTTTCACACTTTTAGGCTTGTTTCGGTCACCTTCTCACCTCCGCTCACACACCATCTGCAGGCTGTTTCCCCGCCGAACACAGCTGCTGCTGTTATCAATTGGACAGTTTTATCCATAATTAAAGATCATCTAACGCTAACCACTTCGGTTAGCACAAAGACTGACTGGAGCTAGTGACTGGTAGGACAGGATGTGCTAATGTGTTATGTTTTAAAGGGATCCTGCATGAAGAGAAATAGACTGAATGTAGCAACATGTAACACACTGCCAAATACAGATGGAGGTATCTTCTTTGCGCTAAAATATTAAATATTAAAGATGTTCTGCTTGTCATCAAAACCTTGTAGCAATCTTGTTACGTTTGTGGATGTGTCTGTGGGAGAAATAACGCTGAATGTTTGCAGTGACCCAAAACCAGGGACAAAGCTGGAACATGGCTGTCCATGAACATATGCCACTGATGGAATGAAACACTGATCCCGCCTGCTGCAGATTCATGGAAGCTGTCCAGTTTGATGTTGGCAACACGCAGTGGAACGACACTGATTGTGAATTTTTATAATAGTCCTTTCCCACAAAGCTACAACAGCTTTATATACACAGCACTGTTCATTACGCTTTAAATTTATTGTATTTGTTGGGTGTGAATTCAAAGTCCGTCAGTTATATAATAATATAATCCTAAAAATAAATTGGACTTCTCAAGTAAAGCACCTCAAAATCATACTTGGGTAAATATACTTAGTTACTTTGCCCTCAGGATATGATATAAGGGAACGTGCACACTAACAGATTCACTGTTATCACTGAAATGTCACTTTTTCAGGAGCTGCTGAATCAGCATTTTGCTTAAGCACCATAACAGCCCATACAACGCTTGACTATCCTCAGCCAGCAAAGCCTGTAATCCTGTAACTCTAAAATCAAGTGATGAGTTTGTCAGTGAGACACGGGTCTGAAGCGGCTCCCGGTGTGAAGACAAAAAGCCGCAGGAGAGCGCGTGGATCATCCCGCTCAGACGGCAGGTGCACATGAACAAGCCCATGTGCGGGGGGGGGGGGGGGTTCAGACGTGCCTAAGCTTAGTAACTTCACCACAACAATGCAGGCGGGCCGGCCACACACTCTTTGTAATTACTCCTGTCACATTACCTTCCCGAGTGCTGCGTGAGCTCCTTACCCACCGATGACACCACATAAATGTAGACTTTCCATAACAAAATTAATCTCTCAAAAGCTGGATGGCTTCGAGAAAACATGGATTTGCTCTTCTGTCACAGAGGCATATTGTCCACTTTGATGGTGCATGGGAGGATATCAAATGCCCTCCTGGCTGCCACACTCCAGATGGAAGAAAATAGGCTGTGGTCTATAAAAATGAAGTTAGATGTAAGTACAGCACTCAAATCTCGGGGAGAAAAAATGCTTTTTCTGGGGCATTTTGTTGTTGTCAATTGGTCTGAGCAACTTGCTGTAATGCAGGTAATGGAGCTACTCTTCTCCTTTCATCTTCCTGGTTTGTGCGTGTGTGTGTGTGTCAAAGCAAAGGGAGGCCCGGCTGGATATGGGAAAGAGTCACAACAGGAGGAAATACAGCCAGGTGATGGCCGCAATGAAGGAAACATCAAGTCAGAGCACAGTGGAGGGATCTGTGCTGGTGTGAGCTGCTTCTTCAAACATCTGCCGGCTCCATTTACCTTCACTGAGACCAGTTCTCAAGCTGGAAACTCTATAAATATAAATCTATAAAAGTGTTTCCCCAGGAGAACGCTGCTGTATTATACAGCATTATAACAAATAAAGGAGGAAGATTGTCTCCGTTCATCCAGTTCATCACTGAGCAACCTGACAGCGACAGGCTTCTCATGTCACCTCTCTCTGTCTATGTAACATTTAGTTTTTGTTGGACTGCATTTAAAAGTATTCTTCTATCACTCTCTCTCCAAAATACAAAACTACCACACAAACATTACTTACTGTTCCTGAACTGACAGGAAATACACATATGTGTTGACTGCTCACAAATATCCACTTCACTCCTCTTCAAGGCTGCTGACAGCACCACAAAACTATTAATTATTCAATTAGTATTAAATCAGTTATTAAAACCAACTTCACTGCCACGTAACAGGGATCAGTGCTGGTTATTCCAATGGTCACCTTGACCATTTATTGACTTGAATAAAAGGGAATCAGAGGTACAAAAGATGAAATGGCACTCAATGTTTAGCTATTATTAATAAAACAAGCATCAAATAAACATCCAAACAGTCACATGATAAACTGTCTTTTGTTTTTGTTTTTGTTCTCATTTTAAATCATTTTCTGACATTCAGCTCCCAGGTAGACTCAAAGCACTGCATCTACACTCTCCCTGATACACGGGCCACCACACTGCATAGGTTCCTGAAGTTTTAAATATTCTATGCATTGTGATGAAAACTAATTAAGGGAATTTGTAGTTTTTATTTAGATTAAAAATATTATAATATTAAAACAGTAAGTGTATGTAATATTTACTTGCAAATATAAATGTATTAAATGAACTCAACGTGAATAACGGTACAAACCAAACAGGCATGTAAAAACAGTCTTTGCTTTTAGAAATTAGAAAAATTAGAAGCAGAGCAGCAAAGACTGTGGTTTTAAAGCCTGGCTTGCCCTCCTCCTCTAAAGCCAGTTCAGCCCTCTACTTTCAATCAAAACCATGCAGTCATCAGTATTACTTCAGCTTGCCAAGCTTTGGTTGTTTCTGTTTTTTCAGCAGATTCCCAAACCACAAAACTGGTGGGTGCTGATTGGCCGGTGGAGGGCCTGGCCTATTGTCTCAGCTCTGTGTTTGTTGTAGCCCCGGTTTCTCCCTATTCACCCTGTCAAACGCTGGTGCTATTAGCCCGCTGGAAATCTGCCTGTCTTGGCATTATAGGATCTTGTTGTATTTTGTCAGGTAACCCTGTCTGCATAAACGTCTTCATAAAAGGGGTTGATTAAGGTAAGATCGTATTGAATTTCGTCCAATAACTGCCGCTGTTCATTTGGTTATTTGCGTTTGTGTTGTGTTTATTTATTTGTGCTATTTTTTGCTCAGCTCCAGCTCTGAGAGCTCCACAGGGAACACTACAAATATTATTATTATTTTCATATATATGAGAAAAATGTATGCGTCACTTTTACTATCACTTTATTTACTTTATTTTAAAACGCTTTTATGTGTGTCAGTCTCATAAGTATCCAAATGAAGAGTCTTTTTACTGGTTATTCGGTGCACTTGTGCTAATGGTTGATGTAAATACATTAAAATCCTGTAACATAATAATAATAATCTTTATTTATATAGCATGTTTCAAAATCTGGGTGCTTCGCGTAGGCAGCAAATCCTGTAGAAGGAGAAATGCAAGGCTGGTAATCTCTGATTACCACACAGTTACTGTAGAACAGGGGAGAGGATCTGCATGAATGAAATGAGTGTATGGCAAACATGCACGGAGCTTCTCTTCATCCTGATGGGTCAATTTCCGGGTGTGTTTTACAGGAATATGTTTGAAATGAGAGTTGAAGAATTTGCGGGGAACAGGTTGAGTGATGCGATTGCGTGATTGAGAGGAAACAGTCAGCCTCGAGGTCAGTGCCAGACACAATCAAGGCCTCTGTCTGAATGAAAGGAAATTAAGTAGAACGCCTTGTTTCAGCGGGGTTTATCCTGGCGTGGAAGAAAACAACTGCCTAGAAAATTACTCGGTCCAATTATTAAACAAAATTATTAGTATTTTCTATACAGCACATGACACTGGCATTCTGAGACAACTGACCTGCTGGGGATCAAATGGACTTAAAAAGTGCTCTGGTTTAGATTGAGACAGCTGCTGAAACTTGCCAGAGAGGATGCTCAAAGGGAAATGTGATCCAGTGGACGTACAGAGCTCTTCAATGAATACACAGAGCTCTTCAACGAGCATCTCGTTCAGGTTTCAGACATAACAAGATATATCTATCTATCATTCTTTCCCCCCAAAACAAATCCATGACAGCTCTCCATGAGAAAGAGAGGATGGCTGCAGGATATTGCATCCAGGTGGAACAATGAGCAATAGATGTATCAAGTATCAAAGCGTCGCTGGACCCGATAGAGGCTGGACATTGTGTGTGTGTGTGTGTGTGTGTGTGTGTGTGTGTGTGTGTGAGTGTGAGAGTGTGTGTGTGTGTGTGTGTGTGTGTACTGGGGGCGGGGGTGTATGTAAAACCCATCTTCAGGGACTGATCTCCTAGAGAACACAAAGTGGAGCACACACACACGGGCGACCCCATAGCTCAATCCAGTGGAAATAATATGTTCATTACAACGCAATTACTGACACTTAGACCCTCTCTCCCTGAAGTGTGTGTGTGTGTGAGGTGGAGAGAGGAGGGGGCCCTGCCGCTGACCGCTGATGCTAAGTGACCGTATGTTCCTCTGTGTGTGTGTGTGTGTGTGTGTGTCTGCAGGCGCAGGATGTACAGCTTTATGGGCGGAGGGTTGTTTTGTGCAGGCGTGGGGAACATCCTCCTGATCGTTTCCACAGCAACCGATTACTGGATGCAGTATCGGCAGTCGAGCAACTACATGCACCAGGGCCTGTGGCGCTACTGTATGCCAGGGAAATGCTTCCCACACAATGACCACATTGGTAAGTGACGCCTCGGGGGGCTCAGGTACATGACTGGGAAGCTGCTAACTTTTAGCTACACCCCTAACCAGAGGCAGAAATCACGTCATTGGCTGAGGTAAAGTTCAGTGGGCGGAGCCAAAGATTGAACTTTTTGCAAAGCGTTAGCTAACTTTAATTCTGTATACTGTATTTCAGTTGTAAATAGATGATATCTTCATCCTCACCTCAAAACAGAGTTACTATCTCAGCTCTATGCTCATATAGCAAAACTGCACTTTCTGTTAGTTGTCATTAAGTTTGTTCACATCTCTCTTATTGGTTATCTTTTTAATTTGATTTCGGTCCAGTGTTAGAGAAATTCAGGACTGTGCCACACTAAAACACAAAAAAAGATAAAAAGATAAAAAAAAGATAAGAATTTTACCAATGACGTGTATTTTTGTTTTTTTTCAAAAATAAAATGCAGTGATGAATGATTTTTATGATTTTTTTATTATTTGTTTTTTTTATCACATGAGATAAATATATGTATTTTTTAGGTTTTATCACTGAGTTTTAAGGCGCTACACACCTTTGCCCTGCCTTACAGTGTGTTGTGTGTTTGATCATTGTTCCTGGCTGACGGATTTAGAATGTCCATCTGAGATCAGTCATTTCATCTGTTTCTCCTTATGCTTCCTCCATCATATTTGCTTGTTAACACGGTCTGAATATGGCCACAATCATTCAGGTCAGATCATCCACCTCTGTTGACCTGCACTGACCCTGCCTCTGACTCCTATTGACCTTTGCCCTTGTCCACAGCCCACTTAGACGCCACCCGTGCCCTCATGATCCTGTCTCTTTTGGCCTGTTTCATTGGCATCATCATTGGCATCATGGCCTTTATCCATTACTCCTCCTTTGACAGGTTTGACAAAACCTTTGCTGCAGGCATATTGTTTTTCATCTCATGTAAGTTCAATTCCATTGTTTTTGTACGTTGCTGGTTTGCTTTGAGATGTGATTTAATTTCGATTTTCAACTGAGACTAAAGACAAATAATCACAGTAATGTGCTAATCGTGAACTAATGATTTCCTAATGATTCCATTATTAGCACAGTTTCACAACAAAGCACAGCTGCTTGTTGTTATAAAAGTCTCTGCTCACCACAGAGCACTTTCATTAAAACCACATTTTAAAGCTTTGTTTTGCATAACTTTATTAAATATAGGTAATATAATTTGGTGTTATTCTGGAACTAAGAGTCAGTCCATAGTCATTAATTAAATAGTTGTGTGATTTTCTAATTAATAACATGATCAGCCAGCAGTTAAGGCTGTTTAATGTCCAAACTTTCAGAAACATTTTCTTTACTTCATATTTCATATTCCTTGTTTCCCACTCAGGCTTTTTAGTGTTTCTAGCAATGGCAGTGTACACCGGCGTGACTATTAACTACTATGGGAAACGTTACGGAAACTGGAGGTTCTCCTGGTCCTACATTATCGGCTGGGTGTCTGTGGTGCTCACCTTCTTTTCAGGTAAACGTGCATCAAAACAAACCAAAGTGCATGAGGTTTCTTCTCTTTGACAAAGGCGCAGTCGGTCTGTCACCTGTCTGGGACGCGCTCATCCTGCGTCTGCTTTGAAATTCACTGACATTTGATCATTTTCTGCTGACTGACACTGTAACCTTGACCAACTGATCATCCAATGGTCTCAGTGAAGTGCAGACCCACTCACAAGTTGAAGATGTACTTTATGAAGTCATGGCTAGCAACAGGATGAAGCTTCTCTCTATGTGTACAAGCCATTTTAGACTACACTACTAGATTACACTGCACCACTGGAAAATCCAAATACAGCAGTGCAGATTAAATGACCATTATATCTTTGCAAGACGTCAACTAGTGCTTGTATGCTTGCTTCATACTGTATGTACTATTAGGCAGAGATAGAGTATTAGACAACACCTCAGGAGAAAACAGGCAAACCATACATGGGTTAACCCATATGCAAGCAGCTGGATCAATGATGTGACATTATCAGTAAGTGATGCTTGTAGTAAGTGCTCATCTCTGAATCCTCCACCATGCTGTGCAGTACCTGCTGTTCAGCAGGCTTTTCACTATACTGATTATGAAAATGGAGGGAAACAGCATCCATATGCTGCAAATACCATGATGTTAAACCGTTTTGCTGAGCCTGAACATGTCAGTAAAACCACATAGCACAGGAGCTATGATTGTTTATCCGGGATGGAAACCACAAGACTCGGATACACATTTATTTTTATGGTGTTTTGCATGTTTTGCATTAATTCAACAGATGCTACATGCACAGCACGTGAATAACTTGGCTAATTTATAGATTGAACGTGCACTATATTTGACATAGCAGAGGGCTTTAAACACAGGTCCCAATCAGTTTGGCTGGTGAGTTACAAACCACAAAAATCCAAACAACAGCAAAATAATATAAGGAACTCATCTAAAGTGTCTCAGAATAACCTAAAAAAAACCAGCTCAGTTTATTTATACAACACTAATATTTTACGCGACATATTTAGTTATCCTTTGATGAATGACAAACGTTCAGTCACTGATGTGGGGCCACAAATAGCACCAGAGTTTCATTTAAAAGGATAACAATTTCATACTTGTTGTTCATACTGTGTAAACAAATAACAATTTTTTTAGATTATATTTGTTATTTGTAATGTATTTTTGATTGTAAGACATTTAACAACATTATATGCTTACAAATCCCCTAAATCTCAATTTTCCCCTTTTCTAAAATAGAAATTGAACTCCTTCAGTTTGCTGCCTGTGGTCCTGGGCTGAACGTCCTGACAAACACCTCGCCTCTCTTTCTTTTCAGGGATATTCTATTTGTGTGCCTATCGGATGCATGAATGCCCCAGGAGCGCTAACTCTCATTAGAAGACTTAGAGCATCATCCAGAAATAAGCCATGGACTGTGATCACGAGAGCTGCGTCGAGGGTGTGTGTAGATTCTCGCCATCTACGTGGAGGCAGAGCTTCCCTCTGCACCGTGACTGATCACAGTTGCTTTCAATAAAGGATTGGTGGAACTATGTGCATACTGACTCTTATTGTGCGTTGTCTGCAGCCGAGCAGCGGGATTTACCACATCATGACCAGTGCAGTGCTGTACAATGGCTTTCAAATACAGTGTGTCCATAACCACAGTTATTCATCTGCCCCACAAAATTAATACTTGCATGTAAAACATTCTGAAAAACAAAATCAAACATTGCTTATTAATATTATTATTATTATTATTTTGCTGTGGCTGAACGAATATCTAGACAGCCTCATTTCTAATTTCACTGGCGTGTAATTTGATGTATTATGGGAAAATACAATTTAATGCACTTTTAAAACATTTGTGTGCGAACACGGACACACAAAGCTGTAGTAGAGCTAAAAAAAAAAAGAATAATTAAATGCTTAAAATTACCGTGAATACATTGTAGAGGAATCTTTTTGAAAAAACATCTTACTGAGTGTATATAATATATTGTATATATACCATAAACCTTCGGTCTATTAGTAAAAAGCAGTTGGTTTAGGTACAGGTGAGATTTCTATCATTTCTCTATTATAAACCTACTGTTCAGCACGGCTGCTTTGAAAGCCATAAGCCAAGTATTAGCCAATACACTGCCGCAAACCTCTTATCCAAACGCGCCACTTAACCAAGTGACGCACTGCCTGGCCGGCTCCAAATTTTACTTAATGAAATGGCCACAAAAAGCCGCTTAACCGCGCCGCAAGGACGGATCCTTAAGACGATTTCATCACCATTTGTTTCATTTACTTTCTAATTTTCCCCTAAAAGCAACTTGTTATCCTGGTGCGCTCCATAAAAGGGATTGACGCACAGCCAGGTGCAGCGGGGTTACCTCCATCTGCTTTGGCCGCGTCTTTAAAAAGGTCTTTTCTTTATCCGCTGCTTTTCCTAACTTCACCTCACACCAGAGAGACGTCCGAGATACGTGTTTACTACGTCACAAAGTCGCTGTCTTAAAAACTAGACAAAAAAATAATTCCGTTATAATTGTAAATATTTTTTATTCTAATACTAATAAGGGATTTAAGAAGGACGCACTGCCTTTTCAGAGGTTTACGCACGTGTTGCAGCAGCTTCAGTCGCGATGGAGTTAATATTAGTTGTCTTCAGGTAGAACTAATGTGCAGTTCCCTCAGTGCCAAAAGGTGTTTGATTTGCAACCATCCCACTATGCTAATTTACATTTTGAGCGCACGCGTCCATTTAACACAAACCTATGCAAACTAATGCAGCAGAATGGCGCTTTCCCAGCGTAACTGATTCCCGGTAATTAATTTGTTCTCCCTCCATCTGATCAAATGGAAATCCTGTCCTCCAGCCCAAGGATTACAACTTCCGCTCTGACATCTCCCTTAATTGCCTAATAGCATTGCAGCGTGAATTCTGCCTACATTAAGACACTTTCACATTAACCAGTCTGATTGGAAATGTGATGACAACACCATATCAACAAATTACAGCGCACCGCTTTCTTTCGCAAATGGGCACAGGAGCGGCACTTGTACTCTCCCAGATTTTAATACCGACAATTACAGCCAATTTGTGCGGAATTACTAGACAGACCTGTAGCAGAACAATCCTCCTGTGACACAGGCTACATCACTTGATTCAGAAACTACTAACACGCGGGAAGAGTGCAGAAGTTACATCCTAGTGAATTTCCAGGACGGTGCGGTCGCATGTTCAAGTTTTGAGACAAAGTTTTGCATCCAAGTGACTTCAGTGACTTACAGGAAGCAATCACTGGAGCACGTGAACAACTGAAAAACAATATAAAAAGATAAACATAACGTCAAATCACTGAGGTTCTTGCCATGAGAAATAAAAATATGTATTAGAGCGTCAGACTCATGGAAACGTGTGCTCATCAGTGGAGTATGGCAGGAAAGCACAGAGCCAAAGTCTATGTCATTCTGCACATATCACATATCAAAACTATCATTTCTCCACAGGTCAGAGCCACTTTAACTCGCTACTTAGTCTAAAGGCCAATCATAAATATCCCAGTGTTTCACTCAGGCATGTGCAGCATATAGAAAATATGATCTAGGCTGCATTAATCCCAGTTTCAAATACTTTGTTTAAGTCAGGCATGGACATAAAATAGATTTTATGATGCAAAGCAGACCAGCAAAGCAATGTATGGACTCTTTCAGCACCACGGCGAGCGCCGGACTGCACCAAACATAACAAGCCTTACTATTAAACACTTAATGAGTAACATGCTGCAGGTACACGGCTCAGATTCCACAGGGCATAGCTAACAGCCTGCATCTCCGCTGTATTCCCTTTTCACGACGTTAAACGTTAAATAGTAGGGGTTTTTTTTCAAACTATATTGAATCTAATTTAAGAATAATTCCTCTGTGAAACAGTTCATTGCTGGCAAACCGGGAGAAAACATCACGGTTGCTAGGCGACCGCGTAAGCGCCGCTCCGAGCGGCGATTCTCGGTTGGATTTTCAGGCGCTATTCAAATGAAATGATGCGGCCACAGGTGCACTACATTTCTGGAATCTGTTTGCTTTTTTTCGCCAGCCTCGATCGGGTCCCAGCCAATCAGAAGCAAGAGCCGGCCCCCCACATCGCCCCTCCGCCCATACAATGCTCTAATTGGCTGATGCGCAAATCAATTTCCCCAATCCGCTACTCTCTCTGAATAAATACTTGTTGGAGATCTGCCCTCCCACTGATGTCCATGTAATGCTCGACGTATTGTCATTCACTGATCACACACAGGCGCTGCATTTAAGCCTGGGAGACCCGAGGGAAGAGGCAGATGCTGATGCAGCTTTAAAGGCAGGAAAATCACAAACCCAAACTGACACCATGAGTATGAACTATGCGTCTGCGGCGCCCACCCAGAGGTCGACGTCGTTTTTCATTGAGGACATCTTATTGCACAAACCCAAGCCGCTGAGAGAGGTCATCCCCTCGCCGTTCTGTAGCACCCTGGCCTCCCGGATGCCCATTCTTGAGTACGGATACCCACTGATGCCAACCCCAATACTCGCGCCACATCCGCACCACCCTCTGCACAAGCCAGAGCACCACCAGTACTTCTTCACATCTGGTAAGCACCGGGGAGCGTGTGAGGCAGGGGCAGGCTGCAGGCCCGGGGACACAAGGGAACTTCTGTCAGATGCAGACAGCAACCATGCTGCTGCAGCCTATCAGCCATAAACACACTGACTGTTGAAAAAAACGCATTTTATTCCTTAATCAGCTGGAAAGCCGTGGTCAGCCTACATATTCATTTATAAATGTATGTAGCTCTGTTTTGCACGAGACAGTGTGGGAATAAATATCATTTGCAGCCATAGAATCCCCTGACAAACAGAGCGCAGGTGTGGATGAAAAGTTACCTGAAGTCTTTTTGAGCATCACAGGAAACAAGATCAGCAGCTCGTTCAAAATGTACGGTAGTTAATTCTTATTTTCATTCTAGTCTATGTCATTTTTAAAATACAATCATTGCTGCTCTGATTATTTTGCATTTTAGTTGTGTTTTTATATTCACTGAAACTATAAATCAAACAAACCATAAATCACCAAAACCGATTATTCGATTATTTGATTATTTGAAATGTTTTTATTCGTTTTTATATTCGATTTTCTCTGCTCTTGAACTCTGATCATCACACGCCACCGCTTGGTTTCCCCTGCAGGGATGCAGATGCCGGCTCTGTTCCAGCATCACGCAGAGTTACCGGGGAAGCACTGCAGACGCAGGAAGGCCCGGACGGTTTTCTCCGACTCGCAGCTGTCCGGCCTGGAGAAGAGGTTTGAAATCCAGCGGTACCTGTCCACGCCGGAGAGAGTGGAGCTGGCCACGGCGCTCAGTCTGTCCGAGACACAGGTAAACACACACCTGAAAGGACTGGACTACAATTAGAACAGGGTCTGAGCAGGGTCTTTGTTTGTTTAAGGAAAACCCAAAGAAAACTGGTGATCAAACAAACTCAAACGAAATAAAAAAAATAATCAAGAAATTTAAATTAAGAAAATGTAAATAAAGAAATTATTGATCATGCCTAACTACATTACATACAGGATACTCTGAGAATACCACACACAGCCTGAATAAAATGCGTTCAGGAAATAATAGATGTTAAAAGGAAATTCAATAATATTTATTCTATAAAACTTATATTTATGTGTCATTTAAGCTGCTTAGTTACCCTAAAAATAAAAATATTTTGGCCTTTACATCGAGCCATATATATTTTAAGATTACAGGCAAAAGAGAAATACATGTAGGATCATATGTATAATCCTGAAACATTTCCCCCGTGCAGGTCAAAACGTGGTTCCAGAACCGGCGGATGAAGCACAAGAAGCAGTTGAGGAAGGCGCAGGACGAGCGGAAGACGCCCGGAGAGCTGGAGAGATCCGCGGACAACTCCAGCGAGAGCGAACTGAACGACAAGAGCGCGGAGGAGCTGAAACACGGACTGGAGCCGGATTCGTACATGCTGGAGGAAAACGACGACGATGTGGATATCGAGGATGACATTTGCTCCCCGGACCATCTACTATAGTAGGCTGCAGAGGGGTTTTAGGCTGTAAAGCAGCCACGATGTAAATATACCACTGACTTTCCTTCTATTACAAATCTATGTTCCTGGTAAAGAAAAATAAGGGGGTATACAATACAATCTGATTATTATTATTATTATTATATTTATTCCAACATGCAAAGAGGGCTCACTGATTTTTCTTTTATACGATTGCCCCCCTTTCTCTATGTATAGGTTATAAAAATGTTGACGGTGTTTTTATACTGACCCAGGACACATAATTAATCACACTATTATTGTTATTATTATATGTATTATTATTATTATTATTATTATTATTATTATTATTATTATTATTATTATTGCAAAAAGTAGACATTTATTTATTTTTAAATGTCCCACTCGTGTCGTCTTTGCTTTCGGGCAGAAAATGTGTACAGATGAATATAAATAAGTGGAATAGCTCTTTGCTTTGTATCATAGACGCATCATGCTACATCCTTTTGCACTTTTATCCCAAACGAAATTTCTTTTTTTATCATTTGTTTTTGGTTTTTTTGTTTTGTTTGTTTGTCCACTTATATTGATATTTTATTTTCAGTTTGTCCATATTGCTGGAAGTTTTGTAAATCGAGTTTCGATCGAAGATGCTGTGTTTTAGTGCCGCATTTATATTTTTGTCTGTAAATATATATACAGTAGCCTGCGTAGGCTGAATAATGAATCGTTACTGGCTCCGTTTATTCTTTTAGTCCGTTTGTCAGCGTTTGTGTTTTCATACCTCACGTGATCAGGGTTGATCTGGAGAAATCAGTAAATAAGCACGTTGTTAAATAACCACAAAAAGGTTTCATGAATGTAGTGTCAGTGCTGCACGTGTGTGTGTGTGTGTGTGTGTGTGAGATCCTGTTAGGACGCTCAGATGTTCAAGTGAGTTCACACGGCTCTCTCCTCGGCTGGTGTAAGCGCTTTCATTAAGAAGCAGCCTCCGCAGCGTGGGGCTCAGCTCTGAATGCGCGGCTGCTTGTTCTCCGCTGGCTCTCCCGCTTGGTGGCTGGGAGCCCGCCGCGCTTTAATCCAACAAACATAAACTCAGCAGCTGCCAAGCGCTCGCTGCAGACTGCCCGGCTATCAGCTGAGGGTTCTGTATCCGTCCCTAAACATCAGCCGCCATACTGATCTATGTTTATTTATTTATTTATTTATTTTTATTGAGACTGAATTTCACCATGAAACAACATGCTTTGTTTTGTTTATTTGCTTCAGCAGGAATCATAGTGTTTTCATTTTTTAACTGACTTCTCCACCGAGCAGGAGGGGAGTGAAATGTGGCCACAGCACTTTTGATGTGTGTTCCGATGGTTGTTTTCTGGTGTGGCGTCAGTCACCGCAGTCAGATGGAAATATGAACAGTGCGCGCGTGCTTTCATTTTCAGATATGATGTGTCAAAAGCATCCCGGAGGTGCAGCTGACACACACAGAGACGCGTCGCCCTGGAAAACATTCGGTCGATACAGGAAGCGCACGTGGAGGCTGCAATTATAATTCTGACATCCGGAAGCCTCCTCGTTTTTATGAAAATGCCTCCTTAGTTGTAATTAATTAATTATCATTTATGATCGTTTATAAACTAATATGAACATCTCTTTAAAACAGCTTCTCCGAAAAGCGTGAAAATTAAATATGCAGGAAAATAAAATGCTGAAATAGTTCAAATGTATTTATTTATGGGATTTTTATGTCAACATGGATTTTTAATATAGCTGCAGAATGGAAATATTTGGGTATTTTTATTTTAAATAAAATTCTGCAGTAGTCCAGATCCAGTTTGCACGAACAGACACGTATTGATTATATATTCAATTTAGCTCCTACTGGGAGGCAATTTACGGACACTGCTCACAGAAAATGACAACAAAATTATTAATGCAACAAAATAATTTAATTGAATTTAATCATTTCAACACATTTTGAAATGTGAAATGTGTTATTGACAGTAAACATTTAGAACATTAACAATTTACTCCATTACTTCTCTGAGGGTCCCGGTCAATATATCACATGGGGATGGAGTTTACAGCAGCAGTGCACTTTTGCTGTGTCCTAGTCAATATGATGAATGCAAAAAACATTAGTATTAGAATTAACTGATAATCATACATTCTTGGGTATGTCAGTGTTATTGATTAACGCACAGCTAAGGTAATTTCCACATACCTGCCTTTAGTCCTTTCCTCCTGCGCTGCACTCAACTATTTGTTGGCCATTTATTATAACAATAGAGGGCGTATTAACTGTTCAATGATTAATTTGACAACACGCTTTGAAACGTGTGTAAGAGCCATACATCCACACACACACACACACACACACACACACACACACTGAGTATTTTAGAGTCTTGCACAGCTTTTATTTTGCGCATTAAATTGTTTCACCGCAAGCTGCATCCCTCGGTGGGAATCGGCACAATGCAGCCCGCTCTTGTCCTTGTCGTGTGGGCTCTGCCATGCCTCCCTGCCTTTTGAAAAGCAATTTATGTCATCATCAAAATGTGATTCTGATTAACAGGCAGCGGGGAGAAAACTATGCGGAGAATAGGCCATGCGGAAGGTGATCAATTAAAAGATTAAGCGTTTTGCAACACATGGACGCATCTGCATTTGGGCCTAATAGCAGGGCCATCAGCTCATTTTCAGGAAGCCTGCCGCCTACTGAAAGCGTGCTTCTCACATCAAAGCATCCACGTCTGCCTTAGCTTCCCAATGGGCAGAAAGGGATGCTAATTTGGCCCCCTTCATGTATGGCGGTGAAAGACTCCTTCAATTAACTGGATTTCAATGGCGAAAAAACGAGTAGGTGGGACCTAAAAAAGATGCAAAGAGACTCAGTCTGGATAGGCAGGGTTTCTCATTAAATTAAAAAGGGCTCTGTCATTTGTTTCCAACCGCGCATCTGAGGACTTAACACTAAAAACACAGAGCTTCAAAGAGTCCATGATGGGTTAAATAGAGACTATAATCTAATTAAAATATTGCACAGAGGTAAATCGTGCTTTGATAATGATCTGAGGGTTCAATTAGTAAAATGAGCTGCTTGAGAGTGCTTTGTGTTGGGAGGAGTTTCGGCTAAGAACGTGGCTACAAAACGTAGGCCCACGAGCAAATCAGGTGAGCTTCAAAGTGTCATCCATCGTTTGAGCAGGACTCAGACGCTGGAAAGCAGAGAAACAGAGGAAGGATAAAAATCAGAGCCACAACAAAGAATGTGAGGATGATTCTGGGTTAAACAGCGTAAATGGATGGTACCTGGATGTAACTCCAGTTCTACGGGTATATGCTCCCCCCTTTAACAGGCCTCACTATTGGTTAGAAACTAAGGCACTGGGAAAAGATGCAACTCAAGATGAATCTGGGAGGCTCATCAGCTTTTAGACCATGAGGCACTGCCACAGATCAGGTGCATGAGAGGACATAGCCCCCTACCTGACAGGACTGTGGGCAGGTCCAGGATCAGCTACAGGTCTGCCACCACCAGCTTAGCCAGGGTTGACAAGCCAGCTGGTGCCTGGACTCTCCTGTGCCACTACTACTGCAGACAGATGCTGCCTCATGATCCTGTTTAACAGTGGTTGTCAGGCACAGCAGGCTTAAGGAGGGGGGGCAAGTTTGATGTGATGTTGTACCCACCCCCAGCATGGGGGTAACTACAGGTGATCGCCCTCTAAGAAAACCACAGGATGCACAGGGCGTTCTCTGTGTCTATGCCCTAACTACTGCCTACTGTGTGGCTATGTCAGCAGAGTCACTACACTTCCCCTGGAGCAGCCCCACCGGGCTATTCCACCCCTGTGTTCAGAGACCGTGGAGGGGGCCAGGACAACTTTGTCTGACCTCACCATAACATGCTGTGGGGCGAAACAGTGCTCACACCCTTCTCCCTGTGCCCCTAGACCTAATAACAGTAATCATCCCACAGAGGATTTGGAGATATATTTCAGCTAATAACAAAATTATGCTGCTCGTCTTTATTGACCTGTGTCTGTTGGGATGTAATCTGCATTCATGTCTTTGATATCAGATTTCTCCAGTAGCCCGGGAGAATAGATGAGGAGCAGTCACATCACATCTGCAATTTCACTGACAGGCAGCTCTCTCAAAAATCTTGAGGAAGAGAATATTAAAATGTTCTCTTTTGCATTTTGCAATATAGCATAGTTATGTGAAATGCAATAGTTTGGTTCCTAAGAAGAAGTGCACGTTAGAGTCTATGAGACAATGCACGTAAAAGTGATTATGCAAAAGCTCAACACTGCCTAATCATGTGTGACATGCAGGACATAGTGTTACCACGCCACTGCAGGCTAAATCAAAGTAACTTTAATATGATGAAATTAAGTTGCAGGCTGGCTTCCTTTTATCTACCACTCAAGCTTAAGAATGACCACTGCACTGCAAGCCTGTCGGTGATATGTCTCTAACATCAATGGTTAATACAAACACTAGAATTAATTTATTTATATATTAATATTAGAATGACTATATTCCTTCTATTGCTGTTACTCATTCTAGGAAGCATTCAAAGAAACATTGTCGAGTGCCTAAACAGAGTTTTGCAGAAGTGTAATATTAGCTATCTACTTGACCTGCTATAATCCCTCTTGGTCATTGGAAGCACACTGAACAACATGCAACAGGCAATCAAACTGTGCCTGACACAAAGCTCTTAACCTAATATTGCTACAAGACATGAAATGATGTCATCATGACATAAATGCTCCATAAAAACACATAATATGATACGCAGTGACAGATTGTGGCATTAGTATTTTTAAATAACAATATATCATATTAATTGTATACATAGTTGATTGATCATTATCTTCCTGTTGCAATATGGAATGTTTTGGTGAGAGATTCTTGGTATTACTGTAAAGGACTACCGTCATGCTAACTGTGATTTATCATCAGGTTTCACTCTTTTCACCATTTACCTGAACCCCTTTAAAAGATTCAGCTTCGTATGTGCTGAGAGATCAACCTGGTCCATCAGTGCAGTGATCCAATAAAACATTTGTGAAATCTGACCTGGTGACATACAATTTTAAAAATGTTAAAAGTAACACGGGTGCTGGCTCAGGCTGTAACGCTTCTGCCATGTTAGGGTAATTCATCTGAAACGTGTGACGATGTCGTAAGGCTTTGTTCATGTGACGTTAGGCCGAGCAAATTTATTAAGGCAGAAAAAATGTATAAAAATAGAAACAAACAGAAAATAAATACAACTATCTATGAGAGCATGGTTCCACGGGCTGTACATGACCTGCACCTTGCCTCAGACTGCATGTATCTTTCTGAGGAGAGCCACAGCCTTCTTTTCTTCTTCATGTCGTTTTCTAAGGACCTCCAGTGTGGCTGTCTGAGACATGTCCAAGCTCTCCGTGTAAGGAGCATGATCAATGAAGCCTTCAGACTGGTGTTTCTGTCTCTGTTTTGGTTGAGGCTGTGCAGGAGGCTTGGCTATGGTCTTAGCATATTCCAAAGCCTGAGATTTAAAAACAGAGAGATCGGTTAATGTACGTCCACTGTGACCTAAATGTTATGTTATGTTGTGCTTCTCTACTGAGCAGCCCAAGGTACACGCCATGATTGTATAACTTTAATGGAACATATATTAAACATGAAATATGATGGAAGTGAAACAAGTGGGCTATTGAGCTAACCATCGTACCTCTGCTGTCTAGCTAACTTGCATGGGAGCGAGTGAAGGTCATACGATTATATGAAAAAGCATAAACAGCCCCACTTAGTTATCACTCCTATAGGATGCTGATATACACTGAGATGTTACATTCACTGCAAAGTGATGTGAACCCTAATGAAGAGCACCATGCTCGGTCTACGTCAGCAGCCATAACTTATTGTAGCACACATATTATAACTGATTGTCACTGACCAGTGGGCTACTTATTAAAACAGGGCTTCTTTAAAGTAGCAGGCAGCAAATTGGCCATAACTAATTCAGATTACCTGATTATTGGTGGTGAATTAAACTGCTGCATTAATCCAGGGAGAGATAATTTCACGTTATTCCTGACAATCACAGTTAAGTGTAATTGTCAGTTCAATACGCCAATAATCATGGATCAATACAGTCAATAAAAACATGCACCCTGTGCTTTATTGATGAAGTTGATAAGACTTTGGGTTTATTAAGAGAAGCATTTGGTGTTTGTTCTTGTTCACAGCTT
This sequence comes from Datnioides undecimradiatus, assembly GCA_008933995.1. NCBI lineage: Eukaryota > Metazoa > Chordata > Actinopteri > Lobotiformes > Datnioididae > Datnioides > Datnioides undecimradiatus. Next base: position 1,617,627 of record WARS01000981.1, read on the forward strand.
GTTATCGTAATGACAGCACACGTGTTAAGGTATTCATGACTCAGTAATCCTCCTGTTTGCATTTGGCTAACCCGCTGTGTGAGAGCAGCTATTCATGATAAACAACGTTAGGCTCAGTGATCAGTGCCCCTGGCTAAGGTTTTGGTGGACAGGTTCAGTGTCGATGCCATGAAGTGACACTCTCCCTCATTTCATCCTCTCCGTCTTTGTCATGTTGTTTAGTCACAACTTATCTCTCTCAAACAACTACATGCCTGCTCTGAAAGAGACATGTGGCAGGGTTCACACACACACACACACACACACACACACACACACACACACACACACACACACACCTTTATCCTGGGAACTTTCTTGTCATTGCCTTCCGGGTCCTTGGCCGGTAGAAAGGGAATCCTACTTATCTTTTTGTTCTGCTCGCGGATCACATTTGAATACAGCCTCTGTCGTTTCATTTTCTCAGCATGATGATGGTGAAAGAGTGAAGGAGAGTGAGCAAGAGAGAAAGAGGGAGAGAGAGAGAAACAGAAGCAGATTATACAAGGGGGTTTAATTAACTGAGCCATTTCTCCCTTAAGGCCCTTCTCTTTGTGTGTCCCCTCGGCAGAGCCTCTCCACACAGCCCAAAAAAACCAAACACAGCGAGCCATTCAGCAGGCCTATCAACATTTACACATATCATTCACTAATAGGCTTGGCCCTGGAGATGCACGGGGCTCAATCTAGTGTAAATTGGCCAAACATGCTCACTTTTTACAACTAGGGATTAACAAAAGATATATCAAAGTACAAAGAGCACTTAATTTCTTAGGGGTGCTCTCATTTGCTTTGTAAATGTAATTTTATGTTTGAAACAGCGTCGGAGCCTGCAAATGATGAGCTTTTGGGACAATTGGGAGAGGGTCAGTGGATACACAAACACAAATACACAACCCTGGTGGACATCAGGATTTAGGCGCAGGGCAGTGACTGAAAAACAGCTAATCATGCTTGTCCAAACAATTAGTAATCACACATTTCTGTGACTCACTCCTATATTGCCAAACAGCAAATTATTATAACGCCCTAATATGTAGAGAAGCCTTTATGCATTGTGCTCTTTTGTACCACTTTCTATTTTATTGGCCAGAAATGCTCTAAACTGTAAAGAGCAGAAACATGTGAACACTGCATTGTGGGCTACAGATGGATTTCCGCCTTACATTGTTGGACAGCTCTCATGAGAGGGATGAATGCATGTAAAATAATGTACCAGACAGACGATACTGGAAGCTATGGGGTCAGGTGTATGCCTCCATGCTTGTTAGCATCTCTGACTCCACTTGGTTCTCTCTCGCTTTCAGTTTTGAGATAATTTGTTGTTTGTTAAGACTGAAAGCCAGCATCATTCAGGAGGAAACTGACTGACCTGCTCATGTGTTAGCCGACAACTTCTTAATCTATCTGCAGCTTCTGGACAAATGAACACACTTAATACAAACTGGTGGGGCAGCGGAAATCTCTGTTGATATGACAATGACGTTGCAGGTCAGTACTTACTGTCTTTTCAATGGCTTTGTAGTCAGGACCCAGGCCTCGCAGATCTATATCTGGCTTCAGCTGCTTGTAGTCTTTTAGGCTGTATGCCTGAGAGAGAGAGCGAGAGAGAGAGAGAGGTTTTCACCACTGCTGATAAACTGTACGTGGATGAGGAACACTACTGTATCCCCACTGACTGTGGACAATGAATACAGACACAAGGCGATTCCTTGGGACAAAATCTGATCAAATGGGGCACGGTGACCTTAAGTGCATCTATTTGGGGGGTTCTTGAATCTTGACATGATGAAGCCTGATTCTGTTATTCTCAGCCACACACACACAACACATTCATGTTTCTAGCAACACCAGTGGCATGGTTCTAGGAATGGCAGTGTCAGTCTGTTGGTCACTTCTCCACTTTGATCCAGACGGAAATATCTCGACAGCAGTTGGATGGATCGTCGTGAAGCTCTGCGAAGGCATCCGATCACTCCGGGTGACAATCCCTTAACATTATAGGAGTGGACTGAATTTAATTAGCGAGCACTAATAAGCAAATGTTAGCATGCTACCAAAACTTTGAAGTAGTATGGTAACCCTGGCTTGCAAAAATCAGCCTACAGAATTGTTGTTAAAATGCTAAATTATATACACACATACAGTGTTTCTGATAGGATGCTGAAGTCCTTTACTCAGGCACATTATCGTCTGCTAAAGTTGAGTGATACAAATAATACGGCAAAGGCACAAGGAGATACAGTGTATATCCATTCTTTTGCAGGTGCTGCTGATGATGTGTGTGTGTGTGTGTGTGTGTGTGTGTGTGTGTGTGTGTGAGACCATGGGTGCATGCAATCCACATGCTGCCCCAAACAAAAGGCAGCTAATCATTCCAGATTGTACAGGCTGATTTTGGGAAGAAGGATTTCAGCTTGTGGTAGCCGCTGGCCATGAACACAACAGGGCACCTTTCTTCCCAAGCCCTCTCCCCTCTTTCTCCAGCTCCTAAGTCATGCTCATCTGCTTTCATGCCCAGGCGCTGCAGCCAGACTGCTTTATAAATTGAGCCTGTAATCTTGTCAGACATGATGGCTAACATGGCGGGAGAGATGGGAGGTCAAGGGGTGTGGAGTGGTGGACACCACAGGAGGACTTTGTAAGGGCTCAAGCATGAATACAACTCTAAGCACTTTAGCAGACATTCTTGCCACGGCCCATTTCCATTGTTGGTTGTTAACTGGTATGAAAAGTATACAGTACTTTGAACTGTCAATGAAGTCATTTCTTTTTCCCATTAACATAACACTAACTATGATACCTTATGCATATAATCAATCTGCCTGTGTTCATGCCTAATTTTCATTGTTGTCCTCCACCATGAGTAAGTCTGTTACAATCAGGTGTACTGACCATTTTTCTTGTCTTGTGCAAAAGGTTGTGTTTAAAATTCCAATATTTTGAAGCTTCTCTGTGGTCTGTTTACCTCAATCCCAAGGACAGTTTCACCAGTCAGACATAACTAGAGCAGTGTGACACATTTCTGTGATAGGTGCGTGTGCACACATTTAGAAACTGCTAAACCAGAACCAAGTTTGACTTGTAAAACAAGTAATCCTAAGGCCAAAGCATCGAATCCAAGTATGGCTAGAATGTCTATGCCGCTACCAGGGAAAGGCAAGACGCCTGAGCCTGAGTTTCTACTCCGGACCCACCTGTGCAACTAAGCCTGACTAGCCAAAGGAGAGGGGAAAAAACAACAACAGCCAAATCATTAAATGCAAATGGCCATCTTTAGTGGCCCTGCGCCTGACAGACTCTCTCCCTTTTAATCATCTTATCCTCTAACACATCTTCAAATGGCTTTTCAGAGCCTGTGGTTTATATAGTCATCATCTTATAGCAATTAAGTGTATCTTAGTGGAGCTAGACAATTAACCTGATGTTTTGTGCCCTTAGTCACCAGAACACTCCTGCTGGATTAAGCAGTCCCTGCATGGAGACAGCTGAGGGGATTAGCTGGGACTTCAAAGGGGCATTTATTTGTGTAACCTCTCATGTACGTGGGGATTAAAAGGGAATGCCACTCAATTGAAGAATTCATGTGTCACTTTTGTTAGGTGAAACCGCATAATGAGTTCTTATTTTTCTAACTTGAATGTGATTATGCAGCATGTGTTGGGGGAGTTTTGTGCTCCTCCGGTCCTGTTTAAACAGTTTTAATACACATGCACATTCAACAAATACTCATATGGAGTTTTATGTGTGGCACAGATTACACAGAAGCCATACAGACAAACAATAATGTGTTCAGGACACAAATGAAAACCCACAGACACACCAACCTTATAAGTGACTCTCGCCCTCAGCTGTTTCTGTTTCTCCATCTGAACCAGGTAGCCATCAATGATGCTTCTGTGGATGGGGTAAGCTGCGCTCGCACTCTGACCGAGGCTCAGCTCAGGTTTGTTTCCTGTTGTTGGCTTTCCTATAGGGGGCAGAAGAGTGTAGGAGCCCGCGCCCAGTGATGAAGCAGTGGTGGGTGTCCTGGGGAGGTTTTGTGGAAACTGTTCAATGTGAACCTCACGTGGACTCCACTTCTGGTCCTCCCCTTCACAGGATGATGGCCACTTTAATGCAGTTACCCTGAAACACAGAGTTATAGGTGGATACATAATGAGTGGTACTGTGATAGTAGATTACGACGTGATCACTTTACATCATGCTATGTTTTCTTTAATTTTATATGATATATCAAACATATAATTTTAACTCATGTTCTTTGTCTCAGTGTTAGTGCTGCATTTGTGATGGACCATGGAACTATGTTTCCATGTGTCATCACTTAACTGTTGTTTGTGATGGCTTTGTTGCCACTGAGTAAACGTGTCTTTTCTATTCAAGTCAGTAAAAACAGTATAAATGGTTCACCTTTGCCATTGTTCAGGGATACTCTCCAGGTCTCTGTGGTGGAGCTGTGCATTTACCCCTCTCCGGAGCATCTGGGAGGACCTTCCTGGATTTGTTTGTTGATATCCCGGGGAAAATGCAAGCTCAACTTCAGATGCAGGGCTCCAGTGAGGACAACCATGAAGAGATGCTACACTGATGACAGCATCCTGACCCTTCTGTTGGAGTAGCGGAAGGAGATGGGATGAAGTGTTGAGGTTGATGTTGAGGTGCAAGGTGGGGGGTAAAGGCTGCGATGAAGTCGTCTTCTGAGGTTTTGGCTCGGCTTCAGCGGCCGGTCTCGCTAATGGGGGGCTCAGACAGTCTTCCCCCTCAGCTCTGACCTCCGGGGCCGGGGGCTGTTGCCGACAAGGGGGGATGGGGTATTCTTTCCACTGGGATTTCTTCCCTTTGCTGATCCGGGTGACCTGGGGTTAGCGTAGGATTAACAGTTTGAGGATAAAAAAGCCTGCTGTGGTGAACATCGATATTCTTAACTCCTTTGCATTTCTGTGAGATACGCTAACTTTCATATCTCTGCCTGTTTCTGAGGGCAGTGGGGATTATAAAATATCAACTCTAAATCTCCCTATTTACATCACAAAAACAACAACAGGCAAACACGAGTGATAAGAGAAGAGGCACAATTCTTTCCCAAGTGTGAGAGGGGCTGGCACTCTTCTTTGCATGATCTCACCAAATTATTTAGCAGGAGGTTTATGAGCCTGCGTCTCATGCATCTAATGCTGCTGATTTAGCAAACACCAGCTTTGCCCATTCCAGTGGGAAAATATTCATACTTCTCTGCTTGGCAGCGTTAAGGTGGATGCTCAAGTGCTCAAAATAATAATGCTTCTCCAATGCTCTCCTTTTTAATCTGACTCCTCCTTTTTATTTTTTTCAAAGCAAACCCCAGTGCAGCAACATGATCAGCGATTGTGTTCATACTCCCAAAAGCCAGAACGATAGCGTCCCTGTTAGGCAGCAGGTAGGCCCTTGCTAGAACTAAAGAAATTAAGCTTCTTTATACTTCACATACTACAAGACTTTACCGTATTTTCACATTAGTTTCTGGGCCACATGTCAACCAACAGAAAGGAATTGGGTGTTTCCGGGTCCTACCTCCACCTGCTGTGACTTCTTGCGGTCTGAGCCGTCCTCTTGATGCTCTGTGCTGGCCGTCTCATGCACCTTTAGCCACAGAATGAAGAGAAAGTGACATGCCAATATGTTGCAACAGAAGTTATTCAGATTTTTTTCAGCCCGCACTCTGGAATGGAAGTCTTTACTAAAGCCCGTTAAAACCTACACAGCTTCACCTACCTAGCTGTATCAATACTGCGTCCATTTGTATCAATGCCTGTCTTCTTTGACCACATCTTATTACATCAATTTACTGTTTCAGTTGGTCCTAATGTACCCACTTGTGGCATGGAAATATGTTGCGTTAATGCTGTAATGAAAATCATTTAGTCAACTTCAGGACTCCCCTCAGCGGCAGAGGACCATCTGAGTGGATCGATAATATTGACAGGCTGAAGACTTTTCACTGAATGCCACTAATTCTGCAGGCTTGAATAGGTGAAGGTCACAAGGAATCAGTGGATCCAGTTCTAACACATCCATCAATAAGTGTGTTTGTGATTGCGTCTAATAGGTTGAGATGCTGCTATGATGGTGGAACATGTTCAGGGCAGTGTTTGACAAACCAGCCAGACCTTATGCTGTGTGGATGTGTAAGCTGTGTGGCCCTTTGTCTGGAGCCTTCGAACTGATTTTCATGCTTTCGGTAATTAACTGAAGCAAACGGGAGTATCTTACTGACATGACGGGGACTTCTAGTCATTTGGGTGCTGTTTCAGGTGATCATTGAGAAGAGAGCAGTTGTTTGAAGATCAGGTGTCAGTGACTACTTTATGTCCAGCAGTGTACACACTCACACACACAAACACTTTACGCCTCTCACCTTTACCCATTCCCCCTGCCATTGCCTTTTGTCACCCATTATAAACATCCCAATCAGTTGGAGCAAATGATCATGGCTGTATTGCATTTTGAGCATGGTAAGCTGTGTAATATCTTTTCTACTAAATTGGGAGGCCCGTAATTGCTTCTCTGCGAGACGATGTCACAACAAAGTCTGGCAATTGCAGCTAGCTGTATTACCTCCTGTACCCGGGAAACATCTGCTTTTCGCAATGAAGACTTCAAAGGATCTGTGGATCTTGAATTGCATTTAGCTGCTATTGTGGCCAGCCCAGGTAATCTTGATTAGGTGTTTAGACTGAGGCAGGGTATACAGTGGCAGAGAGCTCCCCAGAGCTTTGGACTAAAGCTATTAAAAGATTGTACATTATGTTCCCCTGGCTTTGAAGTGAGGGCCTGCGAGAGGAGAAGGGACTCTAAGGGGTGAGTGCAATAGCAGAAGATTGATCTGCTACTTCTGTCTTTATCAAAGGAGGCCCAAGCCCCGATGAAGCCAATCATTGCTACCGCCACTCTGCCACTTGGCTGGGCTAAACATTTGCTGCATTAGGAAATTGTGTACATTTAATAACATGTCTAATTATCACAAGTTGCCTTCAGATGGCAGTTCTCTTCAAAAGACCAAACGGGGAATTTTGAAAGGGCCTAGTAACAACTGGCTTGTCTGGACTCATGCTGATTTGTGAAACTGATGCGATTTGTACATGGAGTGTTTCTATCTTTTGCAAGAAGCTACAGATAAGGAGCTGTGGGGGGGGGGCAGAGCAGGCTTTTGGTAAAACATGTGCAGTTAACCTGAATATGAAAAGTTGTTTGGTGTTTTTTTTTTTTAAGATGTCTTACTGTCGTACCTTTAATATTACACTTTCCTTAAAATCACGAACTGAAGGAAGAAAATAACAAAATTCTCGTATGTTTCTTTGATCTGCGATATCTCATTTGGTGTGCATGAAAATAAACAGTCCTACTCCAAACAAGAGGCCAGAGAACAAAAATCCATTCTGACAGGACACATCACCAGGAGATGCTATTTTAATAACTAACTGCACACTGCAGCTCTGTAGACTCTGTGGACTCAATTTAGAATGACCTGTCCAAGTTCCTACAAATCTCACGTTATATGTTCTATTTTGGGATGAATTGTCTCTGTAAGAATGTTAATCACAATTATGCAACAAAATGTAGATTCTACATAGATTTTATTTTATATTGGTGAGACTGTCTCTAAAATATGCTTTTAAAAGCTAACTGTGTTTTCAGGCCCTTCTGATAAGCTTTGTCCATAAACCACGCTGTTTTCATAACACACCCATAGATTAATCCTGCCATGAAACAAGAAATAGGCTACATGCAAATTGGTGCCCCCTTCTTTTATGCCCTATGTCCCCCATTAAGTAAGACACATCTTCGGGGAGACAGGGCAATGGAAAACTAATAAGCAAATTCAGAGGGAAAATGACAAAACACAAGGGTTCCAGAGAGGGAAAGGCTCTGGCTCTGTTTACCATTGCACAAAGCTAACAGCTCTTGACTATGTAAATGGTGATGATATGAGACATTGTAGAGGGCTGGGGCTCAGATGGGTGAACAAGGTTGGGGGTATTATAGCCAGCAAACAGTCTTGTGGCCCGACAAATGGGGAATGTGGGCCATCCCGACCAATTATGCCACTGTGCCAGGTGCAGGGATGTCTAAGAGCCTATTGGTAACCATGCGTCTCTGATGTTCTTGTTGTACACATCAACTCATAATAAGCACTGCATAGCCAGACATGGCTCTTTTCATATGGTGGAGGAGAAGGCAGATGAAAACAGCTATGCTCCTCTGCCAAATTAATTTTCCAGACTGGGTCAGAGCAAACATCATAGGATATTCTCTTAGTTGTTGTCTGAGATGACAATAAAGGGCATATGGCTACCAATAACATTACTAAATGTGCATAAACTGGGCTGATACAGGAGGGGAAAAAAATAGAAAAAACAAAACGAAGAAGGAAAAAACCTTGGCCTACACTGTGTTCGTGAGAAAAGCTTCATTCAAGTAACTGAACATTAAATGTGTCTCCAACATGAGAATAAGCTTTCCAGAGTAAATTTCCTGACACTTAGCTACTTTTCTTATCGCCTGATTTCACAATAAATACAAATCTCTGGATATAAATGACAGCTTGTTGTGCGTGTGCACTAACAGGCCCCAGAACTGACTTTTTAAAAAAAAAAATCTATTTCATCTTTAAAATGTGATATTCAATAGATTTATTCAATCTGTCCATTTTTTTAAAAAATGACCTGTGAGTGTTAGCTGTCACACTTAAAAAAATGACTGTATCCCAATATTCTGTCTGTCCCCACTTAAACTTAATCTCAAGTCATCTTAGTGAAAGACTATCTCAGCTGCCCAAGAATCATTACCAATGCTAGTGCAGCTCCTGGTGTCTGTTTCTGTAATTGCAACCTGTTTCAAGAGAGGGCCTGGCTGAGAGTTACCATCACAGAGCTGTCTGACAGTTTGAGATCAAAGTCTCATTTGGTGATTTTAACCATAACCACAGGCTGTTAGTTGGGAAACGTCTGCATTTTATACACACCTTATTAACATTAGGAGGTGTGTCCTGTTTGAGTGCGTGCACCGTTGCATAGGAGCCACACTTGGATGTGTTGCGTCCCAGGGTTTTCTTGTTGCGTTCGACTATGTCCTCCGTGACTCTTTTCAGGTTTTTGTTTGATAAAATCTTTGGTCCTGACAGCGTGGACAAGCTCGTATGCTGTGTTTGAGTGGGTGTATGTCTCTGTTCTTGCTTGCAGTTGTTTTTCAATCCTCGCATGTGTAAAGCATGTGCATCCTCTGTCACTTCAGGAGACCTGATGATATTTTCACCAGCATTGTCACAACCATTCTCAAACTTCTTTTTGAGTCGTCCCTGTGAAGTGTTTTCACTTTCAGTGAAAATGCTGGATGGCCTTGAAAGGCCGGCCTCTGCTGATCTGAGTTGTAAAGCAGGGTTGTGACAGTGGGGAGACATTACTGAGCTATTCTGACCATCTTGTGGGTGTAGATGGTAGGGCTGGTCAGACTGATTGTCACCCATGTGATGAGTCACCACAACAGCTGGGCTTGTGTTAACGATGTATCTGTATTCCCCCTTCACTGGCAGCCCCTGCCTGTCACCAAAGGCCTGTTTTGATTCCTCCTTGGGGACTTGGTAATACTCCTTGACAGAAATCTGTGGACTCTCATTGAAGCAGCCACCTCCCTCCAGGTTAGCCCTGCCTCTGGGATCATAGTGCAGGTCAGAATAGGCATCTTCAGAGAGCAGCTGGCTGTGAAGATACAGAAACACAATAAACACATGCTCAGCACTTGAGCTTGAGTCTAATATTAGTTAAAGCTCTGTTAGAAACAAGAAACTAAATAGAATCATCAAAGAATAGAACCATGAATGTACAGCAGAGTCTTAATCATACTATTAGTAATTGATTTAATTATTAGCAAACAGCATTATTAATGACATTTCCATATCCAAAGGAGGTTTTACAGGTTTTACAGACACCTGAATGCCACATACGCCCGTAGTAAGAGGTCAAAGGAACAAGAGGCATTAGACCATTATTAGAATGATGATGTACTCAAACAAAGAGAGCTAGGCCTTATCAGAGACTTCTGAAATTGAAACAGATGAGGGGGATTATGAGCCTGTATTTACAGATAATTTTCGTATTTTCACCTCCAGGCTCACTAATGAGAGTGTATTTGAGAGCTACTAGCGGGGGAATGGTTCACAAACGGCAATTTTCAGCTTATGAAATGGCTTGAAAATTGCAGGCTAAAATGCTCTTTCTGATGGTGATGAAAAGATCTCATTAAAATAAATAGCAGAGAGCCTCTTTGTTGTGCTTACTGGGAGGACGAGGGGAGCCTAATTCTCCTGCCGTGATGCTGTGCGCCGGGGGGGGGGGTTGCCTAGGTGTAGGGCCCTTCACTTCGATGAGGCCAAAAGGGTAAGGGATGTCTCTCTAATGACTCAGACTCAAACAAGTTGGAGAATGCATTATAGACAACATGCAGCTGGGCGTGATACCTCCGACACTGTGAAAACACCACAGCCTATTATTTCTTTCCCAAGATACAGACACCTAAATACAAAAGCCAGTGAAATATTGTGACAAACACTGAATGGGAAAATGAAAAAACTGGTCATACAGATGATACACAAATATCCTTTTGCAATACTTCTGGTGAGATAGGTGTAAAATATAGTGAGGGGGATGAATGGAGTTGCTTAAATAGGAATCTTTTGCCTGAATGAGGAATGCCCATTGGGTTTGTAAACTATGCAGTGGCAATGTGTGAAAAGGCTTATCCGCTTTGAGGAGGCAGTAGAGAGGACTATGAGAACATGATGATGGGAATGGGACCGTGTACGCTCCCTTGGCTCTATGAAATGAAGCCTTTTGTGAGAATATGTCATGGTCATTTTCCTCTGAAACAATGTACGTTGGAAGCGGACACACACTTGGTGAGCATCAATCTATACGGGTTAATGACAGGAAAATGGAGAATGCCCCTTTTCTATTTTGGAGGAAAACGACCATCAGGCAGTGTCTGAGGGAAAGAGAAGAGGAAACAAGGGTATGAGTCGGCAGCAGCAAAAACAGATGTGGTGTTGTTCCTCACCACAGACGCCTTCCTCTGCTCCATCAAAAGAGAGAAAGGGAGATCTCCTTTACATCAACAATGATCCCTGTTAATGGACCATGAGTGACCACTTATTGTGATCCATCCAAACAAAACAAAAATCTAATTTCCCTCAAATGAAAGCCGTTATTCTGAAAGCACCTGAATTAGACCATTCTCACTACAATGTGCCATCGGTGCCTGCATCTCATTAAATAACTGACACCGTTTCATTGTTAAGTGATGAATGAAGGCTATTTATCTTTTATCATCCCTGTGCTGTTTAAAAGTAAAAGGTTTGATTGCTACCGCGATCCTCCTTGTTGTATTTCATCGAAGCAGCACTATTATCTGCTTAATTTTAATTAATTTGTCACAGACCGTGAAAGTGACAGCCCAGTTCAATAGGCAAATTGAACAAGGTCAGGCTCAATCTGGTGAATTGCTTATATAATGCCACATGTTTATAGAAATATCGTTATACACAAGGCTGCACATATAATATGTTCAGCCAGATATTTGTTACAACAATGTCTATACCCCACTCATCTCTGTGACCACCCAATGGGAACTTGAAATGTAATAAAAACATGACAAATCCATACTTTGATTTTTTTTAACCCCAGTTTTTTCACTATAAAATAAAGACTGCAGCTTTTGTTGTAACAATCAGTGCTTAGCAGTAGAGCCACTAAAATCAGTTACTGCCATCTACTGGCCAGACTGTATAACACTACATCAGAATGAGTCATATGGAGGTCCTGTCTGGTGATATTCTTTTTTTTTTTTTTGATTATCAGATATGATTAAAAGGTGTGCATATCCAAAACGGATACATCTTATTATCCTCTTTGTCATATAGCTTTATTGTTGTCCAAAAACTAATAAAAACATGTTGATACTGTTTGAACACTAGGCTAGGTGTGTGTATAGGCTGGGTTGTTACTTTGAAAAACTAAATTTAACACCGGACATGAGTTGTACCAATGGAATTTATGGAACTTACCTTGTCCCATCTCCTTCGTCTGTTTGTGTATTCACATATTCAGACTGTGACATGTTGGGGCTCCACCTGGCATGGTGATTGGCTGCTACTTCTAGGCTGTCATAAACCTGAAGATCCTCAGTTTCATCATCATTTGCATCATCGTCCTCTCCATCCCCGTGCCCTAAGCTGTCAGCATTCTCCTTTCCAGGCTGAGTGTATTTGTTTTGATCAATCCTGATCTGTAGCTGCTGTCTGTAAGCTCTCTCCTGGGCCAAGCTCTCTGTGTCCGACTCCACAGAATCCCACTGGTTGGCCAGGACCATTTGTTTTGGAGAAGGATGCTTCTCTTGCTCAGTCTTCAAGACTTGAAACATCTTTTCATTTTTTAGTTCTTTATCCATCTTCATGTTGCAGTTCAACAGTAATCAGCAGATGAAGACAGCCATTTGTGTGACAGCTTGCAAACACTGTAACCAATAACAAACAAAAAGAAAGCTTTATTGCACCAGATGAAGTATACTGAACACTGATGTCTTTACGTCAAGGTCTCACATCTTTATGTCACTGAACCTTTTCAACAACCTTATATATCCAAAGCTTACAATGTCCGTCTCAATAAGCCGCTGAATGCCGATACTGAACAAGTGTCAGCAATGTCTTGGGCATGATGTCATGTCCTCTGTGGAAAAAAAAACCTTTTTAGTCCACTCTGAGTACCTGCTTCTTGGATTATCTAACTGCTTGCCTGCCCACTCAGAATATAGAAACACGGGTAGGATAAATCAGTGGATCGCTGTGGCTGATAAACAAAGCAGAGGTGTAGCCAGTGAGGCTGCACACGAGGGCCCGGGATTGACACATCTGCGTCGATTGTATTGCGTCATTCATGTTTTTAGTACACCTGCGTTCGACATTGCAAAATATGAGAGGCTGCGTTTGTGTGTTTCCCCTAGATTCATGTTAGACATAAATACACACTACATCATCTTACGTCCAACTTGCATAGATACACTGCAGTAGCTATATAACTGTATAGCATGGCGGGTGATAGCTAACGTGAACGAAACTGTCTGGGTGTTAAACACTGGGCTAAATTCAAGTGAAATGAAAGCATTAACCCGACCTGACAAGAGAAATAACTTAATTTGGTAAATTTGTTTCTCCAAATGAAGCGCTAGAATAACAGAAGTAAACAATAACTGTTTTCTGATACTGTTGATACTGTTTTAAAGTTGAAAATTGTTTGTTTGTAGCATTGTTTTGCAGCGTGTTATAGCAGCTATGTGTCAGCTAGCTTTGCGGCTATCATATTTTTGCTAGCGTAACTTCAGAGGTAAATCAAAAGATGTCAGCCCAAAGTCCGTAAATACATCTCCTGTAATACTGCACTAACAGTGACAAGAACAGCAGCACTGAGATGCGTCGTGTTGACTAAAGATTCAGAAAGTAAAGTGAACTTGTTAAGATACTCACCTGTTTTCCACCGTCAGTACTCCACAGCGATGCAACCATGGTAACGCCGACGCACACATGCTGCCTTCAAGTGCGCTCCATAAAAGCTCCGACGTCCAACCACTAAGCTCACGCAAGCAAATACACTGTGGATGCCTTTTCGCTGTTTTCTGCCATAGCCAGGGTCAAAAGGTGCAACTAACAGTGAAAACTTCAAAGTGGTTCCGCTCCTCCTGTCCACAGAATTCAAGCAAGCTAGCCCAATAAAAGATCACTCAAATGACACATCCGAATCGGATGCAACCATGGTATTTGTTACAGCAATGCATCCTCGTTCCTGCCGTACACCTGTGTTCCAGACCCATGGCTGATGTCGCAGTTGTTTGTGTTGCAACGTGATATTAACGTGACAGTGGCTTACAATGACACAAGAACACTATTCGAACACAATATGGCACAAATCCATTCCTCACGTGGTGCATCAATGATGACCCGTCTCATCACTGTCACGCTGGTAGGTGTGTGTCGCGAAATACTGCGCTCACTCAGATGTCTGTAGTACAACACCCAACAAGATGTTTTATTAACAAGCTGACAAGTCTCGACACTGATGGCTCCACATATACCTGCAGTTAGGATGGCAGGCAGAGCTTTGACCAGCAGCTGTCGCTGTCTAACCAAGCCATCCTCCAGCAGAACTAAGTAAAATGCCTGCAAAACATGTTGACTGTCAAAGTACTTGATCTTTCTTTAGAGCGTGTTACTTTGTGAGCATTTTAGTGTTGCAGTTCATGATTGTGGAACCAGTTTAAGATGATTTTAATGCTAGCAGGTAGATGAAAGTACTGCATGTATGTACTGATAAGGCTGGATGGTGTGTGCATGTAGTTAAGTATATACTGAGTGCAAAAATACAGATACTGTGGCTTAAGTACCTGGACTGAGCACTAAACTACATTGCTTTTAATGATGGGTGTGTGTGTGTGTGTGTGTGTGTGTGTGTGTGTGTGTGTCTCATTGTGTCACTGTAAAACATGCCTTTCACATACCCAAGTTTCTGTCCCCTACCACTGAATGAGGTTGGTACACAGTTCCTCATTGCAGTCAAATAAGTTACCATTTCAACTTACTAAAAGGCACAATCAGTTAACACTTGTGCAGCCATTGTGGCAATTTGCATTTCATTGTCAATTTCAGAACAAGCAGAGAGACTTAGAGGGTTAGAAGATTTTTTTTTATTGTCAAGGGAGTGACATCTCAGTATAGAAAACATTTTCAGACATGTAACTTACAGCTCAACTGTGTCAAGTTGTTCCCAGGTGTCGCAAACAACGCAATAAATTTGATCCCTGAACCCCATTTTATTTCTTTAAATTACACTCTTTAGCTTGTTGTAGCTTGGGCTATAAGAGGGTTACTTTCTTAGAAAACATCGAGTAAGAGCTGGAGTGATGGAATGTTTAGTCAACCTCCTCGATGGTTGGGCCAGAGGATCCTCCACCACTAGGGGCACCACCAGCTCCAGGGAAGCCACCAGGCATGCCCTCTGGCATACCACCAGGCATGCCACCAGCACTCTGGTAAAGCTTGGTGATGATGGGGTTGCACACCTTCTCCAGCTCCTTCTGTTGATGCTCATACTCATCCTTCTCGGCAGTCTGCAAAAGGACATTTTAGTGTTCAGAAAAAAAAAGAAAAAAGAAAAGACAGACAAAAATGCAAGTACAGTTTATTTTTAAAAAAAAGCTTAATCTTTACCTGGTTCTTGTCCAGCCAGCTGATGACCTCGTTGCACTTGTCCAAAATCTTCTGCTTGTCGTCGTCACTGATCTTGCCAGCAAGCTTTTCATCCTCCACAGTTGACTTCATGTTGAAAGCATACGACTCCAGGCCGTTCTTAGCAGACACCTTGTCTCGCTGGACGTCATCCTCAGCCTTGTACTTCTCAGCTTCCTGTACCATGCGTTCAATGTCCTCCTTGCTGAGACGACCTGGAGTAAAACCACCAAGATTAGCATTAAATCATCTAGAATAAATCAGCTGCATTTCAGTTAAGCAGGTTTTTATTCCTTTAAGTACCTTTGTCATTGGTGATGGTGATCTTGTTCTCCTTTCCAGTGCTCTTGTCTACAGCAGAGACATTCATGATGCCGTTGGCATCAATATCAAAAGTCACCTCAATCTGGGGAACGCCACGAGGAGCAGGAGGGATGCCCGTCAGCTCAAACTTGCCCAGCAGGTTGTTGTCCTTTGTCATTGCACGCTCACCCTCATAAACCTGTTGGAAGTATGCAGGGTTTGACAATTACTATAACATGCATTCACACCTCTGCCAGCTTTACTTATACATACAAAGTCTGGGCCATCACTGTTTTTGCATCTACTAGTTAAATTACAATTGTAAGGAACAATTATAAATGCAAAACATCTGTAATGTGCTCACCTGGATGAGCACACCAGGCTGGTTGTCAGAGTAGGTGGTGAAGGTCTGGGTCTGCTTGGTAGGAATGGTGGTGTTACGTTTGATCAGGACAGTCATGACACCACCAGCCGTCTCAATACCCAGGGACAGAGGGGTGACATCCAGGAGCAGCAAGTCCTGCACATTCTCAGACTTGTCACCAGACAGGATGGCTGCCTGGACAGCTGTCAATGAGGGGAACAGGTTAGCTTTTCAGAGAGACGGACACTTTTCATGTGAATTTAACTCAACTAAAACAAAAACCTGAAAATGATTTCTGGAATTCTGATCAGATGGTTGCTTTTGGTTAAGAAGCTAGACTCTTACCAGCTCCATAGGCCACGGCTTCATCAGGATTGATGCTCTTGTTGAGCTCCTTTCCATTGAAGAAATCCTGAAGCAGCTTCTGGATCTTGGGGATACGGGTGGAGCCGCCGACCAACACGATGTCATGGATCTGCCCTTTATCCATCTTGGCATCACGGAGCGACTTCTCCACGGGGTCCAACGTGCCACGGAAGAGGTCGGCATTGAGCTCCTCAAAGCGAGCCCTGGTGATTGAGGTGTAGAAGTCAACTCCCTCATACAGAGAGTCGATTTCAATGCTGGCCTGGGTGCTGGAAGACAGGGTGCGCTTTGCCCTCTCACAGGCGGTGCGCAGACGACGGACAGCTCTCTTGTTGTCACTGATGTCCTTCTTGTACTTGCGCTTGAACTCTGCGATGAAGTGGTTGACCATACGGTTGTCGAAGTCTTCCCCACCAAGATGAGTATCTCCAGCAGTGGACTTGACCTCAAAGATGCCATCCTCAATGGTCAAGATGGATACATCGAAGGTGCCACCGCCGAGATCAAAGATCAGAACGTTCCTTTCAGACCCAACCTGGAAAATAAGTAGTCTAAGCACAGCTGTACAGGTGCATGCGAATGTTAAACATGATACTGCTGAAATTAAAATAGTTAACATTTCAAATCTACTCAATTTATGAATAACTACTTTTATTTAACACTGTTCTTTGGACAGCAGGTATAACTGGAATCCTTTTAGTAAGTTTTATTTACCTTCTTGTCCAAACCGTAAGCAATGGCAGCAGCAGTTGGCTCATTGATGATACGCAGAACATTGAGGCCAGAGATTGTGCCAGCATCCTTAGTGGCCTGACGCTGGGAGTCGTTGAAGTAGGCGGGTACCGTAATTACAGCATTGTTGACAGTCTTAAAGAAAATAACCACGTTAGTATGAGCAAGGATGAGAAATAAAACTAATAAAATGATCACCATTTTTAATCCAGAGCTTTGTCAAATAACTCACTTTTCCGAGGTAGGCTTCAGCAATCTCCTTCATCTTTGTCAGCACCATGGAAGAGATCTCCTCTGGGTAGAAGGTCTTTGTCTCACCCTTGTACTCAACTTGAACCTTGGGGCGGGTGTTGTCGTTGATGACATTAAACGGCCAGTGCTTCATATCTGACTGCACAACTGTGTCGTCAAACCTGCGGCCAATCAGTCGTTTGGCATCTGAAAAAGACGTATAGCTTTAAAAAAATAAATCAATTTTTTGTCACTGTTTTGCTGAGGGCATCCGTTAAAAAGATCACTCAGACATCCAAGGAAGGATTTTTGCCATCTTTGGTCTTTCGACCTCTGGTGGAAACTACGAATGGCAGGAAAGTCGTCATCATAGTGAAGTTTTTTTTTTTGTAAATTGATAATCTCAGTCTGCATCATTCTTGCCTTGAGTTCATAGGAGTATCCTTCAAGCCCAAGTGCCCCATTAACAGAAGCGCCAGTCATTTTACATAAGCAGGTAGGATTGGATTTCACTTTAATGTGATTGACTTTAAGTTTACTGATAAACAGGTCTTTCGGCGAATAAGTGACAAGAATGAAACGAGACTACAGTATCATTATTGTTAAACACTTAAAAGTGAATCAATTCTTACCGAAGACTGTGTTGGTGGGGTTCATGGCAACCTGATTCTTGGCTGCATCTCCAATCAGCCTCTCGCTGTCTGTGAAGGCCACATAGCTGGGTGTGGTCCTGTTGCCCTGGTCATTGGCAATGATTTCCACTTTGCCATGCTGGAACACACCAACGCAGGAGTAGGTGGTTCCAAGATCAATACCAACTGCTGGTCCCTTCGACATGTTTCCTACAGGACCCAAAAAAACCCAAAAACAAAAAACCAAAGTCAAATTTTGTGGACAGCCAGACACCTTCAGCTCATGACTAGTCAACACACTACAGTGTTAGTAACAACCACACCAAGAAATGTAAGTAAATTTAAAAATGTGTATATATTTATTTATGCATTATGTATTTCCATAAACAAAATTAGAATCATGTGACTTAGTCAATTTAGATGACATTATGAATATCAATAATGTGATCAAACAGATAGTGTCTTCCTCTTCTATACTTGGAATAAGACGGGCTTTAATCTATAGTTAAACACAATGAAGGGCCATGCTGCAGAGCTTGCCGCATTGAGAAAGCATGGCGCCGATTCTGGTCACGTGACAATGAGACACCAAGTCACAAGCAGGCAGACGTTAGACCGGAAACAGCTAAAGGCAATTTTATCTTCTAAGATAATACAATAAACCATTTACACACGACGCCGGAAAAGACTATACAAGAAGAGTAACATGTCTCTAAAAGACAGCCTTCAACAGCTTCCGATAAGATATCGTGACTAGACTTTTGTTCTGAAAGGAACTAACCGGAAGTACGTTTTTTTCTCGACTGGCTTGACATGGATCATTCGAGAACATTCTGGAACGTCTCAGAATCCCCACCCCCACCCTCCCCCTTCTGCTAGCGTGCTAACGTTAGCTAACGCTCGCGAACGGAGCTCCATTAGCGCGCACGTAAATTTACTCGCATACATCGATAGTATAACGTCACATTGCTTCTATTCAGCACCAGTAACTTAAAACCAAAAGCAAATGACACATGTTAACAAAAGCCGACTGCAAGTGAAATACAAGCGTTGCCATTAGACAGGCGATTGAAGCGACCGGGCAGGGGTATAGCCAGTTTTACCGCAGTGTTTACACAATATTTGTGTCGAATCCAAGAAAAACTCACCGAATTGTTGAGCAGAGGATGACTTGAGATGTTGAGTTGGACTGGACAACGGCGAGGGTGACTTGTCCTTGCCGGTAAGAGAAGGGAAAGGAGGACGGACGGTTATCGGAACCTTTTATATTACCGGCAAAGCAGCCAATCAGACGTCGAGTCTTTGAGTCTTTCCCCAACGGTTCACCAATGGCGCTTAGTAAATTTCATGACGTTTTTTTTCCATCCAGGCAACTTCCTGTTTTAATATCTGTATTTCATAATCGCCGAGTGACCGCATGGTCCAAGATGGTTGCTTTGTCAGGATGCATAAGATGTAACTGGGCAAACGATCATTTCATCTGATATTTTATATCCATACGCAGCATTTGTGCTAGACGTAGACGATCGATTGAGCGATTACCTTATTCTTTTCAGGAACTGTCGAGAACATGTCAGTTAACCCCAGGCATTATCATTCAAGGGTCATCTGGCTATGAGTTTTGAAAATTGAAGGAAATTCTTAACAAAATGTGTTGTAAATATGTTGTTCCTCTTATTCAGCGTATATTATGGTTAATATGTAGTGAATAAGGGACAGCTTTTGTTTCCAGTCTTGATCAGGCGACATATGATCTTTGTCTGCATTTCATGTCGATTCAGTAAAAACTACGGTATCCTTCCAGTGTCACACTTGGTGGTTTGAGATGTCATGTGACACGATGACGCAAATCCACGCAAAAAGTCACAAAATACAGCGGTTACATGCAAAAGCATCAGTCATATTCCCTTAAACGCCATTAATCCATGTTCAAACAAGGCACTTGACCATATTCTAACAAAATATAATTTATTGGTACAAAAAATTGATAGAAAATGTAGATGCAGCATTACAGTACAGTATAAGCATGGTGTTATCACATTAGTTTCAGTGTAAACATACACTACAAGTGCAGTACAAAAAAAAACAGCTATTCAGCTTAATCAGCAAGCTTGAGAATGGCACTGCAGATAACAATGGCACTTTAACACATCTATTTTGGTCATAGTTCTGTCTCCTTTATGCCACATTTGTCTAAAGTCTGTTGCAGGGTTTGAGGCTGAGAGGCGCTTGCACTCTGTGCTGATGGCATCGCAGCTGTGTTTACCACTGAGGTTATCACTGTCGGTTCTTCCGTGACATACTGTGTGAAAGCCGTGTTTAAGACCCCTGAGAGAGAGAGAGAGAGAGAGAGAGAGAGCAGTTTACATGTTAAACACTGACTGGACGGGTTGCTTCTTTACACATCGACCCTGTTTCTTTTGAAAGAGTCACCAGAGACTGATTGAACTGCACAAAGCTGAGTTTGTCAAACTGATACTGAAAATGTGCAAAAAGAGGGAATTTGTTCAATGAATGATTTCAGGGGTTGAATTAAGTCAGCAATCTTTGATATTGAGTGCAGGGGCTTGAAAATGCATGTGAAGCACCTGTCAAATCACATGTAAATAATAGCCCATTTTCTTCATGTGGCATAAATGACATTCAATGAAATGTATTCAATTTAACAATTAGAAAATATCAATATGTGTAAATAGGATATTAGTATAATATATTATTAATTAATCATAATATATAACATTAATGATAATTTCTGACGGTAGCTCCTGGTGGTTTCGTTTTCTTTAGACACAAATCTGTGCACAAATGACCTGTATTCCCTGACTGACAAGTGGAGAGTATGTGCCCTTTCTCAAGGCTGAGCAAACACCCTCCTCGTGTTTTTCTGGGCTTCGTTGTTTTCCTACAGCTAAAAGTCACATTTAGCAATAATCAAGTTAAACCTCCACCCACAGCAGCCTCATTATTTCCTGAAAATGATTGTGTTTTGAGTCATAAAGCATGTAATGTGCGCAGGAGGAGTTCATATCTTTGCAGCTGGAATACAGTCTCTGCTGTTACACATGATTTCCGGTACATTATATGTTCCTTGTAGTCAGAAGCCATAAAAGGATGAATCATCTGCCTACCTCTTCGCCTTTGTCCCTGGGAGTTCTTCTCCTCCTGGCTTGATTTGGATTTACTGCTCTCCTCAGATGGATTAGAGTCTTCATTCTCTGTAACAATAAAAACTGTCACATGTTTTTTTACGTTTATTAAAAAAAATAATGCATTTGAGGGGTTTTGGTTTAGCAAACCCACAATAACGAAACAGTATATGATTTTTACTGTTTCTGGCAGCATTTTCCAGGCATTAACAGTTATTAATCCTCTGTGCTGGTTTTACCAAACCAGCAGCACCTTCAGTCTGAGGTTGTTGAGCAGATGCCATGCAGAAAATGGCTATATGGTCTGCTTACCTCTCTTCCAGGCAAGGTGCGCTCTCCTCAGCTTGATGGTGAAAAAAATGACCACCACCAGAAGAGCAAAGATCAGGCATGTGACCAGGAAGACCAGTAAAGCTGAACTTCCTTCATTTCCTGTCCGCATCTTTGGGTCATTAAGGATCCCTGGAAATGGACAGCATGCGATCATTTAGTTCAGCAGAACCGTAATCACTTTTGAAGCCTGTTATACATTTTATCATGTATATGAATCAAAACAGTTCTTATGATTGTTTTTTGCAGACAGGAACACGATTAACTGAGACTTTACCTGTTCTGTTTCCCTCTGTGTGGTTAAAGGATGTGATCTCCTCTGTTGTCTCAGAGACAGCGGCCCAGCCTTGAAAGAATTATAAAGAATGAAGAGTAATGAGCACAACCACCATGTTTTTAAATGTATCAATCCAATTGTAGTTGTTCAGAATCACCACTGGATGGCATCAGACAGATATCGGTCAGAGTGCATATCATCATAGGATGTAGTACAGTAGATATCACACCTGTTGTGTCTGTTGAATCAGTGATGGTATCATTCCTCCTCCCGGTTGAGTCTGATGATACTGAGGTTCCCGAGTTATCTACAAATAATAAAGACATTTTGATAAATAAGCCTTATTAAAAATAAAAGCAGCAAGAGTTTGTGTTTGAGACCCTGAGCCTGAGCTGTGGCTTCGCCAACTTTCTACATTTGTGACAATAGAGAATAGACAAAAGACAAAAATAAAGGCAAATTGTTTTGCATGAAGACAGAACTGTTCTGTGTAACAAACGTCAGAGTCGATTTATCACTGACAAATTCTTCTTTGGTGTTTAAAGTTAGAAAACTCTGCGTTCAGACATTTCAGTTTCTCAAGCAGGTATATTAAATCTTTGACGGCACCCCCATACATCTCGGCTTCTTCATCTACACCAGGTCTCACAGTTCCATCCCCAGAATTTCTGAATACACCTAACGTTAAAGAGTTTCACACTATAACGTGAGACTTCCGCCACAGGAAACAGATCTCGTGGTATCACAACTACAGTGGTTAAAATGACTGATCTAAATACACTGTGAACTCTATCTGTAGTTTCCATCCTACAGACTGACGCCTGTATGGTTATATATGCCACTATAATTATATAAGCAATAGATAAGGGATGTTAAATGGGGTGAACCCATTTAATTATTTAATAATTATTATTTTTAAGGTGTTACTTTCCTTTTTAAGATGGTGTACACCTTCCTAAATTCATATATACATCCCTGTGTACTGTACGTTTTCTAGATATTTAGGCTTTGAGGTATGCTATAATTTAATATTTTTAATATATTTTTTCACATGATAATGTCAAAGAAACTCTGTTACTGTTCAAAGACTTGTGCTATTTCTTCATAACTGTTTTCTTTTTTTCCTTTATGTCATCACTACACGTGTCAATTTATATGGAATATTAAACCCATGTGCCATAAAAATGAGTGCTTGACTCACCACCACTAGTGTTTATGTATGAGCCTGAGGTTGTATGGTGGGTCAGAGGAAATCCAGTGGGTGGTGAAACCGTTTTTGACTGACTGGAGGGAAACAGCTGACTGGGCCGAACAGTGGGTGAGTTTGAAGAAGTCTCTGATGAAGACCACGCATCTCTGCTTGTGAGGTACACTGTCGTTTCCCCACGCCTGAACCAGCCGGTTGTCGTTCTCGGCTGCTCCGTTGACCCATGAGGCTGAGCTGTGGGTGAACTGGCCATGGTGGTGCCCTGTATCCTTGTTGCTGTGACAGAGGAGGGTGGATTATTTTATTAAGATGCAGGGGCAGCACTCAGTTCAAGAAAAATTAGAGTGAAAATTCCTGATGACATTTGATCAATATGACAATCATCTATAAATCACACATCTGGGTTTTTTTAAAACTGCAATACAGGAAACCAGACTGTATTAGGTTTTAAAAAAGAAAGAGGAAATTACAAAGACCTGATTGTGTGTGTGTGTGGCGGTCAAGTTTCACAGGCTGGTGCTGTGGATAGTGTCATGGAGCAGTTCATATGATAAAAAAAAACCCTCCCAGTGCTTTCCCTGTTTGTGACGACACAACTCTTCACTGTTCCTCAAATAGCAGACTTTCAGAGAAGTACTTCTGAGTAAACAAGTTTTTTTAAAAAAAGGTTGGTTCTTTGCTCATTTCCTGTTCTGGTGAATATTCTATACAAGCTCTTCTAGTCTCTCATTAGAGTGACTAAACTTTGAGCAAAGGGAGAGTGGGTGTGAGACAAACAGAGATGATCGTTTTCACCTTAAATGAACTATACTCACGGATTGGTCCAATCTTGACAAAGTCAATCAGAGTTTGTGCGTGTAGAGCTGGATGGCGAACAATGCATTTCACAGTGACTCTGTGCTCCACAGACTGGACATGTAGCAAAGCCTTTGAGACATATTTTTTGCCTTCATGCAGCATTTGGGAATCAGCTGTGGAATGGGACAGAGACAAATAAAAGCTTACCAACTTCCGTCAGTCATCAAAGAACACAGGAAGATTTTATCAAAATGACATTTCACATTTGACCTATTGCTCTCCACCCTTAAAGTACAATCAAAAAGGAATTTTAAAGGTCAAGGTTCTCGTCAGGGCTTGAGAAACATCCCCCACACTGATAGCCCACCCAATTTAGGTAACTGTGGGAGGTTGTGTCATAAAGAGATGAGCCCAGTCTGCGGTTGCTGACTCTAATTTTGATGCATCTACAAAAATGGTGTTCAAAAACACTGATGAGTGTCTGAGTATACCTGCTATTCCTGTCCTTACATGTGCCCCTGACACACATGCACACATGCACAACACTGTTTGATGATGCAACATAAATCAAAAGGTTAATTCATCTCCCTAAAGCAGCAGTGCCACAGCGCTGCATGACAAAAATGTCTCATCAAACATAGACACGAGTGCAGACCCGCTTCTTTGAGGAGGAACACTTTGCATTGTGTGGTTAAGAATAGCAGTGCCAACTTACCAAGAATTTCAGGCCCATGATCCAGTTTCCAGAAGATCTGGGGAGGATGGTGGTTCCCTTCAGCCGTGCATATTATTTGATACCTTCCATCATGCTTTGCTGTTTTCATCCTGGGATGACCTTTAAAACACCAGGTCAAATGTTGTTGAAGTGTTATGAAATGTTCATGCCATGGCGACTAAGTGACAAAATCACTATCAACATCAAATCTGTGGTCGCTTCGACAGCGATGCAACCTGTCAGCCGCTTTATGCTCACCTAACACGGTCACTTCCACCGTCTTATCTGTTGTATGATGATTGTACTGAGAGCATGTGTAGTTGCCTCCATCGCTGAAGGTGACATCAGAAATACTGACGGTGAATTCGGACTCCGACAGTTTCTTCAGGCTGTAGCGCTTGTTTCTTACACCTGGAGTCACTTGAGCTGGGGAGTGATGAAAAATAATTTTAAAAAACTCTAATATTTATCCACAGCCTGAGAGATTCTTGCAATATTATCCCAAACAACAGGCAATTTGTGTTGCAGTTTGTGCATTAGTTGGCGTGACTGAAGCAAAAGATGTCATCTTCACCTTTGTCGTGCTTGAAGAACATAATATATCCGTTAGGGTTCTTCCAGTCCATATTGGTGTTGTGAGTGTTTTCGACTGGGCAGCTTAAGTCGACTGTCTGACCCTTCCTCACAGTCACACTCTGCCACACCGCTACTGAAACTGCAAAAAATAAAACAGGAATGTTGATTTCTTTGGAAATTCCAACCATGAGCACAAAATCATTTCAACTTCACAAAGTTTGAAAATTCCAGGCAGCTAATGCATTACACTTCATAAACAGCAGCAGCCATCTTTGCCTTATTAAATGTCAGGTCAAGAGCAGTGAAACTACGTTTCCCTCCCACTCACATAGGGGTGTCCAAAGTTGAAACCCTGTTTCTCACCATTCATCTCTGTGCCTCTTGCTTGGGACACATTGTGTGTGTGTGCGTCCATGTAAGCATGCGTGTGTTGCACGGAGGAGGTGAGAAAAGCAACAAAACCATTCTTCACTGTGTTGCACCTACAAAAAAACCAGCCCCCTGTCACACATCTTATGCATGTCTGAAGTGACAGGAAATAATGTGGTCAGTCCCTTCGTGCTGAAAGAGAAAGTAACGGTGGGTGTAAGAGAAAATAAAAATACACAGTTGGTTGTTTATGGGGGCTTTGGGTGCTTTCTCTTTCCTATGGGGTAAGAATGACGAGCAGGTTGGAAATTACAACTGTGGGGGCATTGTGACACTGGTGGTGATAGCAGTGGGCTTAAAGCATCAGAGGTCATTAGCACCGTCTCACATGTGTGGGTTGTGTATTTACTATGGCATTACTTTAACCGATCATTGAAAAAAATGAGAAACACAGACGACACCTCAGAGAAGTGGCTTTCAGCGTATGCCAACACGTTTTGGAGAGTTTTCTCTAGATTTATGTTACTGGACATCTTTTGAGATTATATGCCTGATTTCTACAGTACATTTCATTTCATTCTGTAGGAACTTCTATGCAGCACACAATAGATGCATTGCACACAAAATAAATAGCAATATGCACAATATATTCACATATAGACATGCATGCATATATGACATACAGACATACAGTGAATGAATGAAGGACTGAAATGTGTAAAATAGCAATAAATAGATAATAAATTCTTATAAAATGAAATGTAACAGGAAAATTGGAAGAGGGTTCAAATGAGGACACAGTCCATCCATTGTATATAAACATACAAATCTAAGGTCTCAGAAGGCGTGAGATCAGAAAACAGTGCCGTCTACTCAAGACAAGAGATAACACTGATTTGTCTGAAGCATCAGAGTTTGCAAATTTGCTGCAGTTATCATCAGAGTTTGAAACCTCACATGATGTTGTGATAAGAGACATGTTGTGTTGTTTTTCATGATCCCATTTCAGTTTGTGTCTCACGTCAGCATTATCTATTCTGCCTAACATAGTATGACAATCAGCAAGTAAAGACGTTAAAGAACTCACCCTGAATGAGCAACATGAAGACGCTGAGCTGCAGCTTGTGTTCCATCACTGTCACTCGCTGACAGTCTCTCCGCTCTGCCACATTTCCTCATTACATGATCTATTTGTACTCCGAGGGACCTTCCATGACATCACGGCCCTGTGGTTTCCACAGGCTGTTTAATTCAAGGGATTCTCATGTGATACCTAAAGTACGTGGTTAACACTTCAGGCTTCATAAATATTATTTACATTGTTTCTGAAACCGAGTGCTGTTGTTTTACTAAACAACAGTTATTTAGAGTAATTTAATGAAAAAGTTGAAAATCTTAATATTTAGAATATTAACTGAACAAAATTCACAACAAAAATCATAAAAATGGTATTTCACAGCTAAACGAGAGACATTTTCATTTTTTTACTGTAACAAGTTAAAAAAAAGTACTGTAACAAGACATTTTCCTGGTCTGTTGAGTCACACAAAGATACAGTAAAACTAGTGACAGCTACACGTTCAGAGCCTTATTGGGATGTTTTTGCTTAAACTTAATTCATCAGTGGGTATCAGAGTGCCTAAACTCTCCCTGAACTTCAGGTTGAGGGGTTGAAAATTGAACCAAGCACGGGTCTGCTGAGCAGAACACTGCCTGTGTGCACTGTAAAGTCCTGAGACAGCAGAGAGCTGTGAGGGGAGAAATGAGACATATGAAGCAGCATTCAGTTCAAGTATGAAATGTATCTGACTCTAGCCTTGCTGGTGCTGTGGCTGTAGCAGTGTCAACGTTGGTCGTCCACCACTGTGGTCCAGCATGAATTAGATGTCTGTCATGACATTATGTACATATGTGGATATACATTGACCTGTACTTGTCACTTGAGATTTAAATGCAAAAGGCATAAAATTTCCTCAACCGTACTCACACACATGGGCAGGCATTACACGTCTGTGATGTTTTAGAGTTTCACCTTTGACGAAATGGGAAATAACACCATACCCTATCATTTCCTCTCTCTGTCCTCCCTGTAAGGCTAACATGTAAGTTGCACTTCTGGACTGGCTAAATAACATAGTTTAACTAGAAAACTACATTTAATCATTTATAGTCTAAACCATTCATTCCTAAAACAGCAAAGCTGTTTAATTTCATTTTATACCTTTACACATCAGATATTGAATAAATGTCTCTGTCAACTAAAATATAGAGTGTTGTCATCAAATCAGTTTATATTATATGATTACAGTGGTGAGGTCAGTGTTTGTGGTCCATGAAAAGGACTATAACAAGTTACCTGATGATGCTAATGCAGCAGCTCCTGCAGATGCAGTTTGACTTTAAGGAGGAATCGGGTTACCAGGTGACTGACCAGGTGCCAAACAGAGCACATGACTATCAATCTGTAAACACTCTTGGAGTGTAAATATAAAACCAAAAGTATCATAGTATGATAAGATACACACTGTAATAACAAATGAGGATAACTTACTGAAGTTAATATAAGATACAGTGCTGTATTTTACCAGTTAGGGTATATTAGAAGATAAAGTCACCTAAATGCAATCAGTTCCTTAGTTGTAGAATAGACCTTGACCACATATTTGCAGGAACAACATCATGATTTTGTGACAATAGGAAGCAGACATTAATTACTGAATCATTTCAGCAAACAGTCTTAAAATATAATTAATAATTATTCATTAATAATTTGTTCTCTAGAAGACTTGCTAGTACCACTGAACAATACTCTACCTATACATTGAAGAATGCACTAGAACTTTCTCCTGCTATTTCTGTCTCTAATCTCTCTTTCTTCCAAGGGTTTTTGCTGCTGCCTGGGAGTTAGCCAATCAGAGGACGAAGGCTGGGATGAAGGGAACGTGAAGACCGAGCCAGAATGTGCTGGAAGCTCACTGCCATTCTGCGAGCTGATTGGACCGTTGGGGAGCTTGTACAGAAGCGGTGAGGCCAGCCTCCTCTGCTTGTATTCATCTGGTGGAAGAGAGAGTCAGACTGCAGCTGCTCAAAACAGCATCAATCAGGTAGGATGAGAATATCTCCTGACAGGATTGTGCATAGGTCTTCCCAGTCAACCCTTATTTGAGCGGTCGTGCTTCTTACTGCCAAATAACACTGACGACACATTTACACATTGTCAGGTGTCTGTGGTATTTAACAGTGAGGGAACAGTGATATTTTTAATGTTTTTGTTCTTTTCTATCACAATAATGATAATTAGGATGCATACAGTGTAGTTATACAAAGAGTTGGTTTGAACTGAACTGATTTTTTTCATTTTTATCTATTTTACTACATCACATGTTTTGTGTGGTCAGTCCAGGAAATATCAACGAAACCAGTTAAGTCATTCTGGGAAATGCCCTTTTGCTTTATGAATTCTTTGTGTCTTTACTTTAAATACAGTATATTTCCAACTTTATTCGTGTCACAAAATCGCCGATTTGTTCATTTGTATTTCCAGTATTAATAAACCACAGCATCATTATTTTGAGAATACGTGGCTCAGGAAGTCAGTCTCATCGATTCAGTCACTTCAACACAGAGATGTAAGACCGACTGGCTACTGCAGCAGGGCAACTTTACCCTGCAGTCACAGGCGAGGGTGGGAGGGGTTATATGAGTGCCTGTCTCTCACAGATGGTCTACAGTTCAGCAGTTTGAATAGGCCCGATGCTGCAGAATGCTCTCTGGTGGGCTCACTGTCCTGCTGGCTGAACAAGCTGCACCCTGCTCTGTGTATATATACTTTATCTCGACATTGTCTCAGTTCAGAATACACTGCATAGACTTTCTACAGTTTAAAATGGCTGCCTGGCACTGACATCTGATCTGTGGTAGACACTAGGCTATTCTATTACATCACCTAATGCCTGTCACCTGGAAAGTGGCCATCACATGTGGGACTGAGGAACAGTTAGGCAGATTCTCCACTCACTAAATGCCTGGATAAGAGATATATAACAAAATTACATCCTAATAATAACTATAGTGTTTGCTGTTAAAACTAAAACTGATCACAATGTTAAGGTTTATCCATCTGGATCAAAGCACAATTGCTCCCCCTGCTGGAGTAACCCTAACTATGAAGTTGTTTCACTTTCTCAGAAGACCATGTCTAAAGGGGCAGCAGTTGGTATCGATCTTGGGACCACATACTCCTGCGTTGGTGTGTTCCAGCATGGCAAAGTGGAAATCATTGCCAATGACCAGGGTAACAGGACCACACCCAGCTACGTGGCCTTCACAGACAGTGAGAGGCTGATTGGAGATGCAGCCAAGAATCAGGTTGCCATGAACCCCACCAACACAGTCTTCGGTAAGGTTATGGCAGTTTCAAGTTACATATCTTTTATCACATTACGTATTCCACTGATCTTGTGCTGTCACTGTTAGATGTTAATAACATGTATTGTGATTTTTAAAACATGTTAATTAAGACACATCTCAGCAAACAGCAAAAATAATCATTTCTTTCCATTTTTCCTGGGGACTGTAGATGCTAAACGTTTGATTGGCAGAAGATTCGAGGACCCTGTTGTTCAGTCTGACATGAAACATTGGCCATTCAACATAATCAGTGACAGTGGACGCCCCAAAGTGGAAGTTGAATACAAAGGGGAAACTAAAACCTTCTACCCAGAAGAGATCTCCTCCATGGTGCTGACAAAGATGAAAGAGATTGCTGAAGCCTACCTTGGGAAGGTAAGTTTATGAAATAATGTTATGCAACAATCTACACTGCTGCATCTGTATATCTGAAACTCTTCTCTTTTTTCAGTCTGTGTCGAATGCTGTTATCACAGTACCTGCATACTTTAATGACTCTCAGCGTCAAGCAACTAAGGATGCTGGAACTATCTCTGGTCTAAATGTGTTGAGAATAATTAATGAGCCCACTGCAGCAGCTATTGCGTATGGTTTGGACAAGAAGGTAAGATTTAGGACAATAGCAGTATCATGTTTAACGTTCACATGCACCTGTACAGCTGTGCTTAGACTACTCTTATTTTCCAGGTTGGGTCTGAAAGGAACGTTCTGATCTTTGATCTCGGCGGTGGCACCTTCGATGTATCCATCTTGACCATTGAGGATGGCATCTTTGAGGTCAAGTCCACTGCTGGAGATACTCATCTTGGTGGGGAAGACTTCGACAACCGTATGGTCAACCACTTCATCGCAGAGTTCAAGCGCAAGTACAAGAAGGACATCAGTGACAACAAGAGAGCTGTCCGTCGTCTGCGCACCGCCTGTGAGAGGGCAAAGCGCACCCTGTCTTCCAGCACCCAGGCCAGCATTGAAATCGACTCTCTGTATGAGGGAGTTGACTTCTACACCTCAATCACCAGGGCTCGCTTTGAGGAGCTCAATGCCGACCTCTTCCGTGGCACGTTGGACCCCGTGGAGAAGTCGCTCCGTGACGCCAAGATGGATAAAGGGCAGATCCATGACATCGTGTTGGTCGGCGGTTCCACCCGTATCCCCAAGATCCAGAAGCTGCTTCAGGATTTCTTCAACGGAAAGGAGCTCAACAAGAGCATCAATCCTGATGAAGCCGTGGCCTATGGAGCTGGTAAGAGTCCAGCTTCTTAACCAAAAGCAACCATCTGATCAGAATTCCAGAAATTATTTTCAGGTTTTTGTTTTAGTTGAGTTAAATTCACATGAAAAGTGTCCGTCTCTCTGAAAAGCTAACCTGTTCCCCTCATTGACAGCTGTCCAGGCAGCCATCCTGTCTGGTGACAAGTCTGAGAATGTGCAGGACTTGCTGCTCCTGGATGTCACCCCTCTGTCCCTGGGTATTGAGACGGCTGGTGGTGTCATGACTGTCCTGATCAAACGTAACACCACCATTCCTACCAGGCAGACTCAGACCTTTACCACCTACTCTGACAACCAGCCTGGTGTGCTCATCCAGGTTAGAACCCTGGTTGTTAGTTGTTTGCAGTTAGTAGTAGTATCAGATCTTACACTATTGACCACTGCTTTTTCTGGATATTTGAATGACTTAAGTGATATTGTTTACTGAATAATCAACAGGTTTATGAGGGTGAGCGTGCAATGACAAAGGACAACAACCTGCTGGGCAAGTTTGAGCTGACGGGCATCCCTCCTGCTCCTCGTGGCGTTCCCCAGATTGAGGTGACTTTTGATATTGATGCCAACGGCATCATGAATGTCTCTGCTGTAGACAAGAGCACTGGAAAGGAGAACAAGATCACCATCACCAATGACAAAGGTACTTAAAGGGATAAAAACCTGCTTAACTGAAATGCAGCTGATTTATTCTAGATGATTTAATGCTAATCTTGGTGGTTTTACTCCAGGTCGCCTCAGCAAGGAGGACATTGAACGCATGGTACAGGAAGCTGAGAAGTACAAGGCTGAGGATGACGTCCAGCGAGACAAGGTGTCTGCTAAGAACGGCCTGGAGTCGTATGCTTTCAACATGAAGTCAACTGTGGAGGATGAAAAGCTTGCTGGCAAGATCAGTGACGACGACAAGCAGAAGATTTTGGACAAGTGCAACGAGGTCATCAGCTGGCTGGACAAGAACCAGGTAAGAGTTGGTGGTGATTAATTAAAGGAACATGTTTGGGAATATGAACAACGGGAGCATCATGTTTTTTCCCTGCACTTCCCTCTGACTCCACTGGTTTACTAGTCTATCTACTATTATAATTGTTGAGTAATTCCTACTGAATATGTTCTTGCATTATTTGATTTCTTTGCACTAGACTGCAGAGAAGGATGAATATGAACACCAGCAACAGGAGCTGGAGAAGGTGTGCAACCCCATCATCACCAAGCTGTACCAGAGTGCTGGTGGCATGCCTGGTGGTTTCCCTGGAGCTGGTGGTGCTCCTAGTGGTGGAGGATCCTCTGGCCCAACCATCGAAGAAGTTGATTAATCACTGAGTCTGGCTCATTTATATCCCTGAATACTAAACAGGCATGAACGTTCTAGTGACCTAATATTTAAGTCACTCATGATAAGGGATTATTTACTGCGTGAATTTAGGAGGAACATAAAGAAAACACTGTCTCTGCATTCTGTCATGTTTGAGCCCAGAACAGTAAGTTATGACTGAAGCATGTGTCTAAACAGGTGTTGTTTCTAATCTCTCATGCTGCTTTCTACTCATGTACCCAGCACATTATCCTGTGGCCTTTGAACTGGAACATTTTACATGTATAATAATGTACATATATAATGTAGAATGAAGATTATCTATGAAGATTAAAACAGAACTGCTGTATCACGTCTTTGCTGTTCTTCTTCCTGATTCTAGGCTGCACAACACATCTGCTACATAAGAGCAGATGTGTCATACTACATTCAGACAAATCTAAGTCTTCATTACATCCTATATTAACACACATAAGCAACTGTTTAAAGTGTATCTACAAATAATCTAGGATTTGTATGTTTTGTTGAACAGGATCTTCTGATAACTAAAGTATTTGTCAATGGTTATTTATCCTATTTTCTATAATAATGTTAGGTTAAGTCTGGATAAATGGGTGGATATTAAAAAGGTTCTCCACTCTCAAAGTTAGCAAGCCAACAATGTTACAGGAAACTACACAGAGTGAAATATGTCCCGCCTGACTCCCAGCACTTCCTGCCCCTGCAATCTGACCTCCAGCCAGCCAGCCAGGCAGAAAGGAGGACAGCTGATTAAATTATACTCAATCCTAATGTTGTAAAACAGTTTGTACAGTGAATTTTGATTGTCACCAGACAATATAAAAGATGGAATATGTAGAAAATAACAGCACTGAGACTCTGAGAAGCCACTCCAGACTGTTGTCCTCAGACAGGGGAGACACAGCGGGTAATGTTTCAGGAGAATAAAGATGTTCCCCCTTTTGAAAAGTAATCCTGCAAACAAAGCACAAGAACTCCCGCTTTGAATCGGTCACTAATCCGAATAGATGCAATGAAAACAATACTTCTCCTAATGTTTGACAAATGATTGAACTGAAGCCTAGATCCACATTCCAGGTCACGTCTGACCCCCTGCTTCACATTTCAAACAAAGCTTCAGCTGAGAGGTTGAATCATGATGAGATGTAAACTATGGAGACTGTCCTCCAATGAATAACCAAACCTTCAACAACTACAGGATTAATACACACCACTGCACTTCCACAGCATACATATCATGTGAGAGTTCCAAACAGCCAAACCTGCAGATAATAAACCAAGAGCTCCTTTTCTGCCATTCAGAATGTGCCACATAGCATTTACTATGACAGCAGACTCTTACGTAGATGAGCTGAACCTTCAGTGTAAAATGACGGTTTGTATGAATATTTAACAGCACCAGTGAACATGTGAGGGAAGCTGCAGCACATCCACGCGCCCCTGAGCCGTCTGATCTCTCACAAAGACCAGCAGAGAAGTCCCCGGATGAAAACAGCAAAACGAAAGACAGTGGATTTCCTCTGTGCCAAAGGCTTCAGGGCATTTATTGAAACAACATGACATAAACAATACAACAAAATCTGCACGTTTTGTAGCAGCACTGCGAAACTAAATCACCCCCTCCCTTTGAGAATTTGGTCCACATTAAGAACAGATTATTTTCCACGGCCCTCATTATCACCAGCCTCCTGAACGCGCCTCCATTTTCCAGAGCCAACAACACAACAGTGGCGACTGAGCAGTTTATGAATAGTCCCGATGAGAAGCGACTGGATGTTTTCATCGTAGAAACAGCAAACACCAAACACTGCGGCTTATTTAAAAGGTTGTTTATCCAAAAAAACCAACACTGATATGAAAAAGTGGCAAGCTCCGAGGTGAGCCCTTTGTCCCGGCTGTGTCCGGGCCTGTGGGGAGTCTTTTACTTGCTCTTGGCCGGTTTCTCCGTCTTCTTGGGCAGCAGCACAGCCTGGATGTTGGGCAGCACTCCGCCCTGAGCGATGGTCACACCTCCCAGCAGCTTGTTGAGCTCCTCGTCGTTGCGCACGGCCAGCTGGAGGTGCCGGGGGATGATTCTGGTCTTTTTGTTGTCCCTGGCCGCGTTGCCTGCCAGCTCCAGGATCTCAGCGGTCAGATACTCCAGCACGGCCGCCAGATACACCGGGGCTCCGGCGCCGACGCGCTCCGCATAATTTCCTTTGCGCAGTAGCCTGTGGACTCGACCCACCGGGAACTGGAGTCCGGCCCGGGAGGAACGGGACTTGGCCTTTGCTCTGGCTTTGCCCCCGGTTTTCCCTCTACCAGACATGATAGTTAGGATGTGATAATCGAGCGGAACGTCACACAGAGAAACAGTGGCCTGAAGAGCTTGGACCTTTACGTAATGTAGTTGTAAGTAAAGGCATATAAACAGCAGAGACCTTTCCGATTGGCCGGCTGAAACGGAAACGCACGAGCCAATGGAATGGCGCGTCCTCCGGTAATGGCTGTCCTCTGGTGGGGAATGCTCCAATCGCCAGGAAGCGATGGCACACAGTCATTTGCACAGCCACGTTATAAATGAGAGACTGGTGATGGGGCGGTAACCCTCAGCTGCGTCGCTTCCTGCAGTGACAGTGACGTCTACACGAAAGAGAAAATGCCTGATCCTGCTAAATCTGCCCCTGCGCCCAAGAAGGGCTCCAAAAAGGCCGTGACCAAAACCCAGAAGAAGGGCGACAAAAAGCGCCGCAAGAGCAGGAAAGAAAGCTACGCTATTTATGTGTACAAGGTCCTAAAGCAGGTGCACCCAGACACGGGGATCTCCTCCAAGGCCATGGGCATCATGAACTCGTTCGTCAACGACATCTTCGAGCGCATCGCCGGGGAAGCGTCGCGCCTGGCGCACTACAACAAGCGCTCCACCATCACCTCCAGGGAGATCCAGACCGCCGTTCGCCTGCTGCTGCCCGGCGAGCTGGCCAAGCACGCCGTGTCCGAAGGCACCAAGGCCGTCACCAAGTACACCAGCTCCAAATAGAGGCGGACAACGGCTCGACACCAGGGGTACAACTGTCACCAAATCACCACCAAGACGATGTGTAACCCCCGCCACTGTGTCGGAGCTGACTTACCAAAACTGCGTTTGTGATTTTGCACCATTGCCGGTTTTCGAGGAGACTGAATGCCAACTGAACCCAGGCCTTACGCTGAATGTCTTGAGATTCATTGGAACTGTAGCCTGCCATTTTGTTTTAACTCAGTGTTTTCGTTTTTTGAGCTGTGTAACGTTTTTAACAAATAATTTAATAAAATCAGAACGAATGTAAATCGGTGCTCTTAAACCGTGGAGGTCTCATTTCCTTTGCACCAAGCGCGACGCTACAACTGATCTGCGTACGCGCACCTCAGTAGACTCAGCTGTGTTCCAGACAGTGAAGGCGCACACTGATTTCAGCTGTGACTCGCTGACAGTCAGCGGGATTTGCCTCTGCCCCTGGTCCCGGTATCAGTTTCTCTGTCACCCACCAGTGAGAGTAAGGGAGAAACGTAGTTACACCTGAAGTGCAGCAATACAGCGACACCAGATGGGGACTGGAATTAGTACAAGGGGAGGGTGCAGGTGCGCGTGCACTCACCTGGTAGCCATAATTGGATTGTTTATCAGGTAAACTCCAAACCAAGCATTCAGTCCGGTGTGGGTGTGAAGAGGGCAGTTAAAGCTTCTGCTGACCGCCCTTGAGAATAAAGGAAACAGATCGCATTATAAATCAGAATCATCACTCAGGTGTTAAACTTTAATATCTCAGTCACAAGCTGCTGATGCAATAACTTGGAAACATCTGGCTGTTGTAGACCTCCTCTAGTGTCAAGACCAGACTAATATGAGCTATGCTGTCTGCTCCTGAATAAATGAATCTTTGCTGTGTCATGTTTGACAGTTAATCATACCTTTCCTATATAAAACTGAAGGGTGGCCTGTAAAGCAGATCCAGTTCCCACAGCAGTAAGGTAAAAAGCAGTGAAGTGATACTGTCAAGATTCAACGAGAGACATGGCAACAAAGTCCAAGAAGGTAAAAATATAAATAATAAAATATAACATTCAGCACACTTTGGTTAAACGATGAAGCCAGACTTTTAGGTCTCCTGCAGCATAAATGTTTCACAAAAGTAAAATTCCAGCAAAACTCTGATGAAAACCAGAGGAAGCTCCATGGAGACAGCTGATCACTCAACATATGATAAAGAAAACAACACAACAACTGATGGAATTGTGTACTTGAGGTGATAAAGGGAAGGAGATATCGCACCAGCGTCAGAAAAGCCATCACAGTGCAGTAAAACTTTAAACTCATCACAATTTGCAGAGGGGAAAGAAGAAAGAAGCTTTCAAAGAGCTGAGCAATATGACGATGATGTGATTAAGTTAATTAAAATTAGAGTTTAGCAAGGTGTGTTCAGTTTACAGCTGCTGTATAATTGTTGATTTACTCATTTAAAGTGCAGAAAGTACAACTGAGCAGTTAATTGAATAAATGTGAATGCAGGAGGTGATGGGAGTCTTCAGGCAGAGTTATCTGCATTCAGTGGATCTTGGCCAGAAGATTAAAGAGATGGGTGACATTAATTAATGGTTAATATTCAACAAAAGTAAAACAGCATCTTTGTGATATCAAACAGATCTTGTTACTGCGGTGAACAATGACAGGAGCACCGCCAATCAGGAATTAACTGCATTTCATGGTTGGTGTGCCCTCAGGTGATGGAAACAGAAGCCAAAGAGAGGGAGCGCTGGACAGAGAATAGTGAGTTAATGCATTAATATAACTTAACATAAACACAGAGGCACGTTCAAGTTCACAGTCATGAGCATCTTATTGTTTCCCAGTCTACTCATGGGCCAGATAGAAATTCTATACGTTCTCCAAAATGATAAAACACAAACATATGGATTTGTCTGCATTGTCCGTACATGCATTAGACAGATCAATGCAGCAGATGCCCCAAATCTGAGTGAACCTAACATGATTCATAAGAGAGGAATGTCATGTGACACACATCCATATGTTAATGTTTGTGCAAACATCGTGTCCCCCTCGAGCTCCAGCAGCCAGGATTAAGAAAAAGTAGATCTCAGCGGTTACCTGTGGCTAATATCCACTCAGATACACTTAAGGCTGCTGAATGGGAAAGGCACAGACAGGACACCTACTTAATGCTAAGCCGCATGTAAGCTCATCTCCTTCCATTGTTCAGATCAGGTCTCAGGGTTCCTGCAGGGGATCTGGGGGGGATTCGTGGTTCAGGTGACTGTTGCAGGAGGGTTTGTTTGACAGGGTGTGGCTTTCTCTTCAAGTGTGAGATGGTGTCCAGGAGACCTAATTTCCCAACAAAGAGTGGTAGCCCCTGGCAGAGATGGGGGGATGTGACACAAGAACAACAATTAGGCATAGCAGACTTCACACATAACCTTCTTTTAGGTTACTTTGCGTATGGCTGAAACAAGAACTTAGTACTTATTAAAAGTTGGTTATATAATATCCAAAGGTGGCCTGCAGGTATTCACTTTTATTGTTTCCTGTGGATTTTGATCTGATTGTATACGCCTAGTTGTTGTACTTAAAAATCTATATTGTTGTTGTGTAAATTCTTCAAATCTATGACACCTGTGCCAGCTGAGTTGAAAAAAAAAACTTCAAATAAATCTATTTTTAATATTTTCAGTCAACATAAAGTAATAATAGGTCCAAACAACATGGATAAAATAAGGAATAACAACAATGACCCTGTCTAAACCCAACTTTTTCTTATAGAATTTCTTATTTTCTCCTGAATGTATAACCCACCCAAGATATGCTTTAGGGTGATTTGGGATGCTCGCCTTAAAAAACAGTAGCAGTTGAGGTCTTTGCTGAAATGACAAGTTAAATTTATAGCCACCATAGTTATTTGACATAATGTTCCACCAGACCAAGAACACTCTATATAGGTCCCCCGTATTGTTTCCACATCTGTCAGATGATCCGCTTGTTGGATCCAACCAGCTTGTGTTGCTCTGTCTTGTCCCTTTCTTCTCAGTGGGCTTCCTGTGAACTCTTTTCAGGCTGGAAAGGAGGCCAGTATAAATCATGAAGTCATGAGCAGACACGAAGACACACTGAGGTGGGGCAGCGCTCTGTGGCTATCCACGGAAGGTAAGAAATCACTCTTTGAAGCTTTTGGAACAAAAAGAATCTCATAGCGAGCTCCATGTTTTAAAAAGTTATAAGATGAATGGATTATTTTGCTTTATCTGACAGCTGGAATGTGATATATTACACAGCCATCCCATAATAGTCTGCACTGCTGACTTGTACTATCATTATTCTTTATTCCTTATGAATGAGTGTTCACCATTTGATTCTTCAACTGGTTCCTTTTAAATGGGTGTTTCTGAGGCAACATGTCACTCAGACTGCAACATTATAGATTACTCAAGTACTTTCAGTACAATTTTGACAGATTTTTAATATTTGATATTAATATTTCATTTGAATTTACGCTTCAGGAAAACCCCCAGCAGGATACTGCCACTGCCTATTAAGATTCATAAAATATAAGAATATGGTTACGAGACAGAGTACGATGCACTGTGACCACCTCCAAACATCCTGTCAAATTAATCAAGGGAGTGTTTGTGTCCTGGTCAGGGTGTGTGTGTGTAAAAATATATAGAAATATATAACCAGTAAAACCTAAAAATTAAATGAACTGTTCTCCAGCAGTTTGAAGACAATGTGGCTGGCGCTCCTTGCGTATCTACTTGCAACAGTCCGTCTCGCCCACAGTCGAAATGCCTGCTTGGGACACTCCACATTCAGAAGTCCAGGTCAGTCCAGTCTCATCCTTTCCATCCACCTGCTGCTCTGACAAGCCCCTGCCCTTCCCCCGTTTTTACTTTCACACCTCTCTTTCTCCTGCAGCCCAGTAGGAGTCAGCATACTGGCAGCCTTGTTACCTGAAGACTGTGTCTTTGTCTCTGAGGTGATACAGAAGTGTAATATATGCACATCCAATGAATTTCCATAAATAAAATATATGTGCATAAGAGGTAAAAAAAACCCCAATATGTACTTATATGTATCAACCCCATATGGAATTTATTAGAGTGTGCCCCATACATGTCATAGATAGATAGATAGATAGATAGATAGATAGATAGATAGATAGTCATATAAAAATAGGAACTTTCTGTTCATATATACATCATTATTTGGATATGGGACAGCCATATATGTGAAAACAATATGTGTTATTTTATACGTAAATATAGAAAATAGATATATATGCTTCAAAACTAAGAAGAACATATATTTGTGTACATATGTTATGATAAAGTTGCATATATAAATTAAATAAATTAGCACACAGATAGTTTTAATATATCTATATCTCAAATATTACCATGGGTATTTCATTTAAGTTATAAACATGTGTGGTCATATATCCACAAGGTGCATGCATGTCACAATATGTAACAATATATCACTTATACTGTAGGTAACATATATGGCAGCGTTACTCTTGATACAGGGGCCTGTATGTCATGTAATACATTCCATTTCTCTCGAATGGAGCTTGCTGTTACATACGACAGCAGAGATGGAAAGAGGCTCAGTTATAGTTTTATTTTCCTGCAGGTGTGCTGCTTCAAGAAACTACGTCTGGCACTGGGGTTAATGTTCTCAACTACCTGTACTATAAATGTTTTCTTGCTGTTTTGTACTAATAATGCATAACTGAACTAATCAGGCAACCCTGGGAAGGTGTTTTGATGTTTTCAGATGTTTGGTATCATGACCAAAAAAATTAAATATAAAATAAATAAAATATATAAGAAATAAAAATAAAATATAAAATATATGTAAAGTAGCCCAATCTTGGAGAACACATTCACATGTAAAGTCCACATACAACAATCCAAATGTCACTGATGGGATACTACCAGTATGACTTTGCAACTTAATGGCTTCTTTATTATTACTGTAGATTATTGTCTGCAAATTAAGGTGTAAATGTTTCTTATATTCTGAGAATTAATGAAACACTTACTGGATTACTATATGAAAGCAGACAGGTTAGAGAGGGAGGGGGTAACTGCTTAATCAAGGGGTGTAACTGGATCCAGAAATATGTATATGTGTATATAGTAAAGCACTGAGTCAGATGTGGAGACTTCACACTAGTGTAATGTGTGGTGTCGTTGGGATGAGATAAGAGTCCAGGCCAGCATGACTTTAAAATAAGAAAACACTGACACTTATTCTTTGGGTGTTAACACATAGAGTACTGTCTGTATTAGAGTCTACATTATAGTGGCTGCTGGGGAACATTCAGCTATGTGTGGAGATAGTGTGATGTGTATGGGGAATATTAATGCACTTCTGGGATCCAGTGAAGGATCCATCTGACAATACTGATCTGAGAGCAGCACACAAAGCTAACAGGCACTACAGTACCTATGCACCTCTGTTACAGAGCAGGGCGCCAATCAGAGGCATGAATCAGAGTGAATTCAAACACGTTGATGTTGAATTTGTTAACAACACATATCATCGTCCCAAATGAAATTAATGTCAGCAGCAGACTGTATTATCAGCTTTTTGAATATTGCAATCTGCCTTATTACTATTTATTATTATTATTATTTTTACAGGACAGGTCGACAGTCAGTCATATAATGTTGCCTACCAGCAAAACTACATTTACTCTTCAGCATTGCTCCTCCTTCTTTGTACCTCAGTTCAACTGTGTGTCCTAAATATAAGCCTCAACAACTTCTCCTTTATGTTCTAAATGTAGCTCTTCCAGAACAGCAGAAAACATTTTTCCACTGTATTCTCAGGCTTAGTACTAGTCCTTATGACAAAGTTTTTTCTTAAATCAGTGGAGTACTTTAGAAGTCGGTTTGGGAGTAATCTAACACAGTGAGCTATGTTTGAAAATTCAAAAAGCTGATTCCAGTCTCATCGTTCTCTGTTCAGAGAACTCAGACATCAAGGTCCTCTGTGGCTCCCAGTCAGTGGACCTCCAGATCCTCCTGTGTCCCATCTATTTTAATGGATACAACGAGTCACTGCTGGCCCTCAACTCGCAGCACGCGAAACACCAGTGCAAAGGGACTCCTGACTGGACTGCTGACCCACCTGTAGTCAAATTCAATTTCTCCATCACAGAGGAGGCCATCTCTGCCTGCTCCAACGAGCTGACAGTAGGTCTACACCAAAACACCAGAGCACCCAGCGGGAGCCGCTCACACAATACATTCATTCTCAGCAAACACAACCTCTTTTCCCTCAAAGGTCACTCAGGAGGCAGGAACTGGAGTGTTCGCAGACTTCTCCAACGTGCAGTATGTCACCATCTCAGGCATGATCTGCTCTGAGGACCCCACCACAGGGCCCATCACCTATCACCAGGAGGTGATGTACAGGTTCTCCTGCCACTACCCGCTGCAGTATCTGGTCAACAACACTCAGATGAGCGTGTAAGTGGCACGCTTAATTACTATTTTCTAGGCACCCATGACATGCTTTGAGATGATAATGGCTGAGTGTTGACATGAACTGCGAGTGCTTATGTGGTGGGTCTCAGAATATAAATAACACATTATTTTAAAAAAAACTTTGAGAATTTGAGATGTGCTTTTCAAAACTTTTTGTGTTTTAGAATGTGGTTGTTGGTCTTCATATTTTATGTCATGTTTTATGTTCACGTCTGTGTCTGATGTTAAATTGAAACTGAAGAGAGCTCACACAGACAAACAAATATCAAAATAACCTTGTATACTGGAGGATGCATTTGCAAATCCCTGATGTCGGTTTGAACAGTAGAAAGATACCAAAAAAACCTTTTAGCAAATCCATTGAAACAAATGGGAAACATTGGCTGGGACTGTATGTAACTCTGGATGGTAAGAGTTAATTCATGCTTCTCATATAAAAACATGTTCATGTGCAGAGATGTTGCCAAGCGCGGTGTCACTTACCCTTGTGTCTGGTTTCAGCAGGGCTTGAATCTCATTTCCGTGTGTTGTTCAGATGAAAGACGACCCATTTGTTGACAGCTCTGGTTTTTCCCAGAATGATTTCCAGCTGACTGACAACTTATTTTCGTCCAACAGGTCCGGGGTCAGCCTGGCAGTCAGAGACAGCAACGGGAGTTTCATCAGCACACTGAGCATGCAACTGTACTCGGTGAGAAGAATGACGAGTCCACAGCTGCTGAATGTTAGGTGTCAGAAAAATGACTTGCTCAATGTAACAGAAGGAAGAAGGAGGTGTGAAGGGGTTTACACTGATTACACTGATTGTGGAACCTCTGTCAAAATGACAACACATATTCTAATCATAGTTCCCTCTCTCTTCCTATTGGCCATGAAGGACAATAGTTACTCCTCCATAATGCAGATCCCTCCAGGAGGCCTGGAGCTGAAGACCAGGATCTTTGTAAAAGTGAAGGCGTCCAACCTCACTGACAGGTACCACACACTCAACATACGTTTTAGCAGCTGAAGCTAACAGATGGTATGTGTTAATAAAGTACAGATGATTCAGTCCATCCCAGACATCTGTCATGTTACACACTGAGTACACTCACACAGGCAGAATCTAATTTCTAGATAGCAAAGATCTTTCAGTTCCATTAGATATAGTCTTTAAATAAAATGGGAAAATATCACTGGACACAACCAAAACTCTTGCTTGCAGATTCTACGTGGTCCTGGACCGATGTTACACCACAACCTCGCCGTTCTCTGTCAACACCTCATATTATGATCTCTTTGTTGGGTGAGTTCAGATCAGATTCCCAGGTCATAGACACATAAAAAGTAAACAGTTTTAGACAAACACACAAAGTCTGTGGCTAATGCGTAGAAATAAAGGTGCTCTCACTCACTATTCTCACTTTTTATTATTTCTGTTTCTGCTTTAGCTTTTGCTGAAGCAGAAAGCAGAAGTGATGCAGTCTGCTGCTCAGAATCTCTGAATGTTTGTTAGACTGAAACCTAGAAAACTCTGAAGAGCAGGACACAAATCTCCATCTGTCCTTTTTAAGGTGTAACCGGGATGGTCAGACAGTAATCGGAGTCAACGGGATCAAGCAGGAAGCCCGCTTCTCCTTCGAAGCTTTCCGCTTTGTCCAAAACGCTCAAACTGTGTCGACCTACTACTTACACTGTGCCACCAGGCTTTGTCTGAACTCCTACTGCCCCAAGCTCATTCAGGTCAGATCCTGGGGGTTTGCATTGGATTTAAGTCATGAGGTGCTGGTTTGTTCAGTGTGGACATCACTGTTTTGGATACTGAGCTGCATAAATGATATCATGGTTTGGATCTAAATATAAAGTTGTAATGTGCAGTAGTACATCAATGGAGCCAGGATCTGGATCTTCTGCCTGCTAAAGGCAGTTTGTCTCTGCTGCTGTCACCAAGTGTTTGCTCATGGTGGAACTGTTGGGTGTAATTAATATAGGGAGGTTAGTCTAGATCTGCTCTATATGTTAGTGCATGAGACAACCTCTGTTTTTATTTGGTGCTTTACACTTTAAATTTGAAATGAACTGAATAATTGTTTAGTTTTGATGGAAAGCTGCTGTGTTTT
Source organism: Datnioides undecimradiatus (assembly GCA_008933995.1). NCBI lineage: Eukaryota > Metazoa > Chordata > Actinopteri > Lobotiformes > Datnioididae > Datnioides > Datnioides undecimradiatus. The sequence goes on from WARS01000981.1 coordinate 1,661,655, forward strand.
TCACTGCTGCTTCAGCCAAAGGTAAGAAAATGACTAAGAGTCCAAACCAAAACGACCTCACCTCATTCACCCGCAGAACTGCACCGCTGGCACCACCTTGAGAAGACGGCGCAGCGTGCAAAACAGCGAGGACACCACAGTGAGTGACATGGCCACCATCACCTCAGGCCCCATCACTACCCGCCAAGACAATGGTGAGAACGGAGGTGAGGTCAGTTAGTTCCAAGATGCTCCAGTAATGATGACACGGTGATGTATTTAGTCCATCATATCAACACACGTGCGCATGTTGCACACAGATACATTGCACAGTTTCCATCATGCTGATCAGTGTGTAAGCTGCACCTTACCTTTATGGTCTCACCCTTGGTCTCTCTGCTTCCCAGGTGCTCAGCAGGCTCACGTGAACAGTAGCCTGCTGGCTGTTTCAGTCACAGCAGGCATCGTCGGGCTCATCTGTCTCACTCTGGTGGCTTTCATCGTTTACCAGATGTACAACTCCAAACCCTGCGTCAAGAGGGAAACTCTGACCTGATCCTGCAAATGAGTGACAGCTGAAGTCTCTGACTTTCGTTAGTATTATTCTATGCAATGCAGGTCTCATGAAATAAGCATAAGAGAGGGAGACTACCGGAAAGTTGTATCTTCTAATCTATCAACTCAACCTCGGTGCTTTCATTTAGCCTGGAAAAAGAACTTTGGTGACCAGAGCTGATGAGAAGGTCTCCTATTTACATGATAGAGCTGAGGGCATTAATTATTTGTTTTTAAAGCAGGGCATTAGGTAGTGTAGCTCACATTCAGGTTTTTTAATACTTTATATCTCTTTAAGGTTTAGAAGTTTTTGTATTTCTTTGCTAATGAAGGTGTTTTGCAAACATGTATATGGTTTTTATTTATGGTATTTTTTATGGTGTTTCTTACAGTGCTGTTAGCAGGTGTTATAAAACTAATGTTGACTATTCTGTACTTTTGTATTGGTATTTTTAATAAAAGTAAACCTGCATGTTTTATACTTTTTAAGTGCTTGCAGCTGCGTTTGTCTTGAATTAATCTGCTGCATGGTGAGTTTAGCTCTCTGTAAAGCCTGAGAAACACACACAGTCCCAGTCTGGGAGTGCACATTCACAAATCTATCAAGCACAGGTGATGAACTGGCCCCCCAGCCTCTGCTGGTCACAGTGCTGTGCCCAGAGAATATGAAGGTCTGTAAGTAATTACACTCTGAACTTAAAAAAGGAGTGTGGTAGCCTCAAACAGGCCATAGACGTGTTACTTCCAGCCTTTTCCTAAAAGACATGTTGGGAGAAAGGAGAAACTACAGTAACAAAAATATACAGTGGAATATAGTGTATTTATAATTTGCAATTGGTGGCTGTGCTTCCCTTTGCCCAGGAGTGATGTATATGATGTAAATATAACAGAAATACCTGACCTAAGACAGTTTTATGAACAAAGAAAAATATGACAACCTTAGTGGGGTCCTACAGTCTGAGGCTATTCCTCCCTTCACCGGGGACTAACCCAGCAAACCATTTACATGAACAGCAGAGTAAACATGTTCACTCACAGATTTCATATTGTCCACTTCTGTCCTAATGATCTGTATGCACAGTGCTGCTCAAAAGTCTGTGAACCTCTTGAGCATTTGGGAGTTTGCTATTGTTTCAACCTGATTTCCTTATTTAATCAGAAATATTTTTTTATATGAAATAACAGGTGTACGTTTATCAATCCAATAATTAAAAAAAAAAAAAATCAATTGTGTAGTCAAGACTAAATTAAAAAGAGTTTTTGGTCAACTTATGTAGGTGCAAAAGTTAGTGAACCCTGAGCTGCATTGCTTAAAACAAGCAGTTGAGGTGAGACAAACTGGTGGCTAAATTAACCACTGATATGGACCAATGAAATGAGAGATGTTTAGGGGAGAAACTGTGCATCACTGATTGAAACAGATAAAACCAGGTCACTTTAGTCTTACTGAGGTGAACCCATAGAGAGAATTCCTATGATTCTAATAAATAAAGATTCCTCATTCCTCTGGTTAGGGAATATGCTGACACCTTATTCCCTTATTCTACTCTCCAAGGCTTTGTTCCTGAACCCAGATGTCACGTTTACAAATTAGTCCAAATCAGACGCTGAACACGTAACTGATGAATGCTGCCTGCATCAAACTGAAGGCTGCTCAAAGTTCTGATAATTAAGAACAAGAGAAAATCCTCAAAGGTGATAAATAAATGAGCAGCGAAGGAGAAACACTGAGAAGTAACGGCTTAACAACCAACAGGGTCATATTACCTGTGTGTCGGCCCTGTTGCAGGTCCAGTCTGAGCAGCTGTAACTAGGCCAGTGACAGTTATATGTGATTAACATTACAATATGACACATTAACAACATAAATTAAAAACAAAAAAAGATTTATTAACAGTTTAGAAACACAACATTGTTTTCATCCTGACTTTGTTTTCTTTAGTCCCCCCTTTGAAATCATCCAGAGTGCTGCTAACACACAAACACGCAGCTGGCCCCAAGTCCAGACCCCCCCCCGACAATCTAACAGAGAAATGGAGCCGACACCAGAGCAAGCACCACAGGGCATGTTGAGGTAAAGAACAGTGACACTAATACACCATCTCTTCTGCCACTTGTAGCAGCTTATGAGACTTTGAAAACATGGAGTTTTGACCACTGTCACCAGAACATTCAGGCTTGTGTTTATCAGTAGAAAAACCAATGCATGGGTCAATGTAGTTCAGCCAGTGGGTCAGAAGGATGGCGGGAGGCAGATACATGGAGACGCAATGCTGATCCAAAACCACTTGGCAGCTCAGCTTTAGCATTAGCTCTCTGTCTGAACACACAGGTGCACCTGAGGAGGCCCTCACTGATCAAACACGATGGACCTCAGAGAGCATGTCAGAGAGCTGATCATGATGCTATACAGCCAATGACTGACCTGACTGACTGAGGTCTGTACTGAACCTCAGGGGATGCACAATGTCTTGTTTACTACAAATACAGCTACAAATTATGCGGCCAAACAATTTCTGGACTGGGTCAAAAGAAAAAGCTCTCTCCCTGGAGAATCCTCACAGCACTCTATCCCACAGCCTCCCCTCCACTGTGGCCAACACCATGAAGCAGAGCGCTAACTGAGGCCACTTTAAGTTAGTAAAGGTGACGGTGTTAGGACTTAAAGTAACCTCACAGCAACAGAGGGTGGGGACAAAGCAGGAACAGCGCTCTTCCTTGTCAAACATGTACTTTAATATGACCCAGCGCTGTGTATGCCTCCTTCTGCATCAGCATCCATGTGATCAGCTGTCGGACGTGAGAGGATATTTTGTTTACACCGCGTCGGTGCGTCACCGGCACGGATGCAGGCTTGGACTTCGCTTTCATTGAGCTGTGTCTTCTTGGTGTTTGGATGTCCGTTGTTTACAGAATCCATGAAAGACAGAAGAGATGAACAACACAGAAGAAGAAAGGGGGGGGGGCAAGATGAGTGGTCTCCAAGTGTTATCCCTTCAGCTTCCATCAGTTCAATAAACAGGGACATAAAGACAAAAAAACAAACTGAAAAAGCAAACAGAAAAAAACGGAGGGCGAGAGGAAACGTGAACATTTATACACTGTCAATAAATAGTGATTTTTCCCAGTTCCAGCTGTTATAATTCATCCTCTATGTGGTTTTCCGGTTGGGCCTTCTCTGTTGGTCCTAGAAATGAGAAGAGAGGAGGAAAACCATAAATACTGTGAGGAGGAAAGACACAAGCCCTGTAACGAGCACGTTCCCTCTGCAGGCCACGGCTACGTTTGTGCTGACTTAATAAGACGCGCGCACATGCACACACAAAGCTGTTGCTATGGTAAAGCTGAGGCTGAACGGCTGCGACATTAAAAAAAGGCCTTGGCTAAAAGGAGAGGGACCGACGCAGGCCTGTGTGGTCCGTCACCTGACCCACTGTGCTGACGTTAAAATGCTCTCACCGTGTCTGACTGCGACTGCAACAAACGGTTTGTAGCCATTTCAAAAAGACATTAGAACCGTTCTTCAGCGCCACGTCGCATTATTTGCATTTTCCATGACAAAGCCCGGCAGTTGTGCTTCACGTGTCAAAGTCAGCGGGAGGAAAAACGAGCTGTAGTTGCGTGTACGTCAGTGTCAGCACCAAAACAGTAATGCTTTTCGGCCAAATCAGTCCAACGGCTTCTTTGGATCAGGCAAGCAGGTTATGCAGAATTTCACTGTCATAACGTCCATCAGAGCTTTTTAAGGAATTACTACTTTTGAACAGCTGTAAACACACGTTACAATGTCATGACATTCTGTTTTTGTTGTTAAAGTTTATTGCAATCACCTTCTACTATGACTAATGTTTGATTGTTACAATCTTATGCAATGAGTTGCTATGGAAATGAATCAACTTGAGAATGTTGCAGTACAAACACATTGTGGGTTCATGTTCGGCCTGGACCTGAGTACAAGTGTAAAACCTTTGTAGCTCGGTCAAGTTGATTAAGGATCATGTGACAAAGCCAACCAATTCTTTTTATGAGTCGACACCCTGGAGGATGGATGAGCTCGATCACAGGGGCATCATTCACTGACCCGTACCTCACCTGGCCTTGTTACTGGACAGAGAGACAGAGTGACTGACAACACAGCAGTCCATCAGTTACAGAATGCTCCATTTTGTGTTGGGACTGTGTGTCAGCGAGGGCATCTTTCAGTTCAGAGGGGATTCTGTCGCATTTGAGCACATTTAACCTGTCCCAATCATTCTGTCCACTCTCTAAAGTTCTCCGGCATCATCAGCAACAGGTATGGCAGACCGACCTGCAGTAGTTTCTTCTGTGGGCTGTGATTGGCTGTCAGAATCTGTGTGTACAGTGCTCTCCTCAGTGGGCGGGGCTTCACCCGGCTGCACCTCCTCAGGGCTTTCTGTATTTGAATGAAAATATCCATGAGTAGTTATTTACACTTAACAGTTTGATCATTTTAATCTTTGTAAGGCAACATCAATGCGCGCCCTCCTGTGTGACCCACCGCTCTTTGTCTCCATGCTCTCCTCTGTGGGAGGGATGACCTTCTCCTCTGCTGTGCTGTTGGCCTTGCTGCTTTTATCAGAGCTGGTGCCGTTCTTGGCTTTGGCTTTAACCTTCGGTTTGGCAAACTTGGCTTTGTTGAGCAAGTAGTTGACCTCTCGGTCGAGCAGAGCCAGCTTGGAGTCGATGTCTTTGGACAGCAGGACCGGCCGCTCCTTTGGAGAGCGCTTGTCCTGCTCTGCTACTGTCTCGTTCTTCCACGTCTGGAGCAAACAGACAATTTTGCACATGGCGGTCAGTTAACTTCATCTCAACTTGAACATCTTCTGTGGCTCTAGCACGACATTTCTCAAGTCTAAATGAACCCTGACGTAAACTTCAGCAGTGTGATGATGACACTGACTCGTTGACCACCTACCGTTGTTTCATTGATCACTTTCTCTAACATATTCAGCTCAACTTCAGTGAAGATCTGGTCGTCCTCTGGAATCAGTTTGGCGCTCCTTCAAACAAACAACAACAATAGGTCCATATGAAATGACCGACTCAGCCACAAACCCCTCATCTGTCCAGCTTCTTTACACCTTCTTCCTATACTCACCTCAGGAAGAAGCTGGAGGTGTTGAGCATGCTGTCCAGGGCAGCCAGGCGGTCCGGCCACTTGCGCCGCTCCTCCACCCTGAAGAACATGTCTTTGCACAGGGTCTTCAGCTGGGACAACTTCTCTCTCAGCTGCTTGGTGGTAGCTGTGTAGCCGTCCTCGTCCATCCACTCGGACACCTCGCTCAGCTTGGCAGAGATCTGCTCCTTCTCCTCCTCTGACACCACCAGCAGGTAATCCTCCTGGTAAAGCTTATCCTGGAGTAAGAACAGATGTATCATCGGTTGTGTGTGTGTGTACAGTACATAATGTTAATCTATATTCAGAGGGCTCCTGTTGCTTACCTGCGTCTCAAAGATAAAAGCTTCCAGACTGTTGAGAGTCTTTTCCCGCTCCTGCTTGGCCAAGTCTCTGTCTGTCAAATCCTGCAACCTGAAGAGATACGCCGCTGTCAGACAACAGAAACAATCAGCAAACAGCAACAGAGCTGAAAAAACAAACTGCTGCTTTACTTCTTCTTAGAGGAGGTGACATCATCTGCAGTGGGGTCAGGGATGTCATTGATGATGAGTTCCACTGTGATTTCTTCAGAGATCTTGCTCTTCTTCTGAGGTTTTGCCTTCTTCTCTGCATCCTTCTCTGGCTCGGTGTTTCCAGATTTCTCTGCATCCTTTTCCTCCTTTAACAGCAGAAACATGGTTTGATAAATATAGATTTTCAGCATGTGCCCACTCCACAGACAGACATTACAAAAGGCACTATTAAAAGGTTCTTGAACGCAGAACAGAACGGTCATGAGCAAGCAGCACCTGTGAGCTATGACTGCTGAGAGTCAGTAAACAGAGTCACATGATCATCATCAGGACCTGTGTTAAAAGCATTTTTGCGACCTCTTTCATTTGCATGTTTGCAATACTGCAACACAGTGCACATTGCGGGTCAGCATCCAAATCTGTGTCAAGGCCTCAACCCAGAGACCAATCAGCAGAGCTGCAGTGTCAGAGAGGGAACACTTCTTCTGCGCCAAAATGAAATTCAGGCTGTAGGTTTGCAGAGGAGGTACTTTACAAACATACAGAACAGGACTTCATGCAGTCAGTCAGGTTTCTCACAGAGGTTGGTCACAGGGGATCTTACCTTGGTATCTGTCTTGCGGGCTGCTTCCTCTGGTTTCTCCTGACTTTGCTCTTCCCCTGCACTTTTCTCTGAATCATCCTGCTTTTCCTTCGCAGCCTCGTCCTTCTGGGCCTCTTCCTTACCGTCCCCATCCTTGCCCTCTTTTCCAGACTCTGTAGGCACTTCCTCTTCATCCTAGACACACAGACACACCAAAACAATGAGGGAGCAATGTTAGCTGTGATCTCAATGCTGCCTGACACAGATTAAGTTCTCTCACCAACATTAGGATGTATAAGCGACTGGAACTGAAGCCGAACTGAAGCTGATGACACCTGTGACTACTGCAGAGTCATTCGACATAGGTTTTGAATTCTGACCGTGCCCTTTCACATTGATGTGGCCAGATGGAGGCAGAGCGTGTCCATGCAGGCCTCGCTGTAGTTTTAAAATAACTTCCCAGCTGACCCTGAATAACTCAGCTGTGCTGGTGTACAGAGGTGCCAGTACCTGGACAGGTTCTGTTACATTTGGGGCAGGTTCAGATGATCCTCCTCCAAACAGGGTGGAAATTGTGTTGCCCAGTTCTGAAACAAACAGAAGTGTTGGTTCAGTTGTACACACTATAATACAGGCTGTAGTATCATGTGAATCAGCAAGGAGACAATTCACATTCTGTGTTAAACATGCAGTTTCAACACCTTCCTCCCAAACCTCCCCCTAAAAGCTGCTAACTAAGCAACTTCCTAACTGTGCTGCTCCAGTATGTTGAAACATTAAAGGCGGTCAGTTGTAACCATCTCATGTGTAGAGGCGTGTGTGATTACCTCAATCAGCCAGGGATTATAATAGTTATATAATTATTAATAATATGAATTCTTAGATTTGATTCAATCCTGGTGAGCTGATTCATGATGTGATGGCTGCAGGGATTTAGTGAAGTGAACACGAGGTTTCTCCCACAGTCTGAAGCAGCTGTGGACAACAGATAGTGAAACCGTGTGTCGAGCAAGGCTGAAAATTTACTCGTTAAAGTTGATTCCTCTTCTTTCTCCTCCACAATAGTTTCAAAGACAGACTCCACCTGTGGAAATGACAACAACTGTTTAGCTTGACTGTTTACTCAAGTGAATAAATAAAACAACAGGTCAGATTAGAAATGTCCTGTTCTTCATATCTGAGCCAGAAACACATTCTCTTGAATTTAAGTGGTTTTGGCTTTGATTAGCTGATCAATGATCACCATGGCAACCAGGACTGACGGCTGAACAGCAACGCCATCAAGGTCTGACCCAGTGAGTGACATAACAGATGAGGTAAAGACACTCATCCTGCGTCCTTACAACAAACGGGAGCTGCCAGTTTGGTCATGTGACTCTTCAATAAGGAAGTTGAATGGGTCCAAAAGGGAAACTGACCCGATCCAGCAGCAGCACTCCACTTTCGTCCATGTTGAAATGGGCTTTGATGCCTTTTGACTCTGCATCTGCGTGCTTCTGGAAGCTGCTGCCTACCCCGGACAGTTTGACCGTGGTCAGGTTCAAAGAGCCAAACACACTGCAACACACAGCAGCAGGGAGGAGAGGACAAGGGTTAAATTCACACATTCAAACAAAGTTATCTCAGGGCACTTTACATATAAAACAGGTGTGTATCCTGCCCTTTAGATTTAATTACACCCAGCACTTCCCACCAGACGTGAAACCACAGTCCAGATCAAACATCTCAACCTTGGCCGGACTAGAGTTCAGTTCATTTTTGGCGGGAAAGATTTTTCTGGACCAGTTTCAGGTTTTTCTGTCGCATTAGTCTGAAGATTTGAAAGTGAAAGAATTTATTTAACTGACTCTCTATAATTAGTTTCCAAAGGATGAGGGGGTGAGTTGATCAGACCTGACATCCTGCTGACATCAGATGTGCACTGACCTAGAAACCAATCAAAAGCAAGTACAGGGAGGCTGACAATAAGAGGATGGAGATATTATATATGATAGGATGGAGGTGTGTGTAATGTAAAATGCTAAGGTGGCTCACATAGTTGCAATGCAAAAATTGCAAAAAGACAAATGTGGTTCAGACCCTCAGGTGTGAGAGTGGCCAAACGTCACTGACATGAGGCAATATTGAGAAATAAAATAAAAATACTAAAATCTAAAGCAAGCAGGTATCGCACCTGATGTCTTCCTGACTCAGGAAGCTGAGGTCGCCATAGTTGATGTCGAAAGAGAAGTCGGCATTGTAGCGGTTGAATGTGATGACCTTGCGCTGGGGGTAGGGCGCCATCCTCTGGAAGAGGATGCGTTTGTTGTGTTTGAGGGTTTTGACCCCCTCTTCCTCCATCTCACGGGTGAACTCCACCTGGTGGGATAAAACAACAATCAGCTTGAGGTATCATGGTTTGTGTCAGGATGCTTGCAGCTCTGCTCAAACATTCTTCACAGCTGCGTGCACATGAGCGATACTGAAACACTGCGACAATGGGATTAAGGATTACTAATGTCTGGATCCGATCAGCAAATGACTTTTTAAAGTGATGTAATCTGAGTTTGTCTCCAGCAGCGTGAGGCAGTGAGGAACCCGCACTGACCTGAATGGGGAAGACAGCTGCGTCTCGGACCAGGAAAGGTTTAACCTTGAAGGCCTTGCTGAGGGCGGCAGCCTGGTACACGGCGCCCATGGCTGCTGCCTCATCTGCATTGATGTTCTTCCCCAGCTCGTCTCTGCAAGCAAAACATACACAGTCAGGACTGCAGGCGCTCTGACTCCAGCCAACCTGCTCAACTAAAGCAAAAGTCAGCGGCAAAGGGAAGAGAATGCAGCTGACTGTTCTGCACACTGAAGTATTCAAATGGGAGCAACATATGGTGGTTGACGCTTACTTCCCCACAGCTTTGAGCAGCACTTCCTGGACCTTGGGGACACGGGTGGAGCCACCCACTAAAATCACCTGCTCGATGTCTTCCTGTGGGCAGAAACAACACACCTCAGCAGTTTTACAAGCAGCCACTCATTTACAGTCACTGCTCATTATCTCAACGATTAAACTGATTTCGCCGTCTGACTGAATTTCATCAACACATTAACGTGGAAATGATCCTGGCCTGATGAGTTTTGCCTCTGTGGGCGTGTGTGACATGCACTCATCCCCTGCATGTTCATGTTACAAGACTGTTCACCTGCAGCTTTAACCAAGAGGCCAGTTTCTGCCTAAATTTGTTTTTCAATCAATCATTTCATAATTTTGGCATATATGACATTTATATATTTTATTTATATACTATTTCAGCAAAATATAGAAACCCCAAAAATCAGCAAAAGCCTGGACAACAGGTACAATCTTTGTACTGGAAAAACAAACAACAACAAATATTACACTTTATGCTTCTTGTCAATATCACTGTCTTTCCCATTCTTACTCTGCCTCAGTTTAGCTTTGCTCATGCGTCTGCAGTGACCTACAGCCGAGTCTCCCCACAAGCACCATTAATGTTTAATCTTATCCTGTATGGATAACACGTAGAGTCGTGCAGTGAGAATACTGACCAGCTTCATTTCTGCGACAGCGAGGGCATCCTGCACCGGTTGAGGCACTCTTTCAAACAGATCGGCACACAGCTCCTCAAACTCAGTCCTGGTCACCTTCGCTTTGAAGTCAATGTCATCCATCAACCCTTCCACCTGAAATAACAGCGGACTGTTTAGATCATACCTGAAATGTATTATAAATCATTTTCCAAGTGCAGCAGCAAGTTTATGTCTTCGGTTTTGGTTCTGACACAGTGCATACAACTTCACTGTGAGATGTGAAACCAGCAAAGTGGACTGAGGGTTACAGGTTCAAGTCTCTGGTCTCACCTGAGCCATAAACTCCACATTTGCACTAAGCACCGTCTTGAGCCTCTGAGCCTCTTTGAGGAGCTTGGCCATAGCCCTGTGGTTCTCCTTCACATCCTTTTTGCTCATCTGCTGCTTATTGAACAGGTTGGCCAGGTGGTCCCGGAGCCGCAGGTCCATCTCAAAGCCCCCCAGCCCACGGTCAAACCTACAGCCAGGACAAGAGGAACACACTGAGTCAAAGGGCTGAAGTGGAATGTTACAATGTGGTCTGAAATGAACATTGATGATGAAAAGCAAGAAGAATTTATTATAGTTTATATTTAAAACACACTTCAGAAAGGACACACACCCACACAAATCATATATGAACCCTTATCTGTGTATATTAAGAGCTTCAGCGGCTCAGGCAGGGTGAGCCATTATGATAACTCCTGAGAAATACCTCAGCGACCACGCAGCAATGTTTGGATAACTGGGGTAAATCACCATGGTAACCACAGCGAACCTGCTCACAGAGCAGTTTCAGTCCAGCAGGAGAGATTAAAACATTTAAGTGTCCTATGTGACTGTAATTAAGATCTCATCCAAACCAACATGCTCAGAGGTATAGATATATAACAAACAGATCAGTTAACAACCAGCTTATCGACACTCAGTGAAGCCAAAAGACAGCCACACAATGCTAACCTCATGTCAAGATACAGGCCCCTGGATAACTGGGGCTTCATTTCAAAACATTATTCTTTTTCCCTGCTTTCCTAACCAGTGAAAACACACTGCACATATTATCATTATAATATTAGGTCTCTACCTAGTTGAGCTAGCTATCTGCGATCATGCTGTATGGTCTGTCTGTGTGTGTGTCTTCCTGTTTTGTCAGTGTCACACAGGGTGAAGAGGGCACAGAGAGAAATACATCTACACAAACATCCTGCAGTCTTATTATGTGATGCATGATGCATGACACCCAGTTTTTTCGTATGTGAGTGGCTCAGACTAAACTCTTCATGGTTGCAGGAAGAATAGCCTCACACAGAATGAAAACGCTGCAGATGTACTGCCTTGTTTGCAGGCTCAGTATTTGACATATTGGAATTTTTAAAATGCTATTTATTCTGTCCACAGCACTGCGTCTATTAACAGCACCGAGAATCACTTCTGCATTCTGGGGTCAGACAGGAGTTGCGGCTGCAGCTGCTGCGCGAGGCTAGAGGCAGGGGTTGACCAAGGAATAACTGGTGTCACAATTTGATTTTCAATTTAAAGATATTAGACAGAAAAAAAGCGCAAAATCAAAAGTTCATTTTGATCAATTTTCCATTTCTAATTTAAATTATGACACCAACACTAACACTAACGACTACACTGTGACAAAACATATGAAACAAAAGCAGAATTCTCAAAAGGATGTGATGGGTAAATCCTGAAAATGTTCAAAGTATCAAACATTTGGTAATGATTACTGAAGTCCTGAACTGCACCATACTGATGTGCACAACTACAACTGATCAAATGTTTCACCTGCACACCATCGTGCCTTTACACAGACCTGGTGGTGAGAGGCTGCTCCCTGTGCATCATCACACAGAATCAACACTGTTGCAATGTCACTTCACGGATCAGTGGACTCACCCGACACCTCTGATCTGTAGCTGGGGCTGGGTGCCAGACTCCTTGGTTTTGACTGTCTGATAGGAGACGATGGTGGCAGTTGTGCTGCCTGACCCCATATCATAGAACATCACATTCTGAAATAGATACATTGAATCAGCTGAGCCTGCGAAACATCAATCATTATTAGGCACTCACTGTCACAACCTAAATGTGAAGCTGCTTTAAACAAACTGAAAAATATCAAATACAGAATCAATCAAGTTCAAGTTCCTGTGGTCTGCACGTGGGTTGTGTTGACAGTAACAAATATAAAATATAATCAGAGTGACTCATTAAAGTGCAGATTTTGGGAGTTCTGCTGGATGTGCACCTTAGGCGTGCTGTCGATATCTTTCCTCCTGAAGACCCCATAGTTCAGGGCTACGGCAGTGTTGTCATTGATGAGCTGAAGCACCTTCAGACCGGCCATTTGCGCAGCCTGTAGGACTGCCCTGCGCTCTGCCTGGTTGAAAAAGGCTGGGACAGTGATCACTGCATCTTTGATCGGTTGTTCTGCGAGGCAGGGAGGTTAGGAGGAAAAAGAGAAAAAGACACTTGAACGCTTTGCATATGCAAACATGCCGTACAGTGATGCTACTTCTTCCACAAGCAGACTGACCTGCAAAGTCCTGAGCCAGCCCACAAGAATAATTGAGCACCATCCCAAGGAGCTCCTCAGGCGTGTACTGCATTTCCCTGGCACAGAAATAAAAGCAGAAAGACAGTCGGATGCTGCTGTTCAGGAGAGTGCTGCATTTTCCTCTTTTGGCTATTGACACCGTTTTTGCCGGTGGTACTCTAATACTGATGTTTCCATGACAATGTGCTTCCTAAGGACAGGTACAGTACCTCACCACCTGCCATGTTGTTAGAAAAGAGCTGAGATTATCAGCAATAAAAATTCAGGTTTTTAGTGAAAACCACAGCAAACATGGGCACTGGACAACACAGCCTGATACAGCAGACCACTGTAAGCTAACCAATAAACCAATAAACCAACCACCCTGTGAGTTTACATGCAAAAACTCATACCAATATGTTCATATGCGTCTATCGTATGACGGGACAGAGATGAAACTGAAGCAGTAGGCAAACAGAGAGACTCACTCTGAGTTTTTGAAGTAAACCGTGCCTCTGACGGCATCCTCCTGCAGCTGGTGCTCAGGGAAACGCTTTTTGTAGAGCGCCACCTGGAGATTGTCGTGCTTTTTGCCCAGGAGGCTTTGGAGATGTCTATAAACGGTTTTGGGGTTCTTCACAGACTGAAATGTAAACAACATATGACCTTTAATAGCATACAAAGAAAAGATCAATACTGTTTTGTGGTCATTTTAATGTGTGAAAATGACAATCATGAGATGAAGTTGATGTTCTGTCAAACTCAATTTAGGACATAAGTCATACCACTCCGAGTGCACTGTCTCCAAAAAGCCTTTCATTTTCCTTCAGACATACAGCTGTGGGTGTTTTCCTCCTCGACTCCCTGAAGGGAAAGACAACAGACACTGGGCTCAGCTCTGAAATCTAATTTTATGCTTCATTCATATCACTTGTTTGTGTATTTTAATTGCTCAGTTATGAAGCTTTTAACTGCGTGTGCTCACTGCACCACGATCGCGATAAGCACGCAGTTCCACTCACTTGTTGAGAACAATCTCCATCGGCACTCCAGGTTTCACTATAGCCATCTTCATCCACTCGCTGCCCAGGTCAACTGACATGACAGCTACAGTCACTGAAAACATAAAGACATGGGACATGAAGCAGTTAAAGCAGACTGGTAACACTAAAGATCATGAGGTACACTAGACTTCCAAGTGATTGGCGGCGTGGCAGTCCATACTGTATGTTGATGGATAACATTACCTGTGTAAGAAGGCAATGTTGCCAGAACAAGGCAGAAGAGAGCAACCAGCGACAGCTTTCTGCCCCCCATGATGAGCTGGAGAGATGAACACATGAACAAATGAATCAAGATCCTCACTTTGTTCATACTTGCTTGAACTATATTACAGGAACCTCCACCTGCAGCACAGAAATGATTGGTGTCCAGTGTTGCTGCTGGTCCTTTTATTCATTATGAGTGAGCAGGTGCAACCCCCATGAGGAACAAGATGGTGTCCCACTTGAAAAGCCGAACCTGCCCTTTTTGCTTTAACACTTTAACACTTCAGCTTGATGTCTCCACCGGGCTTCACAGCAGCAGAGATGTTTGCATCATTCTGACCTTTTCTAAATGTCCAATCACTGTTGTATGTTTCCTCATAACTTGTCAGCGCTAAAGTGGCTGTGATTAACCTCATACGGCATCAGTGTGCTCCTACCAGGTAATACCACGGCCTTTGCTCAGGGATATGCAAATGATCTAATGCACCTGATCCCACCCACAGAGGTGTAGACACTTTCCAAACACGTGGCATTAATACCATTGTCAAGCTTAATGTTGGCACAAGCTTTAGTATCGGCGAGCACACCCGGCAACTAAATGTTCGAAGGGTTGATTGTCACCGAGGTGAATGAACATTGCAGGCACGGCTTAAAGTACAGACGGACTACACCAAAACCCAAAGCATTGTTTGTGTTTGAGGGGAAACAACAGCAGGCAATCTGCATAGAAACTTCTAGCCCCCGCGGAGGCAGTGACGCATGAATGCAAGATGGATGCACACCCTCATCCCTGAAAAGGAAAACTTTGGGATTTGAGCTTCCGAAAGGCACTTAGATAAACTGTCCTGTCATGGCAGAAGTTGCTGATATATATTAGCTAATGTTCAGAGCTAAGATGGAAACAGCAGCTAGTGGGGAGCAGCGTTCCATCATTGACTGTTCATTTCACACACACACACACACACACACACACACACACACACACACACACACACACACACACACACACACACACACGGACAGCGGGGTTCATCTGTTCAGCTTCCAGTAAAAAGCTGGCACTATTACACTGAGAGGGAGCGCTCCAATACAAGCTGACAGCTACTGCTAGCTAACGTTACCTCACTGTGTGACAAGCATCAGTGTGAGAGCATGACTGACACTGTGCTGTGGTATGAACTTACCTGTCCTCAGCCGGCACGAACGGAACTACGAAGGAGCCACCAGCAGACTGCGCTTCGTCGGGCGAGCTCGGGAGTTACTGTTCCTGGTTTGGACTTAATTCAAAGTCTCTTTGTTGTCACACTTTGTAGTTTCCAGTTCCCCTTATCACCGGCTTGCTCTCAGCAGTCGGGCCCGGAACGCGGCGTCACCTCATTGGATCCAGTGAAGCGGCTGCTGGGAGAGGAAACGACTGTCAAGCTAATAACAACTAAACATACTGCTTCCGGTTAGCTTTTAAGAGTAAAACACGCAGTAATAACGGTCGGCTTTTATCACAGACTAACAGTTATCCTGAAACGGATATTGAATTGCAAAGAGAATGAACACGAAGAGCAACCATTGAGAGTATGAAATTACTTATTTTACTTTAATTTAAAACATACTATAAAATAAATTCTTAAAGTTCATTTCAGAAATACAGCAAATCAGTTATCAAATGGTCGGCGTTTGTCATAGTAAAGTATATACTCTTATTTTGAAGGGAAGACCCGTTCAGTTCCGGTGATTAACTCCGCCCGTCTTGACGACTGGTGCAGCAACCAACACTGACCCTCCAATCCAGAGCCCGCCCACTCCGCTCCACGCATTGCCCTGTGATTGGTCCACGTGAAGTGAGTGACGTCGAAAACAACTTCTGGCCACCTCCAATTGGTCCACGTCCAAAAGGTAGGCGTAAATTGAATGACGACATTTCCAGGTAAAGTCTAAGCAAAGCACATGCACCCTTCAAATTAACCGATTTGTTTAATTGTTTATTTGGAGTGGACTCAACCTGACATGCTGTGCAATGTTTGCTACTATATTCAAAGTAATAATCGTTGTTAACCTAGGTTTTCAGTATAAAGCATGTTTTTTTACGTATACACAGGTATTGTGAAATCAACATATCTTGCTACAATACTATAGGCTGAGGTGAAGGTGGACAGTAGACACAGTGCCCCAGTTGGAAACTCAGTTCCATGTATTAGTGTGATTGGACAGGTGAAATACACACTGCTTGTGTGCAGAAATACTATACTTATCATCCCCAACATTAAAACCACTGACAGAGTAAATAACATTAATCATCTCCTTACAACGTGATCTAATCTGATAATCATCATAATGCAAACTACATTATATGAAAGCCCAGAGACAACGCTACATCAGGAAAATGTACTTCATGATGACTTTATTCACAGACGTCAGATAATTTTATTAATAACCCACAGTCTATTGTTGACATGTGCAAGATTACATAATGAGTCCAAGCAAACACACCGAAATAAGATTTGTGGTGTAAATCAGCAGTTTTAGGACATAGTATTATTTGTTTTAGACTAAAGTACATTTATACAGTCTCCAATGAATCCTGACTGCACAGAGGAACAAGATTATGCAAATAGGTCCATCACAGGTACTAAAGCAGGCAGCTGCATTTGCTGCTAAACAAAGTGGCATCCCAGGCAGCAAAGCATGTGGTTGTGAGCCGGCGCTGATGTGAAGCTGGACGTTCAGGGCCTCCGAACAGGTTCAGACCATGAATCACAAACTGAGGTCTCTAGCAGTTTCTCTTGGTGTGGATGAGAAGGTCCCTCTGCAGGTTCACTTCCAGGCTCCCAACAGTTTTGCTGCCAGGCGGGTCGGTGACCAGAGTCAGTTTGTTAAACACTCCTCGACCAAAATAGTCAGCCACGACAGAGAAACCGTCATTAGAGGTGCGCAACTGCAAACCATAGAAATGACACAAGCACTTTGATTTACAAAGACCACTGTCATGTTAAGCAAAGTGCACTGCAGTCTATGGTAATAGGAGATAGCTCATTATATCTATGGAGATAGCTAAAGCAGATTGTTAGAAGAGTAGCTTAAGACACATTATGGAAAATTATATTGAATTGAGTGAGTAGCTGAACAGGCTTTCTTCTATTGTTTATGGTCAACCTCCACCTAGTTAAACAATCAGCATGGTTACCTGTCTGTTGAAGTGGTCATGCAGGTCACGTTTCTGGTCCTGTGCACGCAGCATGTCCATGACTTTGCGGTTCTCTGGGGTGCAAGTTGGACACTCGGCCTCACTCTCAGCGTAGCTTTCGAAGCAGTGTTGATGGAAGGAGTGGCTGCACAGAAAATGAACCGACGGCAGCTCCAGAGGGCTGTTGCACATGTTGCACTTGGTCTTCTGGAATATCTTGGCACTGTGTTGAAATTCAAACAAAGAGATGTAATTTAATAGAATTCATACAATCAGCTTGTTTGCTGCCTGTCACCACTCTGAGCCCCAGCCTTCATGTGACCCACCTCATTTTGAGCTCCTGGATCTCG
This sequence comes from Datnioides undecimradiatus, assembly GCA_008933995.1. Classification (NCBI taxonomy): domain Eukaryota; kingdom Metazoa; phylum Chordata; class Actinopteri; order Lobotiformes; family Datnioididae; genus Datnioides; species Datnioides undecimradiatus. The sequence goes on from WARS01000981.1 coordinate 1,679,329, forward strand.
GAGCGGAGGTGAGCAGTTTCTTCACGGTACTGGCAGATCTTGCGTTCATCGTCCTCTATCTGCTGGCTCTCCCTTTGCAGCTTGTTGATGAGGTAGTCCTTGATGACAGAGAGAGTGGCTGTCGAGTTGTGTGCCAGTGTCTGCACCACTATGGAATGAAAAGAAACGTCCTGGACATTATGCTGTGCTCGTTTTCAATCATCTCTCTGACACCACGAGATCTCAGTGTTCTCATTCTTCATCTGAACTGATTCTAATGTTGAGTGTGTTTGATTCTCATCACTTAGATCATGTCCACCGGCTCACCGAGTAACGGAGGCATCAGGTTGTTTTGGTCAATGTGATGGAGGACCTCACTGATGTAGGCCTTGCAGTCCTCTTCTTTCCTGGCGAAGTATCCCAGTGCTTGCTCCCAAAGGCAACCCTCCTGGTCCCCATAGCGCTTGCAGGCCTCTATCACTTTCCCATACTCCTCATTCTGCATGTGGTAGTGCATGATCTGCTGGTATCTGCACACAAATGCAAGCCGTGTCCAGTATATTCATTTTTGAAACCATTTTTGTCCCTCCCACTCACTCTCTCACACCCACACTCTCATGTTGATTAGTGCATCACATAATAAATACTTATAAAATACAAATCAAAGACTAAATAATTAGATGCATATACCTGAATGTTTTGTACAGTCTAATAATAGATATTAATTTGATTTGAGACTTTGTCTTGATTTGACAAGACTCCATCATTCATCATCTGCACACTAGTTATCACTACTTAAGTAATAATCACTCTTGAGACAGGCTCTACACTGGTGTGGGGTCTTCTTGGCACACTTTAGAGGCTCTTCATTCAGTTTCACTGCTGTATGGCTGTAGTGAGAAGTTCTTTGATCTAATGATGCGCCTCTGGCTCCATGCATATTCAGACCTGTTCTGTCACTTACAATTTGCCCTTTTCATAAAGGTAGAGGACACCTTCTTTGAAGTTGTGCATCTGGCAGAGGACCAGGGCCTTATCAAACACAGTGTTGTCGCTCCTCAAGAGGGACACAGCTTCTCCCTGCAGGACCTTTTTTCTCTGCCAAACATATGCATTAGAAAAAAAACAGGGTTCAATGATTTTTCCAATGTTAAACATAATTTCTACAAAGCCCTGTTATTTTGGAGTGTCTCTGGCAAACGCTATTATACATTGATCATGCATGGATTAATGGCTAGTCTGTGTGTTTTGGACTGACCTCAGGGTCCTGTTCATGCGCCCAATCTTGCAGCCGGAGCTCCAGCAGTGTGTCATACACACCCTGGGGGGAACGGGGTTCCACCTCAATCATGTGCTCCAGGAAGGCTTTCAGCTCCCGTGGGTTGTTGGCAAAGATTGGGATGAACTCCTCAGAGTTGGCCTAAAACCGATGGATGGTTCACATGAAATGATTCTGTCTTACATGTGCAATCACTCTGACCACAAAGCTATTCCAGCATTACGTGAAAACGATGAGAGTTTGTCTTTAAAACAAACCAGGTGAGAAGCTCTGAACACTGACCTTACTGATTCGACCCCTATCCAAGCTGTCTCTGTCAGCGGCGTCTCCGCTGGGTTGGTAGTTGGTGCATAAGCCCTTCAGGAGTAGGGTGGTACCTTCAGGAACATGGTGCATCAGCGTCTTGCCATAACGCTTCATGTTGCTCTCAGCTTGCTCAAAAGGCAGACGCCCAATGTAACGCAGCCCTTCCTGATAGTTCTGGGAGTCGGAGGGAAACAGAGTGAAGCCCCTTTCAGTCACAGAGAGACATAGTCCGTGCATGGCTAATAGTGGGAGTGGGACGACGCTTCCCAGGTTCACAGTGATTGAAATATTAGAAAACAGAACCATGCACATGTGCAGCTTTATAATCTGAAAAATGAAATATGTATGTGTATTGATGTCTCTCTGCTTTGGCTCCTGGCAGTTCCTGTTCACAATACATCAACAACACCAAGCTGATGGTTAATAGGCAAGAAGAGTGTTATATGTGGACCCTGCTTTAAATGATTTACACAGTAAAACTCAATGCTTAAACAGAGTTTTGGATGTTCGTCCTCAGTAGATATTGGGTATGATGTTTATGTGACTTGATTTGACTTGTTATGACTTAGAGGATAGTGATGAGACATTCAGATGCCGTTTGTTTATCTGCTCACAGCGTGATCTGTTTCTATCAAAATAATGCATTTGTATATGTTTATATCACCACTGGGTCTATTCTTTAGGGTATGGGGGGTACAAGTTCATGTGCGAAATGGAAGAGCTTTGAATGTCAGACACAGAGAAAACTTAAAAAGAACATTCACAGCCCTGAGAGATCATCTGTCCTTTACCTTGAGGTCTTCCAGCTGGATCTTCAGATACCATTCATGGTGCGTGTGCTTCTCAGCTAAGAAAACAGCATGGCTGTGGTAACCCGCCTGACGAAGAACCTTGATGGCGATCTCAACGTCAAAGTGGACCTCACTTTCACTGCTCTGTTCAAACACAGTGTGGGAGGACAATGGTGTTATGATGCAGCAGCCATTGGTGACCTGTTCATTATAATATTAGACATTAAATTATGGATTGTACTGTACTGAACCCCATCTGTTCTCTAATGGAAACCATTTAGCATTCTTTCTACTGCCATGTGCCAAGTGGAGGCCAAGTGGAGTCCCTTCCCTTTTCATTTGGATTCATCAGTAAAACCTACACCCTCAGTGACTTTTACTAGTCAGTCACCTTGATAAACTCCTCCAGCTTTGAGCTATCCTTCAGCTTGGTGTAACAGTTCAGCAGCAGCGTGGTGTGGTCTGCGTTGGCCAGCGACTGCCTGTGCAGGGCCTGCAGATATGCTGTCAGGTTGTGGATCCTCTGAGCGTCCAGGAATTTCCTGATGACGTACGATGGCTCCAGTTTCCCAATGGTGCTGTGAGAAAGACGGATCAGAGATGGATCAGCATTCAGGTCTCCAATAGCTGGTGGTTACAGAGCACTGAGTTTATAAGAGCTACACTGGAAATGAACTAAGAACACGATATCACCTTTTCTCTGGCATATACAGTGTTTGACACATCCACAAAGCTTACAAAATGCTTACAGAATAGCTAAACACAGCAACATTAAGCAATATAATTACCGAATGTACTGCTGGATAGCTCCGTCATGGTCTCCCTTGACGTAAAGGTGGTCACCGTACTGTCTGAAGATCTCAGACAGTCCATCGCTGTCCAGGTGCTGGCTCTTAGCCAGGTTTATAGCCATCACAAACAGGTTCTTCTTAAAAAGCATCTTCAAAAACAAACAAGGAGGTGAAAACCCTGACATGTTCCACAGTAATGTTACTCTGACATGATTTATTAAATCATGAATGATTTATTACTAATCAAGTTGCTAAAACAAGTTGTTCATTCTGCACTCACCTCCAGCTTGGTCTGTGTGTCTTTCTCCTGAAGAACAAACATTTTTCCATCTCTGGTCAGGATGTAGAAGGAGCCCCACTCTGCCACCACATCAATGACATCGTCAAAGGAGGCACTGTAGGCGATGAATTTGTTGTCCAGATCGTAGATGGTCAGGAGCTGTTTGTCCGATGGAGAGCTCTCCCTGCTACCAAACTCTGGCCTGTGGAGAGCAGTACCACAGTCAGTCAGCAGCCATGACGCTGTGCTCAGTGAAGTCAAACATCTGAATGTGTTTGCACTTGTGCCGACAACAGGAAGGTGACGCACAGCCTGTTTTCAAGACAAGAAAACCCTTGATGCAGTGGAACCACAATCCTACAAATCCTTACCAATGGCCCACTTGACCTGTGGAATGTGTCCATGTGCATATTTTTAACTATAGCTTTAGTGTCTATGGTGGCACATAAACACAGCCTCTATCTCGCCAGTGAACTCGCTTCGCCATTACTTTACCCCCACAACCATCTGCACAACTTCCTCCTTACTTGTTGGGTGACTTTGCATCCCTGATGAGTAAAAACAGATATCCTCTGTGCCAGTGGGCCAACAGCTTGTGTCCGTCAAAGGCAAAGCACGGCCCGCGTTCATCAGGCTGGTACAGGTACACGCATTCATCACCAGCCACAATGAACTGGGAATCCTGGGAGGGATCTGCCAGGGAGGAGCAGCACAGCGCACATCCATGTGTATCCAGCTCTACTTTAGGATACTCCTTGATGGACAGAGTGTAGCACTAACAAGGGACAAAAAGGGACAAGAAGGCAGTAGATAGGAGTTCAGAGTGGAATCTGTACAGTTTGGTCATCTGCAGGTTGAGAAAATGTCGACATGAGTCTTACATGGACTTTCTCCAGAGTGGCAATAAACAGATGCGTGACCTTTGCCACTTGACGGAAAGCGAGGCCTGTGACTGGGCTGGTTCCTTCATGCAGAGTCAGAGTTTTACTGTGACGATCCCTGGTGATGTCCCCTTTGGTCAAAACCACACTGCCATCTGTGAAGCCTGTTGAGACGCATAACATACACCATGTACTGCGAGCAGAAAACTGAGATTTAACTCAGATCAGACAGTGACTACTGGGTCAGTGAGAGCACATCCTTTGCTTGCGTCTTACCAATTGCCATAAAGTTGAGGTTTTCATGTACACTGAGGCAGGACACCTCTGTCGGCTTGTTGCCTGGAATCGCAGGGAAAATCCGCGTGCAGAGAGGATTCCCACTGTCTCTTTTGTCAAGGTTCCAGACCTTTACCTGAAAAACAAGTTTAAAGGTGGTCCATTAAAACCACTGACACAGCTGCTCAGTGGTTATGGCCTCTCTGGAGCACTGCACACTTACTAGAGGGTTTATTCCGTGCTCATCCTGCCCCACTGACACAAGGATGCTGTGCTGCTTGAGCTGGTAGAGATGCGTTACCCGCAACTTGTAGGCCTGAAAAGATGTAAACTGCAGGGAGCGCATCAAGAGCCAGATCTTTCCATCCATATGTAACATTCTGGAGGTTAAGGACAATTATGGGCAGAGAGAACATGTCCTACTCTCTAAGGGTACGTTTGTCTGCATTAAACTAAGTTAACTTACTAAGTTAATTATCATAATCTCCATGCATTTATTAAGTCATTTAACCAGCTTCGGCTTTCTTGTCAGGCAATGCCGCGGACACACCATAGCTATAACCTAAGCACCATCAACAGCACTATAAACACCATCGGTAGCTCGACATATAGACCAGAACACATGTGCACTTTAAACTGGACCTGGTCTACTGTCGCTGCCTGTAGTTAGTTGTCCTGGTGAACGTTGCTATGGCGACAGGGTTAAGAGCTGTCGTCTTTAGCTTCCTGCTGTAGAAATGTAGCCGCTAACAACACAAATCCGATGCTGACTGATCTCTCTCTCATGTGTTCTCCAGCGAACAGCCGGTCCACGCTCAGCTGGGACGTTTTAATCGGAGTTTGGTGCGAGGCTGGTACCGATAACAGCATAACCTGGACCTGTCGTCCAGTGTGCAACCATTCATCCACTTTACTGCTACGGTTAAGTTATTCTAACCTAGTCATGGGCTGGCATCAGCTGTCAGGAGTAACGTTAGCTTAGCTAGCTAACGTTCATTAACACGGCGCTGTTAAAGGATATCTCCCAGAACAATATGGCCCCGCCCGGAGTCGCAGGCCGATATTCCTCCCGGAAGCGCAAAGTTCTTCCCATTATCCACGGGATCCTTCACCGTGTCTTTATCGAAAAACACGAATTTCCTCCACTGTAAGAACGCTGCCATTTTGTAAGCGTTAGCACAGTAGTAGCTAGCCTATGCAGGGCGTAGTCATATGACCCAAAAGTCACGTGAGCAAACAGGCTGCAGCTGAGACGAAGCCCGGTTTATTGATGAAGCTCAGTGTGTCATCACTTCACTGATGGCCACTGCTTCTGTGTTCTCCTATGGGTGGACATAAAGTCCCAAACTATCACAGATCCTGACGTAACATACCGAAACACTGAATAATAATATGAAGACACTTACAAGTGGACTATTGTGTGACTGTCCATGGTAAGAGGTACAAATGATAAAACTTAAATGATTTCTGGTTCTGACTGTATATACTATATATTTAAAATGTGAACTAAATCATATAAGATATCCATTAGTTTAAATGTGAGTGTGAATCCACTGTGGGAACTTTGTTCTGCTACTGGAGGTCTCAGCTTCCACTCCAACATAACCCTGTGAGGGACACATGACCCATGTCCAGTCCATCTGCAGTGATATGCACACAGCACAACAATGCATTTAACTAATAAGAATAAACAACAAAACCTTTTCACACAGATGTAATAGATGTTATTTTAATAGGTGTTCAAGAAGTAATAGTTGCGTCAGCAGAAAGTGTAAAAGGAATAATAGTTGCATCAGCAAACAGTGTTATGACATAAAAGTTGTGGGCGGGGTTCAGAGGGTGGCTGGGTGGTTGAGGGATCCCTAACTAAGCAGGGGTTCCAGTAAGGCAAGGCTGCATTTAACGACTGGGCTGTAACAATCAAAAAAACATCCGTCATGATGATTACCAATAACATAAATTAGATTAAGCACATGTTGTACAAACTATCAGAGGAAAGAGCCGTAAAAGAGCTGGCAAAACCTCTTCTTCACAAAAAACTAAACAAAAGGAAGCCATGATCTACATTCCAGTAAAGGGTAGATAATCTTATACACGTTCATGTATAAATGGATGCATATTCAGTTGTATATTTTATTGTTTTTTATTCAGCTAAACCTATAAAAAGGAACAGTAATAAATAAGTTGAAACTCAAGCATTCAATTGTTCTATCTGGTTGCAGGAGCGTCCCTGTTTTATAAACTGTCCTGAACAGACTTTCACTTTTACTGCAAAGGAAAAAGAAGTAGCAAACCAGGGAAAGCTATTGTCCTACCTCTCAAATTGCAAGAATCTCTCACTTATCAGTCTCATGGATGCTCACATGGTACAGGAAGTCCTTTGGACTTAAAACCTCCACACATTGCCATTGAGTTCATAGCGAAGCAGCTATCCTGTCATGAGAACTGTTGGTTGTAACGAACTATGCACCTAAGGAACAGTATACCATCATAGCATACATACAGTACAATCAAGACTGAATTAGAAAAATACAGGTACAAAATGATTACATTCAAGAAGACAGTACTAGCACAAAAGGGTATTATAGTCATTTAGGTAACTAATATAGGAATTTCAACTTTATAGAAGCATTTTCTAGATAGAAAAGTGAGGGGATGGGGAAATGACAGTATTATGGCTGTTTGGTAGATGTGTGGATTTGTTATTGACTGGATTATCGCATATATAATAGTTAAAATGCATAATTTCCATAGAGTGGGTAAAAATTATATATTTTCTTCAAAGACCATGATTATTTTGGTTTGGGTCATAAGGTGCAAATACTGTATATTAAAAGAGGCATTGAGTGGTGCCTTTTTGTTGCACTTCATTCCAACTCTGGGCTCAAACACCAAGGAAATCCCATTAGATACACAGGATGAATTGTGCTGATATTGTTACCTGAAGATTTACACACCTAGAAAATGCAGTGCAACTGTTATACTAGCTTTCTTTAAAAAAAAAAAAAGAAAGAAAGAAAGAAAAAACAAAACAGATTTCCATTTGAATATACCTTTCCCTTTTCTTTGGCAAATGTCAATAAACTCACTTGCTATTAGCAAATATATCTCTTTTTTTGGGGGAAGACAATTTCTTAACTACACTGATGTCCACCAGTGGAAGAACTATACAGCTTACTGCTTGGATGATACCATCCTTGATGTAACTTCTCTCTTATCTGAAAAAATATATTTCCATATATCATTTATTATTAGGATTATCTTAAAGCATACTGTGCTTCCCTTAAACTTAACTGGGAAACATTTGCAGTTAGTTCAATAGATTCAAAGGACAAATTTAGAGACAAATGATAGATTTGTTGCATATACTGCACTATTTGCACACAAGGGCCTACATAAGCCAAACATTATTACCATGTAACAATGCCTCGAGTTAGGAAAATACTATTTCAAGGCGCATGAGTTCTCTAAGACCCATTCAATTCTTATTTGTCTGTTCTGTGTCTGATCGCACTCTGAACACATCTTAACACATATCCAAGCTAATGGTGATGCAGTCGCAGTCAAAGACACACCTCCAAAGGTGAGAAGGTTCAATGTCTAGATACGGTGCATTTTATCTCAGTGCCTGTTTGCTTAGCAGGTAAGCATTGATGCATCATCTAAGAGCTTGATCTTTTTAGTCAACATTCTTGATCCAGTAAACCTGACCTCAAGATCACCACTTAAGTTCAAAAAGAGGACCTAGTTAAAAGAACATTATTGATGCACACATGTTAACCGAATGATCAAATAGAAAACAAAAAGCTGTTAAAGATACAGGTAAGATTAAATCCAAGATGTGTTAAACTGAGTATTGGTCTACACAGAGGAACAAAGGGCTGCTGGGTAAGGAGGTGAGGGGTACTGCTGGGGAGTCTGTATCTCTCAGTTAACCTCCTGGCAGCTCTTCCAGGTACCACCAACCTTTCGGAAGACAACAAACCTGCAGCCTAACTGCACCCATCCTTATATCCTCTCCACTACAGCTGATCAACTGTAAACAACAGTATGGCCAAGACGGAGGCATGGAAATGGAATGATTCTGACCAAACATTACAACACAAAGCCAAAAATAAAGAACACAAAGTTGCATCTAAATATAAATACTTCTAAAAATCATATCATTGGTTACACGTGACCTCTGAGTAGACCATTACTTGGCGATTAAAATCTCAAAAGGCCGACTGGACACACATGGGGAAATCGTTATGAAATGCCTGGTCTCCAGTTGCTGTGGGAGGAACGATAGCGCAGCGGGATCTGATTTGACTTGTTAAATGAATTTTTGTTTCTGCAAAAGCAGAAATATGTTTTTTATCAAATTGCTCATTTTATGAGAGATATAGTAGAAAGCTATTTCATAAAACAAATTATTTATTTAGACCAACAAACTCCTGTTCTTGCGGAGCTTGTGGCTGGCTTTAGCCAGGTCCAGAGGACAGTGAGGACACTGCTAAGAGGCTATGGTGTAAGAACACTGTGACCAGTGGAGACAAGGCATTTTTTACCCTTTCAAGAGCAACTCAAACTTCAGCTACAAATTAGTGCAGTGTTTACGTAATAAACAAACAAACAAAAAACAAAACAAAACACCTATTCCATGAAATCAGTTGCACACAAGGAATTAACCTTTCTAATCGCTACGCAAACTGCAATAAGATCAAGTATTGACGAAAACTGCATTTCACTATCCAGAACTGTTTACACTGACGTCAGGACCGTGATGGCATTGAGCAAGAAGCTGGTTGAGGGCTTTGTGGTGGCAAAGCGGGTCTAGGTGGGAAGGTTAAGGCTATATTTGAATCACTTTCACACGACCTCTTCATCACAACAAGCAGTGTTTAAGCCGACCTACTGCATTATAAGCCTGACAGGGACACTGTGAACCTACTACTTAAGGATACAGGACAAACACCTTCAGCTATAGTCAACTCTAACTCAGATGCAAGGGTAAGCGCTAGAGGTCGACCGATCAATCGCGGCTTACAAACTAATAAGTATCGGAGGAACTCGGTTCTGTCAGTGGCCGATGGCTGCAGCCTCCACCAATCACACAGGGATATACATAACTGGCTGGAACAGAAGATGGTTGTGCTGAGTCAAAATAGCAAGAGCTTGATCAGTGGGTACAGCTCGAAGGACAGCAGTATGTACATCAGAATGTATTTACATGAATTTTTGGTTGTGATTGAATATGTGATGAAGTTACATTGTTGTTTGCTAAATGCAGCCACTTCCTGTTTCCGATTAAAAACCCTCTAATTTCACACAGGGCCCAGCTACATTCTGGGTTTTCACTGTTATTTTGTCAGTTTTGTTTTTTTTGTTTGATGAATCTAAGAGAAATGAGAAATTACTCAACTCTAAAGTATTTTGTTACAGATTGCATTGTTTTTTTTCCAGCCCTGTCAAAATTTCAAGTAAAGCAGTCGAGATACGAGTAACTCAAATGCTTCCCACCGCTGATCAGCGCTTCGCGTGGAGGTATATACGAGGTCAAAGTCATGTTACTGAGCCCCTGAGAATCTCAGGTTTTTACGGTTAGTTTGATGTTTCGTTCCAGATTTCTATATTCATTTACATATTTATTACACTGACATAGCTGTTTAGTTCAACAGTTATCCTCTAGCAGTCTCAGAAAGCAATGATTGGTCTTTTCTTGCTTCAAACTATTGTTATGGATCTGCCTTTTACAAAGAAACATGATCGGTCGACCTCTAGTATGCTCGAGTCTACTCTTACACATTCAGTCTAACATTATTATTTGTAGCTACAACATACTGTTTTACAGTAGCGTCATTTTAACACACAGGTCAAATACTCAACCATGATTTCTTCTAGTTTGAGTACACCTCTTTAGTGTACTGCCGGGAATCAAAAAGCTAGTGGTTGGTAATTGAAGACTATCCATCATGATCATTTACCCTGGTTAAAGTCATTTTGGGTTGAAGCTGGAAGGAATGGAAGGGATAAGAGCTATTCAAATACAGAGGTATTCTATCAGAGGTGGAGGGAACTCTTCAGTAGGCGTGTGTGTGAGGTAAAAAGGTAACAGAAAGCTGTGTTCATCTATAAAACCAATGCAGTGTTGGATTTTTCCCTACCTAAAATTCTATTTTTAAATGGTAAGACCTTTAAAATGGTCTCTATTTGACATACAATGAACCCATGACAACCATCTCTCTAAGGGAAGCCATGCACTGGGGGACAGCTTGGTTCTTCCACAGGCTCTAACAGAGCATCTAAGGGGGTTGAGAGGAGTTCAAAAAGGCATCCTCCCTCAGACCAAAGGAAGGCTTCGGGGAAAACACTGAGATAGTGAGGAGCAGGGAGGAGGAGAGGGTCTCTTTCCTCCGCCATGAACCCGAGCTCAAGCAAATTCACCACAATGGGAAGGTGGAGTCTGTCCAAAGCTTCCTGAACAAGTCTCCCTTTAACGTGGGGTCACCACTGAGGAAAGTAAAGCTCCACTGCCAATGTCCGTGTTGTGGCTTCTCCTAACAGCAACGGAGTTTCACTGATCAGCACAGGAGATGAGGACTGGAGTCTGGGCAAGCTCTTTCTTCTGACTCTCAGCCAAACCTCTCTGGCCTCTGAAAGAGGACGAGAGAGAGGGTTAACACTTTTCAAATCCCTATTATAAGAACGTGGAATGAACGTGGCTTCAGTCAAACATGTGTTGTACAAAGGCTACGCAGTGTCTCTACCTGTGAACGTTTTCCATGGCTGCCACTTCAGCAAGTGCTGCCAAGCTGAAGAAAGCAGGTAGCTCTTGTGGTACGGTGCTCCTCTCTGGCTCCTCTGCTCTGGGATTACTGTAGCACCCTTTTTCATTGCATAAATTCTTTTGGGGTAATGGCTTCTTATCCTGTTCCTGGTTCAGGTCCCTAGTTTTGTCCTCTGTAAACAAAGAAATAAAGAGGAAGACTCTCAGGAAACAATTACACAGGATGCTGATGTAGCAACATACTCATAGTAACTAGGCACTCAAGGTTTTTTAACCCAGTCAAATTATTAATAATTGATCTCTTTCCTCAATTAGGTATTAACAGTAGTCAACAGCAGGGGTCACCAACCTTTCTGAAACTGAGAGCTACTTCAAGGGTACTGAGTAATGCCAAGGGCTACTTGTTCGATACAAACTTCCTGAATAACATAAAGTTGCACGGTTCACCTTTAAGCATAATATTACTAACAATAATAAATATTCATATATGTGAAGAGACTGTCTGATCACATGATCCCTCACAATAATTATTAACAATGATTTACCATTAAATACAGTTTTTAGACAGAGCTCCATGGCGGCTGGTGCTATTTTCAGAACATGCCCTGTGAGACTCACATGGTCCCTGCGGGCGGCCAGCAGCCCGCGGGCACCATGTTGGCTACCTCTGGTCTACAGAGTACTTTCAGTTACCTCCCATCCAAATGGAAACAAAACCTGTGGTATCCTTTTAAAGACGTCTAACTCTGTGTGATGACTCTGTGGACCGCTCGCAGTTTGTGTCTGAGCTCTCAGTTCCAGTTTCCTTAATACACAAATGTTCTTATAAGCTCAGAGAGGAAGGACGATCTGGTTGCGCAATAAGCAAAAGATGTGCTTTTTGAACACATCGCACAACCAATTTAATATATTCAGTGTGAAAAACTGTGGAGTAACAGTAATATTCGGTGTTTACAAAATATCCCAATGAAGCTCTAACATGCAGAATCCGAGCAGACAGTGGCGAATTCAGGCTGAAACCTTCGACTCTTTGGACACGAGACAGATACACTGACCGATCAGTCCATCATTCATCACTCACCCTCGACTGGAGACACACTTCCATCGGCTGTGCGCACCAAGTGTGTGATCTTGGTCTTCCTAGCCTTCCTTTTCTGGCTACCGACTAGCATCTCCATATTAGTGGTACCCTGGACGTCTGGGCACATTATGGCAACAGGGGCACATGATTTGGCTTTTGAAGCTGAGTCCAGCATGCTGGAATCACTCTGTACCACTGTTGTAGAGAAAGGGTTCAGAGTGGGTTTCAGTGAGTTGACATTTGAACACAGGCCCATGCTTTATTCATCTGTTCACTATAACTTTGATTTAACCAAATGAAAGTGTACATAGTTCATTCCTAATTAATAGATTAATATTTAGAACATCAATAGTGCAAGCTGAAACACAGTTACAGTATAGAGTACATACATTTTATAATCTTAGTGAAGCTACTCCTTTGGGCAGTTCAGTGATTATCTACACATTCAAAGTGTTTTATAGAAAATGCGGTAATACGTAACTGTTAGAGTAATCTATGAAATACCCCCGAAAACGATTAAATCCCTGTTTTATAATGCACAAACATCAACATTCTAGTTCACCTTTGTCCACTGCACCTGGTTTCTCCTTTTTGTGTTTGTGCTTCCTAACAATCTTGTGGAATGAAGTCTTTTTCTGAGATGGAGATGGCCCTGATATAGCAAAAAAAACAAAGAAAAAAAGAGCATGGAAATGCTATGTTATGAGTCCAAATGTTCTGGGTTTAACAAAGAGAGAACTGCTCCTGAACACCACAAGTGTGGAAAACATGACTCTACAGACAGGTGCAGAGCAGGCCATGGATGAGATGAGGGAATATTTCAAATCTTAAAGCAGTCATTGTGTTTATTAAGTGGACAAGTCTTTCATTTCTATTCTTGTTACCTTTTCCCGCTTTAGACACTTCCTCCTGGACGCTGGAGCTGTCGGTCTTCTTCTTCTTCGCGACAGCAGTCCCCTTCTTATCAAAGGTCAAAGGGCTATACTGCGGCAGGCTGTTAAACTTCCTTTCAAACTCCTCCTCCAGTTTCCCGAGGCTGACGAGTGAAGTTCAGAGTTTACATAGCTGAACATGCGATCAGTAGTCTAAACTAACCTTTCAAACTAAAGAGAGACACACAGCACACACACTTCTGTATGTGTGTGGTAGGCAATGGTTACATTTCAATTGTTGGTAATGTTGTCTTCACTCATCTTGGCCGACCTTTAATACGATGTATTATATGAAAGTTCTGCATGAAATTTGTTTCATAAGTAAATTACAGGAGCTAATTCTGTGTACAAGGACATTCAGCAGGAAAACCATTCATCACCAGCGGGCTTATTAGGTTATTACATTTGATCTTATTATAACTATTAGTATCAACTACTGCAGGGGCCGTTGGTTTCGGGCTGGGATTTCTGCTCGTGGCTTTCTCACTGGCTGCTCATCTAAACCTTTACACCTGATTCACCTGAGGCCAGACGACTGAACAATGTGTGAAAGCTGCAGTTAATTATGACACCCAGATAAGGTAGCAAGTGCCGTATTTGAAAATGCTGAGTTTTACTTGAAGATCTCAGAACTTTGAGCCCGAGTGAGGATTAATTGTGAGTTGCTAAATGAGCTTGTCAACAGCATGTATCCTTAACTCTGTGAGGACTGTGATGACCGACTCAGGGTGCTGGACAAGTAACAGATTCACATGGACGAATAAACCAATGATATTGATGCATACTGCAGCTTTCAAACCACATTTAAAGACATGTAAAATGACATTAAGGGTAGAAACGACCTGTTCTATCAGCGCTGTGATGAATGACTGTAGTAATTATGGTAGTAGTAGACAAGACATGACTCACCCCTGTGAAGATTCATCTTTGGACTTGGACTTCTTCAGCTTTTTGGGGTTATTAGGTCCCATCTGAGCAACTGTCCAGCTGTCATCACTCCAGTTTGTGTCATGTTCAGAAGCACGGAAAGCACTTCTTTTACCTGCACATGTACAACAAATCAGAGCCACAGGAAAACAGTAATGTGAATCAATTACATGACATACGTCAAAGGAATTCTGGATTTTCCTAATCAGTTAGCTCTTGAATTAAAGCGGATACCTCGGTCAATATTGGCTCTCAGTGAAGTCAGCATTCCCTCAGAAACTAGGGTTTTATACAACGCGCCTTTGCAGCTCCGCTCTGATTTCCTGGCACCGCGGTTCTCCATGTTGGACTCGCAGCTCCCTTCACTTGACCTCTCCTTCCCCTTGTCCTCCTCTTTGAGCTTAGCAGGTGAGGGGGTGCCGGGGGGCAGGTGGGGCTCTGTCACGCTGCTCTGAAGGTCTGTGCTTCCTATGCTTGCTTCTTCAGCTTCTGTCTTGGGACTAACATCAGTCATCTCTTCCTTCATGTCCACCTCAGAGGAACTGTACTGCCCACCCTGCCCACTGTCGACCTCCATCTCCTCCTCTTTCTCTTTGACAATGGTCTTGACTTTGGGCTTACTTTTCTTTTTGGGCACACCGGAGGCTCCTCCACTAGGATTGCTCTGGATCTTCTTCTTGGGCTTCTCCTCTGTGTCCTTCCAGGTCCCTTTGGCCACTGCCTCAATTGTACTGAAGACACTGTCCACGTTTGATTCTGCATGGTGACACTTCTTGATGATCTTCTTTGTTGAGCAAGGCATCTCCTCGTTATCGCTCGACTTGGCCACTTCCTTTTTCTTGCTCTTGTTTTTGACACGTGCATTTTGGCTGCTGAGTTGTGGGGGAATGGCATCAGTGGAGGTAGAAGTGACAGAGGAGAGCAAAGGTGAGAGGGCTGATGTGTGAGGGGATGGAGGACTCTCCTCAGCGTCTGCTCTCTCCTCCTTGATCTCTGGCTTGACTGTAGTTTGCTGGAGAGAGGCCATGGACGAGCTGTCCTCAGGCTGAGACTCCACTGTGTCCATCTTTCCAGCTTCAGACGCTAAGCACATCTAACCACATACACCAAAAAAAATAAAAAAAATAAAAACAATTTACATTCCCATATAATTACATTTGATCTGTATAGTTCTTCGTAAACCAATCAGATTTCAGTTTACAAAAACATGCATTCTATTTTTCTAACAATCTTGTTGTGACTGCCTGCTTTATTTTTCCTATTGGTGACAATAACCTTGCTTTACAGTGTGTCTGTAACAAAGCACACACACACACACACACACACAGTAATACTTGAACGTGTGTCTGTTTGTTGTTGTGCCTTGTTACAGAACTGCAGCAAACAATGTGAAAAACAAAACAAACAACAACACATCGACGTTTCCTTCCGGCTAACAGCTGACACACTCTAGTTTGGGCTCTTTCAACGTGCTTTCTCATAAGAATCCCATTTCAACAGTTTCTCTGTCTCTAATGTGAAAGATAACGGACGTTCCAGTCCTACACAGAGTAATCATTCACAGTCCAACATTCCCAACAGTTGCATTTCCAGTCGATCTGTCAGGCTGTGACGCGTTGCTTAAGATGAACTGCGTGCCTTACCTCAGCAAGCTGGAAGAGGGCGGACTGTCTGCACGGTTTTCCTTCAGGTGCCACAGAGAGAGATGACTGTGAACACACATCAACAAGCTTTGTCATCTGCTGTGTTTTAGTAGATCGCGTTTTTTGTTGTTTTTTGTTTTTTTTACTTGTTATTACATTTTATCACATAATTAAGCAATATTTACTTTCAACAACATATTCCTCCATGCTTATTTTTCCTGCAGGAGAGACCAAACCAAGGGCCTGCACCGCTGAGAAGTTCGGTTCAGCCTGGCTCCCTGTAGGAGACGTGGCTTCACTCGGCCTAACCCATATCATGACACTGATTATCAACTGGCTCTGCTGACTCTCTGTTTTCCATTCAGGCTACAATCACGTTCATCTAAAGGAGGCCAAGCTGTCACTTACAAGCCACATCATCAAAACCATGAATGTAGTACTTAAACCACAAGAGTTGTGAGATAAACAAGCAACAGTTATATTTAAGTGTCAAATAAACAAATAACCAAGGAACTACGTTAGCATAAGAAGCTATAAGAAATAATGAGCAAAATATTAAAAGCAAAGATGAAACTATAACGAAGGCTCAGCATTATTATATATGTCTTAAGTACAACAAACAATTCATGAATCAATTATGACAAAGAAGCAGTAATCCAGCACTGGGAGAGGAGGAGACAAGTAGTTAATCCCTGATACATTTATATTCAGCTAATTACAGTGTGTGGATTATATTCCGACAGCTTTCTTTTCAAAGTCATCTCATGTTAGTCGGAACTGCAGCGATGGAAAGATGATGCAGAAGCATAAACAGTGTCAGGAATCCTGCCAGGACTGAAGATGCTTTACTCAATTAATTGTTGTTATGTAGTCATTCAGTGTGTTAGAAGCTCTGCTGCTCAGACACAGAGCCTGGAAGAGAGTGACAGTCAGTGAACTGATCTATTGAAAATAAAATACATGAAATACATGTTTCAGCACGTGGCCAATCGCAAACATGGACAGCTCTACTGGCAGCAGAGCAGCATATTTTACCAGAAGGAGCAGTCAATAATATTCTGTGATGAATTTAAACACAGATGCTGCTTAAAAGCTGCACATCAGCAGCTGTCAAATGCAATAATCTATATTGTATTTCACAATATAAGTAGCTCTCAGAATACCTTTGCATAGTCATATCTGTGAAAAATGATCATGTGGTGTGTTTGAAAATGGTAGCCTTATTATTTCAGCTGCCACCCTGGTGGTGACAAACACACCTGGGAGCAAATAAATAAGATATAAAAACATAATTCAAAGCAGTGATCAGGCTTACTTTCTTATCACACTTTTACAGCTTAGTGCTTCAGTCTCTTTTATAGGATGATATCACTAAACAAAACACAATGCAATGGCTCTGATGTTGCTATCATCACTTGCAGTGTGCAAAAAAAAAGAAGCATCTGCAGCAAAATAACTCAAGGTATTTCCACAGAGGTGGTCTTGCTGCTCCACAGTACAGAGTACGGGCATCCAGCCCCAAGTGTTGTGTGACTGCTGTGGAAAGGTTCAGTGGGCAGCTTTGTTTGTGTGTCAGCAACGGCCCTACAGCTGTCTGTCTATTAGGATTTTTGGCTTCCAATGATCAAGAAATAAGATAACTGAGATTAAACGATTATTGCACAGCACTCAGATTGCCTTGTGTTATATATGCAGAACATTTACATGTACATTTCATTTACAGCTATGCACGTCTGCCTAAACTCCCTCTTAGCTACGATGCGGCATGTTTAGCTCATCTCACTGCAGCTGAATAAGCTCTTGTATGATATAGTCTCTGAATATAAATCCCATCCTAACTCAGTTAAGATACTTGGCACATCATTCAGGAAGTAAACTTCAGTCATACCTCTGCCAGTGGGGAAAGGGCAGACTTGACCCTGCTTTCAGTAATGTCAGGCACTCTGTTCGGTATTGTCCCAGACAACATCTGTGGATTGAAAACAGGGCAAGAAAAAACAAGTAAGTTATTAAATATCGAAAGAGCATGGGTCCAGCCAATCACTATTCATATGATCAGTCTTGGGGACAGTGATGACACCTCACAAGAATAAAAGTGTGCAACACTAACTCTGTTGTCACATGCATTGATTTGAAATAACTAAAAGTAAAACCACCTAAAAAGTAAAGACCGTCTTCATAGTCACATATTTATTGGATTAATTATTAGATTATTATTAGATTCCATTAGATTCATTATTAATGCAGCCTCTTTTTTCTGGGGCAGGTGTGGCTCACAGGTAGAGCAGGTTGTCCACCTATTGAGGATTGTCGGTTTGATCCCCTGCTCCTCAGGTTTGCCTGCTGAAGTGTCCTTGAGCAAGAGACTGAACCACCAATTGTTGGTGCTCTGCCATCGGCGTATGCATGAGTGTGTGAATGTTCCCTTCTGATCTGATGAACAGTAGCCATGTATGAATGAATGGGTGTGAATGGGTGAATGCAGACACATGTAGTGCTAAAGCGCTTTGATTGGTCAGCTGACTACAATAGCGCCCTGTAAGTGGGACTATAATCTTCTACATCTTCCTAATTCTCCAAAATCTAAAAATGATAAAATCCTTAAATAATTCAATTAAGTCATTATTAATTATATATAGTATGATTCATCTGAATGTGTGAAAATATGTGAAGCACAAGCATCTCAACAACTAAAGAATGTACTTATCACCGCTAGCTAATGCAACACACCCTGCGCTGGACTAGGTCAGTTGTATTGGTAAATGCAGATGTGCGTAGTGCAGGTCTCACAGGACACGTCTATCTACATTGAGTTGGGCATCACAGAGACAAATCAGTATCTGGTGTGAGATGTACAGAGTATGGAATAGAGCACTCAGCACCCACCTCCTCCTCATCCCCTGGGAAGGAGCTCCCTTCGCTGGCTGTGTCAGGTAAACTAGGTTTAGTGCTGGAAGGGATCTTGAGAGATTTAACAACACTGGCGTTAGTGAGTCTTATAAAGAAATAAATACAACTACAATTCAAATGCATAATGTAAAAACATGATGTTTTATGCTATGGAGCAGATCTATACGCTGTATATAAGAATGGATGACATGACAGCTCCTCAAAAGTGAAGCAAATACATCTTGAACGCCCCCTGGTGGCTGGCTGCAGTACAGGTCATACAGCCCCCTCCTCCATGTTAGCAGAAGGGACATGAGCCAGACAGAAAACTCTGAAATACACTTCCAATAATGTTTTCACTGAGGTGGTTTAAGTCATTTTAGGTAGTTCTCACTATGCTGATGTTTGGTCAAGAGTTCATTTGTTTTTATAGCTTGGTTTTAATTTGTCATTTAACGCTATGAAAAGGGGGTGTGGCGTTATGATTGACAGCTCACAATTCCATTGGCCACCTGTATGAGCAGGACCACTGCAATATGGCTCTATGCCACATCACTGCTGCACAGACTTGGTCTCCAAATGACATCATGAGTGCAATATGCCTGAGCGCATATCCAGGACAGTGCACCTTCATGTTAGTAAGCTGGTAGGATATGAATATGTGTTGTCCATCTTTATATACAGTGTATGATTTGATCAATTACTGAGGCCTGAAAGAGCAAACTACCTCTCTGTTGGTGAGGGCATGTTCTCCAGCTAACAGCAGCATGCTGAGGCCTCCCATCTTTGTAGGATCTGATAAAGAATGATAGTAGTTATAAAAAGAAGCTTACATTTTGTCAGACTGTCACTAAACTAACAGTCTTTTATTATACTCACCTGCCATGGCGAAGTTCAACTGTGGCATGCTGTCAGGTTTGGGCACTTTTTTGGCAGTGGTGGAGTCCTTGGTTGAATTGGAAGAGAAGGACCAAACTTTTTTGCGGGGGTTGCTGACGGGCTGACAGGAGGGGCTCTTAACTGGCTTGCTGGTGGTGGGGCACCACTTGTAGCCTGGGTTTGCCTTCATAAAGGCATCCTTGTACTGAAAGAACACCAGGAATCAGTTTGGTTACAAGCAAAAGCAAATCATCTAACTTAGATCAAAGTATGTATCTGTGACATTAAACACTGATGATGCAACAATGACAGAACAAAGTTCCATTTTAGGGGAAAACAGGTATTAACCGTGGCCTTTACAGTGAAGAACTCAGCTGATCAGCCTCATTAGGACTGTGTGGGTGTAGCTTGATCAGACTTAACTGACAGTGGCCATGCAACATGAACAACAGCCCACCTACCACCATTTAGGTGAGCATGAAATCAGTAGCTCCTTCGCTACTGCCCAATATGGCAGACATTCAGTGGTGTCTGCCACATGAGGAATTCAGACATGAATCAGTGGATTTGTGTCATCACTGACAGGTGTAGTGTTGCACAACAGCTGCCAACAAATGTGATGCATTGCATCGTGGGAACCACTGACTTTTGTTGTTCCATCAGCACCAAGGACTCTGTAAACATCAGATCATCTTCTGTGTCTTAACATCAGACTTCAGACAGTGCAGTACAGAATATATCAAGGGAGTGATTTCAGTTCTTGCTCCGTTGTGACTGGTGCAGAGGAATTCATGCCATCACTTTTCTGACTCTGGTTTGGATTGGTATACACTAATGTTAGCTGAGCAACACCCCTAGATAAAAGTAAATTACTAAGGGAAGTTAGCTGTACTTGGGTTTTTCGGCTGGATGTGGCTCAGCTGCTGGGCATCGGTCATGGCCTCAGTTGCTTCTCGGCATTGGCTGATGGACAAACATTTATTATAATGGTGCCAATCATTTACTATATCGGGACATTACTAATGACATTCTAAATGTATTTTCCAAAATTTATTTCAGTGTTCACAGTGTTCATTTCAGCATTCAGTCTTGTGTATGTTTGTTGGGCCATTGTCGAGCATGATGCTTGCTGGCACGGCTAGATTAGACCATGACCTGAGTGCAGGTGGTTTCTGACTGAAAGTTACACAGTGAACCTTTTAAATGTGTTTAAGGGGCTGAAGGTGATTTTTCTCTTTGATTCAATATTTCTTCTATTCCTAAGAGAGTTGAGCACCTGTTGACAGGCCCTAACACCCTCTAACATACATGCCAACCTGACACAACTGCCAAAACCTTGGCATTCCTTCTCTTGTCTGCTGTGTTTTCCCTGCTAAGTATATGCAACCTGCTTTCCCTTTAGGTTTGGCCTTACTTTGCTACTGCATGATAATCAGCTCTTATACTCAGTCTCACCTCCTTGGCCATGTCAGTGTACTTCTGCTTCTCTTTGGGCTCCAGCACAGCCCACCAGTCAGCCAAGATCTTGGTTGCTCCACGGTTGTCCAGGCGCGGGTGTTCCTGCCGCACAAGGGAACGGTGACGTTTGCAGAAAAGGAGGAAGGCATTCATTGGCCGCCGTGCCCGCTGCTCATTCGAGTCCTCTTCCACTTCCTCTGTTGTGCTTCCACACTGCACCTGCGACCCCTGCTCCTGACCACACAGTGCTGGCTGCTGATAGCAAATTCACAAACTGTTAAATACAGCTCTGTACCATGTTTCTGTCCTATTTATGTGATCAGCTGAAACATCTACTGTTCAGGTCACAGAAAGACGCCATTAAACGACCTGTCAAGTCTTCTAACACGCTCACCTTCTCCAGCTCCTCTTCATCCTCTTCCTCCTCCTCCTCTGAGAAATCCAGAGCCTTTTTGGAGAGAAGTGGGTGCCACTGCAGGCATTTGCGTTTGGGACGCTTGCCAGTGACCTCCCCTGCAACAGGTGGCTCCTTACCCCTTCCTCCACCCTTCATGGTACTACCGCACCTACAGAAACCCAACAGATTGGTACACCATGAGACCATGCCTATATAAAACCCGCACCATGAAAACATGCATCTGAACATGCATCGTTTCTTACATGTTATCTGATAGAGGCAGAGACACCTGCTGCTCAAACAGGTTGTGTATCTGTTTTGTTAACTTTCATTGTGACTTTTAAAGAGCTAACTGAGCTATTCTCAATTCAAACATATGAAAGTTAAAGAAAAGTAGCAGAACAGCTCTTATGTCAGGCAAGTGGATCTAATAAAGTTGCATTACATATTTGGCTAAAAGACAAGTAACAAGTACCAGCAATAACTAATATTCTAAAATTAATTATAATATCTATATTAAGTACCTATATTAATGTTTGATTGATGCCATTTCATTTGGACCAGCTCTGTATTTTATCTAAAATATATTCAAATCTAAAATTCGTGAAGGTTATATTTCAAAAGCCGATAGAGATCTGTGATGCAGCTCACAGCAACCAACAGTGATTGGTTTAACAGAGCTGATGGGAGGGGCAACCACAGCTATGGAGTAGGGTACAGCACCTACGAACACGGCGAAGCCTATGGAGTCATTAACACGTAGACAGTGCGTGTGCAGGGTGTGATTACTCTCCCTGCCGGTAACGGCACGATCATCTGAAATAATTAGCTAGATGAGTTGAATCATTTGTATCTGGCTTCTGGCTGTTTTACACAAACAGAAACAAATGAAGGTTTTATTAACAGGGACCTGATTTCAAACTAACAGCCCTCTTAAACATCTGAATTGCAGCTTCTGTCTATATTTGGTTTAATGACTAAACCAAGGGAGCACATGAAAAGCCAAACTATCCCCCTGCTGACCATCATTTCATTAGCCTTAATTTACTATGCTAATTTTCTTCCTTAACTTGCCTTGGAGGATCCCCCCTACTGCGGGACCCATGAGTAACATGAAACAGGGCTACAAATTATGGTCATTTATAGTTTTGGACTTAGAAGTTTGACTTAGAAATTGAATTAGACACCATGCCATGATATTATATCATGGTCTATGATGCCACAGAGTGCTGTTGCCCCAATGAGAAGACCTGAAACCACCTCATATGAAGTGGATGTACAGATGTCAAGGTTTCACATAGGGGTCAGGAAGGTCCGCTGCAGAGAAATCATTACAAAGACGACTGTAATTATTTCCATCCAGGTCTGTCTCATTATGTATCGGCTACAGGACGAGCAGCTGCAGTCACCAGGGTTTGGGACATTTCTGGCACTTTGTTGGAGGATTACATGTAAATAATGACACCCACTAATATTGGAAACTGTACAGTAATGAAAAGAGTAAGTGTAATCATCCTAGCACTGGACATGAGGTTGGGTTTTAACATGCACCGATGGAACTTTTGTTGTTTGTGCAACTTTCAGAGCAGACATAATTGTGAGAACACTGTTGTACAGGTTTAATTACAATGGGATCAACTCATGTTTTCCCAAAATAAAAATATGCAGCAAAAGTATCAAGGGAATACGCACTTTATTTTCCTTGGGCATTTAGTAAATTAAAATTTTTTAAAGTATTTGCTGTGAGATCTTTATCTCAGTTGATTTATATGAAAGATATTCTGCAGCAATGTAAACAAACAATCCTACAACTGAAATGCAGTTAGGGGTATTTAGAAAAGCCATGACCTTTAACATTACTGAACTGCAGTGGATTTGGAGCTGGTGATTTTTATATGACACTGCTGAGTGAAACACTGGAAACTGGGCTTTCAGACACTTCATTCATCATTTTGCATCATCACTAACAGGTCAAGAGTCAAGCCACTGCAGTTATCACACCTAACAACCAGGCTTTATTAAAGTCTGGGGCTGTCTGCAGAACATTCTGCTGTGGACACCGGATTTTTTGAGGGTACTATTTACAGTACACATTTTATACACAGAATTCACACTCTCAAATGCAATGGCAGAGGTTAAATGGGGTTAAATTTGCTAAATGTGGTTAGCAAACGGGGAGCGGCTCAGTCCACAACTTTGTTCCTGTATTGTTCTGATCCTTCATTTTGCATTATTTGAGTTTAAAGAAAAGGACACAACTTTCATAACAATTGTGAAAAATCATCTCGTGTCCTGACAAGTAGAAGAAAACATGACACGGCTGATGATTTGAATCTGACCAGAAGAGTACAGAAGAGAATATGCTTCTGCTAGTCTTTGCTGCTGACCAATGGGCAACAGGCTCTTCTCTGTTCTTTGGTCACTTTAAGAGCTGTATGCCATCGCGAACAGACCATTTCTTAGACCTTGGCAAGTTTTGACTGTGAAAAAGATATTAGAAAGTCAGACCCGAAAGTGGTTTGCCACGGCCCTCAAAAACGGCTGCAGGCAATCAATTCAACACTTGTGTTTTATAGCGATATCATAAGTGAAATACTTGTTTGGATCTGTCACGTCACCACGTTTCAGAGGAAAGGTCTCTATACAGAATTATTAGAAGCTATTAGAGGGGTACCACAGTACAATAATTGGATCTGCTGACTAGGCAATGCATCTTTGACCCTTGCAAGATGATGTGTCTTGTAACTGACTGAAGCTTATTCTGCTGTCATACTCATTATAAGTAATTCAACCTGATAGCTGTGAATTTAAACAGGTGAAACGAAGTAAATGGCACATGGTCTCATCTCACCTTGAAAACCAGAGACAAAGACAAAACCAAAAGAGGGTTAATGTGTGAAATAGGCACCATATTACAGCCGTGTTCTCTTATTATTTGATGGCGGTATATTCTAATGTTCTAATGTTGATAAACATTGACAATCAAGCATCTCTCTACATTTTCACCTCCTGGTTCTTTTACTCCACATGTTTGCACTTGTTCTGGTGGTCTACTAAACATGACACAAATGAAATTAGCCATCTATGAATGAATGATTTAACAACTGTATTGTGCTGGACATCATCCAGGCTAGATGCCAGTGTTTGTATTCATGGATGTCGAGTGGAAAACAGGGATACTTACTGAGGAAAAAACTATGGAAATGCTGTATGAGTGATGAAGATGAATCTGCCACAGCCTTTGTCATGCAATGACGATGACCTATAAAATACAAGACACTGCTCTCAGTCATGCGTTACACTGTCATCTCTGCAACAATTTTCCAGCAACATGAGCTCAGCTGCAGGAAAAATGTGTGCAAAGCAACTTTAATAGAGCATTACTGAGTGACACCGCATAGCACAAGACCCCATCAGCTTCAAAGTACGGTGGGACATTTTGTCTGATCTGATTACCGATCACTTCAATCGCGCAGTCGATCCGCCCTTGTGGCCAAAACCAAAACATGTAGGCCAAAACCCTGCGACCACTGGATGCATTTCAGACACCATTATACAGCCTAAATGAAGCAGGCATCGATGCAGTGAGTGTTTTGCTGCGCAGAGCTTTAGTTGTGCTCTCAGGTAAAACTGCTGATGCCCGATCGGACTGTCTGGTCTTGGGAGTGAAGTCTTGAGCCGCTGTATCGAGCTCCGCACGCACAATAACAGCACAAAATCTGCGAAGTATGCGAATAAACGATCTGTTTGCCTACCTCGTGTGCTCCAACCTCTAAGCACACATTTTCATCTCCGTGCAAAATGTCGATCTGAGCTCTGACAAGACAGACAAGCCGAATGAGAGTCCATCTTGCTTCGGTTTGGAGGAGAAAACCTAAGTGCAGTACAGTAGTGGGGATATTTCACTCCTGTCAAACTCTGCGATGACAATGTCGTCGAAATGTCTCCCACTCCGAGGAGAAAACATCCACACTGATTAATTAAACTGGGGATTTTCTGTCCAGCCACACGCATCTGCGGGCAATGTTTTGCTGGGCAGTAGCTCCATTTTCTAGCAGTGTTACCAGGAATAAAAGTAGCTAGTTAGCTTGCTAGCCTCGCAGCCTGCTAACTGGACGTGTCACGGTTTTAACATGCAATGGTTTCCAAACCAGAATAAGCTTCTTGAGGGACTGCTGACTAAAGTCACAGACTAGAATGAGCTCGCGGTGCTCGCTCGTGCTGTTGCAGCTGTTGGTTTCCATACAACGCAGGTTTGTGGCTATGGATTTGATGCGGATAGGAAGGGGGGGGGGCAAGTCATACCACCTCACTGAGAACAGTTGCTTTGCCATGTATTATACACGGCGATTTCAAACCGGGGAGAGGAAATATCAAAGCAACACGGTGACGGCGACAGCTCCGTGTGGTCCATAACACCGGTTATCAATGAAATGTCGATGGGAAACAAGCCCGAAAGGAGAAGCCAGCAGGCGGACATCATGTCCAAAGCAGCGATAATAACAATTTCTCAGAGTGACTGACTGAGAGGTTGTGAGAACAGCGAGCGGGTTTCAACGGAACATCAATAAAACCACAGGTTCTCTGTCATGACCGCCCCGCTGATGTCTGAACATACCTCTAATATCCGGCTCAGGTACAGGGGGGGCCCTCTCATCATCGGCGCCGTCCACCTTTTTAACTTATTGACACATCATAACAGTTCAGCACTGGCTGTACGACACACAGCTGCGTCAAGGCAACGCAGATAGGACACGAGGAAACCGGAAGTAATGCGATTTGCCACCGAAATAAAAAACTTCATGCACAGGAGCAGCTATTACTGTTAGCGTCTCTCAACACCGAGTAGAATACAGTGTATTGTGTGTATTATACATTGACCAAGCGGACTCCTTCCGGAGTGTTATTTAAAGCAGCGTTTCTATTTCATTCCAAACACACAAAGTCAAAGTTTTTATTGTAAGTCTGGTGTTGTGATTACTGGGTGAGGCAATATCGTTTAAATATTTAAAATACCTAGAACATAAAGTGTTTTATATAAGACATAAGAACATGAAAACAAAATACGCAAACTACAATACAAAAACAATTGCATAGGTGATTACATTAAAATATGATCCAAAATAAAAATAACATGAAACCGAATAGAATGTTACAAGCATCGGACACAACTTAAACTGCTCCAAATTACAAAAACAACCATTTTGATTAAATCTGGAACATTTGTAACAACTATGTAATTACCAAAGCCAAAACTTTGAGGGTCCTTTGTGGTCTGGGGCCTTTATTGCTAAGTTCTGGTCTTGTGCCCGCGCAGGGTCGTTGCACACATTAGGACGTTGTTGTTAAGACATCGTATTAAGTTAATATTGGCCAGTGGAAACACCTTATTCGCTTGATACGTTGTCGGCATCAGGTGAGGACAATACTTTTATTTTTACAACGTAAACCGGAAGTCACCTTTTGTTATTCTGTCTAACGTGACCATACAGAAACGCAGCACTTCACTAGATGATGAATGTTACTGTCGGCGAAGGCGACACATTAAATGACCCCAGCGCATAACAATAACCCGTTAAGGCGCTGATTCTGGCAGAAATACACACTTGTTCAGTCACATAATGTAATCAAAATCACTTTCGTTTTCCTCGAGGTGGGAGAAAATTCTCATCTCAGCTATATCCCTCCCCTCCCCCGGTTTGCAAAGTGCTCATACCCAGAATGGCCTGTACTCGCTACCAACATCGCTGACTTAACTTTTATCATGTAGCACTGTGTGATTGTCAAAGGTCAGCCGAAAGGTGCGGGCTACATCACAAACCTCCGATAACCACAGCCTAAAACGCTGCTTAGAAGAGATCTCAGTTGAGTGACTACTTGTGATAAGCTTCCTGGGTGTTTGTGCGCGTGATAACTGATAGAAAATGTTACAGAGACGTGAAACGCTCCCTCGGCCGTACGTACCTGTCGACGGCAGCGTAGCAAACGCGCAGCTAGGTGCTTAAATCTTCTTAAAAAGCTTCTGCCGTCAAATTATCAACAGTTATGCAGCATACTGTACACATTGAAAATATCCACCCCGGCATGTAATGCTGCACGTGAGTGGACGCTCCTTTTGATGGACAGTTTGGCTTCACCAATGAGAAGCGACGTTATATTCTAGTGTTTTGAGATTAGTATAACGTCCTAAAATTCAATGTTCGGGACACGTGTGGTACATTTAGGCCGAAACACTCCGACATTACGACAATATAAGCATAATTAAAAGTGTTTGTGTGTGAAATTCAGTAGCAGAGCTACACTGACCCTGCGGTATGGCATGATGGACTTCACCTCTCCTAGACTGTCCCATCTCTGGGCACTATGGGCTTTTCTTTAGAGGAGACAGTAGATATGATTTGTTACCTGCCAACAGTGGCAAGTTTGATACCCTTTGTCTTTAGTGTCAGTTAATCAGAAAGAAGAAACTTGGGTACCTCAAACTGAAAAAGACTGAAATACACACTGAGTATACACTTATAGGTTAAGTGTGCACTCGGTCACTGCTGAATTTCTAAACAATATGGCATAGTTGTTATGTATTCCCAACAAAATCAACAGTAACTGTACTTATTAATTGTAATAATATACTTTTAAAGCACTTTTCAAAACAGTGTTACCACGTGCTTTATGCTTAATGGGAAATGCAGCTAGATAAAAGAATTTAGTACAACAGACATAAAATGAAAACAGCAGTTCACCAGTGTAATAGGAATCAGGCTTTGAGGTGCTTTACATGTCATCAGTAAAATCTGTCCATAAAAACATATTGTATGCCTTTTTTTCAGTGCAGTGCTACTGACATCAACAACTGCATCTGAAGTAACTGACCTCAGAAAATCCATGTTGTGATAGCACCTCTGTCAGATGTGCTGTGAGCTATGCCTGTATTAAAATACCTCCATCTGAGAGTCACACATTTAAAAGTTACTCTGTCATGACAACATATCTTCATCAGTGAATAAGGAAATGTATTTTATCAAAGACTGCAGGTGATCTAGGTTTTAACTGTGACAGTTTACTGTAATCCTTTCACATGAACGATGTTCTGAAGTGTGAGAAGCACACATGTCAATAATAACATGCACAATGCTGAATTCCATTCAACTGTGTAACTTTCAGAGTCCTGCTGTTGTGCATTTTGGTGCTCTGTGAAGGCTAACTGGAACACCTGTGATTTACCTAATATACATGTCAGAGCGTCTGCTGTGCTTTCATCAGGGCCACCAGAGTACAGCTCAAATACGCCAGAGAAACATGAAGTTGTATAAATGGCTTTTGGAAAAGA
The DNA here is from genome assembly GCA_008933995.1 of Datnioides undecimradiatus. Lineage (NCBI taxonomy): Eukaryota > Metazoa > Chordata > Actinopteri > Lobotiformes > Datnioididae > Datnioides > Datnioides undecimradiatus. The sequence continues at coordinate 1,708,214 of WARS01000981.1, forward strand.
GGAAATGGTGAGGTAGTGTAACAGGACACTGCTGATCTGAGAGAGGTGGAGAGAGAAAAAGAAACACAAATCAGATAAATCACAAAGTCCCAATGTTCAAATTAACATGGTGGTGTCATAGTTCAGTAGTGTCTTTACCATGGCCACTGTCCATTCCAAAGTAGACACACAGCAGAGGTATTTAACTTGGCCTGGTGATTACCTAACTGAAAGCAAGTGTGTTGTGGACAACTCTCTGATTGGCTGCACACATGTCCTTCATGTTATGTACCTTCTATCACTGAACAGAAGGTACATAACCTCTCCTAGCCTTTGCTACAGTCGTGGCTGACTGTAATTATGACTTAGGAGGCTTGAAATGTTTGGCCCAGATTATCTGGTAATGTGATGTTTACTGATCAGCCCTCCCTTACTAAAGCGAGTATACTTGGGCATTGGTGTAATAAGCCTGAATAAGTGAAAACACCTCTGTTGGTCCGTTGGGCCTTCAAATTGATTTTTCCAATTTTTGCTGACATGTGTCCCATGACAATAAAGCTGTGAATAAAGATGTGTTTGTGTTGTAAGTAATTCATTACGTAAAAACTCTGAGATGACAGCTTGAGGCCCAAATGGATAAAACTAGTGATTTACACAAAAGACAGATTTAAGTCCCCCCCTCCTCCCATCATCTCACAACCCTTCACATTTATAAATGGACCCTTTGGAGGGGAACTGTATGTATAGTAGTTAAAAATAACTCCAACTAAACCCCATACAACATTAAAATGCAACTGTTCTGTTTCAACGCTGTAATAATAAATAAAGCTGCCGTGCACCTTTTGAGCAGGAGGAAGGAAAACAAAATGGAAAACAAAAGAGAAATACAGGAGTGTCCATCAGCAGAGCTGTCCTTTAAGTCACATGCCTCTAATTAATGCAGCACAGTGTCTCAGTGTAAGATGCTGATACAGGGACAAATGCTCGTTCTGCATTGTTGGGTCTTGAACTCACAATCTCATATATGAAGGTGCAGGATGTGTGTGAGACAGCAGATGAAGTGAGATGGCTTCACACACCTTAGGCGATCACTTCAGTTGAATGTAATGGCAGATTTCAAACTAGTGTCAAAAACATCAGTCAGTATGCAGAGAACTTATGTATTTCATCAGACAGTCACACGTGTGGACCCTGAGTGACTGATACATAAGTGACACTCTGATGTTTAAAGATGCTGGATAACCACAGACTGCAACTGACTTGATAATTTGTGTCAATATTTTCACCCCAGTTATGATTAAAATGAGAGCATTGTTTCACTGGTATTCCTCAATGCATTCTTCCATCTATCAATGAAATGATGTGTGATTTTACATCTAAAACAATCGTGCCATGCTTCTGTAAATGTGAGACAGATAGATTTTTTATATTAACCTAGTGGTTTACAGGAAATGACTCATTTATTATCGGTTTGGCTTTGATTTTTCATCATTATTTATTATTTCCTATTACCTGATAACTGCTGACAAAAGAGATTACAATAGAAGATGATAAAACTAAATAATTAAGAAAGAAATATATTAAGAATTATTTTAATGCCCACCATCACCCTTTGCCACCAAGAGACATCTTAACTTTAACTTGATCGAAGTCTGCATGTCCAAGTGTCCCTGGGAAAGACACAGAGCCCTAACATGCTCCCTAAGGCTGTGCCGTCAGTGTGTGAGTGAATAGAATTTGCTTAATCTGATCAACAGTTGTTACTATAGTAACCTCTGTCATCGGTGTATGAATTTGTATGTGAACCGGTGAATGCTGACATGTTCTGTACATCACTTTGAGGGGTCAGATGAACATAAACATACATGCAGTTCATTACACCAGCAGACTTTATCTCACACCAGACCGTCATCTAAAATGTGCTGTACAGTGAAGGCAGCAGAGAACAACGTTCTTTCTTTCTTTGAGCAAACAGGAGCTGAAACTTGCAGTCGGCCTGTAGTGTTTAGGAAGAAATCACTTAAACTGAAAAACTACATGTTTAACATGAGCTGGGAAACAACCGGATTGCAGGGAACTGTTCATACTTGAGACATGGACCAATAGACCCAGGTACATCTTTAAACATGAGCTGCCCACCAGCTCAATGAGGTCTTGCAAGGAAACAGAAAAGAAGCAGATTTAATGTTCATTTAACACGTTAACATTGCTCTTGTCTGGCCACACGCTTGCTGTCTTTCTTTTTATCTCTCTCCTGGTTCCTGTGCCTCTCCTGGCCCCTGTGCCTCTCCTGGCCAATGGTCCATGCTAGCTTCTAACTGCATGGATAACTTGACTACTTACAGTTAGTAGGGCATTAACAACAACTAAAGCCATCTGCCCATCAGGAAACTCTGTAAATCACAGAGTCAAGGCAGAGTAGCTGTAACACATCAGGGACAAAAAAACATTTCCTTCATAAGATAAGCTCTAGTATCACCAGAATCAGTGACATAGCTGGTGACACAATTCTCACAGGAGACCCAGCAACCAAGTTACACAGTTTACCATCACGTCAGTCTACCATTTAAATAAATTCAGAGTTGTTTCAGGGTAAAACATTATCTCCTTCACGAATGACATATTTACCCTCTACCTAAATCACAAGCAATCTTTACATAAGACTACATCTACAGTCATTAGCTTCATAGGATTTAGTTTGTTTCTCATATTGACAACTCCCACTTTGACCATAGGAATGTTGTCATTAACAGAGACATGCAGATTTCATCAGCTTCCACCGGTAATGTAAGAAACAACGGCCTTCAGATGCCATGACCAGGTCTTATTGAGGTCTCGTGAATCATTGATCATCTGTGATTTTGTGAGAGATGAAGGTTTCTGCAGACAGTTTAACACATGAAACACACACTCCTCAGCAGCGGCACATGTGCGCCCCCTTGTGGATTAAAGATGCCACACTACAGAGCGTCAGGCACCAGTCAAATATTCACTATTTAAAGCAACACTTTGATTTATAGATGTGGCATACAATCAGATTTAACCAATCTGACTGAGGGAAGCAAAGCATTCATTTGGTGTGCTTTATTGAAAGGAGGGGGGTCTCCTTTCAATAACTGAATTTACAAGGGATGAAACTCACTTTGCCAGGATGTCCAATTATTAGAGGTATTGCAAACATCTGTTAAAACAGATGCAGTTTTCTTACAGTATTCTAATTTCCAGGAGAATATCAATTACATTAGCTTTATAGTCACTTATTAGCAATTAGACCATGGCCTTGGTGTGGGCCTTACAGTAAGTACAGGAAGTACAGTAAATTTGATTTGAGAACATCATTGTCATTGAGCATCAGACACAGGAAGGGCTCCAGAAAGTTGAGCTCACCACTAAATAGCCTTTTTAGAATCAGAAGGTTCAATCAAATTACAATCAAGTCAGACAGCCACCAAAACAATACCCTTAGAAATTATGTGTATGTGTGTGTGTTCTCTTCCCGAATGCTCCCTGATGTGTGTTCCCATTAATTCTGGTTTCACCACCTTCACTTCCTGTGCTTCATCTTCTGGAGCGCATCAAACTTACTCTCTTCATTAACCGACCAACTTGTGTCTTAAATCAACAGCACTGTTATCTTTGTCAGTGCTCCTTCAGTGGATGTCTTTCTGCACGTGAATGGGGTTCTGATATAATGATAATTTTGATGTTATGTAGCTCCTTTCAAAACAAAGCTCTCCAGGCAGGGACTCCCACAGTTGAGAGACGTGGACCACAGCAAAGACCTGGTTACGTGTAGTCACTCATGGATAACATGATTACATCAGATTTCATCTAATATTGTGCTTCACGCATGTTGTGTAACCTGGATACTGGGTCAGATATTGCAGGACAAGTGTTGCTCATCTCACTCCTCTTCTTCCTTCATAACCTGGATGAGTGCCACATCTGCTCCCTTGTCATTCCTTGCAACCTCCTCTGTTAGGAAGCTCACAAGAAGCACGTGGCTGGACATTGATGCTCTGCAGTGTGATACATGATTGGTGGTGGGACCAGGGGTTGGCAGCATGACCAACACCTTTTGACCAAGTTTCCCTGCCAGACTGTTGTATACCATGTCTTCTGGTGATGCCTCAGTGTTACTGAGCACAGAGAGCGGGATGGAGTGTAGACCTGGATGAGGGGGTTCAGGTAACCAGGAGCAGTTTAAGTTTTAGCTAAAGACCATACAGAAGTGGAACTGAATCAAGGAAAAAGCTCAAAAACCCAGTTTGGACTGTGATAAAGGAATCATTTCCAGATGTTCGGTACCATAGTCTGTGATGAGCAGCATGTTTCCTGTATTTCTTTTTTTTAAATACAGCCAACAACGTCCAGGCCAAGGCGTTCAAAGGGACTTCAAATGATTGGGAGAGGATGAAGTGGAGCTCTGGTCGGACCTTTGATGTCTTTTGGCACAGAGGGCAACTCTGGCCAGGGGAAATGTGAGCAGGGGGCTTGGTTTCCCTAGGTGGCTGGCCCAGGTAAGAGTATGGCCCAAGGTAAGTGCTACGTGTTGGGCTGCCTACGGGGCCATGCTGAGCATACAGAACATCATGAAGGAAGTAGTCCTCCCTTATGTTTTCAGACTCAGTGTCTGGCTACCTCTTGCTAGCTCTCTGCAAGATGGTGGACAAGTTAGATCATTTGGTGCGTTTGATCCAAAGTAGATATTTGAGAACCCAGGGGCATGTCTGTAGCTGCCTCAGCTGGTGGTGGTGTTGCAGTGCATTTAAATTGCTCTGGCAGTCTGCATGATGAGCTTGTAGTCCGGTAATGGAAACATTACAGCTTCATCCTGCAGATCATCAGCAACGCAGGAAAAGGCAAAGTGTCTGCAGCTCCAGCATTTACCAGATACACCAGCCGCTGCATTTCAGTATAAATGTCCACAGTGGGGTAAATCCTCTCATCACGATGCACATAGCAGATGGAGATGGCCTCAGGAGTGCAGAGAGAATTAGCTGTTACATTTGGTCTGTGTGCGAGTGTCTGTGTACGGCCAGTATCATGCAGTCAGGGCTCTGTGGTTTCCCCTTTTAAATCTGGACATTTGTCAGTCTCATGAGGTTTCTTTGAGACTAAATCTCAACTGTTTGGTGTGGAACAAAAGACAGTTAAATGAGTTTAGCTGGATTCTTTGGGTACATGTACAGTAACAAGTGACAAACCAATGCTTTGCATAAGCAGTTACAGAAAATGGATGGATGGAACAATGACTGCTGGCAAGTTGTATTATTATATTTGTGATGTGTGATTAGCCTCCAGGCTCCTGTACCCCGATGTTCTCTTATGCACAAAGAGATGATTGTGACAGACTCCATCCCATATAGTTGTAATAAACATTATTGTACATATTATGCAATGGTTATGTTTTACGTATTACCTCATTCACACACATGACCACACAGAGCCCTTTTGGAAATGATCAAAGCAGGTTTGTATGTATAAATAAGTTATTCAGTCCTGCATACGTCTAGATGAAAGCAGCCCTGTAGGATACAAAGCTTCAAGAGAGGTTCGCATTCTTGTTGGATACAAGGCTGCTTTGTTTGACGCATGCTGAGTTTTGTGTTTTCAGACATGTTTGACCTCTAAAAATGTGCTTCATCATTGTTGAAAAGAGGTGGTGGTACCAGGTGTATTCAGCTTTTTAAGACAACATTTCACTCACTGCCTGTTAAACAAATGCAAATCTTTTTACAAAAACACTATCATCATGTCATGACTTCAGGACTAGAACGTCATATATTTTACCTGATAAAGTGACGGTATGTCAGAAATATTGGATTGTTGTCAAAATGTGGCATCGAAACTAGAGGCCATGATCATTTTATCCTTTAAAATCTCCACCAAACTTCATGACTTTGCTGCATGCTGGTTGGTTGGTCCAGCTGAACCTCACCAGCTAATGATGTAGAAAATTATGTGACATCATACTGGATTTCGGTAAATACATCACTGAAGTGGACCAATGTAACTGTACTGCGTTAAAATGAAATGTCACAGTATGTGTCACACTGAAAACCGGTCTGCAGTGGATTTGATCCAGTTCACCACTGAGCTTCTCACCTAATGCTTTGTACTGGTGAGCTGTATATTAATATATTAAGTTGCTGACCCTCCACCATTAATGACAGACACACCTTCATGGTCTGTGTCCCTCTGAAGCTGCAGCCCCTGAATATGGACACAATGTCAATTAATATTACCCTGGGTAACAGTGAAAAGCTGTCAGTGTCACACAAATACTCACTTTTTGGTTTAGTATATGTTTTATAAGGACAAAATAGGGACAACAAGAAAATCATAACTGTTGATGACAGTTTGTGACTCAGACTCTAGCACTGAAAGTGGAATATGCCTAAATGTGCTGAAGCAAAACATATTGCTTGGACGCCACCTGTTACAACAGTGTTTTTATTTAAGTTTAAAATAGACACAGGTCTGATTGAATGATTCAAATCTGCAGTTTGATCATGTCTTAAAACACAGCAAGTACCCCGATGCTTCAGTTGCGTTGAATATTGCACATCCACAGGAAACAGAAGACTGTTGCAACATGCATAGGTCAAACATCCTTTACAGTTCCACACAAAAATCCCCACTGGCCTATATCATGTAATATCATGTGTTACAATGATCACAATGATTTTGGAAGTACTGTATTAGGTTCAGGATTAGTATCAAGCCAGTATGAAGGTATAGTTTTCTTGAACATCTCATTATATTGCTGGCCAATAACATTTTTGAAAAATGGTCAAAATGTCTCCTCATAAAATGCTTCTGTTGTTCATTTTAAAGCTAAAATTACACAATATAAAATATCTCTTCAGCCTTTAACTTTATCGGTACAAAGCATCATCATCATCATCATCAGTATGACAGTAACCTTAGATTTGATTCAGCCTTCTTTCACTGAAGTTTACATGTGAAGGAGGATTAAATAAAATGTTCTATTCTCAAAGGAAAAGTACATTTATAAGCTTTAATTTCTGATATACAGTAAACCTTCTCTGTTAAGGCAAGTGGTGACCAATACTTTATGGAAAATTTGCAAATAATGACGGCAGATGTCTTCAAAACATATCGCAGAAATAAAAGGGACACTAGTGATTCACACGTATCAGCACTGAACGCCTTTGTCTTCCTCCAGCAGCCGAAATCTCAACCGGTTAATGACAAGGGACAAGAAACAGGATTCTATCTGTACATTAAAACATCACTTTCGTCTTCAAAGAACACACTCGTTTCAGAAATGCCATGTGTGTTAAGTGCTCATCAGCTACTACAGATACAGTATGTGGTCCGTACAAACAGGTCAGGGTTCAGTCTTCTCAGGTTTCACTGTGCCATCTTACACAACTATCAGCGGATCTGATTTCTATTTACTTTAAAAATGGTATTAATTACTGCTATCATACAGTGCCCATTAATGTTACCAAAAACAATGAGTAAGTGCACTTTTGAAAAGTCCCATTGATTAGAAACATACCTGCATTTAATATAACTACTATAATCACTTGATAACAGGTTGGGTGAAACATGCTGTCTAAATCAAATAGCAGAAATATTAGAATATACATCACTCTGAAATTGTTGTCATGGGAATCTAAAGACCAATGGCGTTGCAGTTACACAGAGCAGGAAAGTTATCACACTGGTAGATTGCATTAGTCATTCCAAGTGCTTAATGAGTTTTACTCTTAATTTTAACAAAGCGAGGTACGGTATTGTATGCCCTTTCAAACAAGGCAAGCCACTGGTGAGTAAACTATAAACAGTGGATATACTGTATCGTGCTGGATCAGTTAAGCATCTGCTCAGGACATCGGTGCTCATCCAATTCTAAACCAAACGTTAATGAAGCAGAGACGGCTCCACTCTGGCCTCCAGGCTGTCACTTATCACATCAGGTGTTCTGCTGATCATTTAAAGGTGTTTTTACAGGTTTTTAAATCAGAGCTGGCTTGGAAGTGAGTCAAACGGTCTCTCCATCTCAGAACCATCTCACAAGCGAGACTGTAATTGTCTCGGTTTGAGAAGCTCAGACCAGCTTTGTGTTCAAATCAGAGGCAGGAAAAGTAAATGGAATCACCAAGTTTCACTAATGAGACACCAGAGAGTCAATGATAGTGTTTAAGGCTGCAGTTACAGATGACTAATTGTACATTGTGTCCATAATCAGTATGTTAAAATGTTTCCATTTTCATATCTAATAATAAAAGCATAGATTCACATTGGCTTAGACTGTCTCTGTGGTTGGGGACCCATATATATAATGAATGATTCCTCCTGCTCATGCTGGACAGTAAGAGTCCTTACTAATGAGCTTTAAACGGATGTGATGAGGGACCAAAATAGACAAATCAATCGGGAATGTTTAAGAGTAGCACAGAGCTCACTCTGTGTGTTACTGCCCCTCGGCTACAGCTCAACAGGGAGAAACATCAAGATATTGTCTGGACGTTGTTTAGGAACTGGAGAGCGGCCTCAGGTCACTGGGTCAGACTGGGTGTCGGGTCCTCGCGGCTATAGATCCGATCATTACAGAATAGAAAACTCACCTTTTTTTAGTTCCATAATGCTGCTACAGACACTTTTCTGAGAATGAACCGCATTTTGTTCAGTTTCTGCCCTCACTGCGCCCGTGCTCCGCCTCCTCTGGCTTTCCCTGTTCTGCCAGATCTCCCCATATGTTTAAAAGGTGAAGACAGAAACATGTTTCCGGATTAAACCTAATCACTGCTATGACCACCCTGCTTACTATGAGTCGACAAAATACCGTGAACTCCAAATGTTTCGTTCACCATCGCGTTCGGTCCTAACACAGTCACGACATACTACATCACTCCAATAAAATATGCTCTGGAAATGACCTTTTAATCAAAGTTATATTTTCAATAATAAATACTTCTGTGCTTTTGTGCCCTCTAGCAATTTAAGTAGCAAAATATAGTGTTACATCTCTGTTGCCAATAGCAGCTTTCTCCCTTTACTAGAATTGCCAATGCAACAGCGGGATGAGAAATGTCTGTTATGAAATAAAAAAAACATGAAAATCGTACAGTGAATAATAATTCGTGTTCTCCACACATCCTCAGTGTCATGCCAGAGAAATAAATAGAGTCACTCAAGGAAGAAATGATGATGTAAACAGAGACAAAGCAAAGCTGTGTTCAGGGGATGCACGCATGGAAAATCAGACAAATCATTAAACTGCATATGATTATTTGCTAATTGTTGCAGCGTGAAGGGAGGGTGAGGGTGTCACAGCTGGAATACCTACGTTCCTTCCTATGTCAGCGAAGCAAAGGAATCTGCACTGCGTACGCCGCCTCCAGCTCGCCGCACGCACGCACGCCCCAGAGTTTATTCAGTTTTTCGTTACATTTCGTTTTTCTGCTTTGTTCAAATGAAAATCAACAAATATACAAAAGGTTCATGTCTCAAGACCTAAATTTCCTAACACTTTGTGGTTTACATTCAGGAACATTCATGTTGAGTGAAAAATGAAGCAATAACCAAACAAAAGAGAAGAGAAAATAAAAAACAACAACAACAAAAAAAAACATATTCACAATAATCATTTATGAAGACTACTCATCGCCATACAGTTATCATATGTTACAACTTATTACTAGTTTCTAGCAGTCCAGACTCCCTTCCAGAGTGATGAGTTATTATAGTTTCTCCTTTGAGGGGATCCAGATATAGGGTCCTGAATGTTCCTCTATGACCTGTTTGCAGTGGTTATAAATGTCTTCTAAGGTGTCTCCTTGAACCAGGGCTGCAAAGCAAAGGGAACTCTTTATGTACTGTGGAGCTTTATGTATGGAGCAGGTACAGCAGTCATCACAGTCACATGTATTCACTCAGTACAAAACGTTAAAGCCCCCCTGTGCAGGACCTCAAGAGGTCTAATGGTAGAGAGGACCCTGTGGACCTGCCCCTCCAGAGTCTGACAGAGGGCTGTCTCAAGTTTCTATGAATTACACTGATTTGACTTGCTGCCAGGAAAACATATTCCAAGCTGAATAAAGAAATATATGCTTTTCTCGCACACAACATGTCACATGGGGGTTATAACGTGAGCTCATCTACCTGCTTTAGATCATTCCACGTTTCAGTTCTTGTGATTAGTGTCAGTAAAAGACAGAGTGCGATTTAAGATGCCAAAAAGTGCATTAATGCAGTATCACTACCTGACAAAACTGATTCATCACACCATAATGAATCCTTTAGTTACTGCATAAGTTGGCTAGTCCACAGCAGTTAGTCCAGTCTATCTACACTGACAGTCTGGGTGGGGCTCTCTACCATCATCCTGATCACCTGTGAGAGCACCTGTTTCACTTTCTCTGTCCTATGCAGTGAGGCAGGCTGAATGCAGCAGATATTCTTATGCATTTGTGCTTTTATCAACATCATACCTGTGAAATACTCTCCAAACTCCTGCTCCAGCTTCATAGCCCTGTCAAATGTCTTCTTGGCTTGTTCCTCTGTCAGTCTCTTGTTCATGTCCCTGCACAGGAGCAAAGACACACACACACACACACACACACACACACACACACACACACACACACAGGAGAGTTAAAGCAAAGCGTTGCCCTTCAGTAACATCATGTACAGTACACATGTCGGCTGGTGGGAGTCTGCAGGGTGCATACTCACATTAATGAGTCAACAGATTTGGGTTTAATGAAGATGGCGATGGGGTAGAGTTGTGCTACTTGTAGTCGTTTGATGGCATTTCCAGACACATCCAGAATGCAGTGTTTACCCTGAGGCAGACAGGAGGGTGGAGTTCACACAAAGTTTTATGTCTCAGGTGGAATATCAATGCTTTTTTAAATCTTACAATAAAAATGTCATGATGTAAAACTGAGCTAAAGCTCTGTGCAGCAGAAGATGTTCACTCCTTTCTGGTAAATGAAAGCTACAGCTAACCTGGGCTGGATGTTCCTCATGCTACAGATACTGAACCTCACTGTAATGCATCTCCACCTCTAGCTGGATGCCCTAACCTCAGCATGCAGTGTTCCTACAGAAGTAAAGAGCCTCACCCTCTCAGCCACATATTTTACAGACTGGACGCTCGTTCCATACAGATTATCATTGTACTGTCCTGCCTCGATGAACTTGTGCTCTTGGATGTCCTTCTCCATCTGCTCTCTGGACATCACAAAGTGGTAGTCTCGCCCGTCCACCTCGTAGTCCCTCTTCGGCCGGGTGGTATCTTTGGTGCAAGCAGGACAATCAGCTCTTAACAACCTGGTCATTGACCTGCCATACCTCACCAGCAGACGCACTCCTTTACACTCTCACTGAAAACACGTTTTCACAATGCCCTCTGTAAACTCTAACACTCTGCATCACTGTCAGAAGGCTTGGATAGCATGTATAAGTACCACACACCATGGGGGAGGTGACCGGGAGCCACTGACTCACACCATTGATGCTGTCAGTGCCAAGGCCTCTTCATCACACACAGAGCAGTGTCACTGTTCCCTTCATACGGGACAGTTCCCTGCTCTCTGTGCTGTAAACAGTCCTCCCAGCCCTGACCTGGTGGCACCTGAGGTTCACAGTAACACGTGCGCCTTCACAGATATCCATTCACATGTGTGTGTAGGAGTGTGTCATGAAATTTGCACAAAAGACAAACATGAGAACGGGACATTAAACGTTGTCATCTGTTCTCTTTCCCCATTCTTTGATCTTCACTTATATGCTACAGAAACTAACTGTCCAGTGTTAGGATATGACATGCTGCATGGTTTCTGTGCAAATTTCACTGGATATCTTTAAAGAAAGCAGGCTGTTGATAATAAAGGCTTCTACAAAGGACATGTACTACAATCTGAACGCTACAGCGCCTAAAAATAAGTGATTCCACACACAGTAACTCCAACAGAATAAAAGGAGGAAGGATTTACAGGGCCACAAGACTTCAAAGCTCACTCTCTAAATCGAGGGAAGAAAGAGTCAACTCAGCGTATCTGCTCACTTACCTTGGTGCCCTGAGCTGTTGGCAGCTTTATATTTAAAGGGTATATTGGAATAAAAGAGATGGTCAAATCAAAACATGCAAAATAAAAAGTGCTTTGATGGAGAACACATTACACAGTGCACAGAGGAGGGGGTGATGCTGATAGGATGAGTCAAAGCGGGGCCGGGGGTCACGGCTTCACAGAAAAGCAGCAGTGTCCTCTCTACCGGCCCCTCGGCTACTGAAATCTATACATCCTCTACACAGTTTACCCAGGGTGCATCTGTCAACACCCCTATATGTCAGAATTGGTCCTGATTATACCTGATGTATTTAATAAAGGCAGCAGGGGATGGGATGTTAATTGCCAGGGTCTGGGTAAAAAGGCAGATGATGATGAAATCAGTATAATATTACTGAGAGCAGGTGGAACACTCACACACTGAACACACCACTGCTGCATCATCAGCCCTTACTGCCAGTTAAAGGTGTGATATCAGAGAGCTGAACATGTCGGGAGTTTACATCTGTTTGGATGACTTTATGTGTTAACCATGGCTGTCGCAGTTCTTATCAGTTTAATCACAGCGCAAGAGAACCTTTTCCTTTTTAACTGGATTTTAATGTGGCATGGAAAATTCATGCCACGATATAAAAAACAATGCACTCTGTTATTAAATACAAACCCTAAATAACTGTCATCAGCCATCACGTTTCCCATTTAAATATTGCACAATAAATGCAAATGTAAAAAGGAAAAACATAGAACAATGTGCATTTCACTGTCTTGTCTCGGCTGATTTGTTTTTACTGAAGCAACCTTAATGTTGTGCAGACACAACAGCAGTCAGTGAGTGAGGAATGCAGCGCATTAAACGGACCAGAGGGATGAGTGGGTAACGTCACACTAACTCCACTGTGACATGATCATGGCAGGTGAACACATCGGTAAACACAGGCAATGATTCCACCATCATATCATACTACAACTATTATCCAACAGCATGAGGTAACAGTGTACAATCACAGGTTTCTGTTTCAGTCTTGTCCTGGAGGCATTCTTCACCTCTGTCTCTGTTAACTACTTACGCGGCACACAAGAGCCAAACTTGTCTGGGAATTCTGAAATCAGATCATCATTGATTCTGTCCTTCATCGGTCCCAGGATTATGACGGGCCTGGCATAATTGACTGTGCAGAAAAACAAAGACAGACAAAGCATTTAGATTTCTGTAAATGTGCATGACGTGTACAGGTAAGCACTGAAAATGTCAAACAAAGCCAAAGCCGTCTCTGTGGAGCACCTGTTCTCTCCTGTCAGCTCCAGCACAGCATCGCATGTGGCAGCAGCAAACTCTAACCTGTACACTCTTCACTGTGAGTCATGAGAAACAGCTTAAATGTAATCTTTGACTTGACTGGTGGGATTCAGTTCATGTGCTGTATTATGTTTCTATATGTCGGACAGCCAATGGCACTTGATAGCAACAATTACGGTGTTTGCTTTGAGATCATGATCATCTTATTGCTGATGTGCCACTCACATTCCTGTCATGTGCAGGGTGTGATGTACATGTTGGTGGCTGGAGAGTGACAACTTACTCTCTTGCCGCAGCACTGGTTCATAGGAGAGAATCATGTCCTCTTGACTCCCTGGTGGGGTACATAGTAAACAATATTATTATGTTATTTGGACAAATATTCATAACTCACCTAAACAACATGCCATATTTGGCCAAGAGCCACATGCATGGAAGCACATTACATAACACATCTCTGCTATGTCTGGTCTATACTGCTGCATTACAGGTTGACCTCTCTGGCCCCAGTGACATCAACGGGCACAGACTCAGCTCGTGCTCTCATTCCATCTCATGGGAAACTGTCAGATTTTTATAAAATGAAAAAAATAATATTTTAAATTTGATTCACATTTACACATTTATTAATATTTTGATCTACCAACTGAATGACATCACTCCTACTGGGAAAAACTAGGCAATAAAAGTCATCTTTGGTGATTTTAAATAGTTGTCTGATGTTCTTCACTCTACATACAATTAGCAGATTGTTTATGAGTAGAACAAGAGTGATGCTGTATCTCAGCTCATGATGTGTATTCAAAGTGTGTGCAGAAAACACGCCATTAAAATAAAAAAGGAATCCCTGAAGTGTTCACCTGTGCAGGACAGTCCTGATGATGCTAACGAGTAAGGCCTCGTGTTCCAAAATGAATTTCTTTGACTTAGGGCACATGTTTCTATCCCAAATGACCAAAACGTTTACTCCAACAGTAAACAACACATTACAACAGAACTTACAAAGCCAATGGGTGCACTGAGGCATGCTTCCACGGTCTGTATCAAACTGACATGCTCATAAGCAAAGACATGGACGTCGTTGTTTCTGCCAGCGTCATGCAGACATGCAGTACCACATCTGAAGAAAGGCGTCAGTGAGGGGCGCTGTTATCAAAGCAAAAGCATGTCTGGACCAAGTTTGTGAGGATCCAGAACACAACACCTGTAGTCCCTGTGCTGCTCCAGCCAGACAGACCAAAATGATTGGAATCATGTGACTGCTCGCACCAAAGAAGGCGTGAGCACTCATTATTCGTTTATAAATGGGTGTGAATTGCAATATAATTCATATAAACATCCTCTCCTAACTAGAGCGTGTGGTATGTCTTAAACAATTCAAACAAACAGGGTAAACACCGTCTGTCAATGTCCTCACTGACTCTGGTGAACCTGCTTCACCTCTTGTGCCAGAGTTAACACACTGCAAAGTGAGAAGCAGGACAAATCCAATACATGCAGCATGCAACAGTGCAGGGGAGGTGGGGTAAGAAAACGATGAGTAATCATTCCTGGACCAACTTACTGAATGTCTTTGTCCCATACCCATCATCACCTATCCCCAGGATGTCCTATTGGCCGTCCAAAGAGTGCCAGAACAGAAAGAGAGGAAGGAGGACAGCCGCAACATAAGCAAAGAGTTGGAGGCAGAGAGAGGAGGGAGCTGGGGCCACGGATCTGTCTGTGTCTAGACACTGAGCAGCCAGCAGGGGGAGCCAAATACAACACGATAACGCAGAGGCCGGCTGAGACTGAGCCTAAATGATTTCTGAAGGGAAACCGAGTTGTACAGTATCACCATATGGGGACATATCACACAAACATCAACTTGGCTTATTTCCTGCTGACTGATCAGCATCCAAGCCAGAATATCTCTGACCGTGATCCAAAAGAAAGAGCACGAAAACAAAGATGACATGAATAATCATGAGAGGAAGCAGGAAAGGCCTCCAGGAAGCCTCTGCCCATGAACTACACCTGTAAACCCCCTGTGAGCTTGTCATGTGACCTACACTGACTCTGCATGGGAGCACATGTGTGTCTGTGAGCTTACTTACGGTCCGAATCACTGCCATCCTGCTCACCATCTTTGTTCTTGTAGAATGGGAACTTTCGTGTAAAGATGAAATTCTTTTTACGTTTGTCATTGAATGACTGTGAAGGGAGAGAGAGCATGGGGCAAACAGGTACATCTGTCACGTTCATGCAGACAAAACAAACGCTTGCACAAAGTGAGACATCAAGAAGTTCTTTCAGTGACATCGGTTTCCCTCGGATTCCCAACTGATTTCCTCTCTGAAAACAAACTATTAGCTGTATCTCGAAATAATGTGATATATATTTCTGTCCCTGAATGTTCTGCTTCTGTTCATTAGCAGTGACTTTAATCACATTTTGCTGTCTGATTCTTTAAAACTACAGCAACTTGTGAAATCTACATGCAGCCCTGTCGTCAAGTTACACAAACGTCCTCATTTAGTCCACGTGGGGAATAACACTGTAGGTTTAATTACTTCTTGATGCGCCACAGTTGCATCAGAGGCATTTAAAGTGAAAGCAAGGAGAGAGTCATGCTTTGAGAAGAAACAGAAATGGGGCTAGGTGAAAGAAAAGATGGTCAGAAGCAGACAGAGAAGACATGCAGTGATGGAAGAACAGGTGGAACTCAGGATGAAACGTCACTGAATGAATGCTCTGTGTCATCATTTGAAGACAAAGGTCTGCTGTGGCGTTTGCACAGATTGTAGCGTCTCCATGTGGAGAGACATGTAACAGTTCAGTCCTGCCATGTTGCTTTTAGCACCTGCATCTACAATACATAATGTATAAATGAAACATCTGTGTGAAAACAGGGACGTGTGGGTAAAGACTGAAAAGTATAAACAGTACAATGATTGATGAATGGACGTTGACTACAGTGAGAACAGCAGAGCTAAAGAACCAGTGTGTGGCAGCGTATAAGGCAGTTCACTGTGGTTCCACAGGAAGCTTCAGTCACTGTGAAGATTTAAAGATAAGCTTTTCCTCTCTCACACACACACAGTTCAGTCACATCAGAGCTGCGCTATGAATCATCACATTACTGTGCTAATGTAAATTGCCACTTTGCAGCTCTCATAAAGTCACTTACCCCCTTAGAATCAAATGACCCTGGCTTGGCATTGAATTTCACAGTCTTGAGACGCGCCCGTTCCTTCCTTTCCACCCTGCCGAACAGAAAGCGGTGTCAGTCCTAAACTGAAGAGATCAGCTGAAATGACTCTGAGCTACACAAAGACTGGAAACTCAGAAACCTGAACAAAAACACGTCTATTCTCCTCCTCACGTATGTAGAGGAGTATCAAACTGTTGTCAATGAGCTTATCTGACCTTTACACAGGTGTGTAGAATCAGACTGCTTACTGATTTAGGTTTGGTGTGAGTGAAGACATGCAGATGAAGGAAATGAAGCTGATCTGACAGATTTTTATAAAATATCAGCCCATATTTGAGGCTTTTTTAATCATTTTTATACATAAAACTATTGAGTTTTCAAGGAATATCAATAATTTGTTGTTTTTAAGAGACACTAAGTGCTGTCAGTCATGGAGGCAGTGCTGTGATGACTGTTCCTCCTTCAGGACAATCAATATTACTCTCTACTCCTCTGCTCACCGTCTCTTGCTGGGGATGACACCCATTTCCTCACTGTCCCCATGTGGGGTGACACGGCGGGCCTGCCACCACTCATCATCCGAGGCGTTGATGACGTGGAGGATCTCCCCGTACCTGAAGCTGAGGCCTTGGCTGGGGAGCCCGCTGTCCTTTGACTTCTCATAGTCAAACAGTGCCCTGTTCAGCAGAACATGTCAGGATTATCAGGATGAGTATGGAATCTGCACTGAATTCCTATTTCATCACTGCTAGACCTCCACGTGAGGTGTTTGATAATTGGGTAGAGAGAAACTAGAACCACAGCTTTACCAGGTCACAGAGAATAGAGACTGTTGGTCCATGGGGGTTGCTATAATAAGATATGTTCTTCTGTTTCAGTCACAGATCTCAAACCTGGTTTCATGTATGTGTGTGGTTAATCTTTGCATTAATGTCGTCTTGTTACATAAAGAACATCCTGAATCTCATTATTATTTTCAGTTGTCTTGATGAAGATGGCTTTTATATCGTTTTGCCATGGATCCTGGAATAAACCAGTGCAGACATCACATGGAAGTCATTCTGGACAGGGAATGGATAATGTTTGACTTTCTAAATCCTTTTTTTGTTTTAATTGAGCTTGAACTTTCAAAAGTAGGGTAAAATCCAAAAAAGACCAACCTCACATAGAGCGATCTCTTCTGATTGGTTCGCAGGGATCCTGACCCAGAGCTCATGCTGTGGTTCATCATCTGTTCCCGCAGGTCATGGATTTTGGCCTCAAAACGCCCGTACTCTACAAGACAAGACTGAATGAATCAAGACTGACAGCCAGGTCTGCATCCAGGCTCCAGTTCTTCCTGAAGAAGAGGATGTCAAGCTAATGATGCCACTGAAACTGAAGACATGTCCACAACAAGTGACAAAGGATTTCTTTGATTCTGTGAAAGAGATAAGAATAAAGAAAGGAAGTGTGTTCAAAGGGTATTTGCACTAAAATGATGTACTGTATGTCATTTTTATTGTGGACTACAGTTCACAGGATGCAAATTTCCACCATTAAATGCGACGGATCCACAGAGTGGACACTGTAGCCAGGTTTCATCACTGGGTTTTTACTTGTTTGGTGATATGTAATTTGCCACCAATAATCTGAATCTGTGATACCAAAACTATTCAAGTTTCTGTTTGATGTGGTCCAGCAGTGTCTACACTGAGATTACATACACACTCACTGGACTCTGACGAGCTCCACTAATGTTTAATATGAGATATGCAATTTAATTACAGTCAGTGTGTAATCTGCCCTGTATGTATTGTCTATATTGTCCTTACTGATTTGTTTGTTCGTTTATATTTTTCTTTTCCCAGTCTATTTATTGTTGCTTTGTGCCTCTCCGTTCCTGCTACTGCTGCTGTCGTCTCTGCAGATTTCCCCTTTGTGGGACGAATAAAGGAAATCCTATCTCACCCTCAATTATACACCCGCACATGCTAACTGTGCCTGTAATGTAATGTAAAACAGTTTTTTGATGTTAACATGTTTTAATAATCATTTGCCTGGAAACTGACCGTGAGCCAAACTTGACTGTGACATAAACTGATGTTGACACAGTAAATACAGAATTAACACATTGACACATTATGGATACGATGCATGAGGAGAAAAATAGGAGGCGTCCTCAAGTTTTGGAGGCACAGCGTCTGCCATTAGAACGAGAACATCCAAATCTCATGTTGTTTATGTGTTGTTTTGTTTACACCGATGCACTTAGTCTGACCCGGCAGGATTTCCAGTGAGTGACGTCTGAAGCCATGAACTGAACTGCTCCTGGCAAAGTAAGAGAGGATGTCAGGATGCGGAAACCCGTCACTCTGTTGACAAGTCCGCTTTTCCTGACAGTGCAGTTACTATGACGATGAAAAAACCTGAGAACTGGGGGCACAGCTGGCTAATCTGTCACTTAAAGAAGATCGGCCCATAAACAGACGTGACATGTTCTGTCGTGACACAGCCAGCCAGCGACGGAACCAGAACCTGTATTACAGAAATCAAAGCGCTATAAGTAAAGAGCGATATACTGCAATAACAGCTAAAACACTGCTCATGCTGTAGTCCTTCCCTCAGTGTGTTCCAGTTATAAATAACACAATTCCATCAAACTCTCCTGCTTCCCTTGATACAAGTTAAGTTATGAGAGAAATGCTGAGCCAGTACATATGAACTAAAGAGATTCAACGTTCTGCTGGTTGTCGTCCACAGCAAAATCCAAATCACATCCTAATTTTAAAATGAGAAATGTCACGTCAAACATTATTTACATTAAACCTGTCCTCTCTCGCTGCCATGCCCATTGTCCCCTAAAACAGCTCTCACATACCTGTCTGCATGCTGGCTCTGAAGCTCTGTCCTCAGCTGTGATGTGAAAGCTGTTATGTTCCTCTCGTGCTCCTTCTTACCGTTCTCTACACACAGTCCAATTCTGTGCCAAGTGCAGCCCTCAGCAGAGAAAGGGAAACACCTCTCTCTCTCCTGTGGCTGCTCAGAAGCAGCACAGGGGCGGGGACAGTGCAAACAGACGCACCGACAGGATAACTGGCTTTAAAGCAGTCTGTCTGTTAACCAGCCGGACTCACAGTAAAACTGATGCCCTTTGAAAGTGGCTCTGAATGTGTTACAGGACAAAGCTGTCTTGTCTCAGGAGTAACTGCAAACACTCCACCACCTCACATACACTATGCAACTTGATGCGTCGTGTATTTAACTAACAAGGCTAAGTTCCTGAGGTAGCCTCTGCCTGGACCTTCCTGTGTCGACACTTTCCACTTTCAAAGCACAACATCAAGAAGACGTATTACACATTAATACCTGGCCCTATCCAGCTTGCCTTCTGTATAATACTGGATTTATTTGTTGAGGTTATGAGAGACACCTCTGCCTAAAATCCAATAATGTAAGTGAAAGGAGGTACATTTTTGGTATTCACAGTAATGAAAACCTGCATTTGTTGAAATATTCAAATCAAATTCCCAGAGACAGTCTCCTGCTCACTGTGGGTAATCCAAACACAACACAGTTTTTATTATTTACTATATTGTGAGAACAATACTGTTGGAAAACACCCCCCCCCAACCCAAACTGAAGTGAACATTAAACACAGCCATTAAACTGAGCTACAGCACATGAGCACCTGTGTGTGCATGTGCTGATAATAAGCTCCCAAAACAAAGCATGCTTAAAAAGAGCGCATCATCACATTTCCAAATAGGAAGGAGAGAGGAGAGAGTCTGAAGGGTCACGGCCTGGGAACACAGGAACAACAGGCAAAGTCAGGGGGGTTTAAACAGTGCATGTGCAGTAGAGGAGTGAGAGTCAAACAGGTTGGGAGAGGGAATATGAGGTGTGCTGCAGCGGGTCAGGTGCTCGGTGAAGAGGAGAGAACAGACTGTCTGTGATCACATTCACTCAGTGACTCTCATTAAGCCGAGCCCTGGTGAATGATGCTAAAGCTCAGAGCAGCCACAGGTGCCAATGGCACAAACCTGGTGCAGGAGAGTGGGCCCGTCGCGGTGAGCATAGAGCAAGTTCTGATGGGTGAGAAGAGAAAGCACTTGTTAGTCCTAGAGGGGTGTGAGCCCAGTTAGCTAGCATTAGTTACCTTAGACGGGAACAAGGCAACAGATTGGATAAGTGAGACAGGAGCATTGGATGATATTGATTTCTCTGTCATCCCCAAACTAAGACTCTTTATTAAAGCAGGCTCAAGACTGAACTTAGTCAAATACTCCTGTACTGCTGAAGATTCTCGTGCGAGATGGAGAAAAAGTTTGCATCAGCTCCCAAGATTTAAAAAAAACAGGTCATGTTTTAGAAGCAACAGCGATCTAACAACAGGATGACTCTCCTGTTGCCAACTATTTTGGCTTGGGTCAGGCTGACGTTCTCAGCATGAATCAAGGAAAGCATACAGAACCCTGGACGGACCAGATGAAGCTTCAGACTGTTACTGGAGTGTTAGGCTGCAGATATGAAAAACAATAACATTCACATGCAGTAGCTGCTGCTGAGGCAAACAGCCACCACAGCTTTTGGTATAAGGGACTGGACAGTTTGTCTTTGTTTGTTCAGTCTGAGACATCGAGAGGTCTCTGACCATGACTCACTGTCTCTGCTGGCCTTGAGTAGATGCTGCTGCTGCTGACCTTAATCAGAGGAGGCATGTCACCAGTCAAAGCTGTCTGATCCACTACATGTTAACTTACAGGAGCTTGGCAGACAGTCTTTGATAGATGTGAATTAGCATGAACATGCCCTGCATGCATTATCACAGTTCAACATGCTCATGCTACAGGACAAAGAAGCTACAAACCATTTTGAAACAAACAAACCTCAGCTTCCTTTTCTAAAGCTTTTCATGTTAAATCTGTGTCACAGAGAACACTTTCAATCACTGCTTGTGCTTGGGAATCCTGATCAGTTTGTAGCGATTTTACAGTTTTAGTTTTGACCTTCAAGGCTTCACATGAGCACCCTCATTATTTCAAAGATCTACAAATCTATCTAGCTCTCTCGTTCTGGCTGAGATTAAACATGCCAGGCCAGTCACTGCTTTCTAATTACTCCTGCAAACATTCTTTTAAATAAAACCATGTATGTTTTGATGGATGTGTAAATATGATTTTTATTATTTATATTTAATTATGTTTTATTCTACTTTCCCTTTCTGTGAAGCACTTAACAATGAAAAGAAAAGTGCTATATAAAGCAAGTTAATTATTAAAATTATTCATGTGTGTATAGATCCGTGAAAACTATAACAGCTGATGGACGCATACACTGAGGTTCATGCTGCTGTCAAGTGGCACCTAAACCTGAAATCTCATGTGGAACAGCACCATATAGTGTCCATTCAGTGCAGTCCAGTGTGTAACGATGGGAGAAAAGAAACTTTGTGATTTGATTTGAAATGTCAAACCAAATATGAAATGAGAAGTGAGCTTGCACTGTTTCCCACATCAATTATGAGTTGATACACTTGGTTGGCTGTTAACAAACTAGAGGCCCGCTGAAGACCTTTCTTTCTCCAAGCCTCACAGCTAGAATGGTTCTTATGCTGCATGAATGCCAGGTCATTCGGTTCTGAAAAATTTGGGGAATTTTATTTTTTATGTTACTTTTTCATTCACCACCATGTGAGAAGTGAATCTGTAGGATGCTTCTAATGTGACTGTTCAACAGAGCTTTAATCCTTACTCATCCTTAGTGAAACAAGGCGAGCCATGACTTGGCCTGATTATAAGCAAATCACTCAGTAGGTGGGGAGACCTACCTGAGCATTGTCCTGTGTATGTTCGTGCTACTTAGCAGCATGTTTGTGCCACAGGGTTCCTGTGCTGGCACAGTGATAAGTGCAGACTCACCCTCAGGTCTGTACTGGGCGATGATGGTCACCACCTGTCCGGCTCCTTTCAGTGCTGCCGCTGCTTGTTCATGTGTCGCTCCTCGCAGGTCAATGCCATTTACCTGGTTAAACAACGAGGACAATGAGCAGCATTAGTTTCTGTTTGATAACGGTACAGTAACCAGCAACACAATTAATACATTGAAATAAAAGGTAGCTGAATAAGCGTGCCACTTTTGGCCAGAGTCGCTTTTAGATTTCGTTTTAATTGGCTTCTGGTTGTATGTACTTTCACATTCAGATAGCTGTAGTCCTCGCTTCCATTGTTCCTCTTGACACTTACTTTTTGTGCTTTTTTCACAAGATGTAATTAAGCCACGACAATATGTCTCACAGGTCTTCTATAAATTGGAAGGAGATATATCTGGTAAGTTATTCAGAGAATGAAATAGCTGAAGCTCACTTTGGAAACGAGAAACAGACGTGTATTTAATGAAATAAAACATGTGTTGCTGGGCCTTCTCCGTGTGAGAACCTTAAATAGACAGTACCATTCTACATTGGTGGATTTAAGGTTTGCCATGGGTCCAAATAAACAAGCTGAAGAAGGGAAGGGAAGCCCTTCTTATTGGGCCTATTAACTGCACCCTGGATGCCACTATGTCTCTCAGCCCCAAAGTGCAGCTGGTTGTACCATGTGATGCCGTCAGTATGAGAGGTAAATGCAATAGTATCAAAGGGCTTGTAATTCATGTTCTACTGCTTTTGGCAACCTTCACCAGCCTCAGTGCTCAAAGTTTACGGACTGATGCCTTCCTGAAGGTATAGCTGAGGTTCAGTCTGCAGTGGGGTCACAGGTTTTTCCACATATTAATCACACTTCTCTGTCTCCATGTTTGTGTCCTCCACCACATCTGAGATATTTGGCATAACTGTGGCTATTTCAGCACAGAGGTCACAGTATTCCACGTTTCCCGAGCCTTTTTAACAGCTTTATGTGACTTCCAAATATGTTCTGTCCCTATTTTGGACAATTTAAACATAAAAATCAGGATAATTTGCAACAGAAACTGCAGAGAGCTCAGTTCAGTTTTTAATTATTAAAGACATGAAACATTCTTTGTATCTTTCATCTTTCTCACAGTGGTGCTGTTTCACATAATGTGAGGAAGAGCGTTCTGGTGATATACTGGTTGTAAAGGCTGTATTACAGTGAAGTGATGTGATGCCTGAACTCACCAGTCTGCTTTAGCTGTTCTACTGTCACCTTTATCCACTCAATCATGATTTGGTCCATATTACTGATGATGATTTATCAAAAAAATGAAAAAACTAATGTGTTTGGACAGAGATGTACGATTTGTGATTTGGTCCACATTGATCCTGTTCACATTAAGAAGGGAAATCCAATGATTGCTCTGTTCCTTCGTTGCTTTACTCAAGAGGATTGAGACAGTTTTACACATTCAGCACTACGCATGTCCCCCCTCACAGTTGGTGTGCTGTCTTAAGTGTTCGGGCCACTGTAGCAACGGCAACAGAGCAAAAAAGCCTCAGGTGCTGGTGCAAACAGAGCTACACTGGATGTGTATGTACACAGTGTGCGTGGAGAAAGATGGATGTATGGTCAATAGGTGGAAGGTGGGGGGGCAGAGGAAGTTATTGTTAGATTTCAAACCAGGCCACTGCTGGAATATTAACTGCCTGCTTTCATCAAGGAAGACCAAGGAGCTGATTGGACACAAATTAAAAGCCAGACAGTGCCATGTTGATTTAACAATGTGCAGGCTGTATAAACCATAACACCACAATGAAATGAGACAGTGTAATCTGTTGCACAGTGTGGCATTAGTGTGGGAGGCAAAGTGTTACAATTAACTGTAATGAGGCAGAACAATCACTTCCTCCCAGCTACCGGCAAACTGCGGTCTGTTCATCATCTCAGTAAGTCATCATACATACATTCATTGTTGGTGTTGTTGTTTGGGGAGCCAGTTTGTGTTTGTTGTTTGTCAGACTACTGCATAAAATGATGCCATACCTGACAGCATCCTGACCCAGTCGAAGACTGTAGGCACGATCCTGTTCACATGGTGTAAGAGCCCCACAGTCTGGGGACTACACCTGGGTTTGAGTACCTCTATCATTCAAAATACTGTGTGTTTGATGAGTCAGCACTGCAGAGACACCTGGACAGCATCGTTTATGGTGGGCAGCATCTGTGTGCAGGTTATTGCACGTAAGCACAGGCTGACGTTAACATGTCTGTCACTCAGCTTGTGCATACTGTGGATGACATTGGATGACCTTCAGTTTGGCCATCACTGCAGATCCTTTGTGAGGAGATTCCAAAGGGAAATGATCATTAATTTTAGGTTTGCTACTAAAAGTGTTTTCTTTTAAATATGGATTCAGAAAATAGTAAAAAAGCTTCAGTTTTTCAGAGTTCATGTGCTACAGTGGCTTGTTTTTAAAGCAACAGTTCACAATCAACATGTATTTGATTTACAGTGATGTTAGACAAAAGCAGAAAGCATTTGAGTGACTACACCTGATAAGTCTGGTTTGGACGATTGATTGATTCAGAGTATTTAAAGTATCCACTGCTGGATTTAGTTAAAGTTAGGGGATGTTACAGGTGACTGTTGGCAGTGTGTAGGTAGTGTGAGGAACCACCAGAGGTCCTCTTATTTTTCTTATTGTAACATGATTAATCCAAGAGAAGCCAGAGTCTCTCAAAGTCACTATTGGTTTGGGACAACCTGACTAAATCTGGAAAATGAAACTAAAAAAAGAACCACGTGATGTGTAAAACTCACATGATATGTCAGAATGGTTTCAGAGTAGCGAAGGTGAGAATCATACCGTTTAACTTGACCAGCATCAAATAAACTTCCTAGTAACTACGACAGACACACTGCACCTTCCTGTTGTACTGGAGAAATGCTGCAGGACTAAAAAAAAAAGAAAAAAGAAAAAAAAAAAGAGACCACGTTGTTCGTGTTTTGTCCTGAAACTGAATCTAGGCCAGTGGGACTGTTACACTCTCTATTAATATGCTGGGAACACAGAGGTTTAGGCATTTAAAATCAGGCACTCTCGATGAAACTCAGCTGTCAGCCTCTGTTCGATAAGTTGGGTTCTGTTTCCTGATGAGTTCTGATTGAGATTTTTATCAGGTGAGCTATGATGGCCATTACACACGCTTTCAACACAAGACAAAACATGATTTGTAATTTCACTTATTACAATGTGGATGAGTGTCTTGTCTGGCTGATGTGGCGCACTCACCGATAAGATCTGGTCGCCTCGCCTCAGCTCTCCACTCAGGTCGGCGGGCCCTCCCGCCAGGATGAAGGAGACAAAGATGCCCTCGCCGTCTTCTCCGCCAACGATGTTGAAGCCCAGGCCTGTGGAGCCTTTGTGGAGTATGACCTTCCTGGGTTCCCTGTACAGACAGTTCAGATAGTACATCAGCTCGGGGGAGTCTGTGGGTTTCAGCATCTTCAGCTAGGATGGAGAGGTGGACAACTATCGTACGGTGCGTCGACTGAAGCCTCAGTGATGCTTTGCTCAGGCAACGGAGCTCAAAGACTACTGAGCTCCACAGGGGGATGGTGCTCTACTTAGGATCACTTGTCCCCAATTCAGTTCTGACGGAAAAGGAAGCTCGTCACATGCTAACACACACGCTCTCTTTCACTTGCTGTCTCTCCCTCACACATGCACACACACTGGGATACATGCATGGGATGTGTACAAACATACTGAAGGACACTAGCTCCTCATAAGGTTGTTCTGTCATTTTCAGGGTACAGACTCAAACAGACATACATTAGGCCTCAGAAAAAGGTTTGGTTCAAGGCTACCAAAATAAGATGTTTTTGATGTTTAGGTTTGAATTAGTACAATATACATGAAGAGACAATGGCAGGAGTGGAACCCAGTGTATGATGACAGTGGTCATTCCTCTAAACTGTCAAACAGGAATAGTATCTACAAAACTAAACCACACTGACATCAGACTAATGTGGATTTTGTTTTCAGACATTTTTATTATCAAGTGACATATGACTTATGTAGAAGCAACAACACATTGCCCTTCCAGGAGGCAACCAAGCACAGCAATGTCATCACTAATGTACTGGCATACTGCCATCTGCTGGTGAATGCATAAACTACAGGAGCATGAGGAAGGAAAGCAGTACCACTGGACACTTCAGGCTCTCTTCCCTGGAGCGTTTTACAGCAAACCTGCTGAACATGGGCTCATGTCTCTCTGCACCTCAGAGGTACCGGTCATGTGTCCTCTGCTCCACCAATGGCTCCAGGACACCTTACAGCGTATCACTGTCATCACAGTCAGCCTGTTCACTGTCATTTGAAAGATGCACCAAAGTTCCCAGTGTTAACAGAAACTTGGTTGTTTTAACTTGATTAACAAGTTGGCATGTGCGCCAACACATTATGTTTTATGTAACACGTCTGCACCCTCTCTATGTATTCTAACATGACAACATGATCGTCAGAACAGCAGGCTGATGTGTACATGTTCATACCTGCATTCCAATATCTGCTCTGCCATCTGCAGCTATATTCACAAGTTTTATGACAAAAACATCTTCTCATCATGCAGCCGTGCAGTTTGGATGCCCTACAGAACGAATTGACATTTCGTCTAAGTTATAAATAGATAAGAGAGTTTGCAGAAAGCCGCTGTGGGGCAGATAAAGGACTCATTCATGCAAACAGCAGAAGAGACTTAATGTGCACAGAACTGTTTCCTCTTCATATGTATGTCACAGCGCAACGTCTGTGAATAAAGGCGATCATACTCTGTGATCATTCACTGGAAAACAAGGATTCAGTAGTTTGTTGCTGTTATGTTATTACTGCAGACACTTAATCAGCCCCCCATGGAAAATGCATGATTAATCATGGAACACTGTAAACATGAATAATAGGTTAGAAAAACTAAACTGCATTCGAAAAACAACAGTTAACTTTGCCGGTTTGACTTCATCCTGTTCCTGACACGCTTGCAGCGTCAACACGCCCCTGTTCTCTATCTGCACATGTGCAGTCTACGGTCCAGAGTTCAGAGTCAGGATCAGGATGAAACTGGATGAAGATCTCTGGGTGGATCGTATAGAGTTTTTCTGAATCCTGTCAGTGTGTGTTGCAAGCTCTCAGGCTTGTTTGAGCTGACCACACCAGAGCCCACGCACTCATAAAGATTCTTGGAGGGAAACTATTTTGGGGGTAAAATGGAATTATATGAGTAGAGCCATTGTGACTGATGAAGCCAACTGCTGTAGCTGATAAGAAGAGTCCAGCTGTGGACATGCACATGACGACTGGCAAAGGCTGAAATGTCCAGTGGTCCAAATTCAACCCAAAACCACAAATCTGCTTCACGGGGCTTCACAGTCTTCACACTCTCCACCCAGACTGGGAAAATCTCAGGTGAACAAGTGCCTGACAGATTTCCTGGAATAGTGTAACTACATGACAGACAATGAGACACCTGTGCCTTCCACCAACACCAAACAGATCTTTCAACCAATCAGACGTGCGTGTGTCTGTTCAGCCAGCAGAGGATCAGAGGATAGATGGGAAATGGTTGACCACGTGATTAAAACTGAAATAACAGTCATACCATGTGCATATTACTACTAATCAATACCGACTGCAGTGTCTACACACGCCCCTCCTAACACGCTACATATCTACACATACGTGTCATGGGGTGTCATCTTTGATAACAGGTTTGCACCCATGAATGTGGGAGGACCAAATTAAAAAATAGAATACATAAAATATTCAGTTCAAATGGAATCAAACCATGACAGAGTACATGTGCTCTAAATATGATATGATATTAACATAATGATAGTCAGATAATCAGAGGAACGGTGATAAACCCCAGTCAATTATGAAAAGATGACCTGTTTCAAAGGTGGTTGCTCATCTAATTTAACACTACAGTTCATTTGAAGCTCAGCTCGGCTCTGCCAAGAGCTCAGCCTGGCTGCTGAATGACTCAATCTGTAAGCTGTCAATACAGACTGCTTATTTCATGGCCCCTCAGCGCTCCTCCAGTCCCTGAGATGTGATTCACTGTATATTGGATAAGTTATAGGAAAAATGCACTTATAACTCATTTTTACTCCATTCACTTGAGACTGAAATGAATCTGTGAAGGGGCTGTGCTGCCATGATAACTGCAAAACCCAGGAAAGTTTGGTTAAAAGATGAAGTTAAAAAGTGTGTTTGGTTTCATTCGCACATACAGAGCAATAAAAATGTGTGCCCACACACACACATTCACTTAAAGGATGTGTTAAGCCATATGTTAGCAAATACATATAAATGATTTCATCGGTTTCCCTCATTCATGTCATTTCCTCACATCTTAGCTCCACCAATCAGGGCACAGAGGATCGTAGGGGGCATCCTTTCTCACTGCAATGTTGCTCATGAAGCACAGCATCGCATCTGTCGCTTGTTCAGAAACTTCTAAAGAAACACTCCTATTGGCTGTTGCCCTAATGCCTAGAGTACAGTTGATCTAATGGTGTTTCAGACAGTCAGAGAAATGATACTGATAGGCGACTGAAGGATGCAGCTGGAAATAAGAAAATGAGATGTACAAACAGTGATATATGTTTACACAAATATTTAAAGGTTACTTTGAAATGCACGATGCACGATGAGGACTTTACTTGTGATACTATGAGTTGTTGGTACCAATTTATGTAATTTTATGTTCCTTGAAACAGAATACTTTTACACTGCCGTATTGCTACTTTTACTAAGTAAGTGTATGTAAAAGATCTGAGTACTTCATCCACCACTGGATAAAACAGTGTGTTGGTGAATGATAAGGCTACGAGACTCATGCTAAATCAGAGCCCTGATGAGAGAGAGGCAATGCAGGGAAGGAGGGCATGCTGGGTTGAGAAAACAACACCAAGACGTGGCTGCCGGCGGCTCAGAGGAGGGAGCGGGCAGCCGAATGCATGAGAGAAAAGCAGATGCTTAAAACAGAGGATGTGGTAACATGACGTGGCACATTTACACAATGGGGCAGGACACAAGGGCAGAGCTCATAGTGGTGGTGACGGTGGTGGTGGAAAATACCTGGTGAAGTCCGAGTCAGGGAACAGGCTTAAGTGATAGTTTGGGAGGGGGGCGGAGTGGAGGAGGCTTTTGTCGCACTCCACTGGGGAATAGTGTCGGGGGGAGGGTGCTTTGTCACATAGTTTGTTCACAGTGCTGTAAACTGGCTCAGGAGGCCTACAGTGGAGTGAGAGACAAGAGCAGAGAGGTTAGTGTCCAGAGACAGAGGTGGGGGTGAGGGGTCGGAGGTAAACACAGATGATGGAGGCGCACAGATGAAGGACAGGAGGAGCAAAAGAAATAAAGCAGCATGAGACGTGACAGAGAGAGCAGGAGGAGGGACCGGCACGGGGTGGAAATGGAGGTTTATGTTCTGTCTGGTCAAAGAACAGAGCTGGCATCAAGACAAGGCACTTCCTGATTTCCTGCCATAATTAATACTATTAGTAGCCAGAAATACTGATGTTATGGCTTTCACAAGGAATTATTTTTATTATCTGCTGATCTGTCTCTTTGATCAGCTGATTAGCCTCAACTCAGACATTGCTCAGATATCGTCAGATCTTCAATTTATAAAGAAACACCCGAAATAAAACCAGAGCATCCTCACACTTGATAAACTGGATATCAGGAATATTTGTCTTTCTCTGCTTGATAAATGACCGATTTATGATGGTTTATCAATAATATTATATTTCACAGCTCATGTTCTGGCACTGAGTAATCAACATCAGGACGTGTTCCAGCACTAGCTGGTGAGAATGTTCACTAAATTGATTTCTGCACTGACATGCAGCATGTGGTGGTGACAATAACACTGAGCGCTTATATCCAATGTTATTATGTTTACAAAAAGCTGATCCAACAGCTCTTAACAGCATGTACTCTGCTTTTTGAGATTTATATTAAGTTACCTTTCCTGACTTACTATATATGTACGCTCAAGCCAGATTTAGAATTTTAGTTGTAGCCTCTGTGTCCAAATGACATAATTACATTGTATTGATGTAATGTAATGTATGCTAAAATGTATTGTTATGGTACAACAAGAAGCAAAGAGACATATAGTCAGTGAACTGTGTCAGCAATGTCACTTACACTAAAATCTATATCGAGAGCAGGACAAGTAGACTGGAGCAGTTAAATCCCTGCGTGTTTCATTGATGACTAATTTAGCGCTTCATTTGTTAGAATTGTTTATTATTTCAAATCTTGTATTCTGTCTTCGGGATAGCGTGTTCATCCGACAAAGCAAACTTTAAAACTTTTCAAAGTCATTATTCTCTTTTCAAAAGATTTAACAGAAACATTCAAAAGTGCAAATGATTCATGTTCATTCATTCAGGTTCATGCTGAAAACAAAGCAAGAAAAAATTATGCAATTTCTATCTCTAATGGTTCCTAAAGAATAAAAGGAAAAAGCAAACGTGATGACAGAACATGCAAGAGCATGCAGGAGGAGACCAAGTGCACTTAACATCTCACCTCAACTGGAAGTGCTGGGAATCAAACCTGTGACCCTCCCCGTCATCTAGCGAGGGATTTCTAACAGGATGGAAAAGGTAAACGTTTGATAACCAACCACCGAGAACCACATGTTATTATTAAAATACTGCTCTTTGAAATCACAAAGTTGACAGAGCTGATTATTGTACATGAAGACACTGATCACACAGACAGCTGGAGGCATGCTGCACAGAACAACAAAGACAACTGGAAACAGACGAAGACATGTCCTCGAGAGTTCTTTAGTATTTCTAGAGACATCAACAACATCACCATGTGACCATGTGTTTCATCACATTATATGTGCTGTTACTCTCATACACAGCGCTCCTGCATGGAGGGGCAGTGATAATGTGCTGCAGACACGCTGCATGTTGACATCCATGGCTAAACAGTCAGTGAACACGCAGCGTGTGCATGTCTGCTGTTTGTGACGTGATGTGGATTCCAGTGTGTTAACTGGAGCGTGCAGTGCAGTGTGTGGGTAATTTATGCATAATGTGTATGTTTGAAACACTGCTCTCTGTGTGTGTGTGTGAGGCTGGCAGTCATTAGAATAGATGGATGTATTGTAGGTTGGCTACACATGTACACACGCATGCACATACACTCACTAGGCACACCCACACAAAGTGTCGCATGGACAGGACTCGTGATATCAGTGTTGGGCCTGCACTGAGCACACTGCCACCTACACACTACTCTCCTCTCCCATCTCCTGCTCTCTCTCTCTCTCTCTCCCTCTGACCAGTTGTGTGTTTGCAAACATGAAACATCTTCCCCATGCGACTCTGTCCCCTTTGGCTGACTGTGGCTGAAGAAGGAACTACAGACCCGCAGCTATCTGGTTTCATCGTAATAACAACTGCACTAAACCACACACTGCAGTTCATCTTGACAGTGAAGCATCAGGAAATAGATGGCATTCAGAGAGCCTACAACAAAGAGCCTGGGTGGATTCGCCCTTCTCTGCATCTGGTGGTGATCTGACATGCCTTTGAGGTGAGGGTGTTTCACTAATCATGTGTCAACATGACCAAAGTGCTATCAGAGTGTCGTACCAAACAAAATCAGGTCACTTCATCTGCATACACAGTGTTTTGTTCAGACAGCAGAACGCGCTGACAAGATAACATGCACGCATCCGAATCTTTAACCCGGGCCCGCTCTTCCTCTTTGATTCCTGGATTCTGTGCATGTACTGAGACTCATAATGACCCACTGTTGAGAGGCAGGAGCCAGAGAGGTCTCGACAGTTGGCTTCGTTTCTCCTGCTGAATCATTCATACTGCAATAAGCTGAGCTGAGGCAGCCAGTCAGTCCAGATCAGACCAAAACGCAGTGACCTTGTAAGGACCCGTAGGTGCCATTTACAGTCCGCGAGGGGGCTGTACAGCTAGCCTGTGGGGGCGCTGTTCATCTCTCTTTTCTTTTATTTATCAGGTTCTGGAGGAGCTCAGATGCTTGCCACTTTTCTTTCAAAGTAGAAACAAAAGTAATTCGGGGTCAGTGAAGTATCTGAGTAAACCAAGCAGGTCTGAAACATTGCTGCTTCACAGAGTGACTGCAGAGGACAGCTGGAGATGATCTGAGGTTGCTGCCCTACCTAAAGAGAGAGTGCGGACGGCAAACGTACTGACAGCAACATGGTGTGTGTCTACTGAATCTGGATCAGTGTATAGTTTAATAATTAGGCTTCACACTGTATCATTAATAAGACATTTTGCTGGGTTGGTTCTGATTAATTAAGTAACAATTTAGGCACGTCAACTTAAAACTTCCACCTTAAAACACCTGAAACACTGCCTCACTTTGCTCTGCCTGGGTTATTACCTTTTCAGTTCAGATCCTCCACGAGGACTTTGC
Source organism: Datnioides undecimradiatus (assembly GCA_008933995.1). Lineage (NCBI taxonomy): Eukaryota > Metazoa > Chordata > Actinopteri > Lobotiformes > Datnioididae > Datnioides > Datnioides undecimradiatus. Next base: position 1,741,111 of record WARS01000981.1, read on the forward strand.
TCAGCACATGAACTGCTTGGCTACAAGTTATCGTGAACACAGGATATCAAGGACAGAGCAAGCGAAAAGGGTCTGAGCAGCCAGAACAACTGTTCAATCACTCTGCTGCTTCTGACACAGACCCCCGGGGCTCTAACAGGAATATCAGGGTTCAAAACTGTGACACGTGGAATTCAGCTTCTGAAAACATTTTTTAATCTTCACGTTCACAGTGATAAACTGAACAAAAAACTGAGGTCCTGCTTGGTGTTGTGGCATGTCACAGTTTGTTTTTACTGTGTGTGTAGAACACAGTGAGCAAGAGTGACCCAAACTGCTGTCAGAGTGCTGCACTTTAGGCCAGCAAGGTAATCTCAAAGGCTATTGGGGATGCACCTTGGCCAAGAGCAACCAGTAAACCTCTTAACTCCAAAGAGAATAGAGGACTAATCCTTCACTCCACAAAGCTTAACACAGGGCTCCTCGAGTTATCCTCGGAAATGAGCTTTTGTTATCACTCTGCTGCAATATTCTTCCACCAGTCTTTACAATTACACTGGAATATGACAACACAACATGCAGCAATGACCTCATCTAACAGAGAAGCATTATGCAGTGCGTGTATTTGTTGGTCCACTGAGAGACGTCCACTGCTCTCCCTGGACGTGCTGCCTAAAAGCCTGCTTTAATCTGTTATCTCTCAAACGCTGTGACACATTAACAATATAAAGACCGGCTGATGCTGCGCCTCACGCCGAACCTTATGTTTGATAAGCAGCGCATCCACCTGTCCACCCGACATCGCGGAGCAGAAAGGAAAAGAGCCTAATAGGAAATTTAGCCCATTTGGCTCTGAGCCACGCGGCAGCTTGCTTTGGGATTAGGTGTTCGGGCTGAGGAGGGGAGCAGCTAATGTTTGGCTGTGACTCACACCAGCAAGACATCTTAAACTGCCTTCTGATTGGACTGGGAGCAGCTGTTGGACAGCAGAGACTGGGTTTTTTGACCAACAGATAGAAAAATTCAGCAAAAAAGGGAAAAAATACAAAGAATGCAAACAGACTCTGAGTATGATCAGTGACACTGCAAAAGAATGCAGCTGAGTCTTCATTAAAGAACATAAAAGTTATAAATATATCAGTGCATATATAAAACTAATACAGAGCATCAAAAGAAAAGTCATTTCATTATTATTCCATCTATATTTCTGTTGACTTTATTTTCCTGAATGTGTTTGCAGCCCCGTGTTCACAGCTCAGCCAACTGTTGCCGTTTTCTGGCGTAGCTGATTTATGATGCTGATGAGCAGACCTGATAAGTTCCAGCTATGGCTAAAGCTATATTTCCTATTTTCATAATTGTTTTTATAACCTGCAAACGCTCGACTCATCCCAGAGAAAACACAGCAAAGCTCTGATGAAACAGTGAAACGTGTGTCGGCCACATAAACCACCAGGAGAGGCAGACACACTGTTTCCTGTCAAATCCTTTCTCCCCACACCACAATTCAACGTGTCATTGCGTAAATGTATCACTCTGCCGGACCTCTAACAACATCATGTTCACTGATAACCGGCATCACCGCAGCCATCAACACCGAAACACGTTGATGCTTTAACAGTTTCCAGGTGTGCACGACAATGGCACACCTAAAGAGAGACATTCACAGTCACAAACACAACATGGCACAACAGAAACACACAACTCCGACACACCAGTGGTTTTCAAATTGCTGTTTCTGGGGCCATGCGTTTTATAAATATTGTTTTTAGAAAATGTGATCAGAATGTAATGTTGTAGATTCTGATTGGGCATCGTTATCGTCCCAGATCTGGTTTTTCTGAAGCTGTCTTTGAAAAACACTGCCGGGGGAACTGGACACAGACTTTGGGACTGACAGACCAGCACAGGGAGACAGGAGGAGCGGGGAGGACACAGCTTCTACCTGTAGTTCTAGTAGTCTGGTAGGAAGGGAGGTAATTACCGTAAGAAGGAAAAACCATCCAACCTGTTTATATCCTCCTCCCCCAGTAAGTGCTTAGGAAGGGGGGAATAACTCCCGGGGGAGATGGGGGGGAGACCAGACTTGTACTCCAGAGTGCCACTGTTGACGGGGGAAGAGATATGATTTTCCATGGCTGGAGAGAAGGCTGTGGGGACAGAGTGAAAGAGAGTGAGGTGGCAGCTGCTAAACACACAAACTAGCTGAGGCATTTCCATGATGCTAAGAAAGTATTCCTGCACTGTATTTCTAATTTTCACAGTGTTCACAGAACATGCACTTAGTGTTTTTTTAGCGGGGTAAAAACACATATTGTCTCTATGACGATTAATATTAGTGTGTAGGCAACAGATCTGATACACAGATTCCAATGATTTCATATCTGCACTAAAGATAAAGAAAGTTCCCAGAGGCCAGAGAGTAACTTCAAGAGGTTGAGTGTACTAAATCATCAACTGTGTCTACAGTTCACAGCTACACCAGGCTTCAGCACGATGTGCCTGCCCAGCAGCAAAGAGCACACAAAGTTCGAGACAAGCTGGTGAACACAGTGTTCAGCAGCTGAGGTCAGTGCAGAACAAAGGAGAGCGAGAAGCAGAGTGAACACTGCACCGACTTCCATCAGGAGGAGATAGACATGACTTCATGTTAATGCTGCTCTGTATTGCTGGACATGTTGCACAGGTACAGTACAGATTCAGTGCACACAGTGTAGAAGCAGAAGGCGACATATTGTTTACATTCACTGTACAATGCTCTCTGCAGTAAGGTTAAACTCCTCTAATGTCAAGTGACTGATGACCAGTTCAAATGCAAGAGGTGAAGACTTACAGTGTGTGATATCAGGAGGCCCATAGGGATCTGATAGGTAGACATTGGTGGGCTTCCCCACCTTTAGGTAGACCACATCCGATGTGTTTTTCAAAATGGCCACAGCCTCTTCATGAGACACTTCCTCCAGGCTGTAGTTGTTGACCTGTCCAGACACAAAAAAAGTCCCCGCGTGTTCAATCAGCAATTTCAGACACTGCCCTGTGTTTTCTTACTGCACGGTTGAGCTTAGTCCAGCGTGCTCCCCTGCCTCCAGGAGACTGGATTATGACAGATGGTGTTCGGGTGAGAACACGACAGTAGGACGGTAATTAAATTAAGCACTGGTTAAGCAAGAAGGATGCCCTCCTCAAGAGACAGCTTGCCGTTACACCACTGAGCCAGTAGGTTGCCACTTTGTTGCTTTCAAAATGTGTGCCAGAGACTCATTTCACTCATCCCACTTAATTATCATTTAGAGTGAAGATGCAGGAAGAATGTTGTCAGCTGCGAGCACATGGCGTGATTCACCGCTGCTTAATGCAGTACAGCCTGATCCATGGAAGCACTGCCACTCTATTTCATGTCCGTCTATATAATAGTGACCATTGTGTTACGTTATAAAGAAGTTAAATAGGTTATTCATGAAACTCACCAGGAGGATCAGTCTGATGTCACAGCCATCATGAAAGACTCTGTGTGTTTACTGGGAAACTGCCACCATCCCATTGTTGTCATTTACCAGTACATCAAAGGCAAAGTGTAACATAATGAATATACTTTTGTTTAAATATTAAATATGAAAGCAACATGGGTGTATTATGAATACGTTCAAACCTCCTCTTCACACAGATGCTGTACGCCTGCATAATGTTAAAGACCTAAAGGCTTTTCAAATATTATGGATAATATAAATGTATTTCATCTGTATAGTGTTTTTCTATAGTGATCTGAAACACCTATGTGATGTAGAATATGTTAAATTCATTTCCACAATACCAGAGTTGAATAAACCATTTCAGACGTGGCGTCAACAACGACATCTCAGCTTTGCTGGGCCCGTGTTTATTCTTGTTTTCTACTCTTACTGTCTTACAATGGGCAGATATCTTTGCCTTTTTAGTCACTCTAATGTGTTTAACGCACCATTTTCTTGCCATTCAGTCTTCCAGTGTTTCCACTGAGGATCATCAAAGCTGTGGCTCTATTCTCATGTTCAGTAATCTGTGAGAATACTCTTCTCAGCCAAACGCCTCTTCCTAGCCTATTTTTGTACTCACCATGAGCAATCTGTCTCCAACTTGTAGCCGGCCGTCCTTCTGTGCTGCGCCGCCATCAATGATCTTGGTGACATATATGCTGTTGTCACCAGGGATGTGCTGGTTCCCAACTCCGCCGGCGATACTGAAGCCGAGCCCTGTGTGTTTGTTGTTGACAGTATGGAAGTAGTGGCTTAGTTTCTGGGTTGTGTGTGTGACAGTTTTTGTGTGGGCATCAGACAATACCACAACCACATGATGGCGTGCATCATCATGTACAGTATACATGTATGTATTCAAACATTTTATATATCTCTTTACACATTTGAGTGTTTTCTTGCACTGTTTTGCTTGAGGTTTACAGTCAACTGAAAAGCTGCAAATGCTTACAGTACTGTGGGTGAATCACAACCCTTGAAGCCCAAACACAGTCTCCCTCTGCAAAGCTATGTACCGCTATTTCCTTACACTGTGCCAGGGGAAAGCCCTACGTGAGATCTGTTCTGAACTAAACTAGGATACAAATGAAGTGAGTTCATTTCATTTGATTTCAGCATAGTATACAGAGAACCTGCTGCAGGAAAACAATGTTTTCCCAGGAAGGCCTTCATGCACACGAGCATACACTGCAGGGCAGACATGAATAATATCAACAGTCAAACTGTGTGTGATTGATTCAGCAGGACTCTGTGTGTGTGTGTGTGTGTGTGTGTGTGTGTGTGTGTGTGTGTGTGTGGGAACCCACCTTTTGGTCCTTTGATGAGTTTGATCTCAATGATGGTTTCCAGCATTGGTCTGCGGCGCCGCACGTACAGCCGGACGATAGAGCCTGCAACCTTCAAGGCTTCGACCGCCTTACTGTGAGAAACCTCAGACACGTCCGCATCGTTCACCCGCAGGATGCAGTCGTTCACTCTGGAGGAGGAACAGATTGGATTAGTGAAGATGATGACTGATAATAACTCAGAGCACGAGTTTATTTTCTAAAAACTCAGCCCAGGTAAGTGTGATGGTGGAGTGTTTGTGACACTGACAAACAGAGGCCACTTTAGGAGAAGTGTTTCTGATTATTGGAGAGTCAAGCTACCAAACCTGAGCATGGAAACCTGTGCATTCCAACAATTTTACAGTGTAGTCAGTGCAGTCATATGTTTTGCATATTTGGTACAAACTTAATGACAGAGTTGACTGCGTGTGTGCTGGCAGTAGATGATGTTTACTTGCAGTGGTGACCCATGTGTTTGTACACGAGCTTTAGATTGCATGCTGTACACTTTCTGTGCGTGATGTATGACGAGACGCGGTGGGTCACACTATCAGTCAGTGTGTGCTTGTGGGTGAGCGACACACAAGTGTGCACAAAATCAGAATCAGCAAGCGGCTCAGTCTGAATTCCCCTGAGGCGTCGACCAAAACATCCATGCCCTGGCACTCAAGGACACAGCTCTCCTGGGGGCGCTCAGAGGGACCAGCTGGGGCCCAGCACACACACAGACATACGCACACACAAAATCCCATGAATACACATATACACACACAAAATCCCACAAATACACACAGAGCAGAAAAAATACATTATCATTACACTCAAACATTCTTTCTCTCCTGTTTCAATGTTACTGTGACAAATGAGCGTCCTCAGAGTTCAGAGTTACAGTATGCTGTTATTTTGTAGTCTAATGTTTAAGCTGGTAATCAAATTTGAAATGATGAGGCATTATGAGAAAAGTTCTCACTCAGATTAATTTAAATACTATTTAAAATGTCAGTTGAAGCTTGCATTATATATATAAGTTCATATACATCTTCCAGATATAATGGTGGGGTCACTGTGGGTTTAGTTCTGACTACATTCAAGCTTTTACCTCTGCAAAACAACAGCCTCCACGAGAAACACCCGAAATGCTCCAAGTGGTCCCTCAGGCCAGGCTGGTGCATTAAGTATGCTCAGTGCTCTGCTACAGTGCCCCAGAGCAGCGGCAGGAAGTGTGTCTGGCTTCTATAATGTTATAAAAAACCAAATCCAGCCTCCCTCCTCACAGAGATTAGACTTCCCGTCCATCCATAATGCATTAGTCTCGCTGCCCACCTTGGACTGGGTGACCATCAATTAGGCTAAGTGTGATGTATGCCCGGCCTGCTTCTTTTGAGATCAGCTCGAGATTGACTCTGTGCATGCATTACACTCCTCTCCTGCATCTGTGATCTGACAGTAATGCTCCAGAGCTGCAGCTCGGAAAATGAACAGGGGCTGGCCTGAAACCAAGCCATCATTATCCATCACTGCTACTTTAAGAAGCGGGGCTGTCTAACAAAAGGCCAGCTGGTAAAAATAAAAAACACTACATGATATTAGGCAAATAATAATTACTGCTGTTTATGAATTTTTCATAAAAACAGGAAACTGCATTAAAATCCACACTTTCTACATTTCCTGGGCTTTATAATAGGCCAGTTATAATAAGCCTGGTATAATAAACCTTGTGAAATAATTTGCTTTACACCAGAAAAGTCCAGAACAAATGCTCCCGGAGTTGTGGCTCTAGAGCTTCATAGGGTAAGGGTTTATTACTTAACTATGATCAAAGGTGTCAACATCAGTGTAGGCTGTGTTTTCCTTTACAGCAGGTAAGGCCCACAGTGCAGCAGAGTGATGAATGAGCTCACCCTCCTTAAGAAACCAGTGTAGCAAATGATCTGATGGGCTGCATCCCCCCCCCCCTCAGCTCATTTAATAAGACTGTTACAGATGGTGGGCCACCCTTAACTATTATAGACAACTGCTTTGGTGTGTAGAACATCAGAGCATAGTAAGCGCTGATGCTGCAGAGGACTGAAGGTTAACTACTGTGGGCTTCACTTGGAAAGAACAGAGACTGAAGTAAAACTGCTGATTTGTTACTCTTCAGATTGAATAAACAGAAGTTTAAAGGCTCTCTGTAGTTTATGGCTACTAGCTGTAGCTATAGTAGTGTTTTTAAATGTTTGTTGGACCTTAAGGATCCAATGAATCCATCTTTATAAGAATATTGCGTAATATATGATTATGGCTAATATTTACATGCTACAGGACAAAACATGGATCAAAGAGAACTCATCAGTTGTAACGCAGGCAAAGTGGGTTTGGATTCATCAGCTTTAATGCACGAGACACCAACAGAGAAATGATACTGTGGGATAATATCTGAACTAGCTGTGTGAGTGTAGATTATCCAGTGCAGTAGTGGAGGAGTGAGCAGTGAGTGGTGAGGGAGATTATCTTTAAGTCATCCTCTTAACACAGATTTCTTCTCTTGTATTTTTTAAGACACTGTCGTTTCTCTCAGGTCTGAAAACCTTGCTCGTTAACTCTTATTAAAGTCTGTGTGTGAGTGTCTGACCTCAGGCGTCCGTCCTCTGCTGCTGCTCCTCCAGGGATGATCTTGGTGATGAAGATGCCAGGGTCGTCACCGATGTGTGGGTTATCTGTCCCTCCAGCAATGCTAAAACCCAACCCTGAGTTACCCTGTTATCGTGGAGAGCAGACGGTGACACGGTAACACATCAGCGGCTGTGTTTAGCATCCTAGTATAAAACCAGTCTAACTGCAGATGTGACTGAGACAACATGACCTGCTGCTGTTAGAATTTAACTGGAGAGCACAGAATCAAGTGTTTGTTAGACAAAAGCTAATGCTGATGATACACACAGCGTCCCAGTGACAGCAGGCATGTCCTGGAGTCAGCTAATGACAGGTCTCAATTTATTAGTTGTTGTGACAACAGATAGTGTATCAGGGGCAGGGTTCCTCCACTTTGCAGTCTGATTTGTGTGTTCAGTGTCTCCATAAACACAACTTTGTGGATACATTTTCTGAATGAATGAATTCCTATTTTTCTTTCCATGGATCATCTAGTAACTGGACATTTACAAATGTGTGTAGAACAAGTCAGTGAGACACTGAAGCATGCTTTAGCATGGCCTTACAGCATCACTGCTCTCAGGGTGATTAGAAAGTGATCAGAGGTGTTAAGTCTTCAGTTTGCCATTACAGAATGGCTGTGACATCGTGCTTTTCAGGTCACAGGCTCTCTCCTGGCTCTTTATTATCATGACTTTACTATGACATATTGTATCTTTTAGGCAGCAGGATCACACCATGTCTCTCTGAGATGGAGCTGCACTCTGCAAATAAAACCCCCCGGATGCCCACTCACAAAATGAAAGTCAGGCTCTGATTAAATTGGTAGTTTATGGGAATAGCACCATTTCTTGATTGTAACACCAGCTGAGCTGAAATGCTGGAGCTGAAACCGCTCGGCGCTCGAGGCTGAAGACTCGAAGAGAGCAGACACAGGCCTGTCTGTGCTCAAGGACTACACAGGATGGTTCTGGCCCTCATCTGATGGCTGATGATAAATACTGAGGATCTGCAGTATGGAGGGAGTCCTGTCTGCTGTCTCTATTATATCTTATCTCTGGCTTATCTCAGTGCTGGCTCTTGTTGCTTGGTTGGTGGTGTTTAACCTTTGCTGTTGGTCTGGGTTTGTCTCTGCTCCTCATCACATTGGAGCTGTCAGAACTCCTTCCACCCCACGCCTGTTAGTATCCACTTGCCCGATATTTCCATCTCACTGGCTTGGAGATTCATTTACGAGCTTATGCCAACTGTGCCACATCTGCTTTAGCACACAAATCATTTTATGGGGCTGGGTGGGATAAAACTGTCCCGTGCCGTTTGCATGAATTAATTTTGAAGTCAAATCACCTTCGGGCCAGAGTCAGATGGCGTATAATTTAACCTTGGATCTGTGTAAAAGCATGTTTAATTTAGGTGTTGCAATCAATGAAACACATTCATAATGTTTCTACATACACTAAGCTATTTGAGGTGCAGTTTATTTCTTGTTATTGCTTTGTCTTGGTGGTAAAAGCTAGTTTAGGCACATAAAGTTCTACTGCTTCCACACAATTCATACAAGTAGAACTAATAGACCATCCACATCCATTTCAGACCGGAGCTATCAACAGATTACTGAACCACACATGGAGTGTGGATCCTCTCACGAGGTAGCAGGGGTGTTTTAACTGCGCTCCATCACTGCCTGGCATTTAATTCAAAAGCCTTCAGGAGATCTGAGCTGCGTTCTCACGGATTTTCCGAGGTTAAACGTAGCTGTGGGATCTGAGATACTCACCCTCTCCAGAGTGATTTCCTCAAACTCATACTCAATTTCTGTGCCGTTGACCTGAGGAAACAGAAAATAGATTGTGCTTCACGGCTTTGTGTTTTCACTGCATTCTGAGTCCTTCAAACATTCCTTTAAAATGACAACACACATCTGTGCTGATGAATAATTATATTCAGAGTTTCGTTCATGGCGGACGATGTTAAGCATTAGCTCCACACAAACACAGATTCTAGATTGAAGGTGACAGGTGTTTTCCGGGGCCACTCGCACTGCCTGTGCTAAATAGGCTCCACCTCAGGGGAAACAATTTAAAGTGATGGTTAATCAGCATTCGCTATTTCTGCAGCATGAAGGTTAGCTACTGAGCAGTCAGTCTCATCCTGTATCTCGCTGAGATGATTAATTAGCAGCAAGCGTTTCCGTCATTATGCATTCATACAGGAATAGCACACAGGCATATGAGATGCTGCATATCATATTCTCAGCTGGGCATCATTTTTTCAGTAGCATCACAACTTCATATGATTGCGGAAACAAGCGAGACCCGGAGACTAGAAGCAGGAGCCATCACAGAGTTTGTCTGGCGCGATTCTGACTCCTCGGCTGATGATTCGGGCTCTGTTCTTCAGCTTCAGCTCCAGCCCTGCATCACGGCTTCATGTATTTGGTTTAATGTAAAATACTGTGAAAAGTGTAAGAGGTGAAGGTCTTTAAAAAGTCTCGTGCTGGTCTTTTATTCACGTCAAACATCAATAGTTCATCAGAAAGTGCTAATACACTGCACACTGTCTCAGCTCAAACTCCGTGGCGGAAACAGACTGATGCACTGCTACTCAGTGGGCTTTAATCTGCTGGAGCAATTGATCTTCTACTCAGAAAGACACATAGATGCATTGAAGGGACACAAAAACTCAAACTCACATAAGGAACTGACTCCAAAGTGTCTGTGTTGACGATGATCGGGGCGGGGCTGGCCTGTAAGAGAGACACAGGGACAAGGAGGGAAAAAGGGTGAGACTTAGGTTTTAGCGACGAAGAGACGCCCGAGCTTTAACACTGTCCTACTTTCCACAAGTGTATCCAGGAGACAAGTTTGCAGATCTCTGTATCATCAACAATTCAACAGTCTTCCATTTGCTGGATGGCAGTGACACTCTGATACGGTTATTGTAGCTGAATGGGTTTAACAAGAGAGGGAGATGAAAACGCGAGTCATGAAAGAGTCGAGCGGACTTACACAGTTTGTATCATGCAGATATGTCATTTTGACACCTTACGGATCGGGAGGGCACCAAAGCAGCCGGCGTGTATGATCTGTAAATCACAGCAGCTTGTTTGGGGATCTGCAATGAATGCCTCGTAAATGCAAATGTACAGCGTGAAGAAGAAAACCTATTCAGCTAACAGCGCTGAAGTTCAGCATGTCCTTCATCTGCAGCTGGCTCTGCTGCACCGCTCTCCTCTGTATTGTATATTGCAAATTTGACCTCTAGTCAGGTAATAATATTGCAGTCATAAATTGTGCAGTATGAAATGAATCCAGTGTCGTGCAGTGCACGCGAAACGCCTTCTCCAGCTGGCCTGTAGAAAATGAGCAGATGGTTAAAGGCAGGACTCCAGAGAGAGGCGCTCTGTGTTTTGGCCACAACGCGAGAGCAGTGACCGAACATCAGATTAACAGCGGTTCACTTTAGAGTACGTAAACAACAAACCTGATGCACGAGACGCACTTCGGTGGGTGATGCTCACAGATGCATTTGGAGATTCCTTTGAAACTGACGCTTTGATTTTGTCCCCACAAGATGAAGAGAAGTCAGGGGCAATAAGAGAAGGAAGGGCCAATCATTCTCCCAGATTAATTAGAATAAAAAAGAATGCAATGCATATCAAGTCGCACATCACACTGCATGTTAAAGATGAGAACACTGCTGTACACACCTCTGATTGCAGATCCGTGAAACACATTGGCATCATGGTGAGGCCGGGCGATTATTATACTGCGCGTGGTTTGTACACGCTTCAGATTCACGTCGCTGCTGCAGTGTAGTTTCAGGGCACCTTACAGACTGTGCACCCGCTGCGCTTCTGACTGACATGATGCTGTGAAAGACGAGACGGTTTGCTTGGTCATCAGTCCGGTGACAGCACATGTCATCAGCGAGAGACTTAGCCTGTCTGCTCGTGTCCCCATCACAACTATCATGCAGCTGAGACTGCTGTTACATGACCTGACTCCTCTGCATAACACTGGCTGGTGGAAGAGCAAGAATAAGTGACTTGTTTCAACAAGAGTAAACCACCCTCAAAGCGCCATTAATGCCTCTATTTCTAATTATTACTGTAGGACTGCACCACTGAGCTCCTGTGGCTACAGGTAAGAGCATCTGTTATGTCATGCAGTTGTTGCATTAGCTCAACTGCATTAATAAGTAAGGAATGGATCCCTTGTCATAACTGCCCATATGAGAGTAAAAGTGTGTGCGCTTGTGTGTGTGTTAGAAAATACAGTGTAATTTGAACTGAGAAGATGTGCTTTCTGATTGACAGCTGATTTGTGATCTGTGACTGGTGCAACTCAGACAGACCTCGGTGAGGAGCACAGCTTGTGTGAATGAGCCACAGTTCCTTTGTCAAGCCAAGGCCACGCTACAGCGAAACGTCACAGTGATTACGCCTTCACCAGTCTCTCCAGCAGGAACTATTCACACACTCCAAACTTTAATTGCCACAAATTATTATCATTTTCAAGTCGGATGAATAATGCAGTGTGCCATCACTAAAATACTTCCATCTACATGTTTTCACGCTTGGTCTGATTCTGCTATCCACGCGAGCGCAAATCAATTCAGCACTGTTTTTGCAGATTAGTGATAGAAGAGTAGTGGATATGAAAGACAGATCAGACTTTGAAAACAATAAAAACTCCATCATGTTAACATTAAAATGGAAAATGTGGATTGCTGGATTGTGGCTGCTTATCCTATGTTGACTGATGATGCAGTTATTTCTCTCAGAGCAGCAATATGAAGACACTTTACCTTTTCAGGCAAAACGTTTGACGGGGCATTCAGTCTGTATTTACTGCAGTGAGCATACGCTGCTTTTCCATCCTGCATTTAACACAACTGTCTCCCACTTTGACTGTTCAGGGCATTAATATGAAACATCCTCTAGCTCAGTCCCAAAGCACTGACATTCATATGAATTATTGAATTACTGTGGTTCATTTAAATAGGCGAGTCTGAGTCGTGTGTGACACTGAACATCAGAGGGACAGACAGCGACACACAGACTGACTGACTCAGTGAGTTCAACAAAAAGAGAGAGATTACAGTTGGCCGGCTGTGCAGGACTACGAAGCCAGAAACTGATTGAAGGGAAACAGTGTTTGTGAGTGGAATGATGAGAGGGATTAAGACGCTTCTGCTTGCTGTGCACGGACACTAATCATGTGAATGAATTCACAGCGGTTCTCCGAGAGAGCGGACGGCACATTCAAACAACACAATATAAGGGCATGTGGAGCCCCTGAGGTAATCCTTTACCAGCACACAAATTAAAAATACTCATTTATGTACAACATGTCTGCTCAGACGCAGTACCCTCCCATTACATACCTCCACTTTCATATCAACAGAGTAATACAGGCAGTGTGTGGAAGGGACACTGACTTTCCTCCTCTGACAGAAACAATCACTTGGAACAATTGCAAAAAGACAGAGACAGAGAAAGAAAGAATGAGTTCTTAAAGAGCAAATCCCCTTCTATTATTCTGGAGGACAGGAAGCTGAAGTCATCCAGTTGTAGGTTGGAAGGATTCAGTCGGTGGGAGCTTTCTTAAAAAAGACAAAGATGCTATAAAACGGAATTCCTTAAAAGCTGATACATTTTCCCATCTTGGCACCGTTCTACCTGACAGTAGCCACCACAACGTAACACGGATACCGCTGTCACTTCATATCCACATGTATGTGCATACAGCCCCCCAAGATGTGATGGCCACTCAGCTGTGCACATAAATGGCATGCTTAGATGCACTTAGGCTTATTTCTCCCCTTGTTCATTCATCCCAGCATCGCCACGTGACCAACTGCCTCCAACAACACATTAAGTCTGTGCTTGATATGTTAACAGGCTTTCATGGAGCTATAAACTATACCAGTGATAATGTCACGGTCTAATAATATCGAATTATCAATTATAATTCAACACAGAGAAATATGCATTCACAGTCCGATCCTTTTGAGTCTAACTGCAGGCTGAATGCAGAGTGCTGTGTTAATCAGGTCAGCTCTCTGGTGGTGTCAGGCCAGATGCCCTCCTCCATGGTTACTTTCTCATGTACAGCATTCAGCAAACACTCGTCTAAAACATGTGAACCGGAGCCTGAGCACAAACCTTCGCTGGAGAGAACCGAACCAACACGCTTGGCAGTTAAAACATGGTGGGAAGAGACCATGCACCGTCCCATACTTCAGATGTTACAGAGCGGGTCGCTTGTATTTCTTCAGTTGAGTCCTGTGCTCTTATTGAATTTTGCTCAATAATTCAGTGGCACCTCTATGTATAGTGGCTCATGAAAACAGGGGAGTGTATCAATAATTCACTGGCATCTCATGTAAAAATAGTCAACAACACAACGTGAAATGTAGAGGCATCAGAAGAAGCAGAGAGGAGAGGGAAAACAGAGGGGAGTGACGGAGATGGACAGAGGAGTGGGGAAACCGGGAATGTCGGCAACAACGTTCAAAGCGGAAGGTTCAAAGCTGTCTAATTATTTCTGTCTTCCAAAGTAAAGTAATTAAGGACAAGCCATTCTGTCACCAACAGATATTAATGAGGCAAGTGAACACAGGTTCAGTTCAGTCGGCATTTCCACTCAAATCTGTCTTTATCACTGTGGACACTGCAGCCTGTCTGAAGTCCGACCATCTGCTTTCAGTATGAATGTATTTCCCTCTCTCTCCTCCTTCCCTCAAAGGCTCGTGTTCATTGTCCAGCAGCCCATATTTCACAGGCAGGGAGAACAGGTAATGCTGGCTAACACACCCCAACCCTCGCCCTTGCCTTTCCCTCAGCTATGTGATGGATGGCCTCCTATTACCTGCTCTGGCCTTGCCTCAGATAATTCCACTCGTGCTATGGTTGCATAAACACTACACGTCCCTACAATTAAATCCACAGTCATGCTTTGCTTCCACAGAGCATCAGTCACTATACAAATAGGATATGATTCCTATAAGATAACTCTTGCTGGCATAAGCCTTGGTTAACCCTCTAGTTTCATATCAGCTGAAAACAAAACTCCATCATGTTCGAATGATAACAGCTGGCCTAAGAAGAAACAGATGTTTTACTGATGCCAGACATTTTTACACATTAACAGCCGACGTCTCCACCATGCTCAGGCTCCTGGGAGGCAATAAAGGCTAAAACAGTGTCCTCCATGCAGTCACATAAAACATATACTGCAATATCAATAGTGAGTCCTGCTCATTAATACCCAGATGTCCCACAGTTATTATAGAGAGGGACAGTGCATCTGCTACTGCCGTCAGAGCTGCACACCCCTGTGCAACAGGATCAGTACAGACTGAAAGCACATGACAGAGGACAGTATCACATTCGGTCTGTCCTTTATCGTTTTCCTGCATGCGTGAATGTTTATTTGCAGCAAATGTTAATTTGCAGATGCAGCGATCAGTTTGAACAGATGAGCCTTCTGCAAAAGCACTCATCCACGTGTAGCTGAGGCTGCACGCTTGTTTTTGGCTGCCGTCAATAGTGATAAACGTGTTTTTTGTACAGCACGCAGAGGAGATCACTGCTAGTTATGCGACTACATTACAACTGCCTGGGCCAACATGTCAGCCGATATTAGCTGAGCCTGTATCAGCGTGAGGCTCTGCTGATTGAAACAAGGCAACAACAAATTGTATTATAGAAATGCGAGTGACGTGTTTGATGTGGTTCAGACGCAGCGTCTCCATTACAGTGCATGGTTTCTGAGGCAGATGGCACCATATTAAGACTGTTTTTTTAAGTTTACATATCCTGCTCATAAAACACATTTATGAGATGTGTCATGGGTTTCTATAACAACCTGCCAATATATCAGGGAGTAGCTGGGTCATGATTGTCTTATCTTCATGTCTACTCCTACCTTCCATTGTGGCAGAGCTTCTTTGGCATGGACAAACTACTTTGGATTTAGTCAGCTTGTTCCTTTAATAATATATTTCCAGAGGAGCATCTGGCTCTCTAAGCAAAGGTTCTCTCCTCAGCCATGTTTTTTTCAGCACTTGAGAATCCAGCATCTCTGTCTTCTGAACAAATGTTTCTGCTCTGGCAGTCAGATGCAGATCAGCAGCTTGGTTCACTGCTCTGATTCCCGACGAGATGAACTTGCGGCGGATCCGGCTGACACGGTCACTCTTGAAATCACTTTCATCAGTGTTGTAAAACTTTGCAGCTTTTTCTTCCATATTTGGAAACGACTGCATGTGCGCATTATAAACAAAAACAACTAAAATATGAGTGCCAGCTTTTGGCAAAGGAGCAGCTCACCATTTGTCCTTGTGCTTTGATTTGTGGATGTTTTTCCTCCAGCGGTGCCGTTTCTCATGCTTGGCACATAGTGCATATAAAAGGTTGGAGGGTTTTGTGACTCACCCACGACTCAGTCCCTGACGTGTTTTAAAGCTGACATATGTTGTTAATTGGAATTTCGATCCACATTTGAACACTTGTCTGTTTTGCTTCGCTTGGAAACACGACTTAGTTCCTTTTCTGTCCTTTCTCATGATGTTTTTATAGTATTTTGTGCCTTGATTTCTCCTGACTAGATGATGAGAAGAGGCACATGAGGTGAGGTGTCATGCACAAAAGCAAACCTGAGTTGAGTCACAGATACAGTTAAGCAGTTTTGTCTCTACTGGAAATGCAGATGTGAGTAACAAACCAGTGATAATTCTTGTTCCACCTTCCCTTTAGTCAATAACACAACCAGTGCTTCTTAGTTAGCCGCATGCAAAAGCACAGAGCAACTACACAGAATCCTAACTTGTATTCTAAAGGAGAGAAAACATCACTGAGGTTACCAGGCCAATAAAACAGATCTATGGCCTCCCAACAAGCCTGAACAGGAGGGGCTGGCATCTCCCACACCCCCCAGCAGGGAGCAAGTCGATACTGACTGCATTTCTCGTTTGTGTTTGAGCTGCTGTTTGAAGTTGCAGACAAACATTTCATGATGTGACGTGTGGAATACACGTCTGCTCTGCTGCTCTTAGAAAGACGAGCAATCACTTTTCTCAGGAACTAAAAACGTCTCCTCTGATCCTGAATCTGTTACCTTAGGTGTAGACATACATTAGGATGTTGAAAAACTGCAGAGTAAGGAAAAGCAGAATAAGGAAAAGCAGAACTCATCATATTGCAATGATAGAAGTCAAAACTGATTGACGAAGTGATGCATCAGTCCAGCCTCTGCTGTCTTCATCACAAAGTGAAAGCAAAGTGCAGCAACAAGATCTTCTCCATCATTTTAATTCTTAATTCTAGATTCACCACAGTCCAAACCTGCCCAACTGCTCTCTGGTCCTCATGGACACATCTGCTGATGTGTCTGATAATAGCACAGTTTTACCTGGTAGGGCTCCTGCCAGCTCTGGACACAGCCGCACTCAGAGGGCCACAGGTCACAGCTACCCCCCTTGGCTCTTACTGCCGCCATTCGGCTAGGACTCCTAGATGTGCCGTCCAAATGCCAGGCTGCCGTACGGCCCCCCCTCCGGGGAAGCGTGGCCCCGCCGGGGACGGATCCATAAAGGTATCGCTGGCTCAGGTGATGGTGTTGATGGTGGTGGTGATTGTTGGGATGCTGATGGTGCCAGCTGAAGGAACATGGCACCTCCCCACAGTCCACCCTTCCATCCAGGTCCGCAAAGCAACTCTGCTGCTTGCTAAGGTAAGCAGTCATGCTGCTGCCACGCAACACTAACCTCTGCTCACTTCAACACTTTTGCTTTTGCTTCTTTCTCTTCCTCTCCTGTGGGTTACTGGTACAGTCATCAAACACAAGACACAGTCCTGCCTGACGTATGAGTCGCCCGCTCTGGCAAAATGAATGATGAATGAACCGACTGGCTGGCTTGCTGGCTGCTGTAGCAGTACAGGCTACATAGTGTGTGTGACTGTGTGTGTGTCAGAGCTTCTGGAGTGGGAGAACGATAAATGAGAGAGAGAGAAAGGGGAGGGAGGAAGAGGGAAGAGAGAGATAGGGAAGGATAGAGCGAGATACTCGATGAGAGGGAAATTGAGTGAGAGGGAGGCAGGAGAGCGGAGTGAGAGAGGAATGGGGTGAGAGAGGGGGGAGGAGGGAAATGAATAAGAGAGAATGATGGGAAGGAGAGAGGCAGATAAGAACAGCAGGAGATAGAGAGAGAGAGAGTTGTCTGAGCGTTGGCTGCTAGCCCTCTGTCAATAAATGACTCAACTGGCAGTGCAGCTTGACAGCATCCGCACCTCCAGGCAGAAACAATTGATGGCCGGGCTGCTGGGAATCGGAGGCAACGGAAGCTTGAACTACAAATCCCGAGACTGCCTCTGTGGGAGTGGCTGGACCTCAAGGGTCAAATCCAAGAAGCTAAAGAAGATTCACTGGTGTGTTTGGAAACAGAGCAGTTCTGCACATTGTTATTTCCATTATTAATATAGGAAGCAAACTGCATTCATTTGTAATGGAAAGGGTATTGTTTGTCATATCTCAGAGGTGATGTTCCACTCAGCTCTATTGAGCTATTTAGCCTTTTTAACACGTATCGTTTTAACTGCCTGTAAACTCCACTGTCTACAGATCAGCTTCCACTACAGCCAGCATCTGTTTGGTGCCTAGATGAAACTCAGCTCCATGCCCAGCACCAAACACAAGAAGCAACATGAGATCTGCATTGTTAGAGAAGACTGAAGAACCCTTGGGCTAATACACTGTCGGCCACCTTCAACATGAGGTCCTGAGATTTTAAATACACAGAAGATTCACCCTGCTTCTCCATGGAGGAATGTAAAGGTGTGACCCATCTCACACGCCACACATTCTCACATTGATCCAAAACTTTGAAACCCACTCTCACAGCTGAACACAGTGAAACAACAGCATATGTTGTTAGCTATTAAAGTTACTGAATGCATGCTAATTCCAACTGATCAGAAACTGCCTTTTCAGACTCCCACCTCCCCCACTTCTTCAGTCAGATGGAATCAGGGTCACAGAGCTTTCAGTCGGAAGCAACTGACGCTAAAACATCCAGCTGCTTTAGCATCAACATCATCTGTGATGTGAGAACAGAAAATAAGCTGTATGCCTCCTGGTGTCTGAGACGCAAACACACATACTGTGTATATGGGAGATGATGTCACCATGACAATAAGAGGTTTAGCTGTGGAGATATGCCTGATATTTACTACACCACACAATACTGCCGTCACATGATGGTCTGTTATGTGATGCTTCAGTGTGTGTGGGCGTTATCATTACCCATTCCATCTACCAGAGGCGACAGCCACAAAACAGTCAGTGATGGAGAATAATACCTCATCAGAGCTGACTGATGTAGCAAACAGCATGGCCTCGTAGGAGAGGGAGCATCAGTGGGCAGCCTGAGTGAGTGTGTGTGTGTTCTATTGTAATGAGAGATGAAGAGTGTGTGTGGGTAGCGAGGGGCATGGTTGGATGGATGGTTGGTCAGTGAGAAAGAAATGCACACACCAACAAACGCAGACCTCCGGGCTCGGCTGCCGTTCATGTGTTAGCAGGTTTGCCCACAACCGTAATTTCGTGATGGGATGTTGTTGCTTTCCTCGGCTGCAGTGCACTTGGTCGCACCCCATGTAAAGATGGAGGATGGTCAGCACTAAAGCCTAGTCAATACCAACTGACAGGATACAATATGACCCTAATTTTATGAATTTATTTATTAAACTTTACCGAAAGCTCCAAAGTTTGGGGTTTGGATGCACCATGTCATCTAAGAGAGTTACAGACATTTATCACAACCATGCTCTTACATCCTGGAACAACCTTCAAACCCGAAGCTTCATCATCGCTCTCCACCCCTTCGCCCATCATAGAAACGAGTCAAAGTCATCTCAGAGCCGCTGTTGCTGATAAACACATTTTGTGATGAAGAAGAACGGCTTTTTTAATCCCTCCTGGGGGAATTAATCATCTCTACACTCTGATTAGCACTTTTATTAAACACACAGAGAAACCTGCACATGCCATCGATGTGGAGAGCTATAGAGTGAGGGGTCACTCTACAGCACCGTGTGGAGGTAAGAGGGGGAAAGGTGCTGTGCTCAACAGCACTTCAACTGTGTCCCAGGAGTGAACTGGTATCTCAAACTGGCAAGATCACAAGACAGCAATTTAATCCAATCAAAATCTTTATTTTATGTGACATGCCACTGTAATATACTCTGTATTTCCTATATTTTTAAGTTTGTAATAACACATTCATACTGTTAGAGGCTAAGCTTACTTCTAGAAAACGCAGACACTTAGCTGGTGGAGGTTGGGATGCTCCTGGTTTGATATTCAGTGCTGGTTTATGTTTGTCCCTTCATGTCGGGGTGTGTTTCTATTTATAGTCTTCTAAACAAATTCATAATTCATCAAATTCAAATTCATCTCTTACATGAACTTGTTTGTTTGCATTAAAGTCACCGATGTACACACATGGCCGAGCAGAGACATGAAGAAGTACGTCCGCCATCTTTACACGTCCAGCCCTCCTCCCTGCACACACCGATGCTATCAGGTGTGTTATCCTGCGCTGCCAACTACACTACATTAACGTGAGTCTTATTAAACTTACTCTATCCTGCCTCTTCAAAACCCACACAGCTGACACTACCATCAATGACCTAATAACCATCCTGATGTCACATCCACTTACAAACAACAGGTGTTGTGTCAGACAGAACCCCTAGCTCAGAATCCGGCCACATCTACCATGACTTGTATAATCACTTCCTTGTTGTGTTCCAAGGTAAAATGAACACAACCAAGGAAAGATGGTATAATGATATGATGTATAGCTTAAATGTTAATGTTTCTAGCTTTCTATTGAGAATCCAAGGTTAAACAGTTACAGATTACTGGATTGACTGTTGGTGAACACATTAATAATAATAAAAACAACAACAACAACAATATAACAGACCCATTATATAACTCGTTCAGTCACATGGCACTGGACAGAGCTGCGGTGAGCCGATGGGATTCAGGGAAAAAGGCAGGAGGCCACTCTGGTAGATGGTCTTCCTCTCTGTGTGTCTCAGTCTGTCACTGCTGACGCGTCTGATGACGCTGTGCTGCAGGTGTTTGACTTTTTCCCAAACACATTAAAATACATGCAGTGCTGACTGTGTCCCATCCCACCTGTGGTGTTTCAGCACATAAAGACAGCGACCACTTGACTGTGCACAAACCAAGCTGATGCTCTAAGCACATAAAGAATAGATGTGGACATTAAGAGACATAACTCTGAGATAAGATAGTGTGGTGCGTTAAACATTACAGTGGACACATATCTATCTCAGTGACCGCTGTCATCCCTGTCATCAACTTAAATTGTTGTTGTATGTTTTCTAATTTTTTAGACCCCCTCTGATTGTTTAACATGTAATATTTTTCCAAGATGCTGTGCTACACAGTCCAATCAACTGTGTGTGTGTGTGTGTGTGTGTGTGTGTGTGTGTGTGTGTGTGTGTGTCTGAGTTTCATTGTCACTCCACTCAGATACCATTTGACCCTTGACACAAGCTCGGGATGAGCCAATCGAAATCTGACAGGTCATTTAGTGTGTTGGTGCCACTTGATTGAACAGCTCTCAGCCACTCAGGCCTCTGTCGCTAAGGAACACCATCTTCTCTGCACTGATGAGGAGAACTCGTGGTAGGAAAGTTGAATTGCTTTAATGGGCCGTTTGTCCCTCCTGTGCCATCAGCATGGGGCCTGTTTTTCATTTGTGGAGTTAGACTGCAGGACACAAAAGCATGATTAACCAGTTAGGACCCCTGCTCACTGCATATTAGACTTCATAGGACTTCATTTCAAATGTGCAAAGATATGCCTCACTGTATCACTCAGTACTGCAAGCATGTGCAGTTGTGACACTGAATATATAGAACATATATAATTAGGATATATAGGAAATACGTAGCAAACAACAGGTGTAAAATCCATGAGACTGAAAGACACAGTGATCCAGTGATGCTATTTACATGCACATGTGGCCACATTAAAAACAAAATGAAAATGATTTTAATAGGAACTACAGGCTGAAATTGGTATAGAAGCAAAGACAGGAACCTTTCCCGCATTTGCCTTTTTAAACCTTGTTATATGCCTTTTATGCAATACATCCAACCTGCCACATGGGGGCACTTACGGCTCATCTCAAAGCTGTAAGCCTGACTAACTAGTGGAACCTCTGGAGTGTTCTGGAGGAAAACCTGCAGCTGGCTACACAAACAAATCACAAAGTAATTCCACAGTAATTTCCATGGGGGGGGGGCCCAGACAGTATAGTTGTAGAGATGCAGCAGCATTGTTGTAGAGATGCAGCAGCCTTTTCTAACTGACCCTACAGTAAACTCAGAATACCTGTCAGTGCTGTTTTCATCTGTTTGCTCTCAGAGGAGGCTTGTTCCACCCAGTCACCACCTGATAACTGGACTGTCTCTGCAGATTATCAAAGATTCAAACACATCAAATTGTAATTTTGAATGCTGAACAAAACATTTTAGCAAAGTCAAATCTGACTCAGGGGTGGATGGGCCATCTGGAGAAGTGACACTTGTCCCAGTAGGCTGGTCAACCTGCCTGGCAGAGCAGCAACACTGATTCAAAGGGACTGCTTAATCCTGCACTCCACTGCTTGTGTGACTGCATGCAGGGGCGTGTGTGTGTGTGGCAGGTGACAGAGGTCTCAAACATACGCTCATGTAAATATTTACTTTGAGTCCCACGTGTGTGTGTGCATCTGTGTGTGATCAGTGCAGCCATGAATATGTACAGTACAGCTTTTATCAGCAGAGTGTGTTATCGGAGCTTCAGAGCTGTAACTAATGTGTGGCGTTCAAAGTTCAGCAAAACCCAGCATATTCAGCTAACTATAACTTCCAGCTGATGGAAATCATAATGGAGCATGTGATCTGTCAGTTAAATGATTTATGGAATTCTGCATGACAGGCTTGATGCACCAAACAATAACGTTTAACTCCATTTGTTTTCATTCATGCCTATTTAGCAGCTAATCAATCAATAAGACTGGGAAATGACAGGCCTAATAATGATAAGATGATAATATTAGTTCCTGTTATTAATAGCTTTCTGTTCTCTCATTTTGTTTTAATTATATAAACTCTTACACACTGCTCGGAGTGAATCTGACCCAGCTGCAGTAAGAGTGAAAATACAGGCACAACAAAAGATTATATACAGTGTGTATCTGTGCGTGTGTGTTCACAGCGTATGTAATACATAGGTGCTGCTAACTTTTTCACCCCTCTATCATTTTTTTTGTTTGTGTGTACATGACATTGAAAAGCAAAACAATAATAGGGCTCATGCGCTGGCCGACACACACACCCGCACACCCGCACACACACACACACACACACACACACACACACACAGACTGACACCACAGTGTCTCAGATATCAAACATTGGAACGGAGGATCCCAAAGGCAAAAAGTGAAAACCTTTGATGTGGCAGCTCAGAAATACCACAGAACTGTCAGTTTCTGACATTTAACACTTGAATTTTCTATTTAACTGCTAATACAGGGACGAATACGGCAGGCACACAGTGCTGGTGATGCTTTGGCAACACTCTGAAGGATCCGCGTTTACCTTGCAGCTTTTATTTATTCTGAAGTCTTTCAAAGTCATTTGCTGTTGCATTGTTGCATAGTTTGGCTCTTGTATGTTGGCTTGGATCTGAGTCTCAAATCACGCAGCTGCTGCACCACACGTTACAGTTCACTGCACCACACGTTACAGTTCACTGTAATAGATGTGCTTGTTGGCCTGATAAACACTGCTACTACATAGCTTACTGCAATACATATAATGTCTAATATGTAATAAAACATACATCATATGAGCGATGTGAAACTCAACACTTCACCTGCAGCTGCTTCCTAACAAAGGTTTTGCAGAAAAGACAATTGAAATAACAGTTTTAGTTGCTTATAGTAGCTTAATGTAAGTCAATGAGGTTTACTCAGGGTTAGAAAAAGGCCAAACTGACATTTAGACAAAGGACGTTTCTGCTGCTGTTTAGTTTGTAATCATTTCCTGTTAAACTCTCCTTGAATATAATGATTTTTTAAAAATGTCACCAGTGAGAAAGCAAGACTGAATCATTTAAATGAAGACATATCTGTATTCTGATCAGTGTTTTTGAATATTAGTATAAAATTCACACACCTACCAATTCCACTTGAATGGTTATGAAAAACGTTTTTGGACAATAATAGAGGTGAGGAATCTAAAAGAGCAGAGAGGTAATAACAACCATTTGGACCCCAGCTTACTGCCGTTTCAGCCGCACAATCAGTAAGCTGACCAATATCACATCTTAAAATATCCCTCCCAGGTTTAATATTTATGCACTCACAGCTGCCACAAGAGAAACGCGAAGACCTAAGGTAACCCTCCACCTACAGTGATGGAGGCTTCAGAAAGGAGAGCATCAACCACTGAGCATTACAGGTGCTGCTGTGGAAAATGGGTTTCCCAAATGACCCTATTCTGCCTGTAACATCCCCCTTTAAGACAAACCAGCTTCTATAAACTGTCCACTTACTGACAGACAGGGGCAGTAAGAAGGAAACACCGGAAGCCAGTGGTTTAACACAATAACTGTGTGTACACACTCACGCTACTACTGCTCTTCTTGACTGTGTACTAACTGGATGTAAGTAGAAACAGAGGGACAATGCTTACAGCCTTATGGATGTACACCCCGTCTAGTTTAAGTTTAGCGAGTACTTCAACCCTGTAGTTATTATTTCATTTGACACTGAAGGATAGAGCCATACATAGAGAACATGTGTCAAGGTTGAAATACTGGAACTGCGCTGTAAATTGAGAGAACATTTCAAAAATCCCGAGGCTACCTGATCTGTTCCTGACACAGGGAGCAGTGTGCCGTGCAGCTTTTCAGCAGGAGGCGCCCGTGTGAAAGGCTGATTACGAATATCACTCCTGCAACATGGAAACATCAGCCACTGCCATGGTGTTCACCTCCGCTGCCACGCATACGATGCTCAGCTATGCACTGTCCACTTAAACCGATCCAACTCTCTGAGCCGTTGCCTGACTGAAATGGAATCATGCAAAACAGCACACAGCCTCTGCCTCACTGTCAACAGCACTTTGTCTCCTTGCTAACATGTCTACAACCCGAGAGTAATCTGTCAAACTAACGAATTCATGCAACACACAGCTCTCGTCTCTAAAGCTGCCACTCTGTGTCATCTAACCAGTTTGCAGCTCATTTACCAGCCTCCCGTGCCCACCATCAGGGACCAACCACTGGACTTGAGGTTACATATCCAGACACACTCTTCACATCACATCTGTAGCAGCATCCGTCTCTCCATGTTCCAGTGATTCCATAAAACTGCTTAAATCTTTAGTATAACACCCTGTCCTCCTCTGCACCTGTATTGTGTTTTAGTTGCTTCTTGCCTTTATTTTATCTTATCCTTCTTTATCTTATTTCATTCATCAGGTAAAGCATTAGTAATTTATCCATTTATTGTCTCAAGCTATTTAAAATGACCCTTCCACAAAACTACAGTCTGTGCTCCATCCTCACACCCAACCATTTCAAAATGGGTTTAGCCATGAAAGCCACCAAGGGACCGAACTCGTCCTCCTTACAGCCTGACTGTTTCACCGGCTAAAACATCTCCATCTATAATGAACTGTACTCTACCATGTACTGCACACAGGGGGACACTACACAGTCAGTTATAAAGTGAAAAGATGTATTCATTTGAAACACATTTCCCATTTCTCCCGCTGCACTACTCGAGCAACTGGAGGAGACAGAGTTTAAACCCCTTCCTCCAGTGTGCATGTTACTACTGAGTAACTAAAAAAAAGTGTAAGATGATAACAGCATTCCAAATACCTCTATGTGCCATTAATGACACAGCTGAGGCAGGGAAACAGGGAAACTCTGCTCTGTGAAACCCCAAAAGACAAGCCAGAGGTTGTTGATGTGGGAGATCACTGCTCAGCTTCTCCATTAAGTGACACAGGAAAGTCTAATATCTTCCATCTAATGGATTCCATAAATTTAAAGAACCTGGTGGACAGCTCCATTTCTAATTACACTGCATGCAAGATATGGAAGAGATGTGAGCCAGGTCATGTGTTTCATTATTGTTGCATGTGTAGCTGCTGTCTGACAATGAGTCTCGGTCATTAAAGAGCTATCTTTGTAAAGTCAAGATTTTAATAGCGTTGGTCTATGAGCTGCCTTGTGCTGTTTTAATGTGACTTTATTTTGTACTTCCTGTTTGTCTCGCTGCTGCTCTCGCCCTTGAAGACGAGTTTTAATCTCAGCGGAATTCAAAAGAGATTCAAAAGGTAAAATCTGTGTGTTAGTGTTTTACAAATACTCTGCCGCAGACGAGACATGGTCAGTCGGTCACATTAATTAGCTAACAGGCTCGAATGAATGATGCAATTAAAGTATGCACGGTCTCAAAGTAAATAAGTAAGACTGTCCAACCCAGTCTGCAAGTTTCAGGCATGTGCAAGCTTTCTAACCTGTGATTCATCCTCTGTGCCACAGTGTCTCTTCTTTAGCTTCTCTGTCAGGGTGTGTTTCCACTTGCAGACAGTAACTAGTGAGGGCCATTTCACTGGGCTCAAATTAAGATTGAGCCCCATACTGAGGCTCCCCAGGTCCGGCGCCCAACCCCGCAGGACATCCATGGACAGTCTCTTCTTGAGGGTCCCCAGACCCTCAGAACATGGAGGGGACAAGAGGTTTGGCACACTTCCTCCGTGGAGAGTGTAGCCCAGAGATGTGTCGCTGATCATGCTGTCCCACCGTCGCTTGCCAATAAAGCTCATCTTTAGCATGGTTTGTACATCCAAATGTACCTGACTGACAGATGCCACCACGCAGGTCAGACAGCTTCTACAAACCAACCATGGTGTTTTAGTGAAGATAATCCAATGATGGAAAGTTCAGGAATTTCCCAAAACATCTTCAGAAGAAAAGTAATCCATGGATCAGCTCTACCTCTAGAAAGCAGCTTATTGTGTTTCCACAATCAGCTCCTCAGCCACGGGCTGGAGTTTGTGTTTTTAGAGGCTCTGCACCGGACACATCGGCTCTCTTTACAGCTGTGTTTTGGTGCGACACAGTACATTCTTTACATAGGAGGACTTTAGAACAATGTGGAGCTGTCGAGGACAGATGGGTGATATCGCTCTAGGGGGGTGTAAGCCAGGGGAAACACTTGCGACACATACTCAATATATCTGATTGGGTGAGAGCTGCAGTGGTTGGGCCACAGACGTGGATCCGATTGGATTAGGCAGGGAAGAGTGCTGGGTGCTGGAGCCCACTGATATAAATCACATGGAGGCATAATTAATGCCTGAGGGAAGTCAGCTCTGTCAGGAAGCCAAAACTAGATTAGAGACAGATCAATGGAGCACGTCAGGAAAAGAGGTGGAGCAACAGTGGCCCATGCCAAACAAACATAAACCCATCCAAATACAAACACACCATAATGAGCAAAAAACAATTGAACAACACAGTCACTGCAGTAAATCAAATACCATCTGATCACTGGCTTGAGGCTAATTCAAAATTCTCAGAGTAGAGTAGCTTCAAGCTTTCGTCTCACTCTTTTGTGATTGGAACAATTAGAGAGATGAGGTTGAGCCAGGAAAGATGTGCAGCTTGTTCCACCTGTCTGTCTCCTCTTATTCTTGCCTCTCTCTCTCTGTGTTCTCTGTCTCTTTTGTTTGTTCATTTGTCAATGACCTCTTCCCTCGCCTGCTGCCCACAACCATCTCCCTCCCACACACTGGCCTCTCATGTGTCTTCCTTATTTTCTCTCTGCCTGTCTTCCAATGGATGAGGCTTCAGGAGGTTGCGTGGATGTTGGAACAACTCAGGCCTCAGGCCTGCGCTGCCTGGGAGCAACGACGCTCTCTACTTGGGTGCTGGATGACTGCAGGATGCCTGGTGCGACACTGATAACAACTTGCAGGTACACATAAAACAAGAAAGAGCGTAAGCAGAATGTGAAAAGTGCACTGTGCTCACAGTGAACATGTTTACAGGCTTCTGAATATAAGAATCAGTCACAGAGAAAAACCCATCACACACTGCCATGTTTCTATCTCACTTGGTTCTCCACATGCTTGACACCGGCCCTCTCAAAAACCCACTTGGCTATCATACTACTGGAGTGCACATCCATTATTGAAAGAAGCTGGTTCCCACGCAGCAAATGGCTGCTTTGCCACCAGCACATCACGAGAGTAGCAACCACAAGGGAGTTAAAGAGAGGCAGGCAGGGAGAGAGAGATATGTGGAAAAGGGGGGGCCTCTAAAATGGCATACATCTGTAACCATAACCCAAAATTTGGATTGATATATAAAACAAGAGAAACTAAGTCGATGTATAGTATTTGTGCAGCAACAAGCAAAGATCTGACTGTTTATACAGATAAATAACTCAAATTTTAACATTTAAATGGATTTTTATTCAACACATTATTTTGATACCCAGCTGTTCATGACCTGTTTGACAGCCTCCTGCTGTACAGTCTCGGTTTCCTCTTAGATATATTCAACACCAAAGACCAGCAAGAACGCAAGCACATGAATCTTTTTTAGGTTTTTGGTTTGTGTGAGTTCAGTTTAATGTAAATGTAAATGTAAAGAGCTTGAGGCAGCAACCACAGGTCAGTTAGCCACAGCGCTAACAAAGGCTAGACGGGAACACAATGGTTCATGGAAATGAGTGTGTTTGTAGAAGCTCCAGGAAACAGGAACCATTCAGGTGATGCTGGATGCTATCTAAGCATGACACGTACCATTCACACCGGACCTAGCTGCCATAACAGTTGAACCAAGGCTACCAGCTTCCCAATTTCTGTTCACAGATCAGATTTTTCTCCGCTGTACAGGCAGTGTCAGCAGTTTGTTTACACAAAGAGCCTTTCTCAGCAGATTACCAGCACTGCCTGCTCAAAGAAGAAGCATACTGTATGAGTGTTTCGATACAGCAGCTACCCACTCAGCTAATGATGCAGAGTTCAAGCAATCATCATACATTAAGACAAGACAAGTCTCTATTTTGGCTTGCTGGATCTTCAAGGACTTCTTATTGTAAAAACATGTACATGTCTTTCACTAACTGGAAAATGTAGCCAGTGTTACATCACTGAAACACAACCCCCCTCCTGTCACAGTCATGTACTACTTTGTTGGCTTATTTATGCAGGCTCAGTTTGTAATTACGATATCTCTGACAGCAGACAGCCATTCAACAGCTGTGGGGGTTGCTGTGATCCTGGCTAAGTCCTTTGCAGAGTTTGCTGTGGACAGCTGTAGAGACAGATTAATTTGGGTTGTTTGGAGAGCAGGCTACTGTTTGAAGTGGAGGGCCAGGTAGCCCTAAATGGCTCTCGCTCACCCGGTCACAAGATAACAGAGAAGAGGGGACAGTATGAACAGATACAGGGGATGCATACAGCACTGGACGGACTGCGGCGTATGCAACTATGTGTCTATTGAACAGTTGATACTGGTACAGACAGGACAACAGGTCGCACCATAGGCCATGAGGACCAATCCATCCAACCGTGCATTAGCTACAACTGCTCATGCGTTGGTAGATCATGTGGGGGCTGGAGGTGATCCCAGGTGACAGCGGGTTACCTGAACAGGTTGCCAATTTATCACAGGGCTGACACATAAAGGCAGACAACTGATCACACTCACACTAACACCTACAGGCAGTTTAAAGTCATCAATACACCTGCTTCTCTTTGGACCGGGGGACACAGCTGGATGCAGGAGAACATGTAAACGCCTCACAGAAATGCCTCGTTGGACCATAACGACGCCCCACTACACAGAGAAACACATCGACCACTGACTCTGGATACTTTGCAACATTTATCTGAATATTTGTCTTAATGAACATATGATAAGAATAAACTGATTCAGTGAGTTTCTATACTATAAACAGAAGCAAATAGATCTATCTCAGCTAGCTCATTGCAGGAAGCCCATCATTTGGGGTGGCAGAAATGAAATTACCCCGGGTCAAACCATTTACCCAGCCTTTGGTTCTTCATCCCCTTCACAGCTCTTAACGCGGACAGTACCTGTAATATGATTTTAAACTGGATGTAAACACAGCTAACATCTTACTGTGTAACCTGATCATGTCTGGCCCAAAGCCCACCCTTTGCTTCATGTCAGCCAGTGACTCATTCCTTAGCACCGCTTTGCTCATTTCACTGACCATAATATAACCTGATATCTGGTCCAATTATAGATACAGGCCTTCAATTCTCCCCCCCAACCATGTTTCCCTTTTGTTACTAAAATACTTACATTATATTAGAAATGTGCACTGAATTGCTGTGAAAAGGCTTTCAACTGAGCCTCTGTGGGATATTACAGACTGATAACATGTACGCTTGCTTAGTATAATAAAGATAAAATCTGAAAAGTTCTGCAGCCGGTCAGCATGGACAACCTGCTATGGACTCTATTCATGACCCGCTCTTTGCAGCCTCTCGACAATTTAAGCTGAGCTGAAAGAATTTAGGAAAAATCTGGGAGGAACTTTAAAATAAGAAACTTTCTGCCCTTGTTGTTCAAAATCTACTGCTGTGGGAATAAGAATCTTGAAATCATTTACGCCCGTACAAAGAGGAAATTAAACAGGCTTTTTCTGTGAGGAGTTGACACCTGGGTGAATTCAGATGCAGCATGGATAGTGCAGAGCCAGTAATAGAAAAGAGTTCTTTTCCAATTGGATTTCAAAGCACCGCTGCACAGACTTGTTCTGCTACAGGTGGCACGGCTGTTTTAATCGCAACAGAATGATAAGCAGTGTGGGGGAAATAATTCGTCCTGGGAAAGTAAAAGAAAATAGTGGGAATAATACTGATAGAGCACAGAGGACTAAGCAAACAACATCTGATACGTCTCATACAGAAAACGATTTGACCAGCAGCTTCGGTCTCACCTTGTGTTTCATTCTATAGTCTGGAGTTCATTCAGTAGTTGGGCTTTAGATCAGTGGTTTTCTGACTCTGGGTCTGTCCCTAATTATCAAAATCCCTTTTTATAAAGCGGCCAACATTTTAACATTTTACAGGACTGTTGTCGGCCAAATCAACAAAGACAAGCCAGACTGAATTCTTTGAAATATTATAAGTTACGTCCTTTAGGACAGATGTCCATAGAGGAATCCTGGGTCCCGCCAAAGAAAAAAGGAACCTGTTGGTTTAAAATATCAAACAACACACAGCTCCAATTAGCTGCTCCCCAGCTGTGCTGAGTCTACTCTAATGTGCCTCTGTCAGTGCTTTACACACAACTACACATACACATATAGTGCAGGTACAGTATACACGCTCACATGCCTTTAACCCCACAGTTCCACTGTCTGTGTGTCACTATGGTCCAGTCAGCAAAAACTTGACATAAAGATTTGGTTCTGCTCCTCCCTGTTACAGTAAGTACACAAACAATTCTCACATCTCCATCTGAAACGAATGTGAACCTAAACACACAAAGTACTGGCTTAAAAACACTATATTACTATCATAAGATGTTGGATGTGAATGGCCGACACAATCTCTTTTGTACAGGTCTTTCACAAAGGTTCAAATAAATATGCTATTCTGGAAGAATAGTGTCAGAGAGGACACTACTCACACAAACACAAACATTTGTTGCTAAGCAGCACTTTGCTTTTTGTTCATGTGAATGTGGCCTTGGCACACGCACTTCAGGGGGTCGTAGATTATGTACTTGGGAGGAATATAATCGGCAGGATTGATGCTGCAATTACTGGTGAGGCAGTCCACGGGAGAAGCAGTGAGATCACACTCGTGATGACAAAAGCAGGGTTTAGTGCGTCAAAAGTGTGACGTCAGGCATGTGAAAGGAACCTGAGGAGTCAAGATGAGATGACATTTAGAGTTTAGAGGTAGAAAATTGCAGCCAGAATGGTTCTCGCTCAGCGGAGAGGACTGGGTTTTGGATGTGACTAAGGCTCTCTCACCACTGACAGTCATTGACTACCAAGGCGGCTTTGAGCAAGGATCGAGGTATTCCAAGACAGTTCAGCTGACATCGGCTGACGATAGAACAAAGCATGCAAACCAGGCATTCTCCAGTGACCAGCAGCAGATTACTGCACTTGCTAGTTGGGCAGCTCTCATACGTTAATGAGTTTAGATTAACCTGGAAAGATATTGGAGGAAAACAGATTGATCAACAGAGTTATCAGTAATCCTTTAATGAAGAGGTTTAGGTCTACCCAGTATTTCACACCAAACAGGAAGGCGTGTGTGTTCGAATGCAGGATTTTTAAAACATTACCTGTCCTAGAAAGTTATTTACTAAGAGGTTACACTTTCTACTCCAAGCCCATCCTCCCTGATATCTTCTGTCATGCTGGAGATTTTCTGAGCCAAGTACTACAAACTGCGCTTCAGCTTACTTCACTGGGAATGTTGCCATCGGAACATCTTATTAATACCTGAACGCCACTGGATGCATGTCACAGAGATTCAGTTTTCAAACTTTGGAGACAAAAAAAATAAAATCAGAGGAGGTGGCCTTGCATGTAGGGTCACAAAGCAGAGTAACAGTCTAAAGCCCCACTCCAGCCCCTGGAGACTAAACAACTAAACACAACCCACAATACAAAGTGCTGACATACCGACATCTTGAAGGCTGACAAGGAACTAAGTCAAAGTTTTAGACTTTGTCCTGAGTTTGTCCTTGCTCGATTTGAGAGGTCATCCACTCGGGAATGTGCAAAACAAACTTCATGTATACTTGTACTTTAGGTTGTGTCATGGCTTCGGTGCAAAGCTGATATTTTGTTTAGAGTCCAGGAAAATGAAAGAAATCATCATCCTGTGGGAAACCCGAAGGAGCTCAGTGAATTTCATTTGGTCTGAATACTCCTGTGTAGAATGTACAGCAGGACAAGTCAGCGGATCATCAAACACTTTAGACAGTGGCAGCAAATGTTTCATGTGGCCATTTAGCTGCCTGACTGAAGGTAGATTGAAGGTGAGCGGCCTGACCAAAGGTTGCTAAATGAGAGATTGGGGGTTGAACAAAATATCTGGAGCAAGTTTCAAGAAAACTTTTCCACAAGTTGTTGAGAAGTCAGGAATGAGGATTATTAGCAGCCTCAGGCCGTGCCCCTCACACCGCAAATGTCTGATTAAGTCTACATATTTTGTATTCCTATATTCAGTCACATATTAGCAGCTTCTTGGACATCTTACTCTTTAAAGGTGAGTGTCAAGATCTTTATTGGAAAAAAACAATATCCATTGGCAACAGAGAAAAGCTCTGTCCTGTCAAACAGTACACTTCAGGTTCATCCTTCAAAGGACTCCAGCAGGAGAATTTGCCTGTGAGAGCAGTGTCTGAGCGGTCCCGGCGGCGGCTGACTCAAAAGATGGTGAAAAGGAAACTGGTGCTTAGGGACAGAATGCCTGGAAGAGGTGATCTGCTGTTGCTTAATGTACGGGGATAGAGCAAGCTTCTCAGCTGTCGTGCAGGTAGCCAGAGTCAAAATACAAGATTTGGCTTTCCAGGCAGCAAGGTCTGCATCCCTGTTGCTCATTCTGCCTCTCAAATGAGGCAGAGAGGACGCAATTGAGCAAAGTCAACTAACTGACCCCCAAAGTCAAACACTAACACAGACATCAACAACACTATTAATCAACAGGTGAAGTAAAGTGGCACGACCTAAAACGCGCAACTTGACCGTAAAAGGCAACGCTGTATGTGAAATAACAAAGGGGCTGTTGGTGAAGCTGAAGCTAAACACAAGTGACACATCTGCCATCAAACTGTATTCTCCACCTGTAATGTCAGCCTAAGTGAATCGGTAAAGCGTGCTCAGTGCTGAACCTACCTTGTCTTTCAGCATTTTAGCTTTCCGGCTGTTCTGTACCAGTCGTCTCCCTAGCTTCTTGGCATACCAAATAGAGGCAAACATAACGACAAGTCAAATGCTGATATTCTGTAGTCTGCGATGACAACCCAAACGGCTCTAGCTGCTGCCCATCTGGACTGAGTGCTCCTTATCAGCGGACTGTAGCGCACAGGCGAGAGCAAAAACGCGAGGGGAGGGAGGAAGGATGGGATGATGCTGAGGGAGGGAGAGCGTCTGCACGGCGAAGTCAGGTCTCTGTCAGCCACAAAAGCAAGGGGAGGGAGGGAGAAAGAGAGAGACAGTGGGAAAGAGAGGTAAGGGAGAGATAGGGAGGAGGGACCACTGCTTTCCACGTGGAAACAGCATCTTAAGCACCAATTGAAACCTGCTAAGAGGTTGTCGGCAGCTCCCAATTTGCGGAGGTGGGGGTGGAAGAGAGCGTGCGATGCTCTGCCCTTACTACACATACGCACAACGCTAAAGCCAACGATTAGCAGCGAGGAGGAAAAACTTACTGAAATGCTGATGCCAGAAAATATGATGTGCTAAGTATTATTTATGAAAGGCAAGTCAAATGCATGAGACGACAGAGGATATCAAAAAACCTTTATTGTGGCTAAGAACAGCCAACATGTTCAGACAAATGACACTGATAATTTAATGCCAGCTGAATGAATATAAAAAGTCTCTCCATGGTTAAGTTTGTCTATCCTATCACCTCTCCTGACCAAAGGTTTAATGTGTTCAATGTCCTGTTATAAGCAGTCATTAACACTGTGAATTAACTAATTAAAGTACCTGGCAGAGAGGAAATCCTGTTTCCTATTGCTAACAACATATTGATGCTTATCAAGACCACCTCCCGTCGTTCTGAGCGGAAGACAGAATTTTACCAAATGCAGAAGACAACATTTGATCATGGGCTGAGTACAACGCTATTTAAAGTCCCCTTACACTGAACTGTGCAGTGCTGAATCCTCTTGGTTGGTTCAGCAGCAGTGTATACAGATACAACGGCTCCTCTCTTCTCCTGCGTTTCTGACTCAAGCTGCTCGCGGTGTGTTTGTTGCCCCCAGTGGTCCACACGTGTTGTGCCAGCTCTGACATAACATGTCAGGCCTGGGTGATATACAGAAAATCAAATGTCCCAATATTTTTAAACGAATTCCTCAAAATCACACTGCAGTTATAGTCCAGGGGTGACTGGTGCTATTGGTGCTCTATTGGTGCATATTTACAAATGACTTTTGAAAAATAATTACCAGTAATGTGGATATGAGTAAAGTTGACACTATAACACCATAAATCACATCACTTTACAGTAAATGAGCCTTTGATACCAGGAACACACTAAACTATGGCTGCCATGACTTGATATTATGATAGCCAAGATCTAAAATCTAATTTAGTGTAATGTAATGGTATGAATATCATATCAATATAATACCCTCCTTGATGTTACCACCAGGAGCCACAGGTGCCAAATCAGCCACAGCATTTTAGAACAAACTGAGCACTACACCATTAAAAAGTGGAAGTGACACTCCCCTGAGGCCTTTTAAAGCCACATTTGTTTGCTCAGTGCAACAGGACTCTCAGGCTGCGATTCTTAGTTTAGAGTCAGACTTCTCCCATACGGTTGTTAGACCCACTGCAACACTAAGCAGATGTATCATGGTCAGGCTGCGTTAAGCTACTATTTATTCGTTAATGTTGTCTCTGCTATCAGAAACTACAGACAGACAGTGTCTTGTAGTTAGGCCTGTAGAGCGGGGATGAGTTCACTGACAGCTGCAAATATCAGAAGTTAAAGATGTGTTAAATTAATATGCCAGGCACTGACATCACACCTCATAATGAGCGGTATTAACACTCCAGTGCCATGCATCACCTTTCTCTTTCTCTCTCCCATCCATCAACTCTGGACCCGGACATTCTGCCTTTTACGTCTGGCTTCAGTTCAAACCTCCGATCAATTAGCTCGCTCTGCATTCAGATAATCCTGCAGCAAAACCACGAGGAAGACCAGAAAGAGGCCTTTTCCTCCCACATTAGAGCGTGTGTGTTGACAGCGTATTCCGGACCAACCTCCTATAATAACACGGCTGCCCCTCCATCACTAAAGAGACGGAGCGCTGCGGGCTAATTACCAGGAAAGATGACACCACACAGCTGAACAATGATAAACTACAGGATGGGGAGGATGACGTGGCCGTGTTTGTCTCTCCTCCAAGCGCCTCATCCAGGCTCATCCTGTCCTGCTTTGTCCTATAACAGAGCTTTCTGTTGGCAATAACTGCAGACGGTTGTGATCAATAACGCTTTACAGAGCACACATCCTTTGCATATCTCACACTCCTCTCTCTGAAAAAGCGAGATATACCGATTTGAAAGTGAAGAGGACAATCAGATCACTGGCGGCACATCTCTGCTCCCTGTAACAGGAAACTCACTCCAAACCAAGTTACTGTTCACAAATAAGGATGAGGTTAAACAGAGACGCTGGACTACAATATGAAACAATATAACTTAATAATAAAACCAAGGCCCAGATTCAGATATAATGTGTAGCTCACTGGTTTACGCTGCATTAAACTGGTGGTGCCTGTGAGTGTGGGAGTCAAACGTTAGTTCTTGAAAGAATGACCTAAAAGTTGTCATGATTACTTGTTACTTGAAGATTTGATGAGATTCAACATTTTATCTAAAAACACAGCATTCAGCCAACACCTGGTAGTAAAGAAAATAAATAATGCAAATGATCTTTTGATGAATGGTAATTTCAGCCTTCGGGGTATATATTGGCTGATCTAAGGTCAGCTTACAATCAGGAGATTGTGCTGATTATTAATATGTAAAATGGTGCTGATACGTTTAGAACCTGCTGTGGAAAGGTTGTTATATTTGACATTTATCCAGCAAAGCAGAACGTTTTATGCAGAATTAGTGATTACATTTGCTCTGCTTCACTGATTATTTATGATGTGTCTCCAACCTCAGTGTTAAGAGCTTAGTTTTGACTTATATGTCTCTTATTGGTCATTTTCAACCACGTGCAAGTGGTGTTATTGTTTCCCAGATGACCCTGGGTTATGCAGTCAGTAAAGTCCAACAACAAAAGCAAGATGCTCTAAATACTCGACATTTAATTCAGCTTTTCTGCAGCTGTAAGTCCAGTCATACTCCATCCTGGTCATCTTATTAAGAAGACACCTGTTTAATTATATAAAACATTCCTTTTGTGAAAGAAATAAACCGGTGATGAATGAATCAGTCTGTGTAGCTGGGATCCCAGAGTATGAAAAGGAACTTGTGTATTGCTTTATATTCAGCCTGGCATTGTGCTGTATTTCTGTGTGTCTGCTACCGAGTGCGTGGTGTGTCAAGGTTGGTTAGTCCAGGGTGGCTGGATCCTCACTAACTGTGGTGGATTGTGATAGGCTGTCAGGCAGGGCTGGAGGAGCCTTGGCCATCTGGAGCGAAGGGTCCTGGTGTCCCCAGGGTCACACTCAAGTTATATTTGTGCACAGGAGGAAACACAACTTTCTGCCTGGTGTGTACGTGTGCATATGACTTTGTGTGTGAGAGGGAGAGGTCTGTATGGTGGGGAGGAGGACTCAGCAGGGATGAGGTCGATCTCATCAAGCCACCCTTGGCCTTGTAAAGGAGGTCAGAGCCTGCATTTGCATTCTCTTATTCTCCAAAAGCAAACAGTTGATATTTCCAGGGACCATACAAGTTGCTTCTTACACTGCAAATGATCATTAAACATGAAAACCTGAAAACAGTAGATGCATCAATACAGGTTATTCTGACTAGGGTAAATACAGGTGATGTGTTCACTAAAGGACATGCCTCAATATGCAGGTGTTAATAATCATACAGTTACCACTTGGCTTGGACCAGAAAAATACCAGCCACTCTACTGTAACCGGGTGAAAATGTTAAAGCTGAGCTATTCAAAGTGAGGGATTTCTCAGGATTCATTTATGAAGCGGTGCATTTATACCCAATGTACGCCAGTGTCAGTCATAATCTCCCCCAAAACCAGCATGATAGAACAATGTACCTGTGCAACTGAGGAAAGACTGAGACTGCAGCGCACTGCTCCTATAAGTCAGACGGGAACATTACCCCTCACACAGGAGGACTGGATGAATAATTCTACCAGATTCATACATCAACACAATCATGTTCTTACAGGACAGCAACTCAGCCATATTTGTATTAGGAGGGAGAACTGTTACAGCCAACAATTTGCATTTCTCCCTGAGGTGCACCTACAGATGTCGAGAAAGCCTCAACCCACTTGAAGAGCAATGTACTGGGAGGGAGACAAAACCCATCTTATGGTGGTTTTCAACAACAGCGTGGTGTCTGCGCAGACAAGGGGATGTTTTGTTGTGAATGTTCAGACGGAGAGGGGATAATGACAGTGAAAAACCACACACTGATTTGTGGAAACAGAGTTGTTTTTTGTTAGGGTTACTTACACCGCAGGGTAACACTGCAAATTTATAAAACCAAGCCGAAACGTCACCACAAAATACAATGCTAGGTGTTATCAAGGCCACACAAACAAACATGCTGCTCCAGCACACCAACGTCCTTAATGGAAACCTTCGAGCCAAAGTGGAGACGAGCGGAGCAACGCTGTCCTGCGCATGTTTGATTTATGCAACTCATCTTCATCTCCACACATCTCTCTCTCTCTCTCACACACACACACCTGCCGAGTACACTAGCTACCACATGTCATTGTATTTTTGTTTATTTTAAAAAACGATAATGCTTTTCTGAATTAATTTCTTAGCTTGGCTTCAACCTGTGTGTCAGTCTCTTTTGCCGTGGTCAGAGACAGATCGTGACAGATCACAGGCACAGAGCACCATACCCAGCAGCTGTACTGAAACAGCTTCCTTAAGAACTGGGAGACAAAACCACGCTCTCAGCTGAAATTATGTTTTGGGTGTTTTATGCAGAACCCTGCAGCCTGGACAAAGGGCAGAATAATGTGAATTTAATCACTGCAAGGGAGATTACACAGTGTACTGGAACAGGCAGCATCACTGTGCAACAAGTTGTCCTTAATCTCATTTTACAGCAACAACCTACCATTCAGACAGCCACAGTCTGGTTCTGTGCATCATGCACACAGACGCAATTATTAACTATTATGGACTTCAACTGAAAAACACTCCATATACTGCGTGCTGTTTATCTAACCCAGTTGAGTTTATGAGCTAATTGCAAAACATACAAATATACACGGATATGCTGTACATTACAAAGCCACAGAGCATATTTAAAAACACACACACTTTCATAGCTCCCCTATGACTGAGATTGACATATTGAACCAGGCCACTGACCTTGACATGCTGGATGATGTGCAACAGGCCAACGCAGATTAAAGTACATAGACAGAAAACACAGATGGACGCACAGGTCAATAGCCACCAAATATTCCCTTGGTCCTACACAACACAGTTCCTCGGGATTATGTTATGGTTTTCATTTTCATCGTAGTCATTAAAATGCAAAGTTTGAAGCACGCTGAGAGTTGGAACCATTGGTTTTTTAGTTGACCAATAGAATCTGTTGTAATATTTTCAAAAGAGCAGCAAAACACTGTTTTATTTATCTTCCTGAGATATCGTGATGTACTATTAACGCTGCATCCTTGCTCACATAGTAGATGCTAATCACGTTGCTTGTAGTTTCCATTGACATGATCAGTACTGTACGCGTACTGCAGCCATGGACTTAATGGACTAATGCATTGCTACACCCTTGGTTCCAGTAAGCCTGCTCACTGCAACTATTCACGGATATTTATGTGTATACTGCTATGTGCATGCCAGTCTTTCATTCACTTTGGTGTTACGATTGATAATGACTTCTGTATTTTGTATTATTTCTCTAAAACAAATCTAGATCTAAGCATAACTGTCAGACTATCTTCAGCTCACCTGGGTGAATCTCTCTCAGTTCCTCCGGAGGGTTGGTGCAGATGACAACAGCAACACGAGCGAGTAA
The DNA here is from genome assembly GCA_008933995.1 of Datnioides undecimradiatus. Lineage (NCBI taxonomy): Eukaryota > Metazoa > Chordata > Actinopteri > Lobotiformes > Datnioididae > Datnioides > Datnioides undecimradiatus. The sequence goes on from WARS01000981.1 coordinate 1,780,643, forward strand.
AGTCATACGTATCACGTAACATGATACAAGTGGCACGTAAGCCTGCGTACAAACATGCAGTTAACACCATTTATCTGTGTGGATTACTGTAACTGCTTTTGTTTGGAAGTGATGTTGACAATAAAATGTATGATGGGAAACAGCTACCATCTGCCCCAGTGTAAGCTGTTAGCTGATGATATCTCACTAATAACAGCTTTTACTGCTTTTAGAGTTGATCTGAAAACTTTTTATTTCACTGAGGACAGGCTGAGTCCATGAGTACCCAGTCTCCCTGGTAACCAGTACGCCAGCATCTGCCTGGTGCTGGAGCGATGTAAGAGATCCTCTTCATTGTGAATGCCACAGTTTGAGACTATCTGAGAGGGATCAGACTTTGTTTGTTTCTTGTATTGGTTTCTCGCTTTTCTTGAGACTGAACAAGTCAAGGCGGATCAGCTTAGTCAAGCTATGTCTCTTGCTGGATGCAGCCTGGCCAGTCAGTCAATCATTTAGCCGTTTGGCATTTAGGTAGAGACAGTAGATGCTTTAAATAATAGAGGGAAAAGAACACAATGAAAACCCAGTGAGAAGTCTAAAGCACTGCACCACAAGCCCTCTGGTCCTTGTTCAATTCAATCAGTAAAGTCACAGAGACCACTGAGTTCAAATCTGAAGGGTCTTTAACACGAAACAAACTCTGATCCCCAATTACTGTCACATCACACAATAACTAATCACATTTTACTGTTATTAGCCACAGCAGTATCTGCAGCTGAGAGAGGCGGGCAAAGACCTTCAGAGTCAGAGAGTCGGCATGGACAGAGAAAAGCAAGGGGACAAATTCAGATGTATTAAATGAGCAGGAAAGTTCAGACTGAAGGCCTTCTCCTTCTGTTTCTCACAACACAAACCTACTGGCTGCAGTTAACACTGAGCCAGTCTACACAGCACTGCTCCTCCACAGCTCGTGAGACATCATTTCTGTTAAAAATCAAAGTTAATGTAGCAGAGACCACGATACTAGAATGAGTTAAAGTCCAACGCTTCAACTTGAGGGTGCCTTTTCTTAGATGTTCCCTGTCTGGGGAACATCACGTCCTTCAAAGTCCACAATCCCAGTACACAGTCTTTCTCTTGTACAAATGTAGACCGACCTGAGGTCACAGACGTGATGTAATTAGACTAACTGAGCCACAGAGGTCATTATTAAACAGACTGACATGATTTGATTTCTTTGACACTGTGTATATTCCCTGTGCATCTCTCTCTATCTTAATGTGACAAAATCGAAATACCATGCAAGAAACTGGGAAGAGCTATCCGCCAGATCATTGCGCCAATGAACTGTCAGTGAACAGTGAGTGTGCCAACTTAACACCTAAACATTCGGGACAGTTGTCTGATAAAGTGTGGCCTGTTTGCATTGACTCCGTTAACATTATTCATGCAGGCTTCATGACGATTTAAAGACGTCGTCCTCAACTTAGTATAAAAAGCATAAGCGAGCTGGATGCAAGGGCCAGCAATTTACTATTAAGTGCTTTTTTTGTTGTACAAGATGGCCAATTTAGAATTCAGCAGAGGCAAGCACTCCTCAAATGTAATGAGCAGCCTTGTGACGATTTAACAAAATGTATTCCTCGAATTTGCATAAGATGCTCTAACCGGTGAAAACACAGGCTGAATTCTGACAGTTCAACATTAGAATCAGAGAGAGCCTATATTCACGCTGCTGTAGTCGGAATGAGCAGCTGTTATCTGACTGTTGGTGAAAATAAATACATCTTCATTGTCATCTTCCCGGTATGAATTTGAAAAATGCAACTTTTTAAGGCAATAAATATTCATTGAGGTCATTGCCGATTATTTGCAGCCCATACTTCAGTCAAATGAGTACAAGTGCAGCTGCTCAAACAAAAATTGTCTTCTTTGAAAGTTCGAATGAATAAAAAGGGTCAGCTCACATCCAGCATGTCCCAGATGCTTAGTCCCAGCCTTCGGCTACAGTCAGGCTCCATCTCATGATTTGAGAAGCTACAACAGCACTCTGTAAGTACTAATGGCTGTTTCTATTTAATGGCTTTCCATTTCCCCTTCCTCTGTTTAAGAGCTGACCTCTTTTAAATGCCGTCCTATTTTTTTTTCAGATGTTCTCATACGCCAATATTAAACCAACCATTCAATATATGTCTTATTTTTTTATTCTATGAGTGTTGTCACCACATTTAATTCATGTTCACCGGCAGTTTTTCCATCAGCGAAGAAGAAAAAACTATTTTAAGGGAAAATGGCTAAAGTGCACAAAATTGACCTCTCACAGAAACCCACTAAGAGCAAATCAATTTTGGAGGATCCCATTGTGTGTCTGAGTGTCGACGGCGAGCACTGAATCTCTCACACGGACGCTGAGATGGGTCTGTGGGGTTATTTGCAGTGCATCATTATGTCCAATCTCGATTCGATGGGAACTCCTTGTGAACAGACTATCAGCGGGAGAGGTCAGTCACACTTTGCATGACATTTTGACTTCTTGTGTTTTCCTTGCTCCCTGCAAAGACGGAGGCATTCTGGACACCCACAGAGAGTCATGGACCACTCACACAATTACAACTGCCATCTGTGAAGACATGCTAAAGAAGTCAAGATACCACATCAGCTGTGTTTACCATCTCCAGGCATACCATCCACAGACCTCAGCCAAAAGGAATAAAACATTGTGACGACTGCCTACAATTCTCCCAGAATTACGATCATATCTATACATGAGAGTTACTGTTTTATGCCAAAGACGTTTTTCGAGTTGACTGTTATTTAAACTGTATTTCTGCAGCATTCATCTGTCCTGTCATGATGCCAGCAGGGGGTGCATTTGAAACCCTGCTTGTATTCCGATAAGAGCAAGAAGACCACTTAAACAGGTGCGTTGATGAAAGATGAAGAGTGAAGTCTGCCTCCTAAATTTTAAAAAATAAACTGAGAGCTAACTCTGATATCAGATACCGGGCTACCAAAAGTTTTAGATAGAAACTTTATTAAGAAGTTTCAATCTTTTTCGTTCCAATTAAAGGTGCTGAGACAACAAGCCCAGGCAGAAGAACTGTCCAAATGTGACTGAGGCAGATGGGCACTTTGATAACAGTCTATCTACAGAAGAAGAGGAGGCATCTTAAAGAATCTCTTTGATGACTGGGAGTCTAGACACTTCCTCTGACCCAATTAAAGAGTTTGAAAAGTGCCATTTTATCAGCCGAGTTATGAATATTCATGCATTTGCTATAATGAATGGATTTTTTTTTGTGTGTAATATGGTCATTTAGACTGAGTGAAGCTTCTTCACCTAAATATTACCCATCTCAACCAATGTTTGGATCTCTAGAAGTCAAGTGTTTTAATGAAAAGCAGTTTCAAAACGAGAACTAAAGCTGCTTCATTTACAATTTAATGGCTAATTACAAAACATGATATAATCAGGCAAAACCCATCTGATGCCTGGTAAAGGTCACCAATTTAAAGTTTTGCTGGTTTTGCTTGTTGACTGACCTTTGCAACAAAGTCAGGTCGCTGTGGGTTACAGTGTGGTAGTCACATGTTTTGTAAAGTACATCTATTTGTCCACGCAGGCTTTGTTCTTACCATTCTCCTTTTGCAATTGATACTTGATGACAGTTGTTATTTACATGCCCACAGAACTTGTTTTATTATGGTTGAAAGGATCAGTGTCACCTTATAGGAATGAGGTCAACTGAGACTCAATTCTCCTTTTAAAATGCAATTATCTGTATTAAATTAAAAACCAGTTGGTATTTTAACATTTAAATTGTATTAATTCTTACTTTGATTAATTCATCAGTTAAGTGGCAGAATCCCAGAAGACATAATCCAGAACACTTGCATTTTCTTATTCCTGCAGCAGAGTTTGTGTCTTCACTTTGCATCGATGCATAATGTTCCTGTGTGCATTTTTCTGCAGTTCACATACTAAAACAGATCAAACTGAGGTTGATGTCAACAGAGAAAATAAACAATGTCATTCAGAAAGTTAGTACTGCACACCCTGGCTCAGCTCATGAACTAAGAAAACTATCTTCTCACATTAAATTCAGCTAAAGCTGAGGACGCAAGGATCCACTTTCTTTCTGCCTGCGAGTCTGAACCTACTGCCTACATGGTGCATCCTTGTTGTTACAGCGTTGTGTTAGTGCGCTGTGTGCAACAATGAGCCTGGATTTCAGAGTAGCATCAAGCTCAGGGCAAACATTCAAATTAAGGTCTGGATCTGGGCTTTTGTCATGTGGCACAGTCTTTTATGCAATCAAAAAAAGCCCATAAAATATATGACAAAGGCATTTCCAAAAGCTTGACCTGAGCTACAGGTACTACTATTGACTTTGTGCCAGAAACTGTGTTTCAATGTCACAAACTAGACATAAATCCATAAAAGAAGCAGGAAGATAAAACCCAATCTGTCCCACTTATATAAAAATGCCATCCATATATCCCCAGAGCTGAAATCCTATGAAATGGTATGAAATAGCCTCTGATAGCAGGGACTGATTCGGAGTGATGGAACTGTTGCCTTATTTTTGCAACATTCTGTCCTTATAATATTCAGCCACTTTCAAGGACACCAGTCACTTATCAATTTGTTTTGCCCCGGTCCAACAAATAAATTCACCACCCAGAAGGCTTCTTTCCCCCTCCAATATGATTTTCAGCTGCGAGAAATAGGGAGGGAATACACATCTTGTCATTCTGACAACAAAATACACCTCGCTGTCATCCACCTGATCAAATAAAACAGATGAGTCGTTTATATTCTTCACTCCAAAAATAGCATGTCAGGATGAGTTAGAGCAGCGCCCCTTTAAACTGGACCGGTGTTTACTGCAGTTAAATTCCTGCATCAGCTGCTGTATAGCATGATAAATGCGTGGATGTAACATGTAGTCTTACTTGTTTTAAAAAGTCACATTAACTTCAAATTAAGATTTAAATTTAGATACATAGTGACAAACATTCAATTTATGTGCTGACTTAAAATCGTGTTTTGCGATCAGCCACAACGTACCACCACTAACAGGTGACGTGAATTACATTGATCATCTCGTTACAGTGGCCCCTACCAAGGGGTGGCATATATAAAGCAGTTAGTGAACAGTCAATTGGTAAAGGTGATGAAACAGGACAAATGGGCAAGTGTAAGAATCTAAGGGACCACAATGCTGATGGGGAGACTGCTGAGTCACAGCATCTCCAGGTGCTGTTGGGTGTTTGTGCTCTGCAGTGGTTAGTAACTGGTACCAAACACAATCCAACAAAAGGCAACTGGTCATAGGGGTTAAAGGCTCATTGATGCACATCCTACTGTAGCACAAATCACTGTAAATATTAATGCTGGCTATGACAGAAAGCTGTCAGAACACACAGTGCGTCACAGCTAGCTGCACCCCCGCAGAATGGTCAGGGGTCCTATGCTGACGGTAGCTCAAGAGCATCAGAACTGGACCAGGGAGCAATAAAAGAAGGTGACCTGATCTGATTCATCAGCTTCTCTCCATCATATGAGTGGCTGGGTTTGTGTGGGTCATTGACCTGGGGAAGGGATGGCACCAGGATGCAATATAATGGGTCAGGGTTGTTTGGTAGGGTTTAATGTAGTGGCTCATACTGAACTGTTAACACTGACTAATAATTATTGCAGCATTAAGCACTCCAGCATGAAGTACATTTGTGCAGTGTTTGACTCAGAATCATTCTCCTATCCTGTTGCTATCCGTGTCGCCCCTGACCCACACTGGCTTGAAAATCCCATTTTGAGCCAATCAGAGTTTGCACGTGGCAATCAGGCCCTCCCCATGTGTGGATAAGAGAAGGTGGAGGAATAACAACAACAGGAAGTGGCTGAGAAAAAACTGATCTTTTCCTCATTGCATTAAAATTTGTACTATGAAAGAGCACCGCTCCGACCTGCGATAGCCCCGGCCGAGCATAAACCAGCAATGGCTGCTGGATTCATTAAACAGCTATTTATTACAAACTTCGTTCTGCCTGATTGACAGAGAAGTAATTGCTGCAAAATGCATGTGTTTTTACAGGCTGATATTACCATGGAAAGGAGCTGGTGATCAATAAAACATCGCCGCAGTTTGAATCAATAATGTCTTCCCTGAGTCACACTCTCCAGTCTGTACTGCTTGATTTGGCGAGCAAGGGAGGGGTTACACTTCCTCTGGTCATAGGCAAACCATAACTCTCGCCTCCCTGCTGCCTTTACAATTACACCGGCTGTATTAAAGCAATTTTTCATTCAAAAGTCCCAAGGCTGAGGAGAAACAAATAGGTTGAGCACAGAGTCCGTGGTGTCGGGCCTGTTCACGACCCCCTTACACACTCGTCTCTCTCGCTCTGCCTTTCTCATACTCACATTAAGGATCAAGTCAGGTCCACCTCCACTCCACGAAGGAACCAACCCACCAGGAAATTACACCCAGAGAAAGTCAATAGTTATCTAAGCAGATGTATAAGTGTGAGAGGACAAATGGCAGAGTAGCAGTGAAACTACCTCATTATCATCCCAACACTCTATTATTGATTTAACTTTCAGTTATTCAATGAATTATTTAATTGAAGAAATGTCAAGAATAATGACTAACCCACATCAAAAGTTACTGGGGCACACAGTGATGTGTCAGAATTGCTAAAGTGGTTCCAAAAGCCAAAAAACAAAAGTATTCAATTCGTAATGATTTGAAACTGAGCTCTGGGAAGCTCTGTTATGCATGAGACGACATTAAAGCAGTTGGAAACCAGATTTAACCACTTCTTTGGTTTTATTTCAGGTGCTCTGAAGTGATGAGCCTGTCCGATGACACACCTACACCTTCAGAGAGTTTCCCTGTGAACTTGTAGTCAACCTGAACCATAAATCTCAGGGTATCACATCATCTGTGCTTGAATTAATCTGGGTTATGGAGCATTTAATTAAGCATGCTTGCTCTGAGGAGGGAGCAAAGGAGGGAGACTTTTCAATTTGCACAGGAAAAATCTATAAGTATGTTCTTAATCCAATTTTATTTTCATTCTAACTGTGTGTCGTTCACTGATTACACACCAAAAAGCGTTTAGGTGCATCGGTTCATGAGCAAACTCAGCCTGTCAGTCACTCAGAGCATCTTGAGAGCTTTTGGCCACAGTGAATACTCACACATTTTCTCTGCGCACTGTTAAAATCAAGACTCCATCCTTCACCCTGCTTTTGTTGAACTCTTTAAACACACCAACTGCCGGGTCTCACTTTGCTTCAGGTGCTGACAGCCGACAGTTTATGACCAACCTTGAGATTCCTTTACAAAATGAAAGCACCAGATTCATTATGTGGAGCCTATACTCCTTATCCAATTAAACTTTACTAGCGTTTATTGTTAATAATGTTTAATCAGGTGAAAACACCTTCAGAGGTTATAAGACTTTATACAGTAGAGCATGCTGCTGCTTTGTCCTCTGAATATTAATACTGAATGTTTCAGTATTAAGTGTAGGCTAAGATCGTCCTAAAGACTTGACCTGGGGACAGTTTACCCTTAAACATATAATACATGATCATCAACAGAGACAGATTAACACCAGATCACAGTAACACCACAGCAAGCACATGGGATTTGCCGGCAAGCAGATGGTCACAAACACACATGGGGGCATTTGAACAAAGTGTGGGCATGACAAGAAAAGGGCAGTGACCCACGGGAAAAGGAAAGACTGCTCCTTCAGGCAATGGATTGAAGACAACACCAAAACAAAGTCCATGCAGCACCGAAGGGACATCAGCCTTCTGGGCACAAGGACCCAGAAATAAGGGACGAGTTTTATGTAGTACCAAAATAAAATGCAGGGCAACGGAATTCCCCGGAGGCAAAAATCAAAATGAAATGAAATAAAACTTGCCATGTAGTTTGCTGTGGTCACACCCGGGTAAGCAAGATCAAAACGGGTAACCAGTGCAGGCTGCAGGTAAGAAACGAAAGACAAGATCACCAGCCAGTATACTTAGGTAAAAAGAGAGAGAGAGAGAGAGAGAGAGAGAGAGCGCAGGGAGCCTGATGCATAAAAAAACATTAATAATGGTTACCCTGTCACATGTTGAAGGGAGGGGAAGGGAAATGTTCAAAGGGGTTAAGATTAGATGAGGATGAGGGGGAGTGGACCACTCTGGTTTCCTGTACTTTCTCTGTCAATGAGAAAGAGCCTCTTACTCAGTGGGAGCTTCTCAGCACAGACCGACTGCACATGAGCAAAATCTAATTCACTGATCCACTGCTACAATCACACCAACCGGTCTCTGGAGCACAAACAGTTGTAAGAGAACGGAACAGTTTGCTGTTCACAGCCTGTCAATAAACATATATTAACGCTGGCTGAATGACTGCCAATTGCAAACACTCACACGACTCTGCAACCGTACTTAAAATATCGCTTCTGTAATAATTAACACCCGTTAAGGTGCGGACAGCTCGTCTAGCCCCAACTGCTAATTTAGCCTTTTCGCTCTGCTGATAACTAAAATTAAAAACAGCATTCTTCAAAAAAAGCAAACCCAACGGATGGCGGAAGGTTATTTAGGCCGGATCATTGATGTGTGGCACATCTACCTGAATAACCTCATTAACTCTATGACTCATCACTGAGACGTTTGGCTTGAATCTACTGGTTTATCAACTACGTTTTAGGATTTATGACAATGGATCAGATGTCACTGACAGTCTGCTGGATGACATCACAGCATCAACAGGCGTCATATTGACCAAAACAGGAAGAGGTGTCAAATAGAGTTAAAGCACTCAGGCCCTCAGGCTTAGATAGACACAGTGTGTGTTGTTCACATTTCAAAAGGAACTGAATTATGGGTTCTGGTCTTATATTAAGACAAGCACATTAAAACCATCATCTGACAGACCACTAGACTAGAGAAGCACTGTGTTGAAATGGATTTGATCTTACTCATGTTCAGGCATGCAGCAGGCCCTTCTGAAGGCGTTGGAGTTGGTTTATAGATGTACAGTGGCAGCACACAGGAAAAATAACATTCAATCTAACCTAAAGGCTTAAAGTCAATTACAGCAGAGTCAGCTGAGCTCATCGCTGCACCTGCAGCAGTGAGACATACTGTAGAATCTGTCCTACAGAGGAAGAGTCACTGCCTTCAACATTAGTACCATATACCACTCACATTAGGATGAATTGCATGGATCTGATGGATCAGATCCATGTCAGATCAGTTGTGGTACTGCCTGTTGGTGTCTCTGCTGTCAGAGCAGTTTCCTAAACTTTCATTTAAAACTGCACAGATAAGAATATTAGATCCATTTATTTCATTTATCAAATGATCATTCCATTGCTACAATGAATCTACAGCCTGAAGTCGTTCTGCTGCTCATTGTTCTGCCTGTGCTTCTGCACACCACAACACAGCAAATATGCAGAAAATCCACTCGCTTTCCACTGAAACAATGAATAATGCATGGTTTGCCAAGAGTTTCATGCACGGCCTGAAGTAAACAGCTCACACAGTCAGACTTCAGTTCCAACACTGCCCTCTGCTGGCACAGACAAGAACACAAACACAGCCACTTCTCAACGGACTGCCAGCTGAACTTCATCCTTTCACTGCACCATAGTTACACACAGTTAAAGCTTATACTATTTACCTTCTTAAAAGAGCTTAATTGTCTTCTTTAGTTTTGGACTACATGGGCAGAGAGGCATTGAGATGTTAGAGGTTGTAGGAGTCCATCATGAAAGACGATGCAGGGGGGGAAATGTGTGCGAGGAATGGTAAAGGCACAGGGAAGGAGGGGTGTGAAGACTGTTTCATCACTTCCTGTTTAAATGATGCACAAAAACTATAAATTAACAACCAGATTATTGCCACAGATTTGTGCTTCTGAGGAGCAAGAAGAACATCTAACGAATGGAAAAGGAAAAAAGCGAGATAGTTTGGAATAATTCAGGTCTAACATGAGCAGAGTTCACATACTGACTCAACTCAAAACTGAATTTAACTGTAATCTGCTGTCTACTACTCTGCTGTCTATGATAGATAAAGTAAATTATATGGCCAGTAAGTTCTGTATTTATTATCCAATCAACAGTCATGGTACAAACTCTACAAGTTGATGTTTAGAATTGCTCTTTTATCTGCCTTATAAATGCAAAACTAGTAGGAATTTGTGAAAAATGAAAGATGAAAACACTGAGCTGTGGTCATATTTAGGCTAAACAGCCAAATGAAGAAGGAGAGAGAGAGAGAGAGAGAGAGAGAGAGCTGCCATGGTGGCAGTTGTTGATGCTGCTGAATTGGGATGAAGGCTGAGGGACCATTGTTTCTACTCCGGCTGTGAAAGCCCGTGCTTGGGACATTGGGAGAGTGGCTGGTGCTCTAACCTTGAGCGGAGAGATGTGGGAATGGGACACATAGCCGTGCACATTCTCGATCTCGGACAGGTTCTTCTCGGACACGTGCACCAGCTCAGGGGCGCGCACCTCGTTGGTGAGCCGCGGGAACCCCTGGTCAAGAGGCGGCGAGTCGTCTTCGTGGTAGTGGTACTGCTGAGAGCGGAAAGGGAGATGGCAAGGGGAGAGGAGGAGAACAGGGTGGACATGGACAGAGAAAACCATGAGATCCAAAAAGACAGTATGAGGTTTGTGTTAGTGTTCTCAGAAATCACAAGAGGACAGTAACAATTCACTACACAGTCTGGTCCTGTATCACCTGGCAAACTCATACCATCGTATCAGTTTTTCCTTTTCTTGGTTCAGTTCTTACACAATGTGTCATTATCTGACGTATATGTTAATCTAATATGGTGAATTAATTAAGTGTCTCACTCATTTAGAATTCAATATATATAATTTTTAAGATTCTTACAGATACTGATTTCTATGACAAAGTGCTTACTATAGTTAAAAGTCTGAGGACAGTGATTTTCAAGCTGTACAGTCAACTAACTTTCCCCCATCAACCCAGCAGACTGTGGCCCCACATGTGTGACGTGAGCACTCTAAACCTTTACAGAGGACAGAGGCATTGTATTGCTGGGCTTTCATTTAGAGTTTACAGAAGGAAATGATGTTTAAGACAGCAGGAGACTTTCCCTCAACTAGACCTCTGCCTTCCATTACAGTCTGCAGATCTTCAAGGACTCCCATTCTTCCTCAGTGAGGGTGGTTTTGAAATACAGTAACAGGGCATGTCTCATTCAGTACTAGAGCCTGACAGTAATTACAGCTTTAACAATGACACATTCGTATGATACAAAAGGATTCATGGTTAACATGTAAACTCAGTGCATAATGTCAAAATGCACAGTATAAATATAGTGATGGCAAAATAATGATTGCTTGCCATAGAGTTTGTGAATTAGCAGTAACAAGATGAGATCACCTTTGACTTCTAAACACATGACTGGGGAATATGTCTTGTCACACATCATAGATCACCAGAATATTATCAGGTGATAACAACTATGACCCTCCTTCCCTCTCTCACCCAGGGAGCGTTCATCAAGGCAGGGTTCATGCAGGGTGGGGGCTGGCCGTTGTGGGGTGACCCCTGTACTGCTGGTGGCCTGTTCTGGAAAGAGCAACAGGACCAAATGTGACTACTAAGACAAACAGAACAGGTGTCACTTAGAAATAAAGTCCAGAAACGATCGGTGGCATCAACGATCCCAAGCACACAACCAGCACACCCACACAGAGCCAAAACACCAGAAGGAGGTTGAGAAGCTCACAGGTACTGGCACACACAGGCGTCTGTGCATGCAGGACAAATGTGATTAGGATGATCCCCAACTGAAAAGCATGCAAACACAGATGTGGACGCAGATATCATCTCATGGCATGGTTACACACACAAGTAAATAAAGAGTCACTGCAGTATAGCACGACTGATGCAAGATATGTATCTTCAAATCAAATGAAAGACTGTTACAACAGCTTTCAGTTATATGTTTATACCATGTTAAGTTAGATGCTCATGGCTTTAAACTGGAAGTGTCAGCAAAGTGAATGTGGAGACGGACCCCAGCAGAACAACAGGCTCAGAGAACAGGGGGCTATGCAAACAGAAGTGATCTTCATGCAGAGAGTGTGGCTAACTGCATCACCGAGATGCAAACTAACTATAATGCTCCAGTGATCGCAGCTATTTCTGATATTGCCTAAAGGCAGCAATGTAAAGCGATGCATTCTAATGTTAGGAGGACGCAGCTCTGGGCCGGTGATATATCAGTAACCACGGCTGCTAAAAATAAAAGTGCACTCTGTAATTTGGCCTGAGCCGTATTCTCATGCATGCATTATCTTCACTATAGCACTGTGTGATGGAGGAGAGGAAAAAAGTGAAGTTATGAAGGAACTGGATACACTTTCTGCTCAATGTAGCACTTAGTTATTTCAAACAACAAAGTGTAAATAGTTGGTAAAATCAAATATGAACCTGCGCATCATACATGATGGATTAAACACTGGAACTGAAACGTGCTGGGAAATACGAAAGAGTAACTCCTCAGGTGCTCGACAAACAAACACCAAACACTTTCTTTGTTGACAGCTCCATTTGGTCTTTGTCAAGACAGAGAAAGGAAGCCACAGTGTGTAAAGATTTGTACAAGCAGTGTGCACTTTGTGCTGCTGCTATTTTGGGGAGGGGGCGTGGGGCTATTAGCACCCAGGTAGGAGTTTAATTCAAGTTACTGAATCAGTTTTTCAATGATCTCTGTAATTACTGCCTTTCAACATTCCGCCAGGATTCATTCGTAGACAGCAGGAGATCGAGTGTTAGGTGGTGCTTGAGTCTGAAATGCGGGGGTGTAGTGGATGCAGCAGGAAGATGGGCTCTCTGTTCTTTTATCAATAAATCCATCTCTATCAAGAGTTTGTGTGGAAACACCTGACTCCCTGAGGAACACAGTGTTTCCTTTGGGCTTCTGTTTGCAGTGATGTGAGGAGACAAATTAACACCTGGCCTGATTGGGTTTCTCTTGTAGGTCCAGATAAATTAAAGTACTTCCGATGGACACAGAAGCAGAGTTGACAGCGCTACAGTCCTCTACCTCGTGTGCCTTACTGTAGGAGCAGATGCCTACATAAAGTGGACATTAACATGTTTTTGGTTTGACTTCAACTCAAAAAAGTATTGTACAGTTTCACATTTGTACCCGATGTCTGTATGCTAATCCAACCAATAGCAATCAACACATCCACTGCTTAAAAATAACAAAAAACATAACATTTTCCCACATTATAAGCTTAATTAATGAACTAGTTTTGTCCCGTCAACAGAAAATCCTGTATATATTCATAGAAATCAATATTTGAGAAACCAGAACCAGACAAATGATTAATGGATAATCAAAGTCCATATCATTAATTTACTTATCACCTAATAGTTCAGCCATGAGGACATAAAGGTCTGTGCCACGGCAGCCCAGGTGCTGATGAACATCAAGCTTGATAAAGAGACAGACTTTCCCACCAAAGTCATGAGGATTCATACAATATTTCATGGCAATCAATCCAATAGACCACACAGACCAAAGCAGTGGATCAACAGAGCAAAAGCCCCAGGAGCTTCCTGATGGCGTGGCTAAAACCCCTGCCTGTTTCTTTTATTTTCCCTTTAGTATCTTTATGAGATCAGATGAGTTATATGTAATTTGTTATGACATCACACATGCCACTCCTCCTCCCACTCCACCAGACTGATCCCCTGCAAACCACGCCACTGTCCTCTGTCAACATGAATGCCTAGCTTCAGCCTAAACATACAACATAAAGCCAAAATGATAAACTTCCTGACAATGTGACAACCACACTGACCAACAAACTAACTGTGCTCAGTAAAATGACTCAACACCTTCACCTACAACACACACACACACACACACACACACACACACACACACACTCAGTACATCATGCACTCATTTTTTCTCAGCCGTCCTCTGAAGAGACGAGGACACAAGGAGGCCAGAAGCAGTGTCTGTCTGCTTTAAGGCTGTATAGGCAGTTCCCAAACACAGATGTTTCCACTGGGGTGTTGCTACAGGGGCAAGGAGGCAGGTGTCTGCAGCGACTGCTGCTGTTTAGCTTACCCTAGCAAAATTAATGGGTGAGGGTCTAAATATAGAGACTACAAGTGCACCATCGCTAAATCACAGTCTCCTTACCGACGGTTAGTACGCAGTCAACAGTTCAAATAATGAGTCATTCTGTGGTCCCTCATGTCAGATAAAACATCAGAGGGTCAATACATCACATACAGTGTATTATCTCATGGATACTATAATCAACTAGTTTAGCCCAGTCCATACATTGTGATGAGCTGTGGCATTAAATACCAACATCTCCTGCAGCACAGTGGCCGGATTAATGAGAAGACCCTGCTGTTTACTTTATGCCTGTAACCTAGCAATGAGCGAGGACACACACCAACACATTGCTATCAGCTATTAGCTCTGATGCATACTGTTCAGCAGTGACCCCTCTTCTCTGTTTGCAGTGTCACTTGCTTATATCAGGCCATAGTACAGGGATAAGCAGCCACAGTAGAATTGTTATAATGAGGTGAAATGTTTTTGCTAAGTTGGTAGATAAAGAAGGAAGGCTTGGAGCTCACGACCATATCTACTGTACCAATCCAAGGCTATTTGACCTCCAGCCTGAGAGAAGCCCAGTGACCTACAATATACTGTGTGAGAGAATGACTCCAGCACTGGGTAAAAACCCCCATCTCTGGTTACACAACCATATTAAAGTATTGTGGAGCACCACTGGACCACAGTTTGGTGTGCATGTTTACTTGTTACTGATGTTCACAAAGTTTACTGTGAACCACAGTGTGTTGTGTGACTTAACTTGGTTGAGTTAAAGAATACCTTAATTAAAATGACTGGTAAAGTAAAATAAGTAAGCCACAAAGAACTATAGATCAGAAACATAACGGGTTAACAAGTCAGACTAAAGCATTGTGTTACTTTGTTAATTAGAGCAGAACAAACTAAGCCAAGTTATATAGTGCATCAATATAAAGATCAGTATATGACAGTACTGATGAAGCAAAATTTAAAACATCAGCTCATCTCTGCAGAGATTTTTGTTTAAAATATATATATTTGTGTTTTGTCTTGCAGACTTCTTCTCATGTTCAGCAAGCAAAGCTACACAGTCCACATTTACCAATATTTGATCATTGCAAAAACAAAAGGCTTTGGAGATCTGCTGTTACAAAGACTGGATAATTAATGGAGGCATCCACATCAGGCCAGCTGTGTGCGATACACACAGTTTTGGAGAGGCCTGAATGTGTGCCTGGTCTGATCACAATCCACTGAAAACATGGAGGGTGCTGCCTTCACAGGCCACATGTATCACAGTGTTTGATTCATGTATTTATTTTCATCTCTTACATATTTCCTATGGCCACAGCGCACTCAGAGCTGCCCAGCCCAGCAGCAGGTCAGTTCTGGTTCTGACTCCTGTGTGTGTGATGCAAGTCGTGATGATGTTTGGCTCTTCAGTATCATACTGTGATATTCAGGAGGAGGGGTCATTGTCTGAGTGAGGTTTTGTTTAATAAATGCTCCTCTTTCCCAACCTCAACCTGTCCACAGTCCTGACATCTCATCCCAAACACTGATCTGACCATGGAATAAGTTGCTTGTGCTTTTTGTACGAGGTCTTTACTTTTTAATCAAACCCCAACCCCACCTCACCCTCTGCACTGAACACCACAGTACATACACAGGATCCATCCAGAGTCTGTTTAAAACTGACACAAACACAAAGTAGCTAACAGAACTCTCGATAGCAGCCAGTGACTTGGAATTCAAACACCTTCCCGCTGTGAAGACGAGGTGTCTCTCTCAGTTTCTGTCCTCACCATCGTACAGTGAAATAGCAAACACTGTAAACACTTTGAATTTGCTACAAACTGTTTCTGAAGCATTTCCCAATTACAGTCCTGATGGATGTTTGATGAGAGCCATCATTTTCCAATTATATCATCTACAAATCAATAAATATAAAAAAACAAGAATCTGAAATCTGGGTCGAAAAATAATGTGACTCTCCTCCCGTTCACCTGGTTCACCATTTGTCAGACCAAAGACAGCGATAAAGAAAGCAAGATAAAGAATTAAAACAATGCCTCATAAAGTTATAGCTGCAGTGAATCTTCCCTCATGTCCTGTCATTACCAGAGTTGTCTTCACTATACCGCTCTTCACTCTCCACACCATCCCCTACATTTTGCAGCATTCAGAGCAGAATTCCACAGTGGCAACCAACATGTGTGTGTCTGTACTCCTGCTCTTTGGGGTTGATGCATGTATCTGCAATCGTGTTTTCAGCAGGTACTTCTTTTGCTGTTAACAATGGGGTGTTTATCATTCTGAGCAGGATGGAGGGTTCACTACCCTGCCACTCGGCCCGTATGTAACCAGTGTGTACGTATGCATCAGCGTGTAACATTCTGAAACATTTAACCTGCTGGCTGGAATTAGAACATTGTTAAACTTGTATTTTGGAGCTGGTGTGCAGGCGTTCTGCTGAGGCCAAACACTGTGCAGTGGTTTAACTCTTGCAGCGTGTGATTCCACCGTATAGTGACTATTGCTCACATTTCACACAGCCAGATCGCGCCGATCTGTTCTTCTGTGTCCACACTGCTGGAGGAGAGCTCACATTAGTCACTGTTCACAGTGCTGATTTTCATTTTTCAGAGAAAAAGCTCATCTGCAGTCAGAAATCACTCACTGTGTTTTAATATAATGCCATTTAGCTGCTCTAGTACTTCTTGGTGATCAGCAGCAGCAATGAATTCATTTTCTTGGTTAAACGTGATGAAGTCAGCACACCACAAACACTGTACAATCCCGTCCTGTAGCGCGATGCCTCTCAGTGTGAGGGTTTATAATATGCTTTAGCTGTAGGGCTGCTCGGGCTGAGCTGTGTGCAAAGCGTAGCCGCTCACGTGTGGTGTTGTCATGCTCCACTGAGAGGATCCCTCCTCTCTGATGTTCACTAGAGCCGTAACCAGCAGAATCAAGATGAGATGGAAATGTGGGGTGGCATGGCCGAGGGCAGATTCAGAACCTCTGTGTGGATTTAGTGTGGAATCTCCTAGCGGTTGTGTGCACTGACCTCTTTCTGTGGCTTTATATACCTACAGTTCGACTCTCTTCCCCCATTCTCTGCTACAGTCCTAATTCCTACAGACAGGAGGATGGAGAGCTGAGCTATGGGAAAAAGAGAGAGCACCTGCCCTCTGCTTTTCCTGCTTTTACAGTCAAACGTACACATTTCTGTTGTCGTCTAGTGTTTTTTAGCCTCAGTGTGTAGGACTTTTTTTTAGCTGAACGATGGATTTGCACCCACACACTGTCTGGGTGTTTTTTCAGTCACTGTTCAGTTTGCCCAGCTGTTATTTTTGGGGATTATATGGATCTAATCCTATAGTCCAAAACAGACCAATGTCTATCAGCTGGTTGCACTCAGTGTGTTCTGAATGGAACTGTAAATTAATCCGGCAGAGTACGTGTCGGATTTTGTGTATAGATGTATTCAATGTCTGTGTGTGATCAGAACATCAGACATCTGAGCTGGAATCAAACCAAAACAGTTCTTAGAAAAACATCAAAAACAGCGCTAACGTAAAGACTTTCCAGTCACTCCCCTTCAAACTGACTGATGCATGTAAACGTGTTCGTTCATGTGAAAAATACAGGACTGATGACGATCACCATCACTGATGGTAAATCACCATCACGCCATCCTCCAGTGACAGAAAAGAAGAGATCAGGGAATCAATGGATTTGATTGTTTAAGCTGTATTAGTCAGAATAATGAGGTGAGGTGATTATATTATATTAACATGTGGTAGTTGTCGAGTTCATAAAGCTGTAATCAGAAACCACAGAGAGTACATGTGACTTATCTAATACTGCTTTTCTGTGAAAGCTAACAGCTGAGAATTATACACTGCATGATCAATGAATAACTCAGCTGAAGCACTGTTCACATATATGATCATACATAATCACTGCACATGTGACAGTTTATGCTTCTACATGTGCTGCACAAACTACTTCACCTCAGGTGTTTTTAATGGACCCCATCTGACCTGCTGACCAGCGAGCTTCGCAGGATGTTTTACAGCTCCAGTGGCTGAAAGATAATCCATCCTCCAGATACATTATCACGTGCAGTCAGCGTTTATAAGTGTTTTCCTTTATTGGGTATAAGGTTCAGTTTGGCCTACCATGTTTTTAGCAAAAAGAATTAAAAATCAAATAAAAATAATATTATAATATTAATAATTGATTATTTTATAATTCATTTTATGTATAAATCAGAAAGAGTGACACCTTGTACAGACAGTCAGTCAATAAAGGGAACCTGGAATCCAGGCTCTGGTAACCTTAACAATTCATCAGCAAAGGCGTTTGACTCAGGGCCCAACAATAAGTTTCAGTTTAGATCCTTTAATTCAAAGATTACATGGTAAGAATATGGTGAAATGTATTTCATCCCTGTAATGTTTTAAATGATCTCCCAACAGAATGCACAGTGTGTCTAAACCTACTTTCAGAGAAGCAAACATTTTCAGTAACATTACAGGAGCGACGGTCACACAGTTTCACAAAAAAGGCTCACTGTTGCTGCTCATGCAGCACATGCAGCCAGCAGTGTACTATCATTTAAGTCAGTTTATAATGTGAGCATCCTTTCAGAGACAACTCTGGGGTCAGACTTGCTCAGCTTAAAGCAGGGTTAAAGGCAAAAATCCAGCCTATCAGGAGGCAGAGGAGGATGAGGGCTGTTTGTCTTGCATTACAGCGTATTAAAGGCAGAGGGGTAATTCTGACCTGTCACTGCGATAAATGAAGGGTGACAGTACAGGGATGCAGAAATATTACAGTAGCTGTAAATATGTCCTCATTAAGCCCCAGTAAGCATTAATACAGCTTCAAGGGCTGCAGAAGGAACGACTGTGCGAGCACAGCCTGTCAGATGAACATTAAAATACTTTTCTCACTTGACAGCTTTTACACAGCTACAATTAATCTTTGCTGCATATGAATCTCACTTCTATCAGCTTTAACACACAGTAATACAAAGATCCTTGCTGGACAACACTCAGGTGGTCAGCTACTGACAACTGCCAAAATCATGATGTTCCACCAAAGCAAAGAAAGTGGTCTGCAACCTACCTTGCATCCAAACATCAACGACAAAGTGTTGTTGGTGCAGGCAACTTTGCAGTGGCACAGCACTGGGGTGCACTCTGGGCTTTTGACTATGGGAGACATTCCTGTAAA